>CM021101.1:34727330-35346180 GCA_007115665.2 Sequoiadendron giganteum
GAATTGCCAAGCTAGTGGGCCCACTAGCTTGCCAATTCAGTGTAATTGGCAATGTAGTGGCTTGTTTGAAAAAAAATGGGACCAAGAAATGGAGGGATAGGTGAGATAAAGATATGTAGAGAGAGAATGGTGACATATAGAGAAGTGGAGAGTTACAAAGAGGGAAAGAGAGAATGGTGAGATAAAGAGGAGAGAGAGAGAGAAAGAGGGTAAGGGAGGAGTGAGAGAGAGAGAGAGAGAGAGGTAGAGGGAGGGAGAGGAGAGATAGAGAATAGATAGGGGAAAAGGTAGGGAGGGAGACATCTAGTGAGAGAGAGAGAGGGATAGGGGAGATAAAGATAATTAGAGAGGGAAGGAGAGGTAGAGAGAGATTATAGAGGGAATGAGGGAGGGAGGGAGAGAAGTAATAGAGAGAGGTGTAGAGAGAATGTTAGGGAGTGATGGATGGAGAAGTAGGTAGAGAAGGATTAGGGAGGTAGAGAGTAGAGAGGGAAGGAGAGGGAGAGGTATGGATGGAGAGAGTGAGAGGTTAGATAGAGAGTAAAGGAGAGAGAGTGGTAGGTTGTGATGGATGGAGAGCTAGGTAGAGAGGGAGAGGTAGAGAGGGAGGGAGAGAGGGAGAGAGATGTAGTGAGGGAGAGAGAGGTGGGATAGAGAGAAATAAAGAGTGTTTGAAGGAGAGGTAGGTAGAGAGAGGGAGAGAGGAGATAAAGATAAGTAGATATGGAAGGAGAGGTAGAGAGAGAGGTGAGATAGAGAGAAGTAGAGAGGGAATGAGGGAGAGAGGTGTAGAGAGAGTGGTAAGGTTTGATGGATGTAGAGGTAGGTAAAGAGAGATGGGAGATAAAGAGTAGATAGTGAAGAAGAGAGGGAGAGAGAAGTATGGAGGGAGAGAGAGGTTAGCTAGAGAGAAATAGAGAGAGTGGTAGGGTGTGATGGAGGGAGAGTTAGGTAGGTAGAGAGAGAGAGAGGGGGGGGGAGATAGAGACAAGTAGAGAGGGAAGGTGGGAGAGAGGGAGAGATAAGTGAGGTAGAGAGAATTAGAGGGAAAATGAGAGAGATAAAGAGAGATATTTATTGAGATCAAGGGAGAGAGAGAGAGTCAGAAAAAGGGATAGAGATAGTGAGAGAGAGGTTTAGAGTGTAAGGGATAAAAATGAGTGAGATAGAGAGAAATAATACAATTTTCTTATTACTGAAATTTGATGTCCTGATTATTGAAATTTGACTAAGTTTGAAATTTGTGAGATCTTCCAAAAAGTTGAAGAGAGAGAGAGGGAGTGGAGACATAAAGAGTAGAGAGGAGAGATTGAGAGAGAAAGATGATAGAACTTGTTGACTACTAAAATCTGATCTCCCGATTACTGAAATTTGACATGTTGATTATTGAAATTTGACTAAGTCTGAAATTTTAAAGATATTCCAAAAACTAGAATTTGCATTATAACTCCTAGAGATCTGAAACCACTCTCAAACATCCTGGAAATATATACATGAAATATAACTTAAAGTATAAGAAAGTAAATGTCCATATATAAATGTCAACTTATACTTAACTGTTTATTTCATGCATATACTTTCCCTAAAAGATAACAAGAAGAAAAAGACAAGAAAAAGAGAAGCAAATATTTTTAATGTAGACCAAAACGCGAGCGCGTTATAAAAACCCACGTTAGGCTCGGTAATGATCGAGCCTAGGCTTGGTCATTACCAAACCATAACGCGAGCGCGTTGTACTATAATGTGTTCACGTTTTTGCTATTTCGGGATGAAAAAGTAAGTTGTCCACGAAATGGCTACCCATTTCCATGCACCTGCCCAAGTTCTCCATGCTAATTTTTCATTAGCATCAGGGTTCATGTTAAAAACTTCTATGAATTTGCTCCTTTTTATCTCTAGGAGGTTTTTACCAGACATGTCAGTAATAACCCTATTGACATCGTCATACCTGCCAGCGAGTTGCAACATCAAGTCCACTTCCACAAAAAAATTCGAGACAACCAACTTTCCCAGGTCATAACCCCACACATTTCGGCCAAGGTGTACAACATCCCTCCTTGTAAAAGAATTCACAAATAACTCCCATCCTGACTTTGGCACATGAATGTCACCAATCTTTGCTGTGAGGTTCTTAAAGTTTGAGGTTAATACCCATTCTCCTGTGGCCTTTCTGCTGCTTGCCTTGACATCTGGAGGTTGAAATTTGTCCATTAAATAGACATAACTCTTTGGCTGCCCTTTCTTCCTATCAGGGCCCTCATATTCTTGTGTTGTTTCTTGAGAGACTTGCTGCCTCTTTCTCTTTGATACAGGCTTAGAAGTTGACGATTCACTTGGCTGAATCATTTTCTTTTGACTAGGGTTTCCTTTTCGACTACAATTTCAAACTACGTGCTGAATTGGCGATATCAAATTCACAATTACAACTATAGAGTAATATTAACTTTCCAATATCACCATAACCCAAAGTATACACCGATTTATACAATATTGGAAACCCTAATTTTACCCTAGCATATAATTATAGATATATAAGATACATAGACAATTCTGCAAGAGAATAAAACTTTCAACATTCAATAGTGACTTATCCGGGAAGCAACTTCCACAACTTTCTTCCACTTGCGTCTCCGCCTCGCTACTACTTCCCTCACCTTCTCGTTGGTAGGGTAGAGAAATGAACACAAAATCCTTATACAATTGCTTGGTTAAGTACCAACACCATTAATGGCACGAGGAAGCTCGCGCAAGTGAAAATACTCACTCTATCAATTGCTCATTTTCATTTGAATACACATCGTTGATTTGCAGGCTTTAAGACTTGATTCTGTGGTTCACATGTCTTTACTAGCTCATAATGTCCTTTCAACAATTTGATATGTGCCGGGCGATGGGCAAGGCAAATGCTACGTGTCACCCTTTTAGAGTTTAAGGCATCAGGCATCGCTGCTTCCAAGCTCACTTTAAGACTTGAACCAGTGATAATGGGGAGGCCATCGATGAGATACAAACCATTGATCTTGATCATAGAAAAATCCTAGCCACTGATTATACCTTTCATCGCTTGTCGCATGTTAGCCCTTCCATGGCCAAGGTGAACCGGTGAAGAATTATATCCCAGTGACGGGAAATGATTCATATATCGACGGTCGTGGGTTCAACTTGAATTTGCACAAGACAACTGACGATAGTTAAAAGGGTAGTGATGGGTCAAAATATTGACCATATCGCTCATCGGGTGTTATTTCCTAGCGGAGGAAAACAAACACGTGAGGGACTATTGGCGGCCAATGGAAAGCAAAGAGAGGACATCGCTTATCATGACTTACTCAAGGAAATTTGAAAGCGAACAAGTAATGGTCAATGCAAACACTTAGAGCCTAACTTGAGGAACATTTGCAGCATGTGCACCAAAGGTTGTTTTAAAAGGGACCACTTGGTCATGAAGGGAAGAAAGATGAAGGGCCTGGTAACATCACGGGACCTAAGGGCATGAAAAATTAAGAAAAGACCGGGAATTAGATACAACTTGTCAACTCAAAAATAGAAGATTGGAGACCAAACAAGGGTGAGAAGATGAATAACTTGTAAAAGCTCAACCCTAGGGCAATGACCATCAAGGTTTGATCACAAATAATTTAGTGGAACTAGGAAAATTTTAGAGGTTCCACCACATACAATAGTGTGGATGTTACTATTCTTGGTGATCTCCATCCCTTTTAATATTGTAAGGTTTTGGAAGGAAAATATGACAACCATTGTCTATCTTCTGACATTATTCCCAAATCCTCCATAAGATCAAAATCATATATTGAACCTAGTGATTTACCTTCCACATATTTTGCTCCATCAACCAAACAAAAATCCTTAAAATCCACATTCAAAATCAATGATAAAGGATATGGAGAATATCAAATCCATGAGTCCCTTAATATCACTAAATTTCCCATCTCAACTTGATCCTTTAGTTGATCACACCCAAAAGTCCAAGATCCCCTCCTCACATTGCAATGGGGGTCCACTACCTTCTTTTTTAGTGGTTATTTTGCTAATGAGGATATAGATGGATTTGATCCTACATGACTTTACTAAGATGAACAATATGTTTCCTACTTTAAGGAATACAAATATCCTATTCCCTGGCATATTTACAATAAAATGAACTATAGAGGAAAAGGTCTTGGATTACACAAGCTAGGCTACTTGATCCTATTGAACTACTAGCAAATTATAGAACTTCTAGGTTAGGAAATGGTTCTTACAATGAGAAGTATGATACCCTTGTTGAATTTGTTGATAATGATCAATACACCTCTTCTAACCTTAATGATAGTGAAGCACACACCACTCCTAGTCCTTTTCAAAGAGCTTGTGCCACAAACTTGTTCCATGATAATACCATCCTTTCCATCCAATTTGACCTACAATATCTTGAAATCATTGACTTGGACCAAAATAACCCTCCTACCTTGGACACATTTCAAAATAATGAGGCCTTTCTAGAGCTTATACAATACCATGGTCACATCTCCCTAGGAGATCACAAGCATGGATTTTAAATCCTATTGCGTTCAAATGTATGTTTTGAAGAACAAATAAATCTGTTAGAGGAGCTTTCAAAATCCACTCTTGATGTAGACCCTTTGATAGTCTCCTCCCCCAATTCAAGATGGGTTAGACCTCTTCGTTGAGGAATCCATAAACATAAGGCTAGGTATATAGAAATAACCTAAGTTGACATAGATAGAAATTGAATTGAATATATAAAAATCCATGGTGCTTAGGGATTATCCAAATATATTTGCATGGTCTTATGTTGACATGCCTGGCTTGGACCCATCCTTGGTTATTCACCATATTATGGTATGACCCGACGCTAAGCTAGTGAACACCAAAAGTTAAGGAAAATACACCCTAAGGTGGCCCTCCTAGTAAAGGAAGGACTTTAGAAGTTGTTGGATGTTGGATTCATTCAACCTATTGACTATTTAGATTGGTTATCCAACATAAACCAAATGAACAAGAAAAATAAATGAATTAGGGCAAGCACAAATTTTAGGGATATTGATAAATATTGCCCCAAAGATAATTTTTCTTTTTCTAATATTGATATGATAGTATATTTGATAGTCGACCATAGAATGCTATCCCTTATGAATTTGGATTTTCAAGGTACAACCAAATACAAATAACACTAGAGGACCAACATAAGACAATGTTTATTTCCCCTTGGGGTATGTTCTATTATAGATTCATGCTATTTGGCCTCAAAATTATTAATGCCACATATCAAAGAGTCATGAAGTCATTATATTCCATAATATGCTTCATGATATTTTTTAGGATTATGTGGATGACTTTATAGGAAAATAAAAGCTCAAATTATATCACCTAGCCATCTTACATCGTATATTCCAAAGGCTTAGAGAGTATAAGGTTAAATGAAATCCCAATAAATGTGTAATTAGAGTCACATCAAGAAAGCTCCTAACATTTATTGTTTCTAAATGTGACATTGAAGTAGAATTAGATAAGATAAAAGCAATAATAGATGTGCCACCTCCTAGGAATATTACACAACTACACAACTTACACAGAAAACTCTAGGCTATCAGGTAATTCATAGCCCAATTAGTAGATAAGTGCCATCCTTTTCACATCTTCTAAAAAAAGTTAGTTTTTAGTGGGATCAATCATGCCAAACAACATTAAACTAGATTAAATAACACATGTTCAATCCTCTCATTCATCATCCATTGTTAATCTTTTTATCACATCTCTATCACCATTGCCTCTCCCAAAAATCTATAAATTGAGACATCATCCTATCCATTTCATCCATTCCATTGGTGCTAACTATATGTTGTCAAAATAGGTATCTTGTTTGCTCAAGAGAATCCAAATTTTTATCACTCTAAGCTAATAAAACATGCAATGGAGTTCATTGGTAACTTTTTTTTGATGATTGTTTTGTTTGTTTCTTTGTTTGTTTTGAATTCCCTTGTATGCTCTATCTGAGGCTTATTTATGTTTGGAATAGGATTTTTCATTTTTATTTGTTTTCTAATTGTATTTTAAAACTAGTGCTTACAATACCTATTCAAACCAATAAAATCTAGTGAATATGAATGGAACAATTCATTGCTTATAAAACCTTTCTCTTTTATATGTAAAAGAGCCAAAAAAGAGAGTTTTTGGATGGACTTTAGAAATCATAATAAAAGGAAAGAAATTAGAAAGAAAATAATAATATGTTCGAAAATAAAGTAGGGCATTGCAACTTCCACTAGTTTCTATCTAGAGAGAGGCATTGAGTTATAAAATATTTGTGGAATTGCTTCTTGTACAAAATAAGCTTTACAAAAAATGGCACTTTAGATTGTAAAAATGGTGACTTGGTTGATTGTTTGTGAGCAAGAATAATAATTTTAGAGAGAATAAATAAATAGATACAAAATAAAAATGTCCCCCTCTTCCATAGATGTATTGTCCCTTGTGTATAAAAACTAGTGGTAAGAAATTAAGGGGATTGAGAATAGAGGTGCTTAGAATATAATTTGGTAGGGAATATTAATTTAGAATGGCGTTTAAAAAAAGCAAAGAGAATAATGATAATATTTAGGTATGAATAGCATTTAAAAATCTCTAAAGAAGATAGAAAAAAGTAATGTGATAGTTAGTAGTAAAACTTTGTAAATCTATTTAAGGAGGTTGATAAAATTGATTCATGAGACCTTGCAATTGATTAAAAGTCTTTCCTAACCAATGCATAGGTGAGATATATGTATGTCCAAACTATTATATAGGGAAGATAAAAATGGGTGTATGGGAACCATTGCCACAAATCTATCAATTGACTAAGTAATCATATAACTTAAAAAAACATCCTTACAATTTTTTTCGATTGATTAAAAATTAAATAGTCAAGAAAACGTTGTAGTTCCTATTGAGCATGTCAAATTGTATACATAAAATTGAAATAAAAGAATTATTTTAGGAAAATAAAATATAAAATTCAAATTGAATTAAACATATATCTTCAATAGAGTAGAAAGATGAATTTATAATTAAAATGAATTGAAAACATAATGCAATACCTCTCGATAAATGGACATGCTTTGTAAATAAAATATTTTTGTTTGATAACATATACTTGCTCAAAACTGGGATCAAGATGAAATAATGGATTTGATTTCAATTTATAGATTTTTTATGAGATGGATGAATGACCAGGATTTGGTCTTGGATCAAGAGTTTATCCTATTAAAGATGGAGTGTATGTTGAAAGAGTCTAGCTATTATTAGCTAATTAGCTCATTTACTTTTTTGTTAGAATTATTTAAATATTTTAATGAACGAGTTAACTAATTTTTTCCTTTTGAAGATTTAGTTAACTTAATTGATTGAGATTGCTAGCTATTTTGATCAATGAGTTGACTAATTTAATTTATTATATTTTTTTATTAAATTATTTATGGATAATAGATTTATTTTAATATTTAAATATTTGTGAGAAAATAATTCTTTTTTTTTAGACTGTAGGAATCAGTCGGGTATCCGTCCCCCTATAAACTGAAGGGCTATGATGAGTTGAGGACTCACAAGCCCTCACATCTTGACATGTGGAATGTGAGATGGCCTAGGGTGAGATGATGTGAGAGTGAGGTGAAGGAAAGACAAGTACCTTGTAGGTACCTTAGGGGATGAGAAGATTCCTTGGAGGAATAAAAGTGAATTAAAAATTCACAATGATTGGAAGAATCTAGTGGATAAGAGAGGGTTTCCAAAAATGTGGGGATTTTCCACATGTGAATGATGTGACAAGTCCAAGGTTCTAGAAGATTTTGGCACATGTGATGTGACAAGTCAAAGGTTCTATAATTTTTCATGGGGAAGAGAAGATTCCTTAGAGGAATAAAAGTGAATTAAAAATTCATATGGGGAAGAGAGGAGCCTTGGATGAATAAAAAGGAATTAAAATTCCTTGGGAGATGGGGAGAGTTGACCAAGGTACTGATTAGGCTTAACTGATCAGTAATTAGAAGATAATTAGTGGTTAATAAGGATTAGAAGCCAATTTGCAAAATTTGGAGGATGTGACATGTCTTAATCAAGGATTAGGCATGTGCACATCTCTAATGAAGAAATTAAAAGGTTGATTAAGATTAAGAAAATGATGTGACTTGTGAGGAATTAAATAAATTTCATATTTATTTAATTCATTTGATGAAAGGGAGGATTAAAGAGATAAGGTATTTAATTATTAACTAAATACTTTAGGGATTTGGCAGAATTAAGGGTATTAATTAAATAATAACGATATTATGATATTGCTATCAAGATTCAACCGTGTAGTTTTCGAGTCAAACTCATTGACCCATGATTCATGAGTAGTGGTTCACAAGAACCCATCTCTCATGATAATGAATGGTCCACTTAGCACTCATTGCATCTAGGTGATGCTCACAGAGGTGAAGCATTGATCTGTCCCGGGAGGTCACCCATCCCAGTACTGCTCCAGCTCAAGCGCGCTTAACCACGGAGTTTCCCCAAAGGCTAAGCCCACCTAGCTTGCTACCCCATTTGCAAAACCTTTATCAAGTGTTGTGCCTTATGAACCATTCATTATAGAGCCCCTTTAGCTCATCAATTGATAAGTAGGAGGTTTCTTCCACAACTTGTCAAATTATGATATTGCTATCAGGATTCAACCGTGTAGTTTTCAAGTCAAACTCATTGAACCGTGATTCATGAGTAGTGGTTCACAAGAACCCATCTCTCATGATAATGAATGGTCCACTTAGCACTCATTGCATCTAGGTGATGCTCACAGAGGTGAAGCATTGGTCCGTCCCGGGAGGTCACCCATCCCATTAATAATGATATTACTTAATTAATGCAAATAAGAGGATATTTAGATGAAAAAGGGGTAAATTTGGATAAATGAAGTGTCCAAATTTAGGTGTCTACATTTATTTATAAATGCTTAAAATTCTCCAATGAAGGCATTGTACATGTGGTGTATGAAACTGGCTATAAACTGCTAGTGTCTAATGGGGGTTTTTCACTGGATTACTTTTGGCCTACCCAACTCAGACCTCTCCCTCCTAGGGGAGATTTTTTATATAAGGATTATGTTAAATATAAGACTAGGGGCTCAATGTTGAAGGTTAGCTATCTAGTGTCTCCTTATGCTATTTCAATAAAACATCTATGATAGCACAGTAGAAAGCTGCCTCTTCTACCTTGTCCAAGGGAAATGGGAAGCTTATTCACTCTAGAGTCTTCTCCTAATGTGTTTTTGGTTCCATATACTTATAATTATTGTCCTATTATGGCATCTTTGACTCCTACTCCTATGCCTCACATGGGAAGCATGATGGTGCCCACGTGGAAAAAAGAGAAGCATCAAGTTCTTGAGCTTCCTGTGCTACCCATGGTACCTCGATCCACTGTCTATGGTAGGGGAAATATTCCCATGTGTTTGCTCCTATGTCTTGGCCTTTGTGGTCTCCTACTATTCCTCCATTTGGACCTAAGGCAAAGAATGAGAAGAGGCTCACTATTGAGGTGTCTGTGTCTATCCCTCCTCTTGTGGTTGTCTCTAATCTTGTGCTTCCTCCTCTTACTCCTACCTAGGAGGCAATCCTTCCACTAGAAATGATTGTGAAGGATACTCCTATAGCTAAGAAGTAGCGTCCAGTCTCTTCTCAGGCTGTATATTCCAATACACACAATTGACATAATCAAATTTCACGTAAGCACAAGCATAGGCGACGGTCTCTAGACATGGAGCACGTTGTCTTATAAAAGAAAAAAGGTGAGCCAATAACATCTTTCTCTACATCTTTTATTGTTGTTATGCTTTCTCCTAATATTTTTGTCTCAGTTCCCATCACCTCTATTTTTCTTCTAACTCCTCAAGTGGGTCTTGATGATTCTCACCCTAAAATGGTGCAAGTTTTCATCACTTCCTCCATGGATTCGCCTCTCTTGATGTCCCTCCCAGAAATCCCTCCCTTCTCATAACCCATAGACATGCCGAATAAAATGGTGGTGTCTACTACAGATTTTTCTTCTTCGTCCTCTACTTCCGCTACTTCTATAGGGATTCAACATCCTTTGTTGAAGCACAAGCTGGAGGATGACCTCACTATGAGTGGAGGTTAGAAGAAGGGTTCACCTTCTTTGAAAGCTAGTTCTATTTTGGCCCACTTTATCCTGATGATGGAGCCAACCTCTTCTTTTCCAAAGCTAGTCACCACCCCTCTTCTCAAGGTCAATAGTGGCTCTCGGGTGTCTTGTTCTTCTCCCACCTAGTTGAAACATGATACTCTAGTAAAGTGCATGTTTAATTTGGTGGATGATATCTCGGCTATATCCTCGATCTTCGCAAGATCGACGACTTTTATTTCACAAGAGCTTGATGAGGAAGACCTTAAGGGGCCTTCTTCCTTGGCCCTTGTTGTAGGAGAGTCAGAAGGTACTTCCCTTGCTATCCCGCCCTTGCAAGTATGTCTTTCCTCCCCTTACAATGATCTAGATCATGCGATTAGGATGACCTATTGGTCGATGAGGACTAGGGTGGTACCTCTTCTTTATTTGTAGATTAGATTTTTTTGTGCATTTATGTCCCCTCATGCTTGTCCTTTTATGTTTTTGATCCTTCTTAGAGGACCCTTTCTACCCTTGTAGGTGCTTGGATATAGACCCAAATAATCTATCATTCACTTCTTCTATGTGTATCATCATTCTTCTATGTGTCGTGAAATTTCCTTTAGAAATTGGGGACGATGCAAAGCATTCAGGGAATTAAGGCCTTCTTCCATGTTGACCCAATTTTTATTTTTACTTTGTCTTTATATAATCTTCTTCATGTTCTAAGAACTTTGGGGATTGATGACTATTCATTCATACACTATATCATATCTATTTGTATCTATGAATATATATGATCATGGGTTCTCATATCCCCTTGTCTCTCTTGATTTTTTTAACTTTGACTACTTCTTGATGTTGTGGTTCTTATGTGTTTTCCCTCACATATGTGACAACATACCACAAATACATCTCATCATATATCTAATTCCATGACATCTTTAACTCTCCTTTCTCTCCTTAGGATGTCATGTGCTCCTCTACATAGCACACACCATCTAAAGGGGGGCTACCATATTCTAATTTGCAATATGGTGAATTCTTTCAAAAAGGATTCCTTGTAAATTTTTAAAATGAATTCCTTGATGAAGGAATCCCTTATTGAAATTAGTCATTTTCCAAAATGTTGTATTCTCTCAAGACTCCTAGATAAAAATTTCTTTCAAAAAGGATCCCGTATGTGAAAGATTTTGAAAACTTACCTTTGAAAAAGGAACACTTTTTCTAAAATGAAATAGCGAAAAATTTCCTTTGAAAAGGATCATTATTTCCAATGGATTCCTTGATGAAAAAATCATTCAAAAGGGTTCCTTGATGATGGAATAACTTATAAAAATTTGGTGTCTTTCAATTAGAGTTTTCCTTTGAATGGGCCCCTTGGTGTCTTGAAGGGTTCTGTGCTGAAGGAACACCATTTTGGAAGCTTTCTTCTTGAATTATTTTTTTGGTATTTTGCAATGAGTGTATTTTATCTAATATTTAATGTCGTTGTGTCTTGGTTTCATACATTGTATATCTTCACATCAAGCTTTGGGGTAGCCTAACTAGACCCATCTTTCCTGTGAATATCCTACAACGTAGTTTGTAGTAGATATAGGCCTATCTATCTGATTAGTGTGTTTCTTGTGTCTATCTGATCAAACTATGTCTTATCATACTAACTTGTGTCTTCTTGTGTCTTATGAATGTGTGTCTTATGATTATCTTTTTCACCTAGCATGTTTTGTCTACAACATTACATGTTTGTGGTGATATTGAAGCTAGCTTTGCAGGATCAAGAACTTGTAGAGCCTCCCTATTTCATGTACAAGTACATCAGATTGAACATCTGCTTCCTCGATGTTATTGGTATATTCTTCTCAACCTATTTCTACATTAGCTCACATATGCATTGACATGTATGCTCACTAAAGTGGGGGAAAAATGCAATGGCACAAATTTTCACCCTAGTAAAATTTCCTATTTATTTACCCTTACTTTAGAATTACAAGTATGAAGATGCATACACCTATTACTATCTTCTTAATCTTTCCACGTGTCCTTATCTTTTTGCATTGGTGGAGGAATATCTGTTGGGGACATACGTGCACTGTGCAAATGTCTGTGCATCATACTGTTGTCCTGATAGATTCCTACCTTTAAAATTCATAAAAGTATTGAGTTTCTTGGTTGATCATGAAGGTAACATCCCCTGATGGATTTTGACTAACAAAAAATGACTCACTACCTCTATTTTTCTCATTTCAAACTTATTCTTTTCACTCTCTTCCAAGCTCTTTCATTCTCTAACTCACTCTCTCACACTCTCTATTCACTTCTTGATCATTATTTCTCTATTTTGTTGCTACCAACTTTCTACTTGGTCTCTACAATCTATTCTTGCTTCAACATCATGATCATTATAGGTTTATGAAATTTTATCTCCCCGACATGGTCGTGCTACTCTCTTCTTTCCTATATTGGACTTGAGTGCTTATAGTAGGAAAGGTAATATTGTGTCTTTTCATTTTCATCTATCACCTTATAGAGTAGCATTGAGGTTATCATTTTTCTCTACCTTATTGTATCATTTCCATTCTCTCTTCTTTATCATTTCCATTTTTGCATCTATCATCTTATAGAGTATCATTGAGGTTACCATTTCTCTCTACCTTATTGTATCATTTCCATTCTCTCTTCTTTATAGAGTAGAATTGATGTTATCATTTCTCTCTTCTTTATCAATTGTTCTATATCATTGCATATCCGGCTATCCATGGAGATAGGAATACCAAATAGGGGTCTGACTAAGGAGGACCTCAAAACACAACCCAACATTTTTCCTATATCCATGTGTGTATGTGCAAGATTTTTCATTCAAAGCTAGCTAAAGAATTGGAATGTGCATGAAAGGTACCTTTTTATACTCTTTCATTTTCACTTTTCCTATTAGAATAATCCTTTCTAGTGTTCTTGTTTTACTGATTATTTCCATAGTTTTATATTACACTATCAAACTTTAAAACTCTAAAATTCGAGTTGTAAGTAGACCTTGAGTGTATTTTACTGTCATTCGACTCGCTATCCATATATGGTGCCAACACATCCCTAAGAATCCATCACATCACACTAGATTCTATTTCCCACGCTATCATCCTTAGACAAAGAGTTGTTTGAGTTGCAGTTCAAGACCCTTATTGTCTTCTCACTTGATTTTTGAAAGAAATTTTCTCTCCTTTCTTTGTATTTTGATCAACCTAAGGTAGTTTAGGGTAGTTCATTTCTTGAGGCTCTCCCATGACATGGAGCCTTGGTGGTGATGAGTACCCCTTCTCTACAAGTAGAAGAAAAAATTGTATCCACCACTCATCCTCCCCCACCTAATAATGGACTTACATCTTTCTTCAAAATAACGAATATCCTACAATAAACAAAATTCCTAAGAAATTGAACTATCAAGGTAGAGGATTAGGCATACATGATCAAGGTATCTTGGAGCCCATCCATATCAAATAAAATCCATGATCACAAGTTCTTGGCTATATATCTCAAGGATGAAATTCATAAAATGTTGGTACAACCTTTTTGAAACCTAAATGGGCCTCCCAAAACCAAAATAGACACTTCACATCCCTCCTCCTCCATCATATCAAACCAAAAAAAAAATCCACATCCCTCCTTCATCCTCTAAATCCATATTAGGTCCATATGTCCCAAAGCTCCCATAACATATCATTCACCTACTAAATTCATTTCGAGCCCTTATATCCCAAGATTTCATCCTTCATCTCATCCTACTCATCCCCTTAGCCACCAATAATCTATCCCTATCACCCATAATAAATGTCCTCCTCCCATAATACCAATAAGGATCAACAAAGGCACACCTCCATGAAATTGATTCAATACCATCCATCTATAAACCCTATCCAAAATTATACCAAGCTATTAATCCATTCATATTTCATCCATGTCATCCATTTCCTCATACTCTTCCTATTGCTATTGGAAGAAATTTAGATTCTAAAGTAAAAAGACATACAACCAAACATCCCTATGAATGTAAATATCATTGTGTCCCCTCAAAAATACATTATGAAATAAAGAAAAATCCAATCTAAAAGCACAATAAATTCTAAAGGCCATAAAGACCCATAAAAGAAAAACTAAAAACCATATGGATACCAAAGCAACAAGAAGCAATGCAATCAAAAGAAAAATTAAAAATGGAATTCAATGTTTCTAATCCAAAAGCTAAGCATCACCATCCTCTACCTCCTAAATCCATTTTGGGTCCCTATTTCCAAAAATTCACTACTCTAACTCCATGATCCTCACATCCTCTATTCATTCCTCCTATCATTCAAAATATATCACAATATGTGCCAATATTGGTCTTGAAAACATCCCCTCATGATACTCACCTCCCATCATTCCATTTGTGTACACTCTGTGAAAATTGATACACTATCCCAGATATATCGCATATCAACACCATTTAATCCATGCCCTTGCATAATCCATCTATCCTAATAAGGTTGTACCAACATCCAACAATCACTTCCAAAATTGGGTCTTATTACCTAAATATGGAACTAGATGCTTGAATCCTTCACCCATATCCTCAGTATCCTATGTTAGAAATATAGTTATCCAAATCCATATACTCCTCTACCTCTATCCATGTTAAACAAAAAAAATCCAAAAAAATAGTAAAGAGAAAAATTCATCCAATAGTAAAATCTTGGCAAACAGGTGCCTTGGAAAGTGCCATGATGAAAACATGGCAAATAAGAATCATGTTTAAATAAACCATCCATTTTCCCTCTGTACTTTGGGGAAAGTACATTCTAAGAATCTCCATACTTCATTTCCTCCATCCAACCTACATTACCTATCTTACCAATCATTATATCATTTCTAATCCTTCCATCCTCCTTGTGATCTTCATAAATATTGAAGAAACTATTGATACATGATTTGGACACCTCTTGGCATATATTCCAACATTACACTTTCAATACAATTATCCTCCTATCCTTTGATCCTTCCCCTCCTCCAAGACATAAAATCCTTAATATTCTCTATCCATCCATTATCATATCATCCATCTCTCTAATCCTTCCCTTATCCTATCATCCATCTTATCATGAGAATCCTGGTGTCTCATCATCAACGACATGTCTATCATGGGGCATCATATTCCTTGGAGCTCTCATTCACATCCTAATCCCCCATCCATTAATGATACAACCAAAACATTCATCCCTTCATCCCATTATTATTTTCCCTATCCTTACCTCACTATCCTCCTTTCATTGATCCCTCCAAAGCATTCATGTTGCAAGAATGAGAAGAATGAAGGTGTTTTTATTGATGTCAACTACTCAATTGGTTATCAACTGGTTGTTGTTTTCATTAATTACATGGTTGTAGGTTATTGATTTTATATGTTGAGGATATTGAGAAAATTGTATTGAAGGAATATTACAGGTGTTCAATGGTTGCTCTAGGTTTTTCTCCAAGTTTTTCTCCTATATTTGTGTTGTTCAGATATAATGATCGTGATTGTTGGAAGGTTTTATATCTAGATTTTTGGCTGCTAATTCATTGTACAGTGTGAGTTATGTTCACCAGTTGTGAATTGTGGTTCCCTGAGGTTCTGGTTGAGGTCTGAGAGAAATGTTGTTGGTTTGGATTTCTCTTTGTTAAAGTATTATTACTTATGGTTTGAGAGTTAAGTTACTATGATCATGATGAAGCTAATATTAGTATCTAGAAGGTTTGTGCTTAATTTTTTTGTGTTTTACTAGTTTGGTCGACCTTGTGTTGAACAATATCTTCAAAATTAATGAATCGCGTCGGATCTATTTGGGTCCTCACGAAGCATTTTTTTGGGTTGCCCTCATTCTAATTCCACCCTAGGATGTTTGGCATCAACCTAATTTGAATTTAATATTGGATGTCCAAATTTTGATATGTTTCAAAGTTGAAGATGGTATAAATACAGGATGAGTTAGTGGTGATGGGGTAAAGAGAGTGAAGAAGAGAGATAAGTGAAAATGAAAAGAGAAGATAGATGCGAGACTGATGTTAATCAGTGAATTTTTGTGATGTGAGTGTGGAAGATCAGTACAAAGCCTAAATACTAAGTTTTTGGATGCAGTGAGCAGAAGGTGTACTCTATCATTCATGCATGTCTATGAGTGGTTGATAAAATTATGGTGGATTTCTCTATTGGATTGAGATTTCTTCTCTCTATAACATATCTCTTTTATCTTCTTTGTGTCTTTATGGTAGTGAGCCCTCCAAGTTATTAGCCATGTTGGACAGTGAGTCCTTATTTTGGCAATGAGCCTTGCTTCTCAGGTAGTGAGCCTCTTGTATTTGATTTTGATATTCTCTATAGTGTGAGTTAATCCTCACCGTGGTTTTTCCCTTATTGAGTTTTTCACATAAATTTGGTGTTGTGTTTGTGTGATGGTTTTTAGTTTTTACACTTGCACTTAATGTTTCATTATTTAAGTAGTGTTAAGGATTAGTTTTGGTGATTGATTTAAATGTTTAATTTTGTGACATGTAATTCATCCCCCTCTTAGTTGTCCTATTCAACAATTGGTATCAGATCTTGGTTCCTTGGTGAAGAGATTAACGTCATGAGGAAGGTCTAGGATGGGTGGCAAAGTGACTTATGATTATCCAAGGTTCGATGGAACTAATTATGCTATCTGAAAAATATTGATGGAAGAATATCTAGAGTATTATGGATATGATGTGGAGAAAGCTTACAAGAATCCTTACAATCTTCTTGCTAATGGTCTGAGTACAAATGATGAGATCAAAGTACATGATGTGAACAATAAGGCGAAGTTAATTTTGAAGAACAATTTTATACATTTCGAGTTGATTAAGGTTCACTATCTAAATACTGCTAAGGAAGTCTAGGATGCTTTGGAAAGGGTGCATGAAGGTGATGAAAGAGTCAAAGAAGAAAAATTGCAAAATTTGGAAACATAGTTTGAGCTCCTACATATGTCCGAAGATGAGAGTGCTAAAGATTATGTACAAAGATTGGATGAGATAGTAGTTGGAATGCGAGGACTTGGTGCTAGTGTAGATGAAACCAAGATTGTAAAGAAGATTTTTAGAACTCTCCCTAATGCTTACATTGAAAAGGTGTGTGCTATTGAATAGAGTATAGATTATAAGGCATACACAAAAGATATATTTTTGCGATATTTGACATCTTATGAGATGAGAAATCCGAATTTGAGGAATAAATTCAAATCACAGACTGCTTTTAAGGCCACAAAAGCTGAAGATCTAAATGAAGAAATATTGATGAAATAAAAGCTAACTTTGTGAGAAAGATGAGGAAAGGATCCAACAAGTATGAAGGTAAGTTACCCTTGAAATGTTTTAGTTGTGGAGAATAGGTCATTATGTTGCAAAGTGTTTGGAAAGAGCTAAGAGGAATAAACAAAGATACAAGAAAGAAAAGAAAGGAAAGAAGATCATCATAGCATATTATGTGAATGAGAATGTTAGTATATCTGATGAAAATTCTAATTATGAGGATCCTGATGACAATGAATGCTTGTTCTTGGCGATAAAGGATGAGCCTACTTATATTAATTCTAAAAGATAGGTGAAGGAAAGCCCTTTAGAGAAGGAGAAAAATGAAGGTATTGTTATATTTTCCCTACATGCTAAACATGAAAATAACTATTGGGTTGTTGATAGTGGTTGTTCACATCACATGACTGGTGATAAGAGTAAGTTTGTTAAACTTGAAAAATATGATGGAGTCTTAGTTATGTTTGGAGATGATATTGGTGCTAAAATTTGTGAGATAGATTCATTAAATTTTGATGGAAAGCATAATATTGATGATGTCTACTATGTTAAGGGTTTAAGGCATACTCTTTTGAGTGTTGGAAAAATGTGTAGTAAGGGATATGATCTTGTGTTTAAGAATGAGAGGTGTGAGATCTGAAAAGGATATGGAACATTGATTGCTACTAGAAATAAATCTAAAAGAAATATCTACCAACTTAAGGGTGCTGATGGACGATGCTTTATGACTCGGATTAATGATATTTGGTTATGGTATCAGAGAATGTGTCACGTGAATTTTGATAACTTGGTGAGGATTAGTGCAGTTCAGGCTGTGAGAGATTTACCAAGGATTACAAAGGGTGTTAATTTGGAAAGCAAGCAAGAAACCATTACAGATCAAAGGAACAATCTACTAGTAGACTACTAGAAATAATTCATATATCTCTGTGGTCCTACAAGAGTGAGAATTATACAAGGTGAAAGGTACTTTAAGCTTTTGATTGATGATTATTCTAGATATACATGGGTTACATTTCCTAGAGAGAGATCAAATGCACTAGATAGATTCACGACATTCAAAGCTATGGTTGAAAATGAAGTGAATTTGAGGATAAAATGCTTAAGGTCTGACAGAGGTGGGTAATTCACCTCCCATGAGTTTAACATGTTTTGTGAAGTGCATGGAATAAAGAGACAATTATCTAATCTAAGAACTCCTCAGAAAAATGGAGTTGTTGAAAGAAAGAACATAATAGTTCAAGAGGCAGCTAGATCAATGATTACTGAGGCAGGTTTACCAGAAGTTTACTGGAGAGAATATATTCATACTACTATTTATGTATTCAATCATGTTCAAGCAAGAAAAAATAAAAAATAGTACAAAAACTTTATATGAGCTATGGCACGGAAGAACTCCTACTATTAGGTATTTCAAGGTATTTGAAAACAAATTTTATATCATAAGAGATGAAGAAACTTTGGGAAAGTTTGATGGAAGAAGTGATGAAGGAATTTTTCTTGGATATTCTACTCTAAGTAAAGCTTACAAATGTCTCAATAAAAGATTGAGAAAGTGAAAATGTCAAGGTTGATGAAGCAATGAAGAATTCAATTGAAATTGATGGATATGTATCAGATGAACTTGATTGTGTAGGAATTGAAGAAATTGTGGAAGAATAGGAAAATGATGAGCAAGAGAAGAAAAATGAACAATATGAAAGAGAAGAAGAAGCTTTGGAGGTGTCCCATAATACACCTAGATATGTGCAGAAGGATCATTCAGAAAGTCAGATCATTGGAGACAAGACAAAAGGTATATTGACAAGAAGTAGAGTTTCTATTGAAGTAAACCCGTGTTTACTTTCTAAGATTGAATTGAAGACTTTAAGTGAAGCATTTAAAGATGAACATTGGATGGAAGTTATAAAAGAATAACTTATGTAGATTGAGAAGAATAAAACTTGAGAATTGGCCCCAAGACCGACAAATAAAAACATTATTGGATCAAAGTAGGTATTCAATAATAAATTGAATGAGAATGGAGAAGTGGTTAGAAACAAAGAAAGACTTGTATGTAAAGGTTACTCACAAGTAGAAGACATATATTTTTAGGAGACTTTTTCTCCAATAGAAAGAATGGAAGCTATAAGGATGTTCTTAGCATTTTTCGCTCGTAAAGATTTCAAGGTCTATCAGATGGATGTCAAGTCAACATGTTTGAATGGTGAGCTAGAATAAGAGGTCTACATGGAACAATCAAAAGGATTTCAATTGTCAGAGCAACCAGATATGGTGTGTAGATTGAAAAAAGTTTTATATGGATTGAATCAAGCTCCTAGAGCTTTCTATGTGAGGTTAGACATGTATTTTATCCAACAAGGTTTCAACAAAGGTACGGAAAATAGTAATCTGTATTTTAAAACTGAAAACGACAAAATCTCGATTGTGGTTGTATATGTTGATGACATTATTTTTGGAGCAAATGAAACTATGTGCAAGATATTTACATAAGAGATGCAGAAAGAATTTGAAATGTGTATGTTTGGAGAGATGAATTTCTTTCTTGGACTATGGTGGTACTCTCAAATTTTGCAAATTTGAAATGCCTATATTCATTTTTTTCCTTTGCACACTCAGAAGTGTACCTGATAAATCTGCCTAAGTGACCTACTTTGGAGGGTCATAATTTGGAGCCTGTTGATTTTCATGTGAAATCCCTAGGTGGACCCACTCACATGACATGTGAATGTGCATGTCAGTTTTCAGATTCCCATGATGAATTTTGACAACGTTTTGAAAGGGGAAGTTGGAGGGTTTTGACACTGTTTTGTTGTTTGTGAACTTTCAATTCTGCAAGGTGGCCTCCTATTCGAGCTTATGTTTCACAACTAGATGATTTTAATGATGAAAGGATTGTTGCTCTCCATTATCCCCATATTCATATGATTCCCTGTCAGTTTTCAGAGCCTCATGATCTAATTTGCTATTTTTTTGAGATAAAAAACAAATGCAATTTGTTCAGTTTTACATATTTATTTTTTACTATGTTTCAAGGTGGTCAACTTTGACCCCTAATATCTCGTGAAGAATAATGATCCAAAAAAATTCCTCTTGCACACATACTTAGTGTACCTAAATGAGCTAATGTTTTTCAGTAGTAGCTCTACAAAAGTTGATTTGGTATTTTTTCAAAAGGGTAATTGGTTGAGCTTTAATTGGTTCTAAACACCTGTGGAGATGCAAAAAAATCTGAGTAAGCAAATTTGTTGATTAATATTTTGCACTTCAGGATCTCTTTTAATAAGAAATCTTTTTTAATCCATTCCTAGATCAAATGTGTGCATGCCTGCTCAATTTCAAGGTCTCAAGATAAGTTTTGACGGGTTTTTTAATTACTTCCTGATCGCGACAAGGCCAAAAATGGTGTTCCAAAAAGTGTCTAATTTTTCAATTCTAATGACAACCCATTTCTTATTTTTGTCTAAAACCTATGCAAATCCATTTTCATCAAAATAGAGGTCATTTGATGCATTATTTTAATGCATTTCAGTTGCGATGAACACGTCCCGGGGGCAGTTTACAAAGGAGGTATTTGAATTTTAAGGGCTGGGAGAAATTTGAGGAAATGAGTTTTCTCTAAATAATTGATTATGATCATATACAAATTTCCACGGCTCCAAGTGTTCCGGTTTTTCCGCAATAAATTTCTTCAAATGACCTGCATGTGTAATTAGAAGTCCCAAATTTTTCTAATGTTTCAAATGTTAATATTTAAAATATTTAAAATATTGTGCAAATGAAAAGGGGAAAATATAAATGTTTTTCAAATGTTTTTGGGACAAACAAGTTTAATTCTTAGCTCTTCCAAAGGCGGCTTTCATGGCTTTCACGAATTTCATTGTTGCACATAAAAAATCGCTTAAAATCTCTGTCTTTCCCATTTATTTTCAACAATGCAATGCTTTCCAGCGATGATGCCTTGATATGTCAAGTTTATTTAATGTTTTCCTTGGTTCTGGAAAATTTTTGTGGCTCCACGACAAAGCTTTCGGGCTCTCATTGCCTATGGCCGAAAGGATTCTCCATTTCCCTTAGGAACTAGCAATGCAGTGATGGATTTTCATTTCCACCGCTGCCCCTTTAACCATAGCCGGTTCCTTCATTTCCCACTCTAATGTGCGATGTTGCTTTAAGCCCATCGCTCATTGCTCGATGCTTTCTCTATTTTCTCTGCTTGCGATGGACGATATGCTTGTTAAAGAGAGTTTGTGGGCCCCAAGGAAACTTTTGAGGGCAGTCATAGGAGTATTTAAATATTAAAGATTAAGTGGCCCGACAAAATGATAAAAAGGCCCATCATTTAGAAAAGGAAAATATTTTAAATGTAAAGTGAAAAATTCACAAGCACATTGGAATACAAAAGTTAAATGCCTCTATTATAAAGGAATTATTTTCTTTGCTAGAGAATGAAGGTAAAATGGAGAGCTGAGGAGTGAAACTTTTACAGGTGAAGTGTGCAACATAGTAAACGAAGGTGAAGGTGAAAACAAGATAAATTTACTACTTCATAAGGAAATGAAGTTCTCTCATGGGAGATGAGTAAATTTAAGGCAGAGTAAAAGAATTTTCACGGGAATAAATTATTTTCATCTACAGGGGTAAAAATGAACAATGGAGATGCATATTTTGGCGGGCAAATGAATTTAATGCTGAAGAATCAAGGTAAAATGGGAAAAATACAGAGGCAGTGGCTTATTAGGAAGAGAGAAGAGAGAGGGTTTTCAATTTCGATTGTTGATGGATGGAGAAGGAATCTGCCAGGTGTCCTCTACAGAATTATTTTAGGGCTTCTTATGTTTTCTTCTTATTCTCTTTTTTCCTTATTGTAAGGGGTTCCATTCTTGAGTCCAAAATTGGTCTAGGTGAGTAGCT
Source organism: Sequoiadendron giganteum (assembly GCA_007115665.2). NCBI lineage: Eukaryota > Viridiplantae > Streptophyta > Pinopsida > Cupressales > Cupressaceae > Sequoiadendron > Sequoiadendron giganteum. Next base: position 34,749,738 of record CM021101.1, read on the forward strand.
AGGCTTAGAAAATGCATATTGTAAACAATGATGATAAATGGAGCATTAAATTGTCTTGGGTTCCAGTCATGTTTGTAATAATCTTAAAATAGTTTTACAAAAGCCACAAAATATGAGAGCAAAGCTTAATTTTGAAATGCACTCTCCTCTGCAATTTTCTTGTAGATTATGAATGAAAGGATTAAGGATCTTTTTGTTTGTCTCGAATTGTTTTAATTGAATGTGTGGGTTTATTTTAGCTTCAATTCAAGGAATTGATTAAATTTTTAAATGAAGTCATAGGTTTGTTAGGGAATGGCTTAGGATTTGGTAAGCAGTTGTGTTTCAGATGCAGTGAGTTGAATACTATAAAGTAGTATGACAATATTTCACCAATTTCTGAGATAAATGGTTGATGTATTACTGATTGTTGCTAATTTGACTTCGTTATCCCAATTGATGGAGCACTAGTCTCTTTATTTTATTAGTTTATAGATATTTGATTTAGTGATGTGCTTGGATAGGGATTCAAAATGAGAATAAAAATCATTAAATAATTTCAATTGCAATCAGAAGTCCCACTTAATTCCTAGCAATAGATGATGGTTTGTTTAAAGGTCAGCCAAACCTTTAATGAATTATGTCTATTTGCAGTCAGTAGGAATAGATTTGTGTGTGGAAATGCTCTTGAGGAATTAAATATATAATGAACACAATATGGAATATCCTCCTTGGTCCCACAAAGACTAAAGTGTAGGGGTAAAAGCCTGAAAGCCTTTACCCATTAGTTGGCCACTAATTTTGATGATTCTTGAACATAGAGATTGGCTACCTCTTAGAGAATTTCAAGGTTCAGCTAGAAAGAACACCAACACAATGGTGACTCTGCTAGGGAGAAATTTGAATCTCCAGTTGCAGACTGATAATTCACAGAGTCAAATGATTTTCTAATTTGAGTTTGGTTCAAATAGTGAAGGAATTCAAGCTTGGAGAATAAATTATTGTAGTAAACCTAAAAGTTTCATGATCTGTGGTACTCTACTGGTGAAATGAAATCAAAAGGAAATTTACAAGTGAAAGAGCTTCATACTGCTTGAAGTTCAATCCTCTAAGAAGAGAGGTGGTGACTCTCTAAAAAAGAACTTGATGAAGATGTAAATACAGTTTCAGATCTACAATATTTCCAATCAGAAAGAAAATTTGCAGCAGCTGCAACATTTCCAAGTATTCTTCACTTTTGGTTTTCAAGAAACTTTTGTATGAAAAACATATTTCAAAGTCTTGAAAAGAAAGTTAGTTCCCTATTAAGTGAATTAGCACTAACAAAGGGAAAGAACAATGAAATTGACTTTGCATAATTTTATTAGTTGGATCTGTTGTATTGAATGCAATTGTTGTCCCATTGAATTTTTTTGTCTAGTGCTCACATATTTTCTAATATGGATGATTAGAATGAATTTTTTATATCTTAGGGGTTTCTATCCATTTGAATTGTCATATGTTTCAAGCCTAGGTTACCAACATATTAGCAATTATCCTAGTTATCATTCATTTGGTCATGGTTATGATTATGGACAATTAGATAAACCCAAATTTGCAAATATCTATGGATCACCAAGCTGAAATAACCATACCAGTAGACACCTTAATACAACTTGTCAAGAGGCTTCAAACGTTTGATAATCCTCAAACATTTGATATTGCAAACTGCATAAACCCAAGAATGCACAAGCCTAGGATAAGGTCAGAATGGAAAGCTATGTTTGAAAGGGGAATTAAAGAGATGGGAAAAAGACACTGGATGTCTCTAAAAGCCCAATTAAAAGATAACCATACTATGTCTACTTTCCAAGTTAATGCACCTTTTGTCAATTCCTTTGATCCATTGTATGACCAATTAGATTTGTCATGGGTTGACTAAAAGGTTGAAAGTATGCCAAATCAAGTCTATAAAAAAATGACTAGATGTAATGGATACAATGTATGCGAAGGAGATGCACATGTCCAAAGTTTTCCCAGCTTCATGGAGAAACATTCATTTGGAGATCACGATATATGGATGAGATTTTTTGTCAAATCTCTTGAAGCAAGAGCTAGGATTGGTACTTAAGTTTTCCTGAGAAGACTTTTCCATGTTGGGATAAACTAATGGATGCTTATAGAGAGGAATTCACAAGAGAACCTTCTAACCTTGTCACACGGTTGAAGCAGATTAAAAGAAAAGATGAAGAGTCAAGCATTGATTTCAGTCACATATTTGTTGTTGCTCTTTCATTAGTCCCTGAAAATTTCAGACCTAGTACTCTAGATTGCATTCATATGTATTTTGAATCTTTTGAGGAAGGATCTAGTGCATTGTTAAAAGATTTTAGAATATCAAGTATGCAAATGGCTTACACATTTTTAGATAATTTGGACAAAAAAGGAATGAATATGTGCAAAGTCTGTTGTCTTCAATTGTGGCTAAACATGCTGATGAAATCAATAGCTGTGTAAGTACAAATGATTAGATGTCTTTGGTTTTAAATAAAGACAAATGTATGCTTGAGAAGGTAGAAGACAAGAATGATGCATCATTAGCTGATGAGGAAGTTTTCCTTGAAAAAACTATAGAAGAAATATACCCAGATGAAAATTACAGTTATAATGTTGAAAGACATGATGAGGGATATGAATTGGATTTATTTTTTGAAGAGGATATGTGTAATCAACAGTATTATGACATGCTTGGTCATACCAATATTATAAGTGTATGTAGCATTGATGACATATTTCATGATGAGACAAAGGAGCTTGTTGAATTGAGAAATACTTTTAAGAATGTTAGTATATCAACTCCAAGTGATAAAGTATGCAATGAATTTCAGTCAGCAAGGTCAACCAAAAGCAACTGCAATGAAGAAACCATTGATGGTTTTCAGTTTGACAGTGAAAATGTTTGTGTCTATCCTCAAGAGGATATAAATGACAAACTCAATGATGACACCTAGTCTAATGATGCAATGTAGAGAAATGTATATTGTTGTCATGATAACCCAGAAATAAGTAAGAATGCACACGTGGACATCTTGTTCTCTGTGATAGATGGTGACCATGTTGTTGACAAGGTTGTTGCTAATTCTACTTCTTATGATTGGGGAATCCAATTTATGATCAATCCATTGAATTTTCAGATTTTGATCATGATGACACCATGTTATATCCTGATTTGCAATTTGACAATGCATAAAATTCTAGTGAAGGTCAAGGAGAGGAAGTGGTTGAAAAAATGGATCAAAACAATGGTCTACTAAGTAGTGAACAAATTTCAAATCTATTGACCACTGAACATGAGAAATGTGCACATGAGAATAATCCTCAATTGTTGTGTGCTACCCATATTGATTTTGACATTGATGATAATCTTCACTGTGCAAGGTATGATGCATATGTTATTGATTCTCCTTCTAGTTATGATCCAATTGGTCAACATGATGATAATGTGGATGAAGGCAAGCAACAGTTTGATTGTAATGATGCATTATATGATGAGTATGAAAGTATGGATACTGATACAAATTCAGAAATCTATTTTGATGAATTAGAAACAACAGATGACCATAAGTTTTTTGTATCCAATGAGCCAAGTCTTGAGAATCTTAACGCAGATTTGGACAAGTGTCTGTTTGCTAATTTAGATGAGCCTAGTCATGAGAATTTTCATGTGGATATTGATGTTGATTTTAAAGTAAAACTAGATTATTCTTTTGAACTAGAATTCCTCACTTCTGAGAAAACTTGGGATGATGAAGATGTTGATATGTTATTGTCAGAGGATAACAAGGTGAGTGAAGATGAAGATAAGTCAGAAATCCTTGATGATTCTTTATATCAGCATGATGGAGGACAGGTAGAGAGTGTGCCAATGTATGAGTGTATCCCTTTACATACACTCGAAGATAGTTTGCATGATGTGCAAGATCTTTTGGTACGTCCTTGTGATAGTTTTACCTTTGCTATGAAAACTAGTAATCATAATAAGCTTAATAGTACCATCCATGTGGTAGAATGTGAGTGATATTTTTATCAACTGGAAGAAGTTTTCACAAAGTGTAGCAATGTGCAAAATGTTGAAGCATGTTGTTTTAAGCTTGAGAGTGATTTATATGATGGACATGATAAGTTATTTCCACATGATAATCAATATTTTAAGAGTATGCTTGAGTCTCACATGCATGATAATATTGTATGTGATGGAATATTGGGAGATACCAACATGTTTAATCAGGCAAATTATAGTGATATTTTCAGATTGGCCTTAGTGAAATGTGATAAGACCTTGTTTCCATGTAGTCTTGATCACTATCTTCATGTGTTTCCACTTGATACAAAATCATAAAATAGAGAGAGTGGCAATGATGTGCCTTATGTGATTTGGTTGCCATGTGACAATGGAGCCAAATAGAGAGCAAGTTTCCACTTATTCAATGGTAGCTTGGCACTTGTTTTTGCAAAAATGTAGTCACTTATGTTGTTGTGGTGTGATAGATGCAAGCATGGAATGAGGGAGATCAGCTCCTTCAAAAAATTGGTGTTTGACAAAGGTAAACATTGACTCCCCTTTTTCATTTGGTGGCCTGGGGTCACCAAGTGAAGTTGAAAAAGAGGTTGAATAAAGGAGCAGTTTGAGAGCACCCAATGGACTCATCATTTGGTCTACTCCACAAAGATTTGGATTATTGCTATATCCATAGGCGGCATACATCCCCAATCGGAGCCACTGGTGGCACTCTCAAATTTTACAAATTTGAAGTGCCCATATTGAATATTTTTCCTTTGCACACTCAAAAGTGCACCTAAAATTTTGCTTGAGTGACCTACTTTGGAGGTTCATAATTCAAAGCCTGTTGATTTTCATGTAAAATCCCTCAATGGACCCACTCACATGACATATTTGAACGTGAATGCAATTTTTCAACTTCCCATGATGAGTTTTGACAACATTTTGAAAGGAGAAGTTGGAGGGTTCTGACACTGTTTTGATGTTTGTGAACTTTCAATTTTGCAAGGTGGCCTCCTGTTCGAGCTTATGTTTCACAAATAGATGATTTTAATGAAAAAAGGATTGTTTCTCTCCATTATCCTCACATTCATATGCTCCGATGTCATTTTTTGGAGCCTCATGATCTGATTTGCTATTTTTTGAGATAAAAAAAATATAGTTTGTTCAGTTTTACATCTGCATTTCTGACTATGTTTCAAGGTGGTCAACTTTGACCCCTAATATCTCGTGAAGAATAATGATTCAAGAAAATTCCTCTTTCAAACATACTTAGCGTACCTAAATGAGCTAATGTTTCTAGTGGCAACTCTCCAGAAGTTGATTTGGTATTTTTTCAAAAGGGTATATGGGTGAGCTTTAATTGGTTTTGAACACCTATGTAGATGCAAAAAAATATGAGTAAGCAAATTTGTTGATTAATATTTTATACCTCAGGATCTTTTTTTTCAAGTCATATTTTGCACTCCATTCCCAAATCAAATGTGTGCATTCCTGCTCAGTTTCAGGGTCTCAGGATAAGTTTTGATGCATTTTTTAATTGCTTCCTGATCACGACAAGATCAAAAATGGTGTTCCAAAAAGTCAAAATTTGAAATTCTAATGGCATCAGATTTATTTTTTTGGTATAAACCTATGTAGCTCCATTTTCATAAAAAATGAAGGTCATTTGATGCATTATTTTATTGCATTTCGGTTGCGATGAACACGTCCCCGGGGTCAACTTACAAAGGAGGTACCTAAATTTTAAGGGCTAGGAAAATTTTGAGGAAATGGGTTTTCTCTAAATATTTGATTATGATCCTATGCAAACTTTCACGTTTCCAAGTGTCCCAGTTTTCCCGCTATAAATTTCTCCAAATGCCCTGCAAGCATAATTAGAAGTCACAATTTTTTCTAATGTTTCAAATGTTAATATTTAAAATATTTTGAATATTTTAAATATTGTGCAAATGAAAAGGGAAAAATATAAATTCTTTTCAAATGGTTTTGGGATAACCAAGTTTAATTCTTAGCTCTAATTGGTCCAAAGGCGACTTTCGCGGCTTTCATGGTTGCACGAAAAAACTCATGCCTATGGCTGGAAATCTCTGTCTTTCCCATTTGTTTTCATAAATGCAATGCTTTCCAATGATGATGCCTTGATATGACAATTTTATTTAATGTTTTCCTTGGTTTTGGAAAAATTATGGGGCTGCACGACAAAGCTCTCGGGCTCTCATTGCTTATCGTGAGAAGGATTCTCCATTTCCATTAGGAACCAACAATGAGTGATGGATTTTCATTTCCATCGCTGCCCCTTTAACCATCGCCGATTCCTTCCTTCATTTGCCTCTCCAACGTGCGATGCTACTTCATGCCCATCGCTCATCGCTTGATGCTTTCTCTATTTTCCTTGCTTGCCAGCAATGGGCGATATGCTTGTTGGAGAGAGTTTGTGGGGCCTGAGGAAAGTTTTGAGTGCAGTACACATGAGTATTTAGAAATTAAAGATTAAGTGGCCTAAAAAAATGATAAAAGGGCCCATCATTTAGAAAAGCCAAATATTTTAAATGTAAAGTGAAAAATTCACAAGCATGGTTGAATACAAAAGTTAAATGCCTCTATTATAAAGGAATTATTTTATTTGTTGGAGAAAGAAGGTAAAATGGAGAGTTGAGGAGTAAAATTTTTACAGGTGAAGTGTGCAGCATGGTAAACAGAGGTAAAGTTGAAAGAAAGATAAATTTATTGATGCATAAGGAAATGAAGTTCTCTCATGGGGGATGAGTAAATTTAAGGCAGAGTAAAAGCATTTTCATGGGAAGAAATTATTTTCATCTATAGGGGTAAAAATGAACAATTGAGATGCATATTTTCATGGGAAAATGAATTTAATATTGAAGAATCAAGGTAAAATGGGAAAAATATAGAGGGAGTGGTTTATTAGGAAAATTTTAAGAGAGAGGCTTTTCAATTTCTATTGTTGACGGACGGAGAAGGAAGCTGCCAAGTGTCTTCTACAAAGTTATTTTAGGGCTTCTTTTGTTTTCTTCTTATTCTCTTTTTTCCTCATTGTAAGGGGTTCCATTCTTGAGTCCAAAATTGGTCTGGGTGAGTAGCTAAGCTCAGAAAAATGCATATTGTAAACAATGATGATAAATGGAGAAATAATTTGTCTTGGGTTCTAGTCATATTTGTAATAATCTTCAAATGGTTTTACACAAGCCACAGATTATGAGAGCAAAGCTTAATTTTGAAATGCACTCTCTCCTCTGTAATTTTCTTGTAGATTATGAATGAAAGGATTAAGGATATTTTTGTTTGTCTCGAATTGTTTTAATTGAATGTGTGGGTTTATTTTAGCTTCAATTCAAATAATTGATTAAATTCTTAAATGAAGTCACATGTCTGCGAGGGAATGACTTAGGATTTGGTAAGCAATTGTGTTTCAGATGCAGTAAGTTGAATACTATAAGGTTGTATGACAATAGTCCACCATTCTTTTAGATAAATGGCTGATGTATTCCTTATTGTTGCTAATTTGACTTTGTTATCCCAATTGACGAAGCACTGGTCTCTTTATTTTTTATTTTATAGATATCTGAGTTAGTGATGTGCTTGGATAGGGATTCATAAAAATTATTAAATATTTTCAATTACAATCAGAAGTCCCACTTAATTCCTAGCAATAGATGATGGTTTGTTTAAAGGTCAGCCAAACCTTTAATGAATTGTGTCTATTTGCAGTCAGTAGGAATAGATTTATGTGTGGAAGTATTCTTGAGGCATTAAATATCAAACGAAGATAATAGGGAATATCTTCCTTGGTCCCACAGAGCCTAAAGTGTAGGGGTAAAAGCCTGAAAGCCTTTACTCGTTAGTTGGCCACTAATTTTGATGATTCTTGAACATAGAGGTTGGCTACTTCTTAGAGAATTTCAAGGTTCAGCTGGAAAGAACACCAATAGGTTACAAATTAATCAAACAGAGAAAGGAATTATTATTTCATAGTCTAAGTATGTGAAAGAGATACTTGAATGGCACTCTAGATTATGGCTTATGGTATCCTAGGGATACTTCTTGTTTGGTGTTTCTGTATAACAACAACTCAGACTAAATACAAGTTATTCTATCTCTCTTGAAAAGTTGGTCTCCATGAAAAAAAAGATAACCCCAAGGTCTCACGGGTGTCAGGTCATGACAGTGCAGTAGAACAAACTCAGTTATAAAATGTGAAAATGATGGTAATCACAAGGGGTCTTACGTACAAATGCTGGAAGCTCTAAACTCATCAGATTTTAAGATATGGTGATGCTTTAACTTCAAATTCTAACCATTTAATAAAAGAAACAACAAAAGATGAGGGTTTCAATAGTTCTAATTGTTAACACTACTTCTAAGATTAATCATGCAAATTATGAAATACTTGGAATGGACCAATCCTTGAAACTAGTTTCTGGTTGACTCTGGCTATACCTACAATCTTACAGAAAATAGTGCAATCTTCTAAGATGTTAATGATTTTTAGGCTGTGGACATTCATTCAATAGGACTGAATGAATATCTACAGTTGAAATAAGCACATGAATATGGGGTATAGGTTGACCTTGCACAACATTCCCACAATCATAAAGCTGCCCAAGCTGTGAACTAGGGATTGTTGCAACACTCTAGACATTAAATCACAAGCATTACGAACTAAATCTAAGCTACATCCAAACATTCCAAGTGATTTGAAAGATAGAACAAGAAACATGCAAGATTATTCAATGCAAAGGAGACACCAATCATAGCACAATGTCTGCACTTTGTCTTAAATAATCATATTAACAATAATTTTGGTCTCTTACAACACTTGCTTGAAATGTGAAAACTAACTTATAATCTTCTAACATGCTACTCTACTACTAAATCTACTGATTACAAGTCCTCTAACTTAGTTTGCTAATATGGATCCAACCTAGCTAATTTCAACCTAGCCCACCCCTTACAAAAGAGGCAGAGTGCCATACTTATAGAACAATAGACTTGCACAAAACAAGCTAGGGTTACAAAGAAACACGACCACCAATCAAATTGGCCCCGACAGTCAGTAATAACCTACCACTCAACAATGAATGCAACAAGGACCCCATCAGATCTATCTAGGATCGCACGAAGTCAGGGAGACGAATCTTTGAGCCACACCCACCATCAATTCTCCACTTGCATGAACAACAACACGCATGAACACCAGGAGGAACACGAGCCACTGATCAAACCAAAGTCGGGAAAAAAAATGGCTCATATCGAAAAAACTAGGTTGAATCCACCAACCAAATCTGCCTACCATCAATGAACACCAAACGTGTTGACCTTGCGTGCAAGGAGTGAGTTCTATGACAACAGTCGTAAAGTGTACCCGACTGCACCTGACTGCACCCATGAATCATGCCAAATCTTCAAAGTACACCCAAAAAATCCCAACTCAATCCAACCCGCATTCAAACAGGACACCATCGATTCCCAATACACCATCAAAATCCAAGCATGTCCAAAATAGTTCCTAAGGAAAGAGAATCAAGCATAAGCCTAGGTGGAGGCGAAACCAAAGACAAGCGGAGGTGGAGCCACAAGTAGAATAGGAATAGAGAGTGAAGACATGCGGAGGTAGAGATGGAATGGGAACTAAAGGGGAATAGGTGGAAACAAAACCAACCTCAGTGAAAGCGAAGGCAGAACAGGAACGGGAAAGGAAACCAAAGAGAAACCGGGCATAGGAAAAAACAAAACCAACCCCGGAAGGAGCGGAGGTGGAATAGGAACGGGAATGGGAAAGGAAATCCGAATTGAAACCAGGCGCAGGCGGAAACAAAACCAAACCCAAGGGGAGCAAAGGAAAAATAGGAATGGGAAGGGAAACCCAAAGAGAAACCAGGCGCAGGCGGAAAGAAAACCAACCCTGATGGAAGCAGAGGCGAAATGGGAACGGGAAAGGAAACCCAAACTTTACCAAATTTCAAAGCTAAATTCCATCCCGGTCCCAGCAAAACAATAAAAAAGAAAACCAAAGAAATCCCAAGGGCAGAGAACCAACCTGAAGGCCGAAGACAAATGAAACAATGAAAAAATGAGAATGCGGGAAGCGGAGCCGGAATGGGAACAAAGACGAAACTGAGAATTTAACCAAAGTTCAAAGTTCGGATCCATCCTGGTTTCGCCTCTGACAAACAAAGGAAAAATGAAGTGAAGAAAATACCTTAGGGAGGAAAACCAACCCGAAGGATGAAAATAGACAAAACAAGGAAGAAATCAAGGGAGCGGGAAGTGAAGCCAGAATGGGAACAAAATCAAGAACTTTACCAAAGTTTAGAGTTAAGTCCCATCCTGGTTCCGCCTCCGACAGAACCAAAAGAAATAAGGAAAATAAGGAAAGCAAGGAAAACCTTAAGGGAAAAAACCAACCCTTAGAACCCAAGCAAAAACACCAAGGGAGAAAACAGAAGGTGAAAGAAGTCCACCGTAGAGAGGACATCCGCAAGACTCCAAAACCACCAGGAACTCAACACAAAGGCACCCATAACCAAGGTAAGCACCAAAGACCAAAACGTCAAGATTTTCAAAGATAAGCACAAAGAGGGGGGCAAGCCACAAGAACGAGCCAAAAGACCAAGCAAAAAGAGGGTCCCCACTTTCAGAGGGGCGTGTGTGCAAAACTGCACAACAAATGGCGACTCCACTGGAGAAATGCTCCAGAGCATTTTGATGACAAATTGGCATCATGAACTCAGAATATTTGGTTTCAATCCAAGCATCAAGTTACAAATAGACAAGGTTTCAAAAATCACTAACAAGCCAACCTTTCTTGTACCAGGGTCAAAGTGTGTGCATATGCATTCATTTTCCTTTCCTAAGTTGCAAGAAGGACCAAATTCAGTTTGATAGGGCTACCTAAGGATTCTAACTCCAAAAGTGACCTGGATAGAGCTTCACTTCCAGTCAAGCATCCATAGCCCTAGTGAGCTTATCACTTTGACCCTCCCTAGCATAGCTCTACTACCAGCCAGGCGTCCATAGCTCTGGTAGAGATACTAGGATACCCTTGAAAAGGTGAACATTTCTTTGATTTTCAATATTTTCTTTTTTCTTTCTTTTGATAGTCTCTTTTGAGATTTTCTTTTAAAGCTTTACTTTTCACCTTGCAGGAAATGAAGCCCACACTCAAGGGTGAGAACCACAATGGCACTGGAGCATAATTTAATATTTTTCACCCAGTCAGGCCTCCTAAAGGCCATATGCAACCTTGGAATTCTTAAGATTGGTGTGAAGGTATAAGACCCAAATGCATTCCAGAATTCAACTTAGTCAAGTGACACTTACTCCCAGCCCATGCAACATCAAATGAAGGAAATCCACCAGTTTGAATGACTTTGAGAAGATGATAAGAGTTTGTAAAATAAATCCCAAAGTAGACTCAAACGAGCAACTGGTTGTACAGATGCAACAAGCCTAGAGGAAAGTAGGACAACCCCAAAGCAACCAACAGAGTAGCAAGGAAAACCTAACCCAAGTAGACCAAAACAAACCTAAAACCCGAGCAGTAGACAAGCAGAGCAAAACTAAAAGAAACCCCACAAAAACCAAGGAAAAAACAACACAACAAAAAGGAAACCTAATCTACTTATGTACAAGGAAAGAGCTGAGAACAAATCAAGATTGGAAATAATGCTTAAAATACTGCCCATTGACAGGCAGTGGGATATCTCCTCTAGTGAGGGTTTTCAAATGGAAGGCATTGTCCCCCAGGATCTCTACAATCTGATAAGGGCCAAGCCAAAGTTTGTCAAATTTTCCATGCTCCCCCTTTTTGTCATGGGCTTTATCCCAGTAGAGAACCAAGTCAGAGATCCTATAGGCCTTCACCTTGGCTCTCCTATCAAACCATTTTTTTACTATACCCTGATGTTTGGAAATTTTTTCTAAAGCTTCATCTCTTCTCTCCTCAAGGTGTAACAATTCAGTTAAGCGGGCTTCACACTTATCCTCTCCATCATAATATTCATTGATGAATTGTAGGGTTGGGATCTTCAGCTAGATGGGAAAGACAGGTTCTAAGCCATACACTAAGTGAAAAGGAGAGGTTCCTAAGGATGTTTTCTATCTAGTGTGGTCTGCCCAAAGAGAAAATATGAGCCGGGTATGCCAATCCTTGGGGTTCTTACCTAATATTTTTTGGATGACTGTCAAAAGGTTCTTATTGGAAGACTCAACCAAACCATTCCCTTGCAGATAGTAATTATATGCAAATTTTATGGAAATCCCGTGGTCATAATCCCAATTAGAAAAATTTAAAGATGCAAATGCAGAACCATTGTCACAAACTACAACCAATGGACAACCAAAGTGATTAATGATACCTGATTCTATGAAATTGATTACTACTTCAGAAGTGCATTGTTTGCATGCAAGAGCTTCAATCCACCTAGTAAAATAATCGGTTATGTTAAGAATATACCTATGGCCTGCATATGAAGATGTGTTGATTGGACCAATGAAATCCATTCCCTATTGTGCAAATGGTTTTACCTCTATGACGGGCCGAAGTGGAAGAGCTGCACACCTCTCCTTGCTTGTTGTAGTTTGGCACACATGGCAAGTCCTCATGTGATGATGTGTGTCCTTGAACAAGGTAGGCCAATAATAGCCTGCCCTCAGAATCTGATTTGTAGTGGAAGGTGTTGAACCATGGCCTGTGCCATATTTATAATGAAATTCAATTATCACTCTCCCTACCTCTTCTTTCCCTAGGAATCTCTGGTAGACACCTTCATGATTTCTCTTGTATAGGACAACTCCCTTCATCATAAAACTGCCACTCTTCAAATGTAGATCTCTCCTTTTTATTGAATTAAGGTGTCTAGGACATTGCTGATTCACCAAGTAGTAGATAATGTCATCATACTAGTCCCCTGAAGAAACATCTTCGAGATTGTAATGCTGGGCAACAAGGTTAGAACCCATTTCTGCCATTATCTTGGGCAATCTGTTGGAACTGTAGAATTTTGAAAAAAATCTCGTTGGCCATTCATGCTCAATAGTGTCCCAAGGAGTCCTAAATTTTTCTTCATATAGCATACTTACCAAGGTCTGGGTCAATTTTTATCATATAATCACATAAATTTTATCTAACCCTAAAAATTTTGATATATGGAACATATTAGCATAAGATGATGCAGGTCTCATCGATAGTAATGCACATTTCCTTTAGTGTATCGACAAGAAACTAGTTGTGTCATGCCGATGAGGACATATGCCAGGAGTACACGAGTTCATAGTTTCTATTGATAAGACAATGGCTATTGGCATGACAGTGTGAGGTCATATCGAGCTCATATTTATCCCACTGCTCGAAGCATAAGAACATGTATCGGCTAGACTGGAGTCATCGGAGTGAGGTTCCAAAAGACAGCCCGAGACCTTCACTGGTCTTGCCGATAAAGCAAAGGAAGACTTATTCGATGAGACAAATGATGCCGAGAAGAGTTCAGGGAGTCTTACTGACCTCCCATGTTATACTGGCAGGATTGGGCGTGAAAATATGTATGGAGCTAAAAAATTGTCGGAGAACCAATGTGCGTGGTCTCGTTGAAGAAAAGATCTATCGGTAAGATAAAACTCGGCGGGGAGATCTAAGGAAGGTCACGACGAGTATTTTTTCATCGACATGACAATTACTCCGCCTCGAAGACTTGAGTTGACAAAAGGGAATATCTCTGTGAGACAAAGAACCTTTAGAATGAAGCAGTGAATTGTTGGCCCAATTTCTTAAGTCATGGTGATAGGATTGCTTTGGTGGGAGTCATGGCAACATTTAAAAAGTTAAAAGTGAAACCATTGGGGAGAGTTGTGGTGTTGGGGGAGTTGCAAGATGTCTTAGCGGATATGTGAACATTGAATAGAAGGATTGGCCAAAGATTTAAAATGTCCAGCTGATATACTACATGATGTGATAGCGAGAATTTTGAAGAGCCTGATTCATTCGTGTCACTACCAAGACATTAATGACGCCATGAAAACATAAAATATTTTATGAATCCAGGTGAATTCAATTAAAGGCATTTTTTTGTGAAATTAGCAGCAAGGAAGAGGAGAAGAATGAGCAAAGGATTGGGGCATTCATTCAACTTGGAATTTCAGGCGAAATACAGTAAGTTCCTCATCCCTTGAACATTGTAAATTTCAAACAATGGAAAGCGCTAGTACAGAGAAATCAAAAGGTAGAAAACATGGGGAGAGTAGTCAATAAAAAGGAAAAAAGAAAACTGAAATTCAGTCGGAGGGCATAGAGCGAAAATTGAACCAGGATCTCATAGACCAGCTACCCATTTCTAGGCCTAAGGCCAGACGCTCTACATAGCTTAGGGCTGAAGTAGATAAATTAGAAGATAAATGCAAGTTCATTGGAGATGTTTAGACCCCAATTAGAGGTTATGAACTATTCAGTTTCCATTACTACTGAAGGAATCGTTTTGAGCCAGTATGTAACCCATGGAAGCTCAATTTAGGTAAATTGGTTTGCCCTAATGTCTTTAATGATGTCGAATTGGTGAATATTTTAGCCAATCATTATAATATGAAACATAGGGCCATATGTGATCTATCTGGGAATCCATTAATACATTTGTCAGAAAACGCAATAAGCGAGGTTTTCAAATTAGAAGGGATATGCAATGAAAAAATTGTAAGTGAAGAGTTCGAGAGTGAATTCAGAAGGATGGACACCATTTATAAGGGTTGGAGATTACCCCTACATAGAATTAGGCATGGTGGCAAATCGATTCCAATGGAGGACAATGAGGGACCACCATTTCATGTGGATCTTTTCGAACCTTATATGAAGTACACCTATTTTTCGGTGGGACAGGTATTGGGAATGGAGGTTCTAGAGTATATGGCAATTGTGCCTATGGTGATTGCGATGGATATTCGATATCATAACTCTAGGCCTTTGGATTATGCTTCATATGTGTTTAAAGAAATTGACACTGGGTTGATGGTAATAAAAAATGGAGCCTCTATCCTGCACCTCAAGAATTATTCATTATTGATGCACTTGGTGCTATACTTCAGACAATAATTAGGGTTGTGGCCCCAGGAGCTGAGAGTTTTACAAGTTGATAAAGAATGCAGGCCATTGCCTATTCAGTCGTGGATTGCTATTTGGGATAGCAAGTTTTCTAATTCTAGTTTTGTACACTTTGAGGAATACTTTATAAAACCCTTGTATAAATTATACTATCATCCATGTGATTATTCCTTGTCTGATGAGATAAAAAGGTTTCTCAAACCTAGAGATTTTAATGGACTAATCAACCACAATTGGGGGGATTGGTATTGTTGAGAGAATGCGACCATGATTAGGGTCTATGGATTTGAAGATGCTCCATTTATCTTTCCTAGAACAGTTCCAGACAGGATTGCCTACTTAGAAATTGTTAGGCAGATGGATTTTTGTAGTGTCATGAATTTAAGCTCTTTTGGAAAGCAAGCTTTTATGCCTAGTACATTATGCTTTGGTGGCTTTACTGTGTAAGAAAAGGAAGGATATAACCTGATTCTTGATAGGTTATTACAATAAAATATGAAGAGAGGGCCATTGTGAATTTTTTTTGATCCAGAAGGATATATCCACTCGGCTAAGCAGAAGATAAACTTTGGAGGGTATCATCATGTACCCTACCAGTTTGATGATATGATAAGAAATTTGGAAGAAGAAGAGGAAAAGATGGTGATTGAGTGACATAATCAAGAGTTGCTGGATATGGAGATGTTGTCCTCTAGTGAAAAAGCATCAAGGGCTAACATGTCATAGGGTCCATCCGGTAAAGTATCAAGGACAAAAAATGAAGGTTATACCTACTCTACCAGAGAAATGAATATTGAGGAAAATGTAGATACAAATGTAAGACATGAAGAATATAGATCTTTTATAGCACATGATGAGTTTGTAAAAACTTTAGAATTCAAAAAATTTCTGTATAAGCAAAAAGGAAAGGAAATAAGAGAACTGGTTGACAATGTAGCACCAGGAAATGAAGAACAATTGTTGAAAAATTTGAGAGATGATGTAGAGAAAGAGATGACAAGTATGACCCCTAATAAAGGGAGAGAAATGTTGGAAAAGGCTAGTGTCATGATTTTCCTAGGATTAGATCTCAATTCTGCATTGGTTTTCGATAGTTTCCTGAAAGACAACAATACTACACATAATCTCAACATAGAAAAGGTAAAAAAAGTATTTTCGGGATCAAGATATAATCCCAATGAAGAGACATTGATGATTTGGGATTTATATCCACCTCATAAGAGGTCAATTTTCATTGATACTGAGAAAGAATTTGGACATGTCATGACTTTAAAGGCTGGAGAGGCTGATCCAGTTGCAACAATAGAAATTGGGATTAATGTAGAAAACTTGAATAAAGCCCTAATACAGGCATTAATCAGAGAAAAGGAAATGTACAAGACAAATAAAAAAATAATGTTGAGAGAAAATGAGCGTCTAAAGGACTTAGTGGATGCTGCAATAGGGCCAAAAAAGATGCTCACCCAAGGTGAAAGTTCATAGGTGAAGGACCATTGAGAGGGATCAAGTGCATACTCTCAAGGGAAAATTGACACACTTACAACAGTAATCAAAAGGAGGCGGGCCATTTTAACCACTTGGTTAAATAAAATTTAGGGGAAAAACTCACAGTATTTTGATGCATTAAAATAACATAAAAGAGTGGATGGTAGAATCCAAGACAAGCTTGAGGAAATAAAACAATGGGATACTCCTAATAATGCAGCGATTGAGGATGTTAATGGTGTTATGGATAAGCACAGACGATTCTTTGAGGAGTTACAAGAGGATGCACAAGAATTGATGGAGGCCGCCGAGAATTGGTCGACTATGTTCTTTGATGATGGAGGTAAATTAAAAGAAATGGCTACATGGAAGAGTGAAAGTGAATTAATACTCCAGGAGATTTTAAAGACAACCACTGTGAAAGATGTAACGTTGGATGAAGTGTGTGAGAAAAATGAATGGATGGTGATGATGGAGATCGTGATCCGTAATGCACTAGGAGATGCAGATACACATGAGCACCAAGACTACACAGATCATATGTCGAGAGTTCATTTATGGATTAATATAGCTTATTCAATGTTAATTTTGTTAGTGTTTCATGCTTAAAACATTTTTGAAAGGACGCATCTTTTCAGGCGGTTGATATATATAAACATCCATTGTTTTGTAGCAAAATGAGGGATAGAATTAGAAGAATATTTTTAGAATAGGGATACATTCCAAAAAGAATAATATTTTCAGAATGTTTGCATTCAAGAAGACTATGTTGCATGTATAAGTTTTAAGGAAGATAATGAAAGACTGTTGATTTGGTGGCTTTGTTCTGGAATCAGTTGTTTGTTGGATTTCTGCAATTATTTGATTGTCTCCAGTCTGATGTTTCTTGATTATTTAAGTTGAAATATCAAATATATGTTCAATTTATCAGTGCACATTTGTTGTATCTATGTGATTTGATTAATTGGTTTCTTTAAAGAAGAATTAAATTCCTTTCAATCAATTACAATATTATGGGAATGTCATTTGGATTATTAAGAAGAATCAAATAGTTAGGATTGATATTCTGCCTCAAGTAGGGTCTGTTAATCATATTCTTGCATGTTTATACCAGTTATAAACTCATATGTGTATGCCAAACAATTAGAGAATTTACTAGATAGGGACCACTCATCTAAGACTTTCATTTGAATTTGTTTTACCCAATAAGGCACTGGTCTCCCTTATTTTCATTACTTAGTTTTATTTATTTCATTTATCATCTGTTAACTGAACATATCAAAGTTCACCTTCATATTGTATATACTATTTATACCAAATTTACATCATATCTCTCCACTATCAAATTGCCATTGTGGATAGTTTAGTCTATCAAAAAGCATAGTTCAAAATCTGCAGCATTCATGTAGGTATACCCACCTAGATTTAGCAGAGCCTTAAGAGTAGAAGGTTCAACTGTGCTGGTTGGCCTTGTTAGTTGGCCAATAGTGTTGTGAGAGCTTGGCAACCTCTCGTGGTTCTTTCAACCTGCGTTTTTGATACCTAACAGATTGGCGACTCCACTAGGGAACACTTGAGAGAAGTCCGGTGGCAGACAACCTTTCCATATAGAGTCATTAAAAGAGAATCACACTTAAATAAATTTAAAAAAATTGACTCTGTTGGGTGAAATAATAATATTTTTTCTCACTTTAAAAAAAAAGGTGGGTGGCGACTCTGAATGAACAAAAGAATTGAGACTGATAAAATAAAATAAAAATCAGAAAGAAATCGTCCTAGAGTTCAGACCATCACAATTACTCACAACATGCAGGGAAGAAGATCTTTATACGAAGATAATGATGGTCTTAATGATAAAAGTAAGTGGAATTCTAAAAATGATCAAGGCAAGAAAGTGTCTGATGTCTGGGGCCCAACAACAAGAAACAAAACATCGAAATCACCAGTGGAAACACATAATTCATATGATGCATTAGAAAATGAAAACAACCCATCTAAAGAACTCCATACTCCAGAAGAGAAGAGAAACTCCCTCTGGAAAATGAATCATGAGAGGAATGATGAGTTCATGGCTGATTTTGAGGCTAAAAAAAGAAGAGAGTTTGAATATGAGCAGAGAACAACACTTTTTGATGAGGGAGTTGAATATGAAGAAGCGTCTGAAGAAAATCATGAACTCATGACCCAAAATGAGGCAGATGCATAGTTAGAACACATGAGGCAAGAAATAGAAAGATTAAGGATAAAATATGAGCAAAGGCTTCAGGCAATGAAAGAATTTGAGAAATTGAAGTTGCAAAAGGATCAGATTAAAACGCTAATGGCTGACTCACCTAAATATATGCCCCCTCATAAAAATAATAAAAGGAGACCATCAAATTCTCCATAGGCCCATCAGAATCAACCAAGGAACCAATGTAGACATCAAAATTCTCCACCACAACATAAGGGTGTTCAACCACCTCCTTATCAGCAACATGTACCCCCACAAGGTCAGCGATATGTGGCAAATAGTAATCCATTGTACTAGCATCAACATTACCAAAACCCTCCTCCACAATATACAACCATGATGAGGTAGTTTGATTTGACCAGATTTCAGATATACCCTTACCCTCTGGATAACAATTGGAGAAACCGAGTCCCTAAATTCATGAGAAGTAGTGCAGTCACAGCCGAGGAGCATCTGAGAAACTTTAAAGAAGTTATTCAAGATCTGAATATGTAATATGATGATGTACAAATGAGATTATTTATGATGTAGCTGATCGAGGATGCCAGGGACTGGTTTAACAATTTACTGACAACATTCATTGATTCTATTCATATATTTTATGAGAAATTTCTCCAGAAATATGGGAATCAATGTGCATCAAAGTTTTCTTTGCATGAGTGGGTAACTATCCAAAATCATCAAAATGAGTTAGCTTATGAATTTAATTAGAGGATTTCCAAACTACATAATAAGATACCTCGTGGATCCAAGATAGCTGACCCTGCTGCATTGAGCACCTAATTGAAAGATTTTGATCTCGAGACAAGATATGAGCTTAGGATCAAAGATCCTAGGAATTTGGCTGAAGCCCAAAAGATAGCACTCACAATTGAGAATAACAGGAAGGCTGCATGGATGATTTATAAAAGGGAAAACCTTAGGGCTCCCCCAAATAGACAAGAAAATACATATAATACTGAAAGACCAAGGTTACATGACATGCCTTATAATACAAACTGGAAGGATGGGAAGTCAGTAAATGATAGACCAATAAATAAAGAAACACCGGATCCATTGAAAAGGAAAGGAGAATATATGGTAGATAAGAGTCTCTGGTGCCTAGTATGTTACACACCACACTCCCTGGAGCATTATGTTACAACTTAGTCAATACCAGAAGAAGATACACTAGAAAATGATGGTGGTGAGGACCAAAATGTCTATTTAACTTCCCACACCCTTATTACTTTGAAGCAGGAATATTCATCTTCAGAGGAGGAGGGATATGAGTATGATGTTGACCATCAAAAATACAATATTCATATGGCAAAGCAATAGATTTTTTTTGACCATGAAGAAAGTGAAAATGAGAAAAATCCCCCTATTGCATCATGTCAAACTAATAGGTTTAGTATAAGGAGACCAAGTGAAGAAGAGATTGAGAGGTTGACTATTGCAGTAGTGGAAGAAGCTAGAAGCAAATATCGGTTGACAAACAAAACAGTGAATAGAGATGAGGGTGTCTTGAGAGGAATATTTGTAAAAAATAAAAAGGTACCAAATGAGACATTAAAAAGGCTAGATGATAAGAAACCTGACAAAAAAGAACAAAAGTGGGCTCCTAAAGAGGAAAGTAAAGAAATCCCCATCGAGAAGCAAAAGCCAAGTCAAACATGCAAAGAGGAAAAGGAAGAAAGCAAAGGAGAATTAATAGAATCAAAGAAGGTGATCAGAACTGAAGGTACATCTTTTGATTTCATACAAACCTTATCTCAACTAAAAATATTTGTACCATTACTTGAAATAATGAAAATTAAGGAATATAGGGAAGGTGCCATTCAATTGATGTCTAAGGGGAATCAAAATATAAACCTTGAAAATAAGGAGATCCCCGGAACCACTGATAAGAAGAAGAAAATAAAAATTCTAGAAGCATGCTTAATGAATACACCACAAAATGAGCCATTTTTTACCACCTTGCTCATAAGTGGCAAGTTAGTAAGAAATTGTATGATAGATTCAGGTGCTTCCATGAATATTATACCAGTAGGGGTAGTGAAACAACTTGGTATGTGGGTAGATGTAGAAGGAGGTAAATGTTATGCCATGGATAGCAGGCCTATTCTGGTTGTAGGAATAATAAAGAATGTGGGAGTAAGATTAGCAACTTACCCCCAAGTTGCCTACAATATTGATATAACCATAATTGACACACCTCCTCAGTTTGGAATGATTTTGTCAAGACAATGGACTGTAGCAGTAGGGGGTAGTGTGTAGTTTTGATTTATCATATGCCACTATACCAGTAAATGGTGAAAAGGTCAAGTTAGATAGGGAGCCAAGAATGAATCAAATTGTTGAGTGTGTTCCTCAGGAACAACTTAATTGCTTCTATGATGTAGATTTGGGGAGTTTTAGAATAGAATTATCATAGCCTGAATTAGTGAACAAAGACCCAATTGATAAGCATATTTCTGAAAATCAGCAAGGGGAATGGAAAATGTACTTTGATGGGGCATGTAGCCAAGAAGGTAATGGAGCTGGGGTATTTTTCATATCTCCTGAAGGTACTATATTTAAATATTCATTTTTGTTGGCATTTGAATGTACAAACAATGTGGTGGAATATGAGGCCTTGTTAACTAGTTTGAACATGGCAGTCAAGCACAAGATTAAACTGTTAATTGTTTTTGGAGACTCAGAGTTGGTTGTGTCACAGGTCAGATCTAAATATGTTGGAAAGAACAAGAGGCTCAAGCAATACATGAATGCTATATGGGATACCATCGATCTATTTTATGCTTTCTCCATTGATTGGGTGGATCGGTCGAAAAATATAATGGCAGACTTCCTAGCCAATGTAGCACTGAAAAAAGATGACATCACATTGGCAGGAGTGTCTCAAATTGAGTTCAAAATAAGACCCGCTGTGCCTGACAATATATACAGTTGGTAGGTTTTTAATGAGGACACTAACCTCCTGAAGTTTCTTCACTGTATAGACCAATATGAGGCCCAAGAAATTGACTTTAATGCCTTTGTAGAAGAAATAGACAGAGAGCAGACAATATTTGGGAAGACGGTCTTGCAACTTAGAACTAATAAACTCCCCAAAGGACTAGTAGCATTGGAGAGAGTATATGATGGAAATGATCGATCCCTCATCAAACAAACATCAGCTAAGAAAGAAGATATTGAAGAGATATATTTAGGGACTGAACTGGCACTGAGAAAAGTATATATTGGAAAGAAAATAAGCCCGACAATTCGAAGAATTTTGATCTCATTACTAAGAAAATATAAAAATGTGTTTTTATGGTCTTATGAAGATCTCAAGGCATATAAGGAAGACCTATTTCAACATGAAATTCCGTTGGAACCACATGCAAAGCCGTTTAGGCAAAAACAAAGACCTATTAATCCTACATTAGAACCAAATATGCAGGAGGAATTGGAAAAAGCCTAGATGGGGGTATCATCAAACTGGTCAAACATTCAACATGGGTGTCAAACCTAGTTCATGTGAGAAAGAAGAACGAAGATATCAGATTGTGTGTGGACTTCAAAAATTTAAATGTGGCATCCCTCAAAGGATAATTACCCTCTACCTAATATGGAGGCTATACTGCACAAAGTGACAGGGTGTGAGCTGCTATCTATGATGGATGGTTTCTCTAGTTATGATCAGGTTAAAGTCAGGGAATTTGAGCAGTACAAGACAACTTTTACAACTCCATGGGGAACATATGTTTATGTGAGAATTCCCTTTGGTCTCACAAATACAAGAGCAACTTTTTAAAGAGCTATGGACTTAGCATTTGTAGACTTGATTAATGCTATAATGTTAGTATATCAAGATGACCTTACTGCTTACTCAAAAAGGGCTGAAGATCATGTAGAACATCTGAAAAAAATATTCATAAAGGCCTTAGAATATGGCATTAGTTTGAACCCTAAAAAATGTCATTTTGTTGTCATAGAGGGAAAACTCTTAGGACATATTGTGTCGAAGGAAGGAGTTAGAATAGATCTTGAGAGAGTTGAAGCCATAGATAAGGTTCCTATTCCTAAAAATGTCAAATCCATCCAATCGTTCTTTGGAAATATTAACTTTGTTAGGAGGTTTGTGTCTAACTTTGCTGAAATTATTAAGCCCATATAAAAAATGCTAAGGAAAGGACAAAAAATTGAATGCACTCCATAAGCATTGGAAGCCTTTGTATCCATTAAAAGAGCCATCAAGGAAGCCCCTATCCTCAAAGCTCCTGATTTCACAAAAAATTTTCAAATATTTTCATTCGCTTCCTTGCACACTATAGCTATTGTTATGTTACCAAAAAATGAGGATGGTCATGAGAAACCTATGTCCTTTTTTAGTAAATCATTGCAGGGATCAAAATTGAAATATGACATAATGGAACAACAAGCCATTGCACTAGTAAAAGCCACAAAAGCTTTTAGACCGTATCTTGTTGGAGCCAAAGTGATTGCTTATGTCCCTCACATAGTTGTTAAAGAAATTTTAACATAGTCAGAAGTAACAGGGAGGAGATGCAAGTGGATTAATAAAATCCAGGAATTTGATATGGAAATACAAATTACTAAACTGGTAAGAGGCCAAGGTTTGGCCAAGTTAATGGCAGAAGCAAATATTGAGGCAAATCAAATTTGCAATGTGGAAGATGAAGGAAACATGATTGCAAGTATTGAGCATACACCTTGGTATACAAACATCATGTATTACCTCAGAAACATGAAGTGCCCTAAAGGATTTAATGATAACCAGAGAAGAACCTTGAAACTACAAGCGTCTAAATATGTTTTCATAGAAGGTGAATTATTTTGGAAGAATAGGAATGGAATGTTGCTGTTATGTTTAGATGAGTCACAACCTAATCATGTTTTGAAAGAAATGCATGAAGGGGTCTGTGGAGGCCATTATTCTGCAAAGAAAACTGCACATAAAATTCTCAGGGTAGGTTATTACTGGCCAAAGGTCTTTAATGATTCTTTTTCAAATGTAAGAAAGTGAGGCATGCCAAAACTTTTCAGGAAAAATTAAATGTCAGGGAGATTTACCACTTAGACCTATGTAGATTGAAGCCCCTTTTCATCAATGGGGGATTGATTTTATTGGGGAGATACAAGAGAGATTTAGTGGAGGACATAGATGGATACTGGTAGCCATTGATTACTTCACCAAATGGGTAGAAGCAATCCCAACCAAGCAGGCAACAAGTAGAGTTGTGATCAATTTTTTGATGGATAATATCATTACCAAGTTTGGTACACCATTGAGATTAATCACATAAAATGGGATGTGTTTCAGATCGGATGAGTTTAAGACCTTTTTCAGTACGCATGGTATTACTATTTCTTATTTTTCTCCTTACCACCCGCAAGCAAATGGTCAGGCAGAGTCTAGTAACAAAAGCCTTCTAAAAATCATAAGGAGAATGCTAGGCGGAAGTAAAAGGATATGGGATTCAAAATTAAAAATGGTTGTATGGGCTGATAGGATCATTGCCAAAAAAGCAATAGGAAAATCCCCATTTGAACTAGTATATGGAACACAAGCCAAAATGCCTTTACAAAATTTGTTGCCAGTTTACAAATTTATCCTTCAAGAAGATATAGAGGTTCTTGAACCAATGGAAGAGAGAATGGAACAACTAGTAGAGCTTGATGAGATGAGAAGAATATCTCAAAACCAGAATATGAAGTTACAAGCACAAATGAAGTATTTGTTTTGATAAAAAGGCAAAAAATAGAAAATTTGAAGAGAATGATTTGGTATTGATGTGGAATGCCAGGTGCCATGAGAAAGGAAAACATGGTAAATTTGAAGCTTTGTGGTTGGGACCTTTTGTTGTTGTTGGTAAACGAGGAGAGGATTCATATTACTTGCAAAACATGAGTGGTGAAGAACAGGAGTTGCCAGAACACAAACAATTTTTAAAGAAAATTTTCTCTTGAAAATTACAGAGGATCAAGGGTTGCCAATGCATGGACATTTCTTAACAAAACATTTCATAAATTTTCCATGCATAGTAGTATAGGAAATAAAAGGTACAAGAATTGCTAGTACATGGACAATCCTGGGATTCATTTATTTGAATTTTCTCCATGTACAGTAGTTTAGGATCATGTTCATCTCCACTTGCTTTCATTCTTTCCTTGATCCATAAAGATTGGTCTGCTCACCCAAATATTTGGATCCTTGCAATGATCTCACAACCATTCATCCCCAGACAGAGCCACTGTTGGAACTGTAAAATTTTGAAAAAAATCTCATTGGCCATTCATGCTCACTAGTGTCCCAAGGAGTCCTAAATTTTTCTTCATATAGCATAATTACCAAGGTCCGGGTCAATTTTTATCATATAATCACATCAAATTTTATCTAACTCTGAAAATTTTGATATATGGAACATATCGGCATAAGATGATGCAAGTCTCACCGATACTAATGCAGATTTTCTTTAGTATATCGACAATAAACTAGTTGTGTCATGCCGATGAGGACATATGTTGGGAGAACACGTGTTCACAGTTTCTATCGGCAGGACAATGGCTATCGATGAGATGGTGTGAGGTCATATCAAGCTCATATTTATTCCACTGCTCGAAGGATAAGAACATGTATCTGCTAGATTGGAGTCATTGGAGTGAGGTTCCAAAAGACTACCCGAGACCTTCATCAGTCTTTCCGATAAAGCAATTGAAGAACTATTCGATGAGAAAAATGATATCGAGAAGAGTTTGGGGAGTCTTACAGACCTCCCATGTTATACCGACAGGATTGGGCGTGAAAATATGTATGGAGCTAAATTTTTTTTGGGGAAATAATGTGTGTGGTATCACCGAAGAAAAGATGTATTGGTAAGATAAACCTCAGTGGGGAGATCTAATGAAGGTCACGGTGAGTATTTTTTCATCGACAAGACAATTACTTCGCCTCAGTGACTTGAGTTGACAAAAGGGAATACCTCGATGAGGCAAAGAAACTTCAGAATGAAGCAGTGAATTGTTGGCCTGATTCATTAAGTCATGGTGATAGGTTTGCTTTGGTGGGAGTCATGATGACATTTAAAATTCAAAAGTGAAACTATTAGGGA
The DNA here is from genome assembly GCA_007115665.2 of Sequoiadendron giganteum. Classification (NCBI taxonomy): domain Eukaryota; kingdom Viridiplantae; phylum Streptophyta; class Pinopsida; order Cupressales; family Cupressaceae; genus Sequoiadendron; species Sequoiadendron giganteum. The sequence continues at coordinate 34,775,681 of CM021101.1, forward strand.
GACTTGTGGTGTTAGGGGAGCTACAAGATGTCTTAGCAGATATGTGAACATTGAACAGAAGGATCGTCAAAAGATTTAAAATGTCCTGCCGATATACTATGTGATGTGATAGCGAGAATTTCAAAGATCCTACTTCATTCGTGTCATAGCCAAGACATTAATGGCGCCATGAAAACATAAAATATTCTACGAATCCAGGTGAATTCAATTAAAGGCATTTTTTCATGGAATTAGTAGGAAGGAAAAGGAGAAGAACGAGCAGAGGATTGGGGCATTCGTTCAACTTGGAATTTCAGGTGAAATACAGTAAGTTCCTCATCCCTTGAATATTGTAAATTTAAAAGAATGGAAAGCGTTGGTCCAGAGAAATCAAAAGGTAGAAAACATGGGGAGAGTAATCAATCAAAAGGAAAAAAGCAGAAAACTGAAATTCAGTCGGAGGGCACTGAGCGAAAATTGAACCAAGATCTCATAGACCAGCTACCCGGTTCTAGACCTAAGGCCAGATGCTCTGCACAACTTAGGGCTGAAGTAGATAAATTAGAAGATAAATGCAAGTTCATTGGAGATGTTTGGACCCCAATTAGAGGCTATGAACTATTCAGTTTCCATTACTACCGAAGGAATCATTTTGAGCCAGTATGTAACCCATGGAAGCTCAATTTAGGTAAACTAGTTTTCCCTAATGTCTTTAATGATGTTGAATTGGTGAAAATGTTAGCTAGTCATTATAATCTGAAACATAGGGCCATATGTGATCTATCTGAGAATCCATTAATAAATTTGTCAGAAAATGCAATAAGCGAGGTTTTCAAATTAGAAGGGATATGCAATGAAAAAATTGTAAGTGAAGAGCTTGAGAGTGAATTCAGAAGGATGGACACCATTTATAAGGTTTGGAGATTACCCCTACACAAAATTAGGCATGGTGGCAAACTGATTCCAATGGAGGACAATGAGGGACCACCATTTCATATGGATCTTTTCGAACCTTATATGAAGTACACCTATTTTTCGGTGGGACAGGTATTGGGAATGAAGGTTCCAGAATATATGGAAATTGTGCCTATGGTGATTGCCGTAGATATTCAATATCATAACTCTAGGCCTTTGGATTATGCTTCATATATGTTTAAAGAACTTGATGCTGGGTTGATGGCAATAAAAAATGGAACCTTTGTCCTGCACCTCAGGAATTATTCATCATTGATGCACTTGGTGCTATACTTCAGACAAGAATTAGGGTTTTGGTCCCAGGAGCTCAAAGTTTCACAAGTCGATAAAGAAGGCACACCATTGCCTATTCAGTCATGGATTGCTATTTGGGATAGTAGGTTCACTAATTCACATAGACTTTGAAAAATGTCCTAAGTCTATGAGCATCATTTTCCTAGTCATCATCTTTCAATAATTGAATAATTTTAATTATTCAATTATGTTCGATCATATTCCTTTATTAATTAAATAGTTTTTAATTATTTAATTGATTCACCTTCTCATTTCTATCTTGATCAATTAAAATTATTTAATTGCATCACTAATACCCTTTCTTCAATAATTAAATAAATTATTATTTATTTAATTATTTATCTTTTATCACATGTCTATAGTCAGATAATAATAATTATTTGACCTTTTATTTTTCTATAATTAAATAATTAACGAAATTATTTAATTATGTGTCATTCTTCTCCTTTAAATAATTGATCCTAATCAATTATCCATATTTAATTTATATCTCCTCCTTTAATTAAATTTATGAATTTAATTAAATCTCCTTTTTCATTTCCTCCAAATAAATGATTTAAAATAAATTATTTATTTGCCACTTGTCCTTCTCCTCCATTTTCGAATAAATAATTTAAAATAAATTATTTATTTGCCACTTGTCATCCCCTTCCATTTTCGAATAAATAATTTAAAATAAATTATTTATCCCTCTATTTTGGTCAAAGATCCCCTGTCATTATTTCATGTCATAGTCTGCATGTCCTGCATGTCTGTCATAGCCGTCAGGCGTCATAGCCATCGGCGTCATATCTTTTCCATGCATGGCATATTCTGGTTGCATCAATTCTCAACCGTAGATCTTGGCATCTTTCTAGAAACTTGATCTTGGCCATCCATTTCGTAACCTCCCTCTCATGAATCCTCATCCATTGATCTTAGAATCTTTCTAGAAGATCAATCTCGTCCGTCCATTCAAATGGTTGTCTATAAAAGAAACCCTTCCCCTCCATTTTCAATTGAACAGTCATTATCTCCAACTTTCTTGCTTACTATTTGCAGGTATTTGCACAACTTCATCAACAAATCTGAGGGCAATATTGGCATAAGAAGAAATAGGAGAGACAAGAGAAAGAATCAACTTCAAAGGGGAGTGTTTTATTTCATTTGCTTTCATTTTTATTGCTCTCTTTGTTTGTATTCTCTTGTTTAGATTGGGATAATAGTTTAGAAGTGTTGGCTGTCACTTTATCTAATACTATTTGATTTTCCCCATTCTTACAATTCCAATTTTGTACACTTTGAGGAATACATTGTAAAACCCTTATATAAATTCTACAATCATCCATGTGATTATTCCTTATCTGATGAGATAAAAAGGTTTCTCAGACCTAGAGATTTTAATGGACCAATCAGCCACAATTGGGGGGATCGATATTGTCTAGGGAATGTGACCATGATTAGGGTCTATGGATTTGAAGATGCTCCATTAATCTTGCCTAGAATAGTTCCAGACATGATTGCATACTTAGAACTTGTTAGGCAAATGGATTTTTCTAGTGTCACTAATTTAAGCTCTTTTGGAAAGCAGGCTTTTATGTGTAGTACGTTATGCTTTGGTGACTTTACTGTGTTAGAAAAGGAAGGATATAATTTGATTCTTGATAGGTTATTACAATATAGTATGAAGAGAGGGCCATTAAGAGAAAAATTTTATCTAGAAGGGTATATCCACTCAGCTAAGCAAAAGATAAACTTTGGAGGGTATCATCATGTGCCCTACCAGTTTGATGATATGATAAGAAATTTGGAAGTAGAAGAGGCAAAGATGGTGATTTAGTGACATAATTAGGAGTTGTTGGATATGGAGAATATGTCCTCTAGTGAAAAAGTATCAAGGGCTAACATGTCATAGGGTCCATCTGGTAAAGTATCAAGGACAAGAACTGAGGGTTATACCTACTTTGCCAGAGAAATGAATATTGAGGAAAATGTAGATACAGATGTAAGACATGAAGAATATAGATCTTTTATAGCACATGATGAGTTTGTAAAAAACTTCAGAATTCAAAACATTTCTGTATAAGCAAAAAGGAAAGGAAATAAGAGAACTGGTTGACAATGTGACACCAAGAATTGAAGAACAATTGTTGAAAAATTTGAGAGATGATGTAAAGAAAGAGATGACAAGTATGACCCCTAATAAAGGGAGATAAATGTTGGAAAAGACTGGTGTCATGATTTTCCCAGGATTAGACCTCAATTCTGCATTGTTTTTTGATAGTTTCCTGAAAGACAACAATACTACACATAAGCTCAACATAGAAAAGGTGACATAAGTATATACAGGATCAAGATATAATCCTAATGGAGAGACATTGATGATTTTGGAAAAATTGAATAAAGCCCAAATACAAGCATTAATCAAAGAAAAGGAGATGTACAAGACAAATAAAAAAGAATGTTGAGAGAAAATGAGTGTCTAAAGGACTTAGTGGATGTTGCAACAGGGCCAACAAAGATGCTCACCCAAGTTGAAAGTTCACAAGTGAAAGACCATTGGGAGGGATCAAGTGCATATTCTCAAGGGAAAATTGACACACTTACAACTGTAATCAAAAGGAGGTAGGCCATTTTAACCACTTGGTTAAATAAACTTTGGGGAAAAAAATCACAGTATTTTGATGCAATAAAATAACATAAAAGAGTGGATGGTAGAATCCAAGACAAACTTGAGGAAATAAAACAACGGGATACTCCTGATAATGCAGCGATTGAGGATGCTAATCGTGTTATGGATAAGCACAAAGGATTCTTTGAGGAGTTACAAGAGGATGCACAAGAATTGATGGAGGCCACTGAGAATTGATTGACTATGTTCTTTGATGATGGAGGTAAATTAAAAGAAATGGCTACATGGAAGAGAAAAAGTGAATTAATAATCCAAGAGATTTTAAAGACAACCAATGTGAAAGATGCAACGTTGGATGAAGTGTGTGAGAAAAACGAACAGATGGTGATGATGGAGATCGTGATTTGCAATGCAATAGGAGATGTAGATACACACAATCATCGAGACTACATAGATCACATGTTGAGAGTTCATTTATGGCTTAACAGAGCTTATTCAATGTTAATTTTTTTAGTGTTTCATGCTTAAGACATTTCTGAAAGGACTTATCTTTTCAGGCGGTTGATATATATAAATATCCATTTTTTTGTAACAAAAGGAGGGATAGAATTAGAAGAATATTTTTAGAATAGGGATACATTCCAAAAAGAATAATATTTTCAGAATGTTTGCATTCAAGAAGACTATGTTGCATGTATAAGTTTTAAGGAAGATAGTGAAAGACCATTGATTTGGTGGCTTCATTCTGGTATCAGTTGTTTGTTGGATTTATGCAATTATTTGATTGTCTCCAGTCTGATGTTTCTTGATTATTTAAGTTAAAATATCAAGTATATGTTCAATTTATCAATGCAATTTTTTTTGTATCTATGTGATTTGATTAATTGGTTTCTTTAAAGAAGAATTAATTTCCTTTCAGTCGATTATAGTAATCTAGGAATGTCATTTGGATCATTAAGAAGAATCAAATAGTTAGGATTGATATTCTACCTCAATTAGGGTTTTTCAATCATATTATTGCATGTTTATACCAGTTATAAACTCATATGTGTATGTCAAACAATTAGAGAATTTACTAGATAGGGACCACTCATCTAAGACTTTGATTTGACTCCATTTTATCGAACAAGGTACTGGTCTCCCTTATTTTCATTACTTAGTTTTATTTATTTCATTTGACATCTGTTAACTGAACATATCAAAGTTCACCTTCATATTGCATAAACTATTTATACCAAATTTTATCTGATATCGCTTATACAATTTATACCAAATTTAGATCATATCTCTCCACTATCAACTTGCCATTGTGGATAGTTTAGTCTATCAAAAAGCATAGTTAAAAATCTGCAACATTCATGTAGGTATACCCACCTAGGTTTAGCAGAGCCTTAAGAGTAGAAGGTTCAACTATGTTGGTTGGCCAATAGCATTGTGAGAGCTTGGCAACCTCTCGTGGTTCTTTCAACCTGTGTTTTTGAGACCTAACATAGTCCCTATCCTCTTACCAACTTCATTGGTTGAATTTCAATATCATATTCTTGTAACATAGTTACCCACTTAGATCTATGTTCACCCAACTCATTTTGCATCAACAAAAGCTTGACTGCAGGATCAAGGACTATAGCAAAGACCTTGTTTCTCAGTATATAGTGCCTAAAATTCTTCACAGTTTAGATCAAGGCATAAGCCTGCTTTTCAACACTAGGATATCTTTGTTCGACATCCTTCAAAGGTACACTCATGAATTCCATGGGATGTTCATTCCCTTGATCAAAATTTTGTGTCAAAAAGCCCACACATGAGTGATCAGAAGCAAATGAATAGATGTAGAATGGCTTAGCATAATCAGGACTTACCAGAACAGGGGCCTCAACAATATCTCTCTTGATTTCTGCAAATGTTTCCTTAGCCCCTGTATTCCATTCAACCTTCGCTTCTTGTTTCAACATGGCATTTAAGGGCTTGATTATTTATGCAAATCCAGTGATAAATTTCCTGACAAAGTTAATCTTTCCAAAAAATGACTTCATTTCTTTATTTTTTGCAGGGGGTTGAATTTTCAGTATTGCCTCCACTCTTTTAGGATAAATGGCAATACCTTGTTTTGAAATAATGCTCCCTAATATATTTCCCTCAGTGACTCCAAAGATGCACTTGTTTGGATTAAGTGAAATAGAAAATTCCCTGCACTTTTGGAATACTTTGCATAAATCTGCAACATGATCACATCTCTTCTTGAAAAAGACTGTCAAATCATCCATGTAGATGATTATGCACTTGCTAATGATGTCCTTGAAGGCAATATCCATTTCTCTTTGGAATGTAGCTCCAACATTGTCTAATCCAAAGGGCATTCTCCGGTAAGCGAAGGCTCCCCATTTTGTAGTGAAGGAAGTTTTGTGCCTATCCTCATATTGAACCATGATCTGATTGTATCCAGAGTACCCATCCAAAAATGACATCATCCGAGATCCATTGAAAACATGAAGCACCTCATCCAATGAAGGGACTAGATAATTATCCTTTTCTGATACTCTGTTCAGGTTCCTGAAATCAATACATAGTCTGATTTATCCATTTTTCTTCCTGTCTGGAACCAATTTTGCAACCCATGTTGAATATCTTACTGGAAATATGATTTATGTTGAGAGTAGCTTCTACACCTCCTTCTAAATAATGGGCTCCAACAAAGCATTAATTGGTCTTTGTCTTTGCCTGAATGGCTTAACATTTGACTTGAGGGGGATAGCATGTGTAATGATCGAAGTGTCATATATTCTCAAGTCATCATAGCTCCAGGCTATCACATATTGATATGTGTGCAAGGCATCAATAATTCCTTTCCTCTCTTTTTTAGTGCACACCTTACCAATAAAGATATTCCTGACATCACCTTGGGTCTCCATGTTGTACTTTTCACACTGATAGTTGAGGGATTCCCTTTCCATTTTCTGCTTTTGATCTCTAATCCTATCTAGATCAAAGGTCCTTTCTAATTGCACCATGCCTCTTGGGATGGTATTATTATTCAAATTGAGGACTCCTTCTAGGTCAATTTCAGCCTCTTGAGGCTCAACATCATCAATTACTTGGGAAGAAAATACATCATAGCTAGTGATAAAATAGAGAATGTGCTTATCATCCTCAAATACCTAAAAATTGGTGACATTGTCAGGCACCGAGGGCACTGGAACAAGTTCCACAATGAACTTATTTTAGCTGGAAAGTGATAATGGCTACAATGTACTTGCTGCTTGTGCCAGAGAATCAACAATATGATTCTTACTCTGAGGTACCAGTTGAATGTTGAAGGCATCAAATCCTTCAATAAGATCCCAGATTATGTGTTTGTAATTGGCCATCCTCCTGTCATGACATGAGTATTATTTTCTCACCTGCCTAACCACTAGCTCATAATCTCCAAACACTTGGAGGATTTTAAATTTCTTTCTCAATGCCATTAGTAGCCAATGAACTAGAGCTTCATATTTAGCTACATTGTTAGTGCATTGGAATTGGAGTCTATGAGAAGAAAAGTAGGTTTTACCTTTAGGACTAATCAGCTCCATCCCTGCTCCAACACCTTGCTTGGATTTGGATCCATCAAACCTTAATGTCCAACACTCATCAGCGCCTGCTTTTCTTGGAATAGCCCTGTCCTTACTGTCACCCAAAGGTTCTTCAGGAGGTTTTGGATCCTTTCCCTTTTGACTATTTTGAAAGATCTGTATGTTTGAATCAACAATTGGGGCTGTGCTAACATGCCTTTGTATCTATTCCACTGCAGTTTGGCACAAGCAACATTCCAGTTTGGATTGGGGAGAATCATGGACTCAACACCAATTAGGAAGAAGAAATTCTTGAAAGTTCATATTTATACCTAGCTGAATCTAATCTTCTACACATTTCTGGATAAACTCTTGGAAGTTATTCAACAAACTGAGTTGTCTATCTGCTTGGTCATCAGGCTCCTCTGCTTGTTCAAGTTGTACTTCAGAGCTATTGGTTTCTAATGTGGATTCACTAGAAGAGATTTGCAACATCAAGATTTCTTTTGTGTCTGAAGCAGGGGAGGCTAGGACATAGTTACCCATACCGACTTCTGATACCAATATCTCATTTGAAGTATTTTGATACTCAGTAATGAAATACTTCATTCTTGGTTCCCTCTCAAATTTGATCTGATTTGGAACTCCTTTCTAGGGGAGCCACATGTGGGAGTGGTCTGTCAATTTGTATCCATTTAGTGCCTTGGTGAAATATCTACCCAAGATCAAACTGTAGGTGTCAGGAATGTCAGCTACGTGAATATTAAGCACTTGTTGCACTCTAGGGTCTGAGGCAACTTGCATGGGAATCATATTTAGTTCTCCTACAATGGTTACCTCTATTTTTGTCTAATTGGGTGACTTTCTTTTGAGAGGTTGCAGGGGTAATACCAAGAGCCCTACAAACAACAAATGGCATAACATTTGTGGATGCCCTTGAATCCAACAAACAATTATGTAGATTTTCACCAAATATACGAATGGAGATTAGAAAAGGAGGGGTTTCCATTTTTCCTTGGAATAAATTCAACTGTGAGTCAACTTGTGCAACTTGATTCTTATCATTTTATTTACCCCTATCCCTGGGTTGTGTTTGATTAGGACCTTTGGGTGTTTGTGAACTAGGAGGCTTTGCAATTGCATCATTGGTAGCTATTCCTAGTGTTGCTATACTTGAATTAAAGGACCAAAGGACTAAATTTCTGATTTCAGGAACTCTTAATAACTTGAAAGTAGAAAAACTCACGTTTAATTTTTTGAGTTCCTTAGTGACATATTCTCCCAGTTGTTCCACATTCATGTCAGTGTGGAGCTCCTTGGAATGACCAGTCTTCTTATCCTTTGTTGCATCAACAATGCTTCCTTTGGAAACATCTGGTTGTCCTTCCTTTGTGAGGTATTGTGTTGGCACCTAAGGGTAGGATAGATTGTTATTGGCATGTGGATTTGGTGGAGTAGTAAAATTGTGTGGAGGGGTAGATGTAGTGAATGACCATCCAGCCTGTGGATTCCTATGGGGCTTGCTCCTCAGATCTGATAGGTTGCTGAGAAATTTGAACTTCCTCAACACCAACCTCTTCTTCATCCAATGGGCCATTGCCATTCTGAGTTTCTTCATCAAACAACTGAGAGATTTCATCTTCATTGAGCGCTTGTTCAACCTCTCCATTTTGATTACTTGATTCCTCTTCTAGTTCATTATCCTCATCCCTTGGGAAAGAAGCATGATTCAACACCAAAATTGGGAAATCATAGGGATTTGAGGGCACCAACTCTTGGTTGGTGGAGTTGTTTTTAACTGCATATTGAAAAATGGAAGCAATAGTTTGAAATTCAGGGCAGTCAAGCTCAGAGTGCTAACTTGTCTTGTGAAGCCTACACCATCCAGACAAAGCGACTTTTGCTAAGTAAACACCACTTGGAGGTTTCTCCGAATCGGAAGGTTGATCTAGTGGAGTGAGAAATCCTCTATTGTTAGGCCCAATGTTTCATGACCTATTCTATCTAGGTGGTTGTCTTCTGTCAAATCCTTGTCCACCTTGTTGATTTCTATCAAAGTTTTGACCAGAACCTTGTCCTCTTTCAAGGTTCTTTTTTATTTCATAGTGTTTCCCTTTATTATAACTTGATTGCATGCTATTTTGATTAGCTTGGAGTTGATTGTTCTAGTTACTCAAGTAGGTTACCTCAATGTTCAGCTTCTTCACTTGTTTAGTTAGCTCATCTAAACTTTCCTTATCAGGATTGTTGTAAGGGACTAGATTCACAATGTTTGGAGAGTATCCTAACACTCCTCTAGAACCAGTAGACTGATTCAAAACTTCCGAGTTCTACAAATATGTAGGGAAACTAGCTTGTGACTATGAATTGAGGGGATGGTCAACATTTTTCTTGGGATAACCGAGTATTGGTTGGACTTGGTTTATTGGGTAACCCAGGCGAGGGACCAAAGGCAACTATGAAATAGGATTCATGATGGGTGTGTGATTGGTCAGAGCTTGGGTGAGAAACTGGTCCCAGAGATGGTAGAGGTCTAGAAAAGTGTTGTCTCAGGTCTGTACCGACCTTAACAACCTCCATATACATAGTGAGAAAGGTAGTTGGTGGATTAGTTCTCCACTTAAGGAAGGTGGAGGTAAGGCTGTCAAGGGCTTCAAAGTAGACCTCCGAGGCAGTGTCCTCATTTCCAGCATAAGGTGCTTGAAGTATAGTGTATGCTCGGTGGAACCTATTGTTGAATGATCCTATAGGTTCATTAACCTCTCTTTTTACCCCAGTAAACTGCATATATAGCTCATTAGCACTAATGGGGATCTTAAATTTTAGCAAGAATGCAGCCTCAAGCTCAGCCCAGTTAGATATGGATGCAACAAGCAATTGATTATACCAATAAAAGGCCTCTTCTCCTAAATAATAGGGGAAGAGTTTTCATGCAACATCCTCATGATTAATCCCTCTATCTCTTAGGAAGGTCTGAAAGATCCTAATGTGCTCTTCTGCTATCCTATTTGGGTCATTTGACATATGAAACTTAGAGAAAAAATTCTCAGGGTTCTTGGGCATAAAATTGTAGTTGTTGAATGTCAAGGGTGATGGGTTATTCACCAAGAAAGACATTGGTGGAGGTGGTAATGGTTGATGGATGACTGGGTGGGGTTGTGGAATGGAACCAACCTCAGAATCAAATGAAGATGGAGCGGGTGGAGGTGAAGATGGTGGAAATGATGGATTGTATGATGGTTCCTCCCTTCTTCTAGTCCTTCTTGACCTGGTTGGAGGTGGAAATTTTTGAAACTCTTCCTCCTCTCCTGTTATACATCTAGTTCTCCTTTTGAGCATCTTAGGAGAAATGGCATTTAGAAAACGCTTCAGCTTGCTTGTTCAAGCCCCCCTTCTAGTGCCAATCTTGTTGTTTGATGTTTTTGCACAACAAAAACTCAAACAAAATAAACCTTATGCTATCTCTCTTGAAAGGGTGGTCTCTATGAAAAAAGAGATAACCCCAAGGTCTCATGGGTGTCAGGTCATGATAGTATAGTAGAACAAACTAAGTGATAAAATATGAAAATGCTGGTAATCACAAGGGGTCTTACGTACAAATGCTGGAAGCTCTAAACTCATGAAATTTTAAGATATGGTGATGCTTTAACTTCAACTTATAACCATTTAATAAAATAAACAAGAAAAGATGATGGTTTCAAAAGTTCTAATTGTTAACACTACTTCTAAGATTAATCATGCAAATTATGAAATATTTGGAACGGATCAATCCCTTAAACTAGTTTCTGGTCGACTCAGGCTATACTTGCAATCTTGCAGAAAAATGTGCAATCTTCTAAGGTGTTAAAGATTTTCAGGCTGTGGACATTCATTCAATAGGATTGAATGAATATCTACAGTTGAACTAAGCACATGAATATGGGATACAGGTTGACCATGCACAACATTCCCATAATCAAGAAGCTACCTAGGATGTAAACCATAGATTGCTGCAACACTCCAGACATTAAATCACAAGAATTATGAACTAAATCTAAGCTACATCCAAACATTCCAATTGATTTGAAAGATAGAATAAGAAACATGCAAGATTATTCAATGCAAAGGATGCACAAGTCATAGCACAATGTCTGCACTTTGTTTTGAATCATCATATTAACAATAATTCTAGTCTGTTACAACACTTGCTTGAAATGTGAAAACTGACTTCTAATATTCTAACATGCTACTCTACTAGTAAATCTACTGATTACAAGTCCTCTAACTTAGTCTGCTAATTCGGATCCAACCTAGCCCAACCCTTACAAAAGAGACAGAGTGCCATACTTATAGAATAACAGGCCCGTGTGAAACAAAGCTAGGGTTACAAAGAAACACGACCACCAATCACATCAGCCCCAACAATCAACAATAACCCATTGCTCAACAATGAATGCAACAAGGACCCCATCAGATCGATCTAGGATCGCACAAAGTCAGGGAGATGGATCCTCAAGCCATGCCCACCATCAATGCTCCACCCACATGAACAAAAACACCTACAAACACTAGGAGGAACATGAGCCACTGATCAAACTAGAGCCAAGAAAATAGAGGGCTTAGATCAAACAAAACTAGGTTGAATCCATCAACCAAATCTGCCTACCATCAATGAACACCGAACGTGTCGACCTTGCATGCAGGGAACAAGTTCCATGATAGCAACTGTAAAGTGTACCCGACTGCACCCACGAATCATGCCAAACCTTCAAAGTACACTCAACAAATCCCAGCTCAGTCCAAACTACATTCAAACGAGACACCATCAATGCCCAATACACCATCAAAATCCAAGCAAGTCCAAAACAATTCCTAAGGCAAGAGAATCAAGCATAAACCTAGGTGGAGGTGGAACCAAAGACAGGTGGAGGCAGAGCCACGAGAAAAATAGGAAGAAAGAGCCAAGACAGGTGGAGGTAGACACGAAACAAGAACCAAAGGGGAATAAGCAGAAACAAAACCAACCCCGACGGAAGTGAAGGCAGAACGGGAATGGGAAAGGAAACCAAAGAGAAGCCAGGTGTAGGTGAAAAAAAACCAACCCCGACGGTAGTAGAGGTGGAACAAGAACGAGAAAGGAAACCCAAAGAGAAACCAGGTGCAGGCGAAAAAAAAACCAACCCCGATGGGAGCGGAGGTGGAACGAGAACAGGAAAGGAAACCCTAAGAGAAACCAGGCGCAGGCGGAAACAAAACCAACCTCGACGAGAGCAGAGGAAGAATGAGAATGTTAAAGGAATCCTGAACTTTGCCAAAGTTCAAAGTCAAATTCCATCTCGGTCACGGTCTTGAATCGAAGGCCAAAGAAAAACTGAAGAAAACCCAAGGGCGGAGAACCAACTCGAAGGCCAAAGACAAACGAAACAACGAAAAAAGTGAGAACACGGGAAGTGGAGCTGAAATAGGAACAAAGACGGAACCTCGGATTTAACCAAAGTTCAAAGTTTGGATCCATCTCGGTTCCTCCTCCGACAAGCAAAGGAAAAAAAATTTGAAGAAAATAACTTAGGGAGGAAAACCAACCCGAAGGATGAAAACGGACAAAACGAGGAAGAAAGAAAGGGAGCGGGATGCAGAGCCAGAACAAGAATGGGAACGGAACCAAGAACTTTACCAAAGTTCAGAGTTAAGTTCCATATCGGTTCTTCCTCCAATAGAACAAAAAGAAAGAAGGAAAACAAGGAAAGCAAGGAAAAATTAAGGGAGAAAACCAACCCTTAGGACCCAAACAAAAACACCAAGGGAGAAAACAAAAGGAAAAATAAGACCACCCTAGAGAGGACATCCACAAGACTCCAAAATGATCAGGAAATCAACACAAAGGCTCCCATAACCAAGGCAAGCACCAAAGACAAAAACCTCAAGATTTTCTTAGATAAGAACAAAGAGGGGGGCAAGCCATAGGAACGGTCCAAAAGACCAAGAAAAAAGAAGGTCCCCACTTTCAGAGGGGCGTGCGGTCAAAAGTTCACAACAATACTGACTTTACACTAAATTCTTATACAAATGTATATTGGGTTGGATGTGTACATGAAAAAAAGAGTACAAGGGGTGGTGCATTCCATCTTGGTTGCAGATTAGTGGCATGGTTGAGTAAAAATCAAGATTCAGTTTCCTTGTCTACTACTGAAGCTAAGTATATTTTTGTTGCATCTTGTTGTACACAAGTTCTATGGGTGAAACATACATTGAAAGATATCATAGTGGTGGATGATGATACTATTTCTATATTCTATGATAACATAAGTGAAATTAACATTTCAAAGAATCCAATGATGCACTTGAGGAAAAATCATATATCTATGAGGTATCATTTCTTGAGAGAAAAGGTTGTAGAGAATGAAGTAAAGCTTGAGTATGTTTTGAAAAATGACCAAATTGCTGATATATTTATGAGAGATCTTCCTAAAGATACTTTTGAGTATCTCTGAGAAAAGTTAGGGGTCATTTCCCCTCTTTTTTTGAACTAGATGCATATGGAGACGCATCAGTCTGGTGGGTATATGAATCTTTCTTTTGGATTGACGTCTGGTGGTTGCCTCTCAAGGGGAGTAGGTAGTGTCATGTGTTGTGATTGTGAATATTTTGTTGTCAAAGGGGAAATAAATATAAATATCTTCTGCCTTTTCCATTGATGTCAAAGGGGGAGAGGAAAGGAAGAGTGTGAAAAAGAGAGGAAAGGAAGTATGTGAAAAACAAAAGAGGAAGAATGTGAAAACAGATTATCTACTAAGGTGGAGAAACAAAAAGAAAAATCTTGAGAAGTGTATTTAGAGCTAGTATGTTATTTTTGATGGTTTTTCACATCATTTTTTTCCATCAATGACAAAGGGGGAGATTGTTGCAAGAATGATAATAATGAAGGTGTTGTCATTCATGTCAACTAGTCAATTGGTTATCAACTGGTTACTATTGTCATTAATGTCATAGTTGTAAGTTATTGACTGTATAAGGATATTGAAAAAATTGTATTGAAGGAAGGTTGCAGGTGTTCAGTGGTTGCTTTGGGTTTTTCTCCTATGTTTGTGTGGTTCAGGTATGTTGATCATGATTGTTGGAAGTTTCTATATTCATATTTTTGGTTTTTGATTCATTGTACAGTGCAAGTTATGTTCACCAGTTGTGAACTATGATTCTCTAAGGTTTTGGTTGAGGTCTGAGAGAAATTTTGTTGTTCCAAATTTCTATTTGTTAAAGTCTTATGACTTGTGGTTTGAGATTTGAGTTGATATGATCATGATGAAGCTGATCTTGGTATTTGGAAGCTTCATTCTTAATTGCTCTACATGTTTTACATTGGTTTGGCTGAAATTGTGTTGGATCTATTTGGGTCCTCATGAAGCACATGTTTGGGTCACACTCATTGTAATTCCACCCTAGAATTTTTTGGCACCGATCTAATTTGAATTTAAAATTGGATGGCCAACTTTGGATATGTTTCAAAGTTGAATATGGTATAAATACAAGATGAGTTAGTGGTGAAGGGGTGAAGAGAGCAAAGACGAGAGATAAGTGCAAATAAAAAGAGTAGATGGATGCGAGATCAATGTTAATCATTAAGTGTGTGTGATGTGAGTGTCACAGATCAATACGAAGCCTAAATTTTGAGTTTTCGGATGTAGTGAGGAGAAGGTGTACTCTATCATTCATGCATGTCTAAAAGTGGTTTATAAAATTGTGGTGGATTTCTTCGTTGCATTGAGATTGTCTTCTCTTTATAATATATCTTTTTTATCTTCTTTATATCTCTATGGTAGTGACCCTTCGGGTTGTTAGCTACATTGGATAGTGAGTCTTGTTTTAGATAGTGAGTCCTTGTTTCGGTACTGAGCCTTGTTTCTTAGGTAGTGAGTCTCTTGTAATCGATTTAGATATTCTCTATAGTGTGAGTTAATCCTCACTGTGGTTTTTCCCTTATTGGGTTTTCTATTTAAATCTAGTGTTGTTGTGTTTGTGTGATGGTTTTCAGTTTTTGCACTTGCACTTAATGTTTAATCATTTAAGCAGTGTTAAGGATTAGTTCTGGTGATTGATTTAAAATTTTAATTCTATGACAACTGATTCACCCCCCTCTCAGTTATCCTATTCAACAATTTATCCCTTCCATCCTATCATCCTTCCATCTCCCCATCCTTATCTCCCTATAATTTCATCATATCATCCCATCTATATCCTAATCCATATATCTTCATCCCTTCATCCAATACTATTTCCATCACCCAATATTTATTGTTCTATCCATTTATATTGGGATTTACCAACAATATAGAGCAACTAAATTATAAATTTACCAATGCAAATCATAGAATTAAAATGAAAATGAATTGCACAGAAAATAAATTTAACATGGTTCACCTATTATGCACTATGCCCACAAAACAAATCTAATCTATTAATAACCAACAAGGAATAAGTTACATTAACCTATAACTATTTATACAGTTGTGTGCTCATTTACCTAATGTGCAAAACTCTACCATGCATTTTTGTGTGTTCACTTATCATAACCATGATCTCTATGTTGTGTATTCCCATACAAAACCATGGTCACCAAATTTTATTGTGTATATTTCTTTTTGTGTGAAAATACAACTTCTCACACAACCATGCCTCTTGGCCTTCTAAATTTGCAACAAGAAACTGCTATGATTTTGTAATTTAGGAAAATTATTTTCAATTTGAATTTATTATAAAAAAACCTTTAATAAAATTGGGAAATTTTTGCTTTGGGGGCACTGCTCCTAGTAGCTACCACTAGGGGAATTTTCCCTAGACCCCCATTGTGGGGTCTGCCCCTAGGCCCCTATAGAGGGATAGAACCCCCAAACCATCCTCAAGGGGCTCCACCCCTGCACTCCCGTGTTAATTAATTTGGGTTGAAAATGTGATTGGTAAAATTGCTAGAATCTTAATTCTAGAGAAGAATCAAACACCATAAACCAAAAATTAATTCTATAATCCTTCCATCTCCCTATCTATTCATTTATATCATCATTACATCAAATAATCCATTTTCATTGGTATCTAACTATAAGATACCTCAATGCAATCCAATGCCATCTTTCCTAATGTCATGAATCCTAGCTCTTTCCCACATCTTTCTCATATCTTATCACTTTGCATTTCTCATCTATCCATCACATTTCATTCCCAGTTGATCTTTTTATGAGAAATAAATATCCCATTCTTGAGCTTTATGACATCAGCATCCCTTATAAATATATGTCATGAAATGGCTAGTGGAGAGTGTTCTTGAAAAAATAGAATTGTAGTCATCAAAATGATTGAGCTTCATTGTCAAATTTGGATAGTAGAAGGAATACCATGCTGTAATTTAATCTAAGTTTTTTCTCAGATCAAGGAGTAGTTTCTTCCTTGGGTTGTAGCCCTATAAAAATGTTTGCAGGGATTTGTAGCTTCTTTGGGCATGACCCAAAAACCTTTACAAGGAGTAGTAGCTTCCTTGGGTTGTAGATTTAAAACAAAGTTATAATTGTTATTTATTTGTGATGCTAGATTAGGACAATAGCTCCTAACAAATTTTCTCATTGTGGTTTTTCCCCTTTTGGGTTTTCCACATGCATCTGGTGTTATGTGGTGTTATGTTTTATGTTGATATTTCATGTTTTTTTTTGTTTTCATTCAGTTTTAGTTCTCTCTAGAGAGTTTGAGATTTGATGGATTACCGATTCACCCCCTCTTAGTAATCTAGTGTGTGTTCAACTATTGGTATTAGAGCCTGGTTCCTTAGAAGAAGTCTAACAACTTGAGGAAGGCCCAAAATGGAACAAAATGAATCTCACAAGGTGCTTAGGTTTGATGGAACAAATTTCAATTTTTGGAGGTTTCATATGGAAACTCATCTAACCTATTTAGGGTTTTGTATTTACAAAATTTTCAAAGATGGTTATGTTGTTCTTGCTATAGCTCCAACTGATATAATTGAGATCAAATCTTACGAGGACAATGGAAAGGAAAATAATGTTATATATTGAGTGGGCTATTAGATTTTGACTTAGTAAAGGCGATGCACTGCAAGTCTGCAAAGGAAATCTAGAAGAAGCTTGATAACATCTATGAAGGAGATGTCAAAGTAAAGCAAGCCGGGTTGAAGATCTATAAAGGAAAGTTTGAGAAACTAAATATGTCAGAGGATGAAGATATTGTTGGATATGTGCTCTAGGTAGATGAATGGGTTAATGCAATTAGAGGACTTGGTGAAATGAGAGAGTTTGGTAAATAAGTTCCTAAGAAGGAAGTTTCTTTCTAATCTAGTAAAAAGAAAATGTATGATGAATTTGATCTGGATTTTGAACACCTAGAATACTAAGAGGGGGGTGAATTAGTATTCACTAAAATTCATTAACTTCATCAACTTTAAACATTCATTCAGTGCATCACATTAAACTTGTAGTAATGGAAAGGAATATAGAAAGCATGCATCACATCAAAGAACACAAGAACACCTAATTTACATGGAAAACCTAAAAAGGGAAAAGCCATGGTGAGGATGAGCTCACAATAAATTATTGTAGACAGTAAAAAATTGGTCTAGGCCTGCGAGTAGCATTTTTGATGTAATTTCTAAATGTCCATGGTCACGATTAAATAATATTAATTACTTAATTACTTTCTAAATACATCTTTCTTCTATTAATTAAATAAATTTATTTATTTAATTAATTAATTATGACGTTTATTCAATCTTGATTAAATAAATAAATCTTATTTATTTAATTATGTCGCTAATTAATTAATTCTCTTTCTAAAATTAAATAATTTATTATTTAATTCACCCTTTATCATATTTAGACTATAATTAAATATTCATTTCAAATTATTTAATTATTCAATTAACCTTTTCGATAATCAATTAAATAAATCATTATTTATTTAATTAAATCCTTAAATTTTGAATGTTGAATTAAATAAACATTTAATTCATAAAAGTTTATTTGTAACATATTCTTTTGTATTTAGATAATTGTTTAAGTTATCTAAGTATTCATTCTCACTTGACTTGAGATCTATTTGAATCAATCAGTTATCTCGTGATGCAACATTCGATCATCTCTGCAAAGACACTCTCTATCATAACAAGTCAGTTATCTAGTTTTAACTCTTATGCATGAACATATTTATTAATTAAATATGTTTATTTAATTAATTAATTCATGAGTGCATTCAAACAGATCGTTTGCGAGTTCTAACTTTATCCTTTTCATTCAAAGTCTAATTCTTCTATTTTTGAAGACTTTCAACTAAATATTAAATCATTTATTTAATCTTAATGTCTATTCTTAAATATTTTCGAACACTCTTAACCCCAGATTAAATTATATCTTTATCCTGCAGAATTTCTCAACTCATTCTAACTGACACAAATCTCAATCGCATGGAATCCATCAATCTCAATCGTTGATCTCTCTTCTAAATCTGAGCTGATTGTGCGAAAACCAATTTTCTATAAATTGACCTGACATTTCTCATTATTCCTCCCCCTGAAATCAATACTTTTGGAAGAACTTATTAATATTCGATATTTTTCTTTAACACATACGTCAAGGATATACTTGCATACATATTGAAAATCTAAGGGCAAGAATACCATCATGGAAAAATGGAGAAGGACAATCAAGATAATTCAAAGAAGTGTACTAATATTCGGTGAGATTGTTTCATATTAATTTATTTATTGTTTATTTTATTTAGTTCGTTCTTAGTTGTTTTATTTAGATTAATGCATGTTTAGATTAGATTTAGCCACCTTTCTTGCAGATTCATTTTATCTACATTACATTTGGTGAACTCGACATGAAGACACTTCAATCTTCACGAATCCATTCCGCTTTTTTGAAGAAAAAAATTGCAAGTGTCGTACGAAAAAATGCATTTGACTGACGAAACGATGCACCTGATTTCATGAACTGCAACTGATAAATTCCATGATGCATATGAGACTTTTCACGATGCATTTTAATGATAACAACATGACACATCTATAGATTTAAACGACACATCTGACTGGTAACAATTTCGATTTTAAATTTTTCATATTTTCATTTTTTGTTCTTTTTGCTTTGTTTTTTGCTAATGTTTTTTTTGCAGTGTGTGATTTAGGAGGATAACATCGTTTTTGCAGGATTAAGCATAGAAGATATTGAAAACCAAACCCCTTTTCTTGTAGGATGAATGATGAAGACCAGCAAAACTACTAACAAATTGCATGCAGGACCTATTGTCGAAGACTTTAAAATTTTAAAATGAACTTTTGTGTTTGGTAGTTAGATAGTTATCATTTCGCTTAAAATGAACTAGTGTCTGCTTTGTCTGGTGTGAAATAACACTTTGTAATTACCCTTACGATTCGGTATATCAAAGTATCCTCTCCCCTTGCACATTCATGCAATCCTAGGTGTAAGAGAACCGGTTAGTGACTCTAGAACTTGGGCTTGTCTTGGTGGGAACAAGTACTCACCCTAAGATGACTTAGACCGGTCACACGCTTGTCTCCAACAACTTCCAGCTGGTATATAAAAGTGTATTTTTTGGGGAAACCCCAAAAATCACACTCACTGTTCCAACAAGAAGGGAAACAATGGTCTCTCACCAAATGGATGGTGCCCCCTGAATGAAATTCCCTTACTAAAAACCTTGTTGTAGTTTTTCCAAAATCCCAATCTATTTACTGGTGTAGTAGGTTGGACCTGTGAAGCCATCTTACATTCTTACGGTTCATGTGTAGAGATGAAATGTATGCCATGGGAGTTTCATGGGTACAGTTGCTTGGTTGCCCCGTATAAGTGAGTGTCATGGAGGGGAGCCAGTAGGGTCAAGCTACTAGTCATCTACCTTGAATATGTGTAGTTGGGGAAACCAAAGTAAGATCTCAGTAAATACTATCTATAAAATCCTAGGATGTAATTGTCTTCTGATTTTAACATATTCATTCACGTCACAACTGAAAACACTTTTTATTTAGTGATTTTTTTTGCGTTATTTGCCAAAACTTGATCATAAAACCGAGTCAGTCGTAACTTTTTCATCAGAAAACCGCAACACCAAACTGAGTCACAACTGTCAAATTTAAAGCCGCATGTATATTTATGAGTCACAACTATTAAACAAAAAATCACATGTGTCTATCTACAAAACTATTTTTCACAAGGTTTAGATTTTGAGTTGCATCCGCTAAATGAGTCGCAACTGATTTGTGAGTCGCATATGTCATAACTTAAACTGCATCTGTCTGTGAAGGTCACATATGTCTATCAACAATCGAGACTAGGATTTATCAGTTAGTTTCTTCTAAAATTGGAAACGCATCTATCAAATATATCAATGCATCTACAACCTAAGTCACAATTGACTGTCAACAAAAATCTTGAAAACTGAAAAAACTGAGTTTGAAAAATAAACTGTCTTTTTCACTTTTGTTTCTTACAGTCAATCTTGGAGAGAATCTATAAAATTTCTCAAAAAAATAACTTGCATTGTTTAGGTGTCATTTACGTCTTAGAGATAGTCATCTTAGTTGCAAAAACTTAGTTACCGCATAGGAATTTTCATATCATAGAATAGAACAACTTTCTGCATCATTGGATATGTTCATGATTCGATTTGTCATTATCATTGAACCTAGTCATTATTGTCTTACTAGTGGATCCATCTAGCTAATCAGTCTAGTTTGGAAAATTCACCTTATCAATTGTCTTTTTCCTACATCAAGTTCCTTGGTAAAGTTAAGTGATAACTTTGGATTATTCCAAAGGTGGTAGGTTAAACCCACTTAGAATCATTTACCGACATAGTCTACTCAAATTTTTTGCATATAATCCATCATAGCATATGCCATCCTCGTATACGCCATTTTAGAAATCCTTGATTTTAGTGACATTTTTTATATTCAGAAAATCCCAAAAACATAGAAATAAGACATATAAGTTTTTAGACATAGTTTTGCATTTCCCCCTTTGAGCAACATTTTCATGGTTGAAATAAGGGCTAAGAATAAACAAAGAGAAATGTTAGACCCCAATGAATTCATCAATCCTTTTGCAAACCAAACATTAGGGAAAGAGAGACCACATAAAACTTTGCTTGACAAACACGTCACTAGAGATGCACAAGGACACATTTTTTTTTGAAGACATAGACGCTTCCGTACAAGATCCCTATTTTTCATCCTTTATGGATGAGTGTTTGGAAAATTATCCCCAATGATATCTAGCAAATTTGATAGTAAAAGGTGTCACACTACCACCAGGATTTGATGTTCACACTTTAAAAACAACATCTACTCAACAACCACAAACCATGATGTCAAGTGTCTTTGTTCCTCAAATTACCAAAACAATACCAACTAGTATACCTACTCAAACATCCTCAATTTTAAACACGACCCCTTTCAACGTAGCACAAGGTTAAATTTTTTTTGCAAGAGCATGCTCATCAAACCCCTTTGGCACAAACACCACTGGTAAACGAGCCAAAGTTGGCACGAACACAACTATACCTCATATTAATACCAGTACTACCATTCCACACATAGGGACTACACAAATAGGGTATATTCCTATACCAAATCAGAACACTCAAATAGGGAATATTCTTATACCAAACTAGAACATTCCAACAGGAAATATTTCTATACCCAATTAGAACATTCCGACTGGAAATATTCCTATACCAAATCAGAACATTCCGACAGGAAATATTCCTATACTAAATCAAAACATTCTAATAGGATATATCCCTACACCAAATCAAAACATTCAAACAAGATATATACCCTTGCCAAATCACAATACATCATAGAACATAGCATTTCAGAACACTTACATTGATCCTCACAACACAAATAACATGTCCTTGACACAAGTAGATCTTCTGCAAAATGAATTACAAATCCTTAAAAAAAAAATGGACAATATGTCTATGTTCGGAAAATGAACTATCTCAATGCAAGATTTGTGTCCATGTCCTTTTGACAAAGCACTATACATGACACCCTTCCCACACAGATACATTATACTGAATTTACCTAGGTATAATGGGAAGAGGAATCCTTTGGAACACATCATAGAATTTTATACAAAATGCATGGACATCTCGTATGACCCCATGTATTTAATGAGACTATTTCCGTGAATCCTTGTCAGGATAGCATTGGAATGGTTCTCTAAACTACCATATGGCATAAGATCATGGGGCGAATTAGCTGAGAAGTTTGTCAAACACCTTTCCTTCAACATAGACAATGAAATAAAGATAGCTACTTTGTGTCACACTACACAAGAAGAAGGTGAAACTTTCACCACTTTCTTTTAGAGATGGAGAAGTTTAGGTAGTCGATGTCTAGTTGAGATACCAGAAAAATAAAAAAGTCATGATATTCCTTGAAACTCTTCATCCGAAACTGAGAAGTGACTTAAGAGTACAGTGTTGTACTTCTTTCCTAGACTTGGTACAAAAATTCCTCATACTTGAAAAAGGCCTTATTGAAAAAGGGACATTAAGGTACCAAGCAAGAATCTAGTTGTTTAACATCAAAATGCTCCCAACGATAAAAACAAATTTTGGTCTAGGAACAAGAAAGTAACAAATGATGGTATTGTTGATGTTAAGACCCTACATGTGGGACCTTTCATCACACTTCTAGGTTACAAATCCAATCAAGACATGACTAATAATCCAAATCAAACAACCAACTTTGTCCAAAATTTGCAACAACAATGACCATAGAGGAGATTTCCTAAACGTGAATTTACCCCTTTGGGGGAACCAATTGAGACAGTTTTCAAAGAACTGATCAAACACAATATCCTAAAATCTCTGGAACCAAAGAAATATGATCCTGGATAGATTAAACCTTCATGGTGGGATGATAAATCCTATTTTGAATACCATCAAACAAAGGGACATAACCTTCAACATTGCCAACAACTAAAAAACATCATACAAGATTTTGTTGAAGATAAAACCATAGAATACAATGGGAAGAAACATACCAAGAACAATGATCACAAGGTCTTCACAAATCCACTACATGACCATGGGAAAGGAGAGGCCTCTAGCTCATGAACTAAGAATAATACCTCAGTCAATTATAATAGTGCTAAGTACAATTATAAACCAAGTACTATCATCAATCATATTTGAGCTGTTGATGAAAATATCAATACCATTACCATAAAGAAGCATCCTGAATGTGTTGTCAATACACACAGAACCAAGATAACCTTTCCAGGTCCTTCATCAGAGCCACCACCATAGTCTTCCAAGCCTATGTATAACTTGCTTGACCAGTTGGGGAAGACCCTAGCGCATATATCCATCTTGGAATTGTTGACCCTATCACCCGATCATCGAGCCATTCTCGATAAAGCCTTGCAAAGCACAACTATCCATACCAACTTATATTTCAATTATTTCGAATAAATGGTATGATACTTAACCAATTCCAATCATGCTACATTCTCTCAACACGATTATTCAATTGAGAAGACCAATCATAATGACCCAGTACACCTTGAAGTTCTTGTCCATCAAACAAAAGTCAGACGAGTCTTGGTAGATAGAGGAGCAAGGTTGAACCTTTGCACCTTGAAATTAGTTAAGGCATTAGGTTTCTTAGAAGCATTGTGGACACCACTAAGATTATAGTCATTAAGGCATATGATGATGAGGAAAGATCATCTAAAGGAGTTGTCACACTCCCTATCAGGATTGGCCCTAAAGTTATGGACACTAGTTTCAAAGTCTTGGATCTCACCCTTCCTCACAACCTTTTGTTGGGTAGACCTTGGATACATGCTATGAAATCTATCCCTTCCACATATCATTAGTTTCTTAAATTCTCATACAATGGTAAAGAGGTCACCATTGATGGTGATCAAGATCCTTTCCAATATTTCACAAGCCTACATGAAATTCCATAAAGATAGGTCCTAGTCAATCAAGAGGCTTCGTCCTCCACCTTATCCTTGTACATTGATCCATAAACTCTTACCAATTCCATTACATCACAAACACCATCATCCACTCCTAAGGTCGAGATCCAAGATAAGGGCTATGGAGAATACAACATGAAAGCATCCTATTGTGTCAGTCAAATGGTTACTCCTAAGTCATATGGTCTACCCACAATAGACAAGATACAATCAATAGTCACATTCCATATCCCTCCTATAATGACATTGAAAAAATGGGGAGAGTTAAGTAAAGAAGCTATGAGCCAAGATGAAATAAAATCATGGTTGTACAAAGAGGACAATGAATACCCTCCCCCATCTATTCAAATATCTAAGGACAAATATGGAAAAGGCTTCATTATGATGCAAAGTAACCGATATGACATACATAGTGGGTTAGGACTGTATCAAAATGGAAGGACATAGCCAATCATTGTCTCACCATGACCAAAAGGCCTAGGGCTAAAGTTTCAACTGATTAGAATTGGTATTCTTAGTACTTCGTTATCGTTACAAGAGGAATTAAGTGCTTCAAAAGACATCGAGATAGCCCACGAATCATTAGACCCAGTTTATGATGACTCCCCTAACTCAAGCGAATATGAATGGGATTTCATTTCCTCCACTAGCATAATGGACCTAGATAAGTTATTTGGCGAACTTGATAGAATTCTACAACCCTTACTAAAACCATCTAGCCCTTGTCCTAAAAATTCCTTGTCAAAAGAAGAATGGCTTAAGCATTATTATTGGGAAACCCTTGATCCTACCACTTGGGAACCTAATGAACCATATTCTGACAACTTAGCCCTTACAATAGTCCCACATCAGAGTTTACCTATCCATAGGAAAAAGAACAAAAAGGATTTAGTCGAAAAATTTTGTGACCATGTCAACCATTCTATCCCCACCTTGTCAGCCTCCACATTTGATAACTCCAATGATGGCATGCCCCTCGTATATCCCCAACTTATCGATTGGGATCAACAAGGTACACTCATCTTAGACATATTTGAGAATGACAAAGTGATAGATGAGTTCATGAGACTTCGAGAAGGAATACCTAGAGGTGATCATAAAGTTGGCTTTACCATTGACTTGGATAACATGGCATATTTTGGGGAGTCTGTTCACACCTCTAGTCGCAAAAATGAAAAGAAAAACAGTGAAAATGATGAAAATGACAAGTCCCTAGGTGAAAACAGAAAGGCGCCTTTGGATGAAGAAATAATAAAAATAAAGGACACATCCGAGGACGAAAACCTCTTTGAGGCACCCAAGGATGGAGGTTTGAACATTCTCCCAGTTGCTTAGGAAAACTTACCCATGTTAGTAGAATAGTCTGTTGAGATCAACATAAACACTGAAGAAAACCTATGGGTAATAT
Organism: Sequoiadendron giganteum; assembly: GCA_007115665.2. Taxonomy (NCBI): domain Eukaryota; kingdom Viridiplantae; phylum Streptophyta; class Pinopsida; order Cupressales; family Cupressaceae; genus Sequoiadendron; species Sequoiadendron giganteum. The sequence continues at coordinate 34,801,490 of CM021101.1, forward strand.
ACTTTATAGCATCTTTGATAGAGACAAAGCAAAAAGAGTTTCGAGACTTCTTCACAAAGAGATAGATAAAATTTGCATGGTCGTATGCTGACATGCTTGGGCTAGATCCAGACCTTATATTTCATCATCTACCATTACAACCAGGTGTTAATCTAGTCAAACATAAGTTAAGGAAAATGCATCCACAAATCGCTTTACTAGTCAAAGTTGAACTTAAGAAGCTATTGGATGTTGGATTCACGAGCACCATAGACTATGTAGACTATATTTCTAATTCGGTCCTAGTAACTAAACCCTATAAGGGCATCTGCATTTGTACAGACTTTAGAGATATCAATAATTCATTCCCTAAGGATGACTTCCCTATGCTGAATATTGACATGATAGTGGACCTTACAGCAGGATACAAGATGCTATCCCTCATGGATGGTTTCTTTCGGTATAATCAGATCAAAATTCCTACTGAGGACCAACACAAGACAAATTTCACATGTCCATGGGGAACATACTATTGGAATGTTATGCCTTTTGGGCTCTAAAATGCTGGAGCTATGTATCAATGTGCAATGACGACTATTTTCCATGACCTTGTACATACTCTCATGGAAGATTATGTCGATGACATAATAGCCAAATCATTAACAAGAGCAAATCATTTGAAATTACTTGACAAGATATTCCAAAGACTGGAAAATTACAATGTAAAACTTAATCCAAAAAAATATGTCTTTGGCGTTAAATCAGGAAAACTTCTAGGATACATCATTTCTAGAAGAGGCATTGAGGTGGACCTTGCAAAAGTAAGAGCTATAATGGACATGCCTCTACCAGTCAACATCGTTTAACTAAGAACATTGCAAGGGAGATTACAATCTATGAGATGCTTCATAGTATAGTTAGCAGACAAGATACATCCGTTCCAACATTTTCTCAAGAAGGGGGTACCGTTTGCATGGACACCCAAATGCCAAGAAGCTTTCCGAACAATCAAGGATTATCTACTTACATCGCCTATGTTAATGCCACCTACAGATGACAAACCTATGATACTCTATATATCAACAACTCAGTCAGCACTAGGAGCCCTAGTTGCATAAAATGATGATCAAGGTCATGAAAGGGCAGTGTACTACATCAGTCATACTTTGGTGGGATATGAACTAAACTACAATAACATAGAATGTGTTTGTCTTGTGTTAGTATTTGCTACTAAAAAAATTAGGAACTATATGCTAAACCACCAAACTATGCTAGTCACAAAAGTAGAGCCTCTGAAATACCTCCTAAGTAAAGCAGCATTAACAGACCAATTGGCTAAATGGGTGATGATGCTTAGTGAATATGACATCCAGTATGTGGACAGGAAAGCTATAAAAGGGCAAGTAATTGATGATCAATTAGCATATACACCAATTAAGGAAATTCATCCTTTAGTGGAATATTTTCTTGATGATTTTATCTTCAAAGTTGACACTAGAACCACATGGAAATTATACTTTGACAGGTCACGTACTAATCGTGGTTCAAGAGCAGGCATACTATTTGTTACACCTCAAGGCGATACTATTCCTAAATCATTTAGGATTTCTTTCCCTTGCACCAACAACATAGTGGAATATGAAGCCCTAGTGACATGACTAAGAATGTTAGTCCAATGGAGGATCAAGAGTTTACACGTTTATGGAGATTCTTAGCTAGTAGTCCGAAAAGTTAATGATGAGTATGAAACTAAAGATGAGAAACTTGCTCCCTACAAGTGCATGGATGATTGTTTCAAGCAGTACTTTGATGACATCACTTTTCAACAAATACCATGCATTCAGAACAAGGCAATAGATGCTATGGCAACCGTGGGTTCCTTATTGGATATTCCTAGAAACATGCCTAAATTTGAGTTTTTGGTCAAACAACTTTTGGTTCTTGCCTATGATGGCCCCGATTCTGCGATGGTGTGTATGATTATTGGTTTTACTTCCCCTTGGTACAATGACATATACAACTATTGAAACACCCAAATCCTACCTTTAGACCATTCAAACAACCAATGTAGAACCTTTATCCATAGGTCTACCATTTACATCATCATCGAAGATACCCTATATAGACGTACCTTAGATAACACCTTGATGAGATGTCTTGATGTTGAAGAAGCACAAGAAACCTTGCGAGTGATACACAAGGGTATATGTGGATCCCATTCTAGCGGTCCTACCTTAGCCCACAAGATTATGAGGTTAGGTTATTATTTTCCTACTATGGAAAATGACTCATATATCTTTGTCAAGAAATGTTGACAATGTCAAATAGATAGAGATTTGATGCGCATTCCAACATAGGAGCTCTGTCTGATTACTTCACCATGGTCATTTTCCCAATGGGGACTTGACCTCATAGGTAAGATACACCCTCCATCATCCAATGGCCATAAATTCATTATAATTGCCACCGAATACTTCACCAAATGGAATGAGGCTATTCCCATGACTTACATCACTGGCACACAAATATCCAAGTTTATCCTAAACTACATAATCTGTTGATATGGTGTACCTCAATCCATCATCACAAACAATGGTCATCCATTCAAAAACTAAGAAGTTTTCCATCTCTATGAATAATTCCATATCCAACACCATTTTCCACCCCATATTACCCACAAGGTAACGACCAAACAGAGGTGTCTACTAAAACCATTATCAGAATCCTCAAAAATATTGTCAATGACACTGGTCGTGACTGGCATCTACAACTTAATCTTTCCTTATGGGCCTATCGCACAAGAATCCGTAATCCCACCAACACCACTCCATATTCCCTGGTATTTGGTTCTGAAGCTATCTTACCTATTGAGGTTGAAATTCCTTCCTTGAGGGTATCCTTGAAAGGTCATATTGATGATGAAGAGTATCATGTATCCAGATTGCATGAGTTAGAATTCTAAGATGAACAAAGACAAAAGGCATTAGATCATCTTCGAGAATATCATAACTGTCTTCGTCACAACTATAATAGGAAAGTTCTAAATTGACACTTCAACATTGGTAACTTGGTCTTGATGGAAAATCCTAAGAATTAGATAGAAAGAGAAAAACTAGGTAAGTTTGAACCTAACTGGTTAGGGCCTTATATTGTTACAGAAGCCTTTGGATCAAGAGTGTATCAACTCTCTACCCCTGAAGGAGAACCACTTTTATCACCAATCAACAACCTTCATCTGAAGAGATACTATGTGTAGCTTCTAAGAACCATGTCTTAAAAATAAATAAAAATGGAAAAAACAAAAAAATGTTACCTTGATGAAAACTTGGCAAACAAGCATCTTTGTAACACCGAAAAATTTGAAAAATCAATAAAATAGTAAAGAGAAATAACCCATCCAATAGTGAAAACCACTTCGATGGTGTTATGGATAAGTACCATGGTCAAAACTTGGCAAACAGGTGCCATGTGTAGTCAATTTTTCTCTTTCGTCTACCATCATTCCAATCAGACTTTTTCACCATCACTCATAATAAATGGTTGTCTTATCCATTACTTAGAACGATTGACATCAAGTCCATTTCATCTCCCCATTCTATCCTATAGGTCTTATTCCTGATTGGGGGAAAATCCTTGATCTGCGTCATTTGGACCTTGTACATAGCATTCGACCATCAAAAAATGTCTTGAAAAAAAGATCAAAAACATCATAAAATATTTTGAAAAAAATCCCAAAACAAAAAAAAATAGACAAAAAAATCAAAACATGTCAAAAATCCCAAAAATAGAGTCAAAGTCAGTCATGTCAAGTTAGTCGTAGACATAGTCAAACTACGTTGCCTCTACGAATGGACGTAGGAAAAGCCATCAGTCGATGTTCCCACGAGGCATTAGGTTTGTCCTTCTAGGTTTGTCACGTCTCACACACGTAAAATCATGACTCATTGTACATGTCAAAGTCATTGGTTGTGTCAAACTATGAGGTCTTTGCGTATACAACGTAGGCAAGGCCATCAATCGATGAGCCCCTGAGACCACACTAGGTCAGTCCATTAAGGTTTGTCACACTCATTATCACACACGTCATCTAAACATTTAGTTAGGTTCATATGTGTCATTTAGTTATGTTAGTCAAAGTCAAGTCAAACTGCGAGGTCTTTGTGTGTATAATGTAGGCAATGCCATCAATCGATGAGCCCCCGAGGCCACACTAGGTCAATCCTTTAGGGTAAATCATATCATATATTGTCACACACACACACACACTCATAACAATCAAATCATCAAAACAAGTCATGCATCAACAAGGCAAACATGTCAAACCGTCATCAAGTCAAAATCAATCATATTGTCAAAACAATCAACTTATGTCTTCAGCAAGATATGTCTTCAACAAGATATGTCTTTCTTGTCAACAAACATTGTCAATTTTCACAGCCTCATGTAGCTTGTCGCATCAATGACATCATACTGAAACATCTTATATGACACATATCATTCTGAAACCAGGATTTGTCATGCATTACATAGATGGTCACAAAGTCGAAACCAGAATCAACGTCTTATATGGTATGTGTCATCCCTCACATCGAGCTATGCCAAACATCACACAATCACACAAGATCAAGTTTTAGAAAATACTTTTATTGGATTTATGACTTTATATCTTATTTTGTCTTATCTTTTGATAGATTTGTGTATAAGTCTGGTTACTAGCTTTCTCAAGGATGTCCCTTGAAGGATTCAGAGAAGGAAGGATGTCTTGGGAATCTTTTTCTTTGACTGTTGTCTATCAATTGTCTTTTAAACTTTGGATTTTTATTCATGTTACTAGTTTCATCGAGGATGTCCCATGAAGGATTTAGAGGAGCAATGACATCTCATGACTTGTCTTTTCTTTGCTTGTTGTCTATGGTTTGTCTTGACAAAAAGACTAGGGAAAATGTGCCCTTAGTATGATTCAAGACACTCCTTGTCTACGACTATCTATTATTAGCAAGTGGATGACCTTGCACACCTTGATTTATTTCATATCCTGGTGTTTGTATCCATTTTTGTTAGTTATCGCCCAATGATGATAAGGTGCAAAGCCTTTTGTGATTTAGCAAAATATCAAATATTGCTAATATTAACATCAATATCTTTTCTTCATCATATTTCTTATCACATTAACATTTCTTCTTTCTTGCATTAAGATAGAGTCTTGTGACGCAAAAAAATATAAAGTATCTTGCATATGCATTCATGTTAGAAACATCATGTAAATACCATACATTGTAAATAATATATATCTATTCCAAAAACATAAAAATATAGGAATCTATCATATCTAGAAAAATCATGGCATAATAGGCATTCAATTATCATAAGGTACATAATGAAAAAAAATTACATGTACATAACCATTTTCAACATATAACATCACATGTAGAATAGCATGGCATGTATAAAAATTACATTGCATCCCATTAATATAAAGTACATGCATCCATTATCATATAGAATCAACATAACATCATAGGCTGCATGAACACATCATAATGTAGAAATGATCATCCATAACATGTACATACATCATCTAGCTCCATAATCATATAGAAATAAATAACATCATCATGTAAGACATGCAAATCATATCGACATTGCCAAAAACCATATATATATATATGCCGCTCAAAACAACATGTGTCACAATACAATGTCAGAATGTATCCATAAATAAAAAGGAGCTCGCGGGCTCTCTGATCAAAATACAATGTCCACAAATAGGAAAATGTCAATGTGTCCCAATGGCGCTACTACCATGTGGTGAATATGGAGGAAAATGTCGCTGAGGTACTTTGTGCAGTGGGAGGCCTGTCATATGGACCTATCCTCGATGGTCCTACCACACCCTCCATGCTTTGTGTCCTCGTCTGACTCTTGATTTGTGATCTCTAGCTACATGCCTTAGAGAAACTAGTAGCTTGTCTGTCAGTAGGCACCAGTGCCTCATACAAATCCATGTAATAGGAGGCTCTCTCCACTACTCTGACTAACTCATGAGTAAAACCATCAAATGATGAACCACTGCAGAGACGTTTGATCTCAGTAATCTACTCTATCTCCTACCTCTGGGCTACTACCTGATCCCTCTGCATAAGAACATCATCCATCTCCATCCTCATGGCATCCCTCTCTGTGGTAAGAACTCTCATGCTCTCTTCTAAGGACTCCATAACACTGTCTCTAGGAGTCTCCTCATCTCGTCTGTAATGCCCTGCCAAGTAAGTCTAAAGGAAGTTGTAATTAACGTCTTAAGTGAACCAATTTTTTTTTTATAAAGTGCATTTAACATACACATTCACTTACTAATTAACAACAACCTCTAAGGCTACAAGGTTAGGGTTACTTAAACCCACACATACATATTACATATAACCATAGCATTATGAACTTTATGAAATAAACATCATACATCATAAAAATACCACATAACCTAATAAGATAATCAACCAAGATACAATTTCATAATCATTAACTTAATCCAAAAGTTACATCACTCATTCTCAGAATGAGGCAATAGTACAATTGTATTATAATTACAGAATTCCACCTCATAAACATACGAGGGATAAAATAACTTATACAAGTTAAAATATTACAATGCAAGTAATTACAACAAGAATCGCGAACTGTCCATCTAGATGTCTCGCCACCAAGTACTAAAGATAGATGGGGACTCAATAGTTTTGGTGCATTTTCCACCCAACCAAGTGGTACCCGAAGGCCCACCCCCCATGCTAGGAGATAGTAACAAAGTAACATGAAAAAATATCTACAACCACTAACCAAAGGCAGACTCATACTGACTCATACTGATATAACCAAATATATGAACTAACAAGTACAACGCAATCACCATACAATTACAAATCAAGTACAACTCCAACATCACTGACATAGATCACATTGCTTCCAGATATAAAGTAGATCAAGTATGTTCACAGAACCATACATATAAAACAATTAACAACAGTTGTCCTAGATAGAGTGTCATCGCATAGTAGTCATGAGATCTCCTCTGGGCATTCTTCATAGGCTTCGGTAATCTTGGTGGCCTCAACTGAATCCTGACACTCATACTCACTCATGCAGCATCAAATACCTCTCGTACTGACAAGATAAATTATTATGCTATTCCAGGCCTTCTCACTCATCCCAAGTCTATACGAGCCCTTGTGTCTATGAGTGAGGATTAAATTATCTTGATTAGTGTGAACTGCATCCCAATCATCTGAGTACATTAATTTAATTATCACTTGATTAACTCACTTCTGAAGGTTACCCGGTTTACCACTTTGGGCTCCGGCCCCTAACAAAAGCCACTCTTCTATTCGACAACACACACCAAAACAATCCACCAAGGGAAACACAAGTGCATATCAACTAGGCATCATAATCCACTCCAAAATAATGAGGAAACAAAAGATAGAACTCACTTCAAACATCTTGGAGGCAACAATCACATAGTCCACTCCTTTCACAAGAGGTACAAAAGATCCTCGTTCAAGAAAACTGAGTAAACTGAAAAGATGCCATGCACTATCCAAGGGAAAACAATTGGACGACATAAAGATTCAACAACCCTTATCTTCTATGTTCTTCTGGAAGTCTTATAAGTTAGGACTAACATTAAATCCCAAAACCAACAATACAACTTGACAACATAGCAATAAAAACATTCAAGTCATTAATCAAATCTAATATTTGGATTTCCTAAATCTATACTCATTCAATAGGTAGTGTTGACAAAGTCAAAGAAACAATAACTAGATCATCTAAAATAATCATAACCCCTATTTCCCCTTTCATTATTGGAAATCTAAAACAATTAAACTTACTTCCCTTTACTGAATATAGAGAATTAAATCCTTTAAGATAATCACGAGGAAGATACTACTGTTGGATATACTAAATCCATATCTCTTTCATAATCCAATCACAATGATTCAATTAATCTAAATACAAATTAATAAATAACATAATTGATTGCCTCATCAATAAAACAACTTCTTAATTTACTTTTAAATCGACACAAATCCATGCAAGTAAACTCTTTCCATTTCCTAACCAAATCTTACATTTCATTCAATTTCCTATTTAGAACATGCAATCACTTTAATATAATAAAATATTGTTTCTCTACCCATTTACCCATATACACTAATCAATCCATTTTAAATCTTTATTCACTTTTCTATTTAGAACATGCGATCTCTTTAATATAATAAAATATCGTTTCTCTATCCGCTTACCCATATACACTAATCAATTCATTTTAAATCTCTATTCAATAATATATTGCATACATCTTATTAAAACAAAATACAATAATGAATTTACCCTTAACATATTTTTATATGCTCCATATTATATATACACCAAACATATATATTAATAAACTCCATTATATAGATTCTTTAATATTCCAATCACAATGATTAATTTGCTCTATGGAAATAAAACATAATAACTATTGCCCTTTCAAAATTAATTGAAAAAAAAACTAAATAAGTGCCTTTATAATAAAGGATAGACTAGTTCAAATAATTTAAGTCGAATCCATTGTTTTCTTTTAAAATTAGCATAAATCTTCTACAATAATTTTTTTCAATTTCCTAACCCAAACCTTATATTTCTTCTAGTTTTCCAACAACACCTTATGTTAATCTCATCTAAAAGTTTCCCTTTCCAAACTCTTATTACATACATCCATTTATTCAAACCATAAAATATACATTCTCAACAAATAAATTGTTCAAATAGAAAATGATTAAATTAAAATAATTAATTGTCTCTTCATAATAATCAATTCCTGAATTTACTTTTAAAACAACACAATCCCATGCACTACCAAGATAATTCACAATAGGTTGACATCACAACGACAACCCTTACAAACAACAGACCATCTGGAAAACTTATAAACTAATAGGTATTCAACCCATTCTCAAGGCATAACCACGAAAGACATAATCATTGAAGGCAATAGAAGAAACTACATTTGGATACTCTAAATCCATTTCTCATTTCATTACGTAATTCATTATATCGATAAAACTGAATTAAGAATTCATCTTTTCAAATAGGGAAAAAATTACACTAATATTTTGTTCTCCAATTGTTCTTAACAAAATAAGTATTTTCAACTATAACTCAAAACATTTCGCTTTAAATTAAATAACCAATTGCCCTTGCAAATTAAATTATTATAAAATTAATCAAATTAACATTTGGTCTCTTCCATAACTTAATGTGTTAAAATAAGATCAATATTTGGACTATAACCCAATATCATATATATATTTTTTCAATTAAATCAAATTAATAATTGGACCTTTTACACATGAATTTAAATTCCACAATTAAATTTTAAATTATGCATTCTTTAAATCAAATATTTAACTCTTTCAATTAAACTTTAACATGCCATTTTAAAATAAACAATAATTTCTCCATATGTTTATAATTTTAATTCCACTAATCTAATATACAAATTTTATTTAAAATAATATAAATAAATATAATACTTTAATATTATAAATTATAAAATAATATTTTAATATTATAATAACAATACATAAAATATTAATATTTATAAATATCAATTTATTATTATTTTATTATCAAACAACCATGGGAAAATAACTTAACAATAGTCTCATGTTTCAAGCATAACTCAAAAACTACAATCTGGGTATTTGCAATTTTTTGACAGGGATAAGAAAATTTCAAGGTGCAGAAACCCTGTAAATTTCATGACAACCTAGTTTGTGTAAGTGGAGTTATATGCGACGCAACTAGACCATTTTACCATGAAAAAATATAACTACCCTGTAGATTTTAAAATCCGATTTTTAATAATAAACAGAGGGTATCATTTTCTAAAAACATTCTAAATGCATTGTTCAATCTCTATGTTTTATTTCAATAATAACATAATCGATTTTCCCAAATAGTTTAAATTCAACTGAAGTTTTCACAATTTTCAGAAGCAAATGCTGTAAATTTATTTAATTTTTTTCTTTTAATATCAAATTTATTTTCTAAAACAGATTTAACAAACAAATCTTTAATCACTACTATTTAAAAAAAAAAACAATCAAGAACAATAAAACACAAATAGGAAAACCTAGTACAAGAAGCTACAAGAAGAGATGAATTTCTGATGCAAGCCTCCTCCAAAGATTTTCTGAATTTTCTTCAATTATCTAATGAATCCAATCCAAAACCCAACAAATGCAAACAATCTTTCCTTCAATCAATTCTACAATCAAAACTTTCTTCAAACCCTTCTTGTGCAATTTTTCAAAATTTCCTTCTTTGCTGTAAAAATGTATTTTTTTTCTAAAACTTTTTCCTTTTGCCCTAAAATTAAAACATGCATTCATTATAAAACATAAATACCTAATACAACCCTAATTCACATTACATGCAAATGAGATATTTCAATTTCAATTTCAAATTCCAATTTCAATTTTAATTTCAATTTCAATTTTAATTTCAATTTCAATTTCAATTTCAATTTTCGAAAACCCAATTTCAATTTAAAATGCAATTTCAAATAATAAATTAATTTTCAAAGTTGCAACTAATTTCCCAAATAAAAATTTACTTACAATTTCTAATTTAATTCCCACACATTGAAATTAAATTCCAAAATTAATTTTAATTCTTTTATTTCCTTTCATTCTCTTGCATCACGTTTAATTAATTAATTTAATTATTTAATAACTAAATTCAACCCCCTTGGATTAAATTTAATTAATTAATTTAAATATAAACTTTTATCCACATTGCATTATTTAAATTAAATAACCATCAACATGATTTAAATGCAATTAATCTAAAAATATATTTCCAAATCAAGAATCCTTCAGAATTAAATAACATTAAAATAAGACAGACAATGACTCGATACACATGACCGACGACACACTAAGGCTAGGGTGTAAACTTGACACATGTTACCTAGCTACTATCTCTCATTCAACTTAACCGTTGGATTGACACACTCAAACCTGTGAAACCAAGTGGAGTCGATGTCATGTACTTGCAATCCTGTAACCAAGTAAACAACATCATACAATATATTCAACATATAATACACACCGTGAAGAAGAGATTACGGATTCGCAGGGCTCTCGCAAGCGAGTGATGCGAACCTATCTTCTTCACCAATACACTCATCGAAACTGACACTTCCATCATAATTCCAATAATCTCATAATAACATCTCATGCTAACTCTACAACATCATTAATCCATAATGCATGTGAAACAATAATTAGATCAACACATCATACAATAATAGTTGTCGCTTAATAGTAGCGATCAAAATATCATAACAAAATGTCTCCGATATTAAAGTAACTGCAACCAAACATAGCATAAAGCAACTTGAATAAGAAACAAAGCGAAGGGGTATTACATCTCCCCCCTACTATCATTTCCTAAAGCTCTCTCTCCTACTCCTCCATAGGTATCTCCTCCTCCATATCCTGCTAGTATGCCAAGAGCATCAATATCCATGTACTTCCTCCCAGCCTCCTCCTTTGCATGCTCCTCTACTACTGCCTCCTTGACAACATGCTCTCCTTTGATGTCCACTCCACCCCCGAGATCCAACATTGGTATATCCTCTACCTCCACCTCAGTCTCACAGATAGGTGATAATCCACCTAACCGACCACCTCTTCATCCCCGCCAACCTCGTCTCCCACCTCTACCACCAACACCTCTCCCATCATCACCACCATCTCTGCCTCCAACCTTGCCACCACCTCTACCTCTATGTCACCCTCTCGACCCTGTCCCTCATCTCTCCATTGGGGCAGGCTGATTTGGATCTATGTATGGCATAGGACAATGTGCAACCCATTCAAACAGTCTTAACACTAGATTAAATTATTATTTAATTTAATTTTTATCCTACAAAATTTCCCAACTCAAGTTCTAACTGACACAAATCTCAATTGCATGACATTCATCAATATTGATCACTGATCTGTCTTTCGAATTTGAGCCGATCGTTCAAAATTTTTTTTTCTATAAATTGACTTGACATTCATCATTATTTCTCCTCTCGAAATCAATACTTTTGGAAAAACTTGTTGATCTTTGATATTTTGATTTAACACATACATCAAGGCTATATTTGCATACATACTATAAATCTGAGGGAAAGAATACCATCATGGAAAAATGGAGAAGGTCAATCAAGATAATTCAAAGAAGTGGAATGATATTTGGTGAGATTGTTTCATATTGCTTTATTTACTTCATTCTTAGTTGTTTGATTTAGATTAATGCATTTTTATATTAGATTTAACCATCTTTCTTGTAGAGTCATTTTATCTACGTTACATTTGGTGAACTCGACATGAAGACACTTCAATCTTCACGAATCCATTCCGCTTTTTCGAAGAAAAAAATTTCAAGTGTCGTACGAAAAAATGCATTTGACTTACGATATTATAGAATGGCTCACTACCAGATGGAGTCACTTTCTAGAGGAATCACTATTTAGAGAATAGAATAAATGGCTCACTACCAAGATAGAAAAGAAGGTGGCTCAAGTTTCCAGAGATTGAAATGATACAATGCATCTAAAATATGTTGGAAATAGTTCCAATTAAGCCTTGTAAATTGACTTAACATACTTCATGCTTCACAACTATCATACTTTTCTCTATCACATTACATTCAAATCATACTCACAAACTTAACATCAAGAAATTCCTTCAACACTGCAGTGAACATATATTTATATGCATTACATTTGAAAACACTTATAACATCAATTAGGACAACCTAATTAGATGAAACGTGCAATATCTTAATATATTGGCTCAAAAATTAACCATACATGCCTTACATAATAAAAAAATTATGTGACACATCAAAATGGGTCGACATAACCTATAATTACTCTCATAAGTCTAATCCAAACATACTTTAATTTGGCACAACCTCAAACCCTTTAGTTTGGCACTGCTAGTGAAGCAAAAATAGAATGAACCAATTGTTCATTCATAACTCGACATGTTGACCTCCAAAATACTTTCCACTTGTAGCATACACAATTCTAACACCTATAAAAACATCCTCAAAACCACATAGCATAACAATAATCCACGGTGGAATGCAGAGCATTCCAATCATGTACTTTGTCACTATAACTATCATATCCTGAGTGATACATTTTCAAATCCAACTTCAATTGCAAAGGAATTAAAGGCTTGAAAATTTGGATTTAGATTCCTCCAGCATGCACCAAAATTACCTTATAACCGCATAACAATATTCTTCATGGAAAAATAATGCAGACCATAAAACAGGTTCTCTGAACATTGAAAATTGCATTCCAAACTTAAGCAACTTATTCAAAACATTTGATCTACTTCAGACCAACACTTCTTCAATTGTGAAATGATTCAGCATTATTGACAAAACCATATTTGATCATTCTCATCAATCTTCAACTATGCATCAATTTTGACATTACAATAATATTTTCATCACTAAAATATTGACATCAATGAAAACACCATAGTAACATCATCTGCCATACATCCACCAATCTTCTCAATGACAAACAAACTTCCAAAAATCTCCCCCTTTGTAATTGTTGGCAACACATCCTTCAAAAATTCTCAAACTATTCCATCTTTGACATCAAGGGTAAAGGGCTGTAAATATCAAGCTTTTCTAACTACTCAATTTTTCTTCCCCTATGTAGATATATATGCATGAGAATAGATCCCCCTTTCAATTTTATCATAAAAAATGGCCAAAAATGTACTTCAACATTCTCTAATACATCCACATATGTGCAAAGAAATCTGAAAGTGTATAAATAAAATCAAAATGTAAATAATCAACTAGAGGAGGGTAAAATACTCTTGTAGGATACCTTCAATTTGGCAAGGTGTGCTTCTCAGTCCTTCTTTCCAACTTCCCAATCCTTCTTGGTGAAGGAAAGCATGTAAAATTAGTTCTCAAATTGCATAAGGAGGTCTTCTCCTTCAACTGATGAATTGGGTACCAAATTCTTTTGTGCCAACTTCTCCACATTAGCTAACACACTAGTCAAGGGGGTAAGCCTTGCACTTACAAAATCTCTAAGTTGATTGTACTGCACAATTATCTTTTCATTTTTCTCTTGCAATTGGAAGAACTATCCATGCAAATTCTCAATTGCAATCCTTGTACCATCTACATCATTGAATAGATCATAGACTCCAGAGCCTTGAGAAATATGTGAATCAATTGAGTCCATCTAGTCCTTTACGCTCTTAATTGAGTTAGGCCAATTTAAATGAAATTGAAACAAGATCCTTGCTTCATCCAAACACTTTTGCACATTTTTTATATTTTCTTGCAGTTTCCTATGTGCAACACTACACTTGTCATCTATTTCGGTCAATCTCCTACCATTGACCTTCTTTGTCAATTCCTTTTCCAATCTCTATTACAAACCTATAGAGTAATCTTTGAAATAGTATAATAGTATCTTTAACTTCTTCATACCATATAAAGAATCATAAATGGTTGCTCTAGGGATGCCTTCTTACAACACTTTAATTGCTTCTTTGATCAATTCTATGCTCTTTTGGTGTGTTGATAGTATCTCCTTGCTTGCAGAGGCATGAAATAAATCACCATATTAAAGCTTCTATAGGGGAGAGATCTTTTCCATGTCCATGTTTCCCTATTGCATTAGAAGTTGTAGCATCTGTATAGGTACTACTAGTTCAAATTGCAACTGCATGTACATAATATAATATTTAATGAATCTATGGAGGACTCAGAGGATTCACCAACAATATTTTCATTTTCTTCTTCCTTTTGCTCATCCTTCTCCCTTTCATTACTACTAGATTGATCCTCAGTCTTCTTCACTTCTTCAACATATTTCTCATTGTTCGGAGGAGGAAAATCTTTAGTATTTTGTGCCTTTGATTTATCCAAGACCTTTTATTCTTTTTACTCATCATCCTTCTTCATATCTAAAGAGGGGAGACTCTATTATGGTTGTGATTCATCCTTCTCTTGGATGTCCTCTCTCTCTTTCTCCCATTCTACTATACTCACATTCTCCACATCTCAAGTGATATTTTTTGTGATCAAACCCTCTTGAACATCCTCTTCCGCAAGCCCATGTTTTGGTGCATGCTCATTGGGCTCAACTTCATGTTCATTGAATTTTGAGAAAAAATTATCATGTTGCATTTGTCTTCCACTATCTGAAGACACTCAATTCTTTTGCAATCTCTTCAACCTTTTGCAATGTCTCATTTCTGAGCTTCTCAATATCCTCTTTGTCTCTACACAAAAAACTACTCACACTCTGTTTTGTTCTAAAAATATTTCTATATAATTGAGCTAATTTTTCTCTATCTTCATATAATATAAGAGCATACCTATTTGTAAAGAAATCCTATATCAACCAAAAACATTCCTTTTCTTGCATTTCAGTCTATAGTAGTTTCAAAATCTCATTTTGCATTTCACCACATTGTCATTTCTCAGCTCGTGGAGTGAGATATAACATCTACACCAGTACATCTATCACATATCCAAATTTTATATCATTTGCATTTGTCTATTGAAATTTATTGCTCTCAAAATATCACTTTAATTCACAGTTAGAGAATTTGGGGTCGACTTGATCTAGATTTCTTAGTGTAGACCTATTCTAGAATGTGTGGAGCTTAATGAGACATAATACAAGCATTTTTGGTCCAATGGGATCTATCTTGGAGATTCATAATATTTTTCACTTTGCAAAAAATTATCTTCTTATATTTTAAGGTTGACCTTCACATTGATCATTTATTAGGTTTTGTAAACCCTTGTGGCCAAAACAGACCTTTGTTGGAGTTGGAGAATCATGTTTAAGAGCATTTTTAATCATTTGGAAAGCATTCATTCTGTTAGTGATAGTAAGATAGTTAGATTTTTACATTACCCCATTAAGGGACTATAATAAGGCCTTTGGCCATTTGTGATGTTAAAAACCCTTGTAACAGGCCTGTGAACCCTGATTATTCACCCATGGGGCATATGATGCATGTAAGATTTCCAATTCAATAAAGATTCATATTTTTAGAATATTTTCTTGTGATATTTCCGTTGTGTTGACTCTATGCTGCATTTTTTGGACTATTCTTTATGAATCCTCCATCTGTCACTGCACCATCATCAAAAAGAGAAGAACCAATCTTCTGTAAGGCATATGCCCTCATTTTTACATCTTCTTCTATAGCCTCTTACCTTTTTCAACTCAATACATTCTTCAAATCCTTTGGAAACTAATCTTCAATATATGCTAAGCTAGTACAAAATGTCACCATGTACTTCACAATTGTTTCTTATATTGTTGCCTTATCTGTATCATTTGATTCAAGATACATTTTACCAGTTTCTTCTAGTAATGTATGCTCATCAATACATTAAATAGAGCATCTAATCTCATAGGACTATGTTTTATTTCTAGAGGGGTATTTTTCTTCTTCTTCCTCTTAGCCTTGGGTGTTTTTTCTTCTTTTTTGGACCCTGACTCTTTCTCCCTTACATGAATTTTGAATGATTTCTTCTGCTTCTTGAATTATTCTTCATTTCCAATGTCCACAATATCAAATTTTATCTTCTGTACACTTATATCTACTTGAGAGACATCAGATTTCCTTTTTCAGACCAACTTGGGTCCTTCTTATTCTTCATACCAAACATACCTTTCTCTTGTGGCTTTTTCTTTCCGTCTCCTTTGCACATGATTTTTTTGTGCTCTAGCAACACTAGATGTTCCTTTCTTCATCACACCAACTGTAGGCTTAGCTATGGAGACTTTATGAACTACCAAAGAGGGGATATATATCCTAACTAACCTTCTAGTTCTAGGAGCACCTTCCAAGGGACTGGATATTCCTTTCGATTTATCTATAGGATTCTTTGATATACCCATAATTTACTTAACTTGTACCTTCATCTTGTCAACATTTTTCTTGATTTCCTTTTGTTTTTGATCCATATGTACCGCACTAAATTTTTCTTCATATGTGCCATATCTTCCTTCTTTAGGATCTCTAGGCATACTCAACATATATTCTACTAGATTGGTAATCATATCCTTTGCTACCTCATATTCCATTTCAAGAATCCACACTATTCTTGGTTCAACAAATTCCATAATACAACAATCTTTGTTGACCATGAAGATAATATCACTTTTGTACTTCTCAACAACACTTTTGGGAATCCGTTATCTTACTTGCATGTTTTATTGAAAAATGTATAGGAGCGAATTTGCACCCCTAATGCAAATTCCCCTTTACCCCCTTACACTTTAGAAAACCTAAGGTGGAGGCTTAATTCCACTTAAGCCCACTGCTCACATCACACTTGGCACCTTCCTTGTGTGTTGATGGGGGCATTTCTGTCGGGGACGCCCGTGCAGTGCGCAAACATCCCTAGCAGATTTCTATGACTGGAGTCTATAGAGACGTTACACTTCCTATTGGAAGTCAAAGTGTAATGCCTCCCTTCGGTTGGACGACCTGAATATGACCTTTCTCATCATCTTCCTTCATATAAATCACTCTATCATCCATTCTAAAGTTTTGAAGAAGTTTTGCAAGGTCGTTTGAGCACTCTCTACATTCCATTCATTCAATTCAAGCTTTGTAGAAACACTTCACACTCCATAGAAGCAATCTACCATTCTATCACTTTGATAGTGCGAGCGCAAGAAAAAAACCATTGTAGTAGAGGCTTGAGCTCTTCTCATTTTCTCCTCCACAAGCCTTGAGTACTTTGGACAGAGGTGGTAAGATCCTCTTATCTTCTCTATCATTTTGGTTGTGTAAGCATGTATTGTTTTGTACTATCTTTTGTTTACGTAGCTTGTATTCCCTTCTTTATCATTATTTCTATCGTTGCAAACTTGGCTATCTGTGGAGGTGGAAACACCAAAATGGGGGTCTGGCTCAATAACCCCAAAATTTTCCCCTTTTATGTGTATAGGTGGAGAGATCTTGGTGCAAGCTAGGGAGAGGATTGTTTTACAAAATCATCTTCGTCACTCTTGTGGTAATATATTTCCTTTATCACATTCATCTATACATTTCACTCTTCTTAGCCTTATTCTACACATCCTGAAACTCTTAAACTAGGTTGTTAGCCCTTTTTCAGACCCTAAACCTTGTCTCTCTAGTTTTCTGGCCATATGGATGCCAACGCACTTATGAGATTCCAGCACACCGCAATGTCATCCTAGAACCATGCTTTTGTTCCCAGATAGAAAGCTACCTAAGATGTAGAGTTGAATCTGAAGATTGACTCGCCTAGTCTCCTTTCAACATTCAGGTTTGCAGAGTGATTGAAGGATCCCACATTTCTCATCATTCTCATCCCGCTTATCCTAACATTCATTTTAACTGAGGTAAGTTAGGGAAGCCTTACCGCTCTTGGCCTTTTGTGACCCAGGGCCTTGCAGTGGTTGGTCCCTCTCTCTTACATTTTTGGTGAGCCTGACGTGAACCAACGTCTACCCGTTTGTTAGTGTCTGGAGCCTTTTCTCTTATACCTTTTGTTCATTGTGCATTTGTGTGTTGTGAGGTTTATGAGTGTCACAACCCAGTCTACAACCTCTAGGAAAATAGTTAGAAGAAGTCTACAACACCTTCTAATGGAGAAGACGAAGGTCTCTTCTATTTTCACTATTGACCTTTTCTCTAGTTTTGCGGTTGACCTATCTAAGGAGGAGCATGTACCACAAGAAAAATCTACATTCCTTGACAAAATTGATTGCACCCCTATCCCTCTTGTGACAATGACCTCTTCATCCATAGACGAGCATGAGGTTTTCCATATCCCTTACGAATACGTCATTAGCCTTAGTAAAGCGTTAGGTGCATTGGAAAATCACCTCGAAGGAAACCCGAAGTTGGCTAGGGCTACTAAAGTGATCTGTGAAATAAGATATATGGTGGGAAAATATGTGACAGACATAGAACTCCTGGCTAATCTCATTGGTCCGGTTGAGGCATGTGCCCCTTCAAACCATAATCACATGGTACGAGGTGGCCTCTTCGAGGGACATGAGAGACAACTGGAAATGTTGATGCCTCCTACATTTTTATACATGTCTAACATGATCCCTTCAGTCAATGTGCTCCCCGCTTCTGAAAACTCTAAATTTGTCAAAGTAAATAGAAACCCTTTAGTGTTTTGTTTTACCCCTTCTGCCACCTCTGGTGGTGGAGGATTTGCCAGGATGACCGATGGGGGATTTGGTGGTGGAAACTTTGGAAGTGGAGGTGGTATGGGTGGAGGTGGCTCTAGCAGAGGTCATGGTGGTGGCCTTGGCAGTGGTGGTGGCCTTGGCAGTGGTGGTGGCCTTGGAAGTGGTAGTGGCTCCAATGGAGGTCACACTAGTGGTGGTGGAATTGATGGTGGCTCTGGCAGTAGTCACGGTGACGGTCTAGGTAGTGGCTCTGGTGGTGGTTCTAGTGGTCATATGTCTTCTAATGACCCTATTCTGAACACCCTTCTTTAGAATATGGGGAAGATGCAAAATCAATTGGTGAACCTTTCCCAAGCCTAGGCTCAGCCTATTTTCCATCCCTTCTTCCAACAAAACCCATTTTCGATTGCAATTCTAAACACTCCTTTCCCACAAGGGATGGATATTCCTAAATTTCAGAAATATGATGGTAAAGGGGACCCACAGACACGCGTGTCCACCTTTAATTCATTGTGCATAGATTCATTCCATCATGATGCGTTGATGGAAAAAATGTTTCCCCAATCTCTGAAAGATACAGTGGTTGACTGGTACTGTTCTTTGCTCGACAATTCCATCTTCACATTCAATCAGCTTGTGAACCAATTCCTACGATAGTTCCAAGCCAATATCGGACCAAAGATGACCTTCTATGACCTTGTTTGGTGGAAATAAGGGGATAAAGAGAATATTACAGAATTTATAGCATGATATCACGCGCTCTTTTCACAAATGTCGTACCCATTACCCGACTCTGAGGTACAAAAGGTGTTCATAGGGAGCTTACAAAGGCCTTGGCAAGAAAAGTTCACTCTTATGAAATACCCTTCTTTTGTGCATCTATGTGCAGCTTTACGAGAGTACCAATTGATGGTGGTTCACTTTGGGGGCTCTCCCTCATGCTCTTATTTTGAAGGGAGATCTATTATATCAATCTCTAGAAGAGGTAAAGCCATTATGAATGTAGTAGCCGTTGTGGATAACAATAGTCTCAGATGTGATCGAAAGTTTATGAAGCTATCAAAATCTTATTCTTCCATCTTACAGAAGTTTTTGAAAGATAAGATCCTTAGCCTACCACCCCCTAAACTAGTTAGGGAACCATATCCTAACTAGTATGAAGAAAATATATATTTTTAGTACCATTGAGTCAACAGACATGATACCAAACGCTGCATGCGCCTGTGTCATGAGATACAGGATTGCATCGAAGACAGTTCTATCCATCTTGATGGGAGTAAGCAAAACACAAAAAAATTAGTGGCAGAAGCTATTAGTGACTTGTAGATATACATGGACCCGTTCCCATCACATTCCACTAACACGATTATCGATCCCTCTGATTCTATCTCTTACCTTGAGGCATATGTTAACATGGTTACTATTATTCCCTTTCCTCATCTTGTGATTGGTTTGCTAGATGTAATGTTTACTTCACAAGATGTGCCAGCAAATGACAAACCTTATCTGCTTTACATTCTCATTTGCCTCAATGGCAACATCATGACAAGATTCTTAGTCAACCCAATGAGTAGAGTGAATTTCATCATAGAGGAGACATTACTCTTGAACTCCCTACAAAGGGAGGAATACGAAAAAAAAAAATCTGTCATCCGTACGCATGATGGAATCTATCTTAAACCTTATGGATCGATAATTTTTTCAGTCCTAGCTGGACCTAGGAACGTAGAAACGATCTTTGATGTCATTCCTGAGTCGGATCTATTCAGAGTGAAGCTTGGTATACCTTAGCTAGCTTCCATGAATGAGATCACCTTCATAATTCATAAGTTCCTTAAGTTTTCCCATGAAGGTGTCGTGCATGTGGTGCATGATACTGGATATCAGCCTGTGGTATCTTGTGGGGGATACTCATTGGATCACTTTTGGCCCACTCCATTTGGTCTGCTCCCACAAAGAACGAACCTAATTTACAAAAACTATGTGAATTATAAGACTGGAGGCAAAGGACAACCGAAGTTGACCCTTCTTGACTAGCTGCCTCCTCCTCCTAAAAAGGAAAGGAGAAGCTCACTCCCTCTCAGGATGACTCATCTACTCCCATTTCTTGGGAGGAGTATTGGATGAAAAATCTCAGGCTTTACCCGCTAAGTGTGATGATGCCTCCTTGGGGAAAGCCCAAGATTAGGATATCGGATCTCCCTAATGGGTCCCCTGGACCCTGGTACTATTTGTATGGTAGGAAGAGAGGCTCACAAAGAGAATTTTCCCCTTGATCTCTTCTCATTCCCCCAAGTGGAAAGAATCCCACCACTAAGGTGTTGGAGTCGATTCCTCCTACCATTTCCAAGCCTACTCCTCTTGCTCCCCTCTAGGAGTCTATCCTTCTGCTGGAAATAGTTGTGGAGGACACTCCCATGGTTGAGCAGAATCCTTCCATTCCTTCACAAGCTCTGGCTTCTAGTTTGAAGAGTTGTAGGAACCGCCTTCTGCATGAGCGCAAGCATTTGTGAAAGGCTCTCCTAGTTGAGCAAGTCTCCTCATAGAAGGATGAGGAGAAGATAACACCTCCTATTATGTCCTCCTCTCTCCCTCCTTCTGCACCTATCCAAACTAGCTTTGAGTCTCGTCTGACTTCTATTGTGAGCGCACATGCACTTTGTGTTTATCGCTCCTTTTGTGGAGCCGCCTCTTCTGACCTCCGTTCTAGATGTATCACCTTTACCAAAGCCCTTGGATATAGTTAATACTTCGGTTGTATCCATTGTGGTTCTATCCTCCTCTATTGACCATTCTTCATTTGTAGGGAGTTATCCTCCTCTGATGAAGAAGAGGGTAGAGTATGGTCCCTCCAGCAATAGAGGATGTAAGAAGAGCCCACCTCCTCTAAAAGGTAGCCCCGCGTTGACTTGTGCTATCCTAGTAACAAAACCCGTCTCGGCCTCCCTTGAGTTTTTCATCACTCCTAAATCTCTTGGTGAGCCTAACAGTGAACCTCAGGTGTAAACTCCCCAATCTTCCAAGGTGAAACATGGTGCTCCCATTAAGTGCATGTTTAACTCAGTGGATGAATTTTCGACCTTGTAAGCGATCTTTGCGAAGTGGTTGACCTTAGACCCACAAGAGTTGAGCGACAGAGACCTCATAGGTCCCTCTTCCTTGGCCCTTGTTGCGGGAGAATTAGAAGCTCCTCCCCTTAACATTACACCATTGCAATCTTATCAACCTTCCCCCTATGATGATCTAGAGTGGGAAGTTGATGACCTCTTGGTCGACCAGTGTTAGGGGGAGACCCACTTCTTGATATTTAGATTAGATGTGTGTGTGTTGTGATGTGTTCCCCCATGATCATGCTATATGTTCTTGGATGACCCTCGTCACCCTTGTTGGTGCTTAGATATAGGCGTGGTATTCATGTTGTAAACCTTCCTCTACATGTATTTGATGGAGCTTCAAATTTTGTTCTTTGAATTCCATTATTATCTTGCCTCTGTACTGATCTGTCATACTATTCAGAGGAAACCTAAGGTTGGGGGTTTTATTTTTTCCTTCATATAAATCCTAATGTCTATCTAATACCTTGGGTAGGATCTATTCTATCGTTACCTTTTTGAAGGAGGTTTTTAAAATGATTCATGTCTCATTGAATCATCTAGGCTGGGCCCCATTTAATAAATAGTGTTAAATATTTTGCCTAACTTTATTATCTTCTAAGTTTAGGTTGAATCGTGCCCCTTATTTAAGAAAAATATTAAGCCATCGTTTGTCGTTGGCCTGGGTGATGTCGCCTTGTCCCTTTAATAATTGTCTTATATTTTGCAAGGAACATATTTTGGTGACCGTCGATCATCAAACAGTTTATCTTGACCATTCCCTGCGACCCCGTGATGGCCTCATTGCTGAGTTTCAACCGATTGTGATATCATGGGTGGGCGCCATGTTTCTCAGTTGCCAACGCTGAAAAGGATTAACAAAGTTTTTTAAACTTTATTTCAGGTTTTAATACGTTATATAGTGGGGTACTAAAATAGCTGCGAGATGCACATGCTCAAGATTAATGGTGGTGTTATAATCTTGATGAAAAGTTGCTTGATAGTTATGTTCAATACTAGTGATTGTTGTGAATGAACACGATTGTTGATGGTGGCGATCAATGGTTTCCCACCATTGCGTGATCCAAAGATGCAGGATGTTTAGTGATTACGATATCACTGGCAGGTGCCATGTGTACTCCTTTGATGCTACATACTGTGGTGGGCTCTCGATGCTGAGATGGAGATTACATCAGCCCTTTTGAATGTGGTCCTTTGATGATCTAATGGAGGTAAAGGATTGACGATTGGAATTTAAATTCGCATCAAATGCGATTGGAGCTATTGGCACGACATGCAAATGAGATTTAATGGTAGATGAGACATTTATTGGCTCAATTTGATTGACATAAAGTATTTTCCTTCATTAAATTTTACCAAAAAAAAATCAAGCACCTTGGGGAAGTAGTTTCAGAGCCAAAGACAAAGTTTCAAGTAATCAAAGCAGAAGTTTGGTCTTCTATAAGGCACAAAATCTGTGAGTTGTTTTTTGTACTGCTTGGTTAATTTGACTATGATTTCATGGAGAAAATTGTGGTGTGCTGGTCAAGGGGTTTTTTGATTATTGTCATAGGGTTACTAGTTTGTTTAATTGAGGTAAATTGTAAGGTTTCACTGTAATTTCATTTTATGGGTAGCCCTAGTTTGTTCAAGATTTTGAATTATTTAAAGAAGCCCTAGTTCATTTGAGATGGCACCACCAAACCAGCATTCCAACCATATTGATTATTTACAGAGGAATTTGTATGAAAATTTTATGGATCAACTCCCATTATCAATAAATGAAAGGAAGAGGGGTTTAGTTTTGATGAGTGGAAGAACCCTAGGCAAAGGACTAGTGTGCAAGAATTATACATTGCAGATGCTAGGGTTCCTATGACTAGTTTGGAAATGTTTAGGCTGTGGTATGGGCAACAAAACTTACCTCACCCCTTTTCTAATGGCTAGAGATACGACATGGGGAAGCTAGGAGTGCCAAATGTGTGCCCTGATGTGGACCTAATTAGAGCGGTGGCAGCACGATATGACCCTGTTACAAGAGTAATAAGAGATAATGATGGTGGAATTTTGCTAATTATAAGAGTGGATGAGATTCAACAGGTGTTTTATTTGAGTGAATCTAGTCATTTTTGGTTCCAACTGATCTTGAGGAGATGAAGCAGGAGTATGCAAGATCGAAGCCTCTTTTTAGATTGAAGTTGCTTCCTCCTCATCTGGGTAGGGCAAACAATTCAACAATTCATATCAGCCCAAGTGACTAGGAGCCTTTTAGGCTGAGTTGCTTTGCCAATCACTTTTTGGCTACATTTTATTTATTGTGCCAGATTTTGGGATTCAACCCTAATACTGTAATGCCAATTGCATACATATTCATGGGGGCCCAAATTCAACATCCAAATTTCTCTGTGGTGTATGACTCTGCATCTTTTCTGGCAAAAAAGATACATGAGGGATTGTTGAAGTTGCAGGCAGGGGATACTAGCACTCTTTTCTTTTGGTATTCCCTGTTAATGCACATGTTCTTGTATAAGTGCTAACTTCTTCTCAGAGAAGATGGAGTTGAGGCAAGATGTAAATGGAGAAAGATTACCAGTACAAGTTGGGAGTGTTGATCTATCATACAACAGGGGAGATGCTAGTTTTGTACAATTCGACAATTGCCTTGCCTCCAGAATTAGGGCTCGGTTGGTAGTGAATGTGCCTAGAGTCCCTGAAGACCTACATGACTTCCTCAAACCAAAGATGAGGAAGCCTGATTTAAAAATTTGCCAGAATCAGAGTGACATCATCTTGTACCCTGTAAGTATTGTGCTAAGAGTATATGGTTTCTAGGGAGACCCACATATCCTCCCATTTAATGTACCATCAAGAATGGGGTTTGCCAAATTCATGTGGCAAATAGGTTGTATTCACGAGGAAAACCCAACAGGGAGGGGAAAATGAACTTTGTTCCCTAACTACACTATTGTATCTGATTTTGTTTGTCCCAAGGGAGGATGGGTCCACTTTGGAAGATATTTTGATGAATTTCATTTGAGGAGTGGTCCTAGGAGGCAACATGACCTTGAGGTTTTCTTTGCCTTGTTTAGGCAACAAATTAAAGGTGGCAAGTTTGTACATGAGTTCAATTTTCTTGAGGATCTAATCAAGAATGAATTTGATTTGAATAGACAAGAATTGAATAAGGAAAAGTGGATTGTATATGAGAAAATATTGGCTATGATACATAAAATGGATCCAAAGTATGATCCATTAATTGAGTTCACTCCATTCCACAAGAGAATTGACTTCTTGATGGATAATTTCAAAGAGATCGTGGGCACCTTAATGACCAAGAGGGTCAATTTGGAATTATATTTTGGTATACAAAGACCAGAGGTGATGTTTGAGGAAACAAGGCCAACTTATCAACCCTCAGTAAATCAACCTCTTTACAAGAGAAAGAGGAATGATAGTAGTGATGAGGAGGAGGGGGATAAGAAAGGAAAATAGATAATGAAGACATTATCACAACCATGTCCAAAGATCAGAGCATTTGGAGGGATAAAAATTATTGATTTGGATTCACCACTAGAGAGTGATCCTGCATTACTACCGTCAGAGCTAAGGCCTAAGAGGTAGAGAGGATAGGAAGCACAAGAGACTCTGACGAATGAGATAATTGTTATAGATCAGGACATGTAGGTTGGTATTCCTTCTCCTCCTAGATCAACATAGTTGGTGCTATCTGAAATGGATGTGAAAGGAAAATGTGTACAAGATGCCAGAATGGAGGCCTGCAAGGCATTCTTGGATGATGATACATTTGTGAAGACTCTATTATTCTTGCAACTAGTGTGGAGGATGAAATTATAAGAATACTAGGCCAAATGCAAGGAGAGAAGAGAATCAAGTCCTAATAGGCCTTATCAGGAGAATGATGATGAGGTAAAGGTTGAACTCACGAATGAGTTTAATAACATCACTCCTGAGGAGGGAAGGAAGTTGGTGACTCAGGCTGGTGTCCTAATTTTTCCTGAGTGGGACATAAAAAATGCAGTGGAATTTAATGCTATTTTGAAGTCCAAGCATCCCATACAGAATAGTGAGGAAGAGGTTAAGGCAACTCTACAAGACTCTGCCTTTAGTGAGGAATATGAAACTCTGGAAATTTGGGCATTGGTACCCCAGGGTAGAAATCCAAATGTGACCGATATTAGCCCAAAACTAAGGGGAGGGTTTATAATCAAGAGACATTCTGAAACTTCAACTATAGAAGCTACAAGCCTGACTATAAATGTGGCCAAATTGGCCCAGAAGATAGTTGAAAGAGAAGAAGCTGAAAATAAAAGTTTGATGGAGAAATATCACATCATAATTGGAGAGTATAGTAGGATGCAACAAAGGAATGTTGAGCTGTAGTCTAAGGTAGATAGGTTAAAATATAGGCAGATGCGAGAATTCTCCATTGCTCCTAGTATCATGGCATTACCTTCTACATCAGGATCAATACCCCTTACTTCTTGAATTATTTCTACTCCAGGATCCCCCATCCAGATGCTTGCTCCCGATCCTTCATTAGATCCAGTTGAAGAAGAGGTTGAATACTCTATGGATCCCACTAAGAATAAAATGTTAAATAAGATCACATAGTTATAGTCTTCTTTAAAAGCAAGTGAGGAGGGAGCAGTTTCCAAACAAAATGAGGTTGTTGATACAGTTTTTAGGCACCTGAATGAGAAGGTTGATGGTAGATTGCAATCAATACATTCTTTATATTCTTTATTCTTGGATGAAATAATACATATTAATAGGGATCAAGAAATATTTTTTCCCTTGGCTGAGAAGTGGATCCATAAGGCCAATGATCTATATATTATGTATAAGGCCTCTAGATTTAATGCAAATACTAGGCCCCAATAATTGAGGCCTACTCAATTTTTTGTGAAATCACTGAAAGGTTTCCAGGCCCTACCTGATGATTTGAGTAGGAGAATTAAGAACTGGTAAATATTTTTGATGATTGGAATGATACATTCTTGCCAGATATAATTGATGCACAAGGAATGTTAAATCACTGCAACAATGGGAGGATAAAGTGGGTGAAGTCATCAACACACAAATCAAATTGATTTGTGATGATTCAAAATATGATTTGTTGGTGAGTAGCATGGATAAGATAATTAACACCAACACATTTTTAGAGTCTTTTGAAAAAGAGCCAATCAGGTAGCAGTGAAATACACACCTTACAATACTAAGGTGAATGAGGTGGTCAATTTTGATTGGCCAAAAGATGAAGAATATCATAGATGGGTAGACAAATATTTAACCGAGGAGGAGTAAGATAGTGTCAACTACTGACATTTAACAGCTCAGAGGTTATGGTTATAAAAAAAATTGGTTTTGTCTCAATGGCGGATTTTGGCATAGGTTTTAAGGTTTGGCCAATGGAATAGCTATTCTCTAATGAGTGGAATTAACAAGAAGATTCTTCAAGGATTTGGTGGCTGTAATCATTTGTGTGAAGTGTCATAGAGCGGTCCAATTGACTGGTGACATGTATTTTCTGGCCTAATGCTTGTTTGCTCCTTCATTCTCTATAAGAAGGATTTAAGGCTAGAAATACGAGTTAGCAAGTTAGATGTATTTAGGTCAAGTCTAAGTAAAGTTGCAGAGTGAATTGTGAAGAGCCTGATGTTACAGTGGAAATGCTACTCTTAGGTTTTTTTTATTCTCTCGTAGATTTTAGTTTCATGAGTTTTTGATGTTTTCAAGACAATACTAGTATCTGAATGAAAGTTACTCATTTTGAGCTCACGCCTCTCCATTGTATGAATTTATCATTATCTTGAATAGAATAATCAAGGGTTATTTTGTTCATCTCACTATTGTGGTGTGTATGATTCTCATTTTAGTTTTAATTCAAGGAATTAATTAAAATGCTTAAGTGATATTATAGATGGATATGTTCATGTAAGGATTTGATAAGTAGTATTGAGTTAGAATATAGATTAATAGTATTATAAGGCAATATTATCTGAGATTTTATATGCTATGTGTCTGAAATCTATCATGGATCCTTAAATGCTTATGAATTTAACTCCTCCAATGGTATATGGCATTGGTATAAGTTGTAATTGTTTGTGAGGTTTTGTATTTATTTGTCTTTGTTTAGAGCTTGATACAAATTGTAAATTAATAACTATCTTAAGTTGTGTAATATTGTTGTAATATCTCATCCTCCAAGTAGTTGGTATTATTGATGAATAACCAATTCATTTCAATCTTATCCTATTGTGTTGAGCTATTAAGTGAGATGATTTATTAAAATTAATGTTGTTTATATGTTTGGTACAAAGATTATAAAAACTTTAAGGGATCACCCTCCCAGGTTTTGCAGAGCCCAAAGTGTAGGAGATTTCTTAAAAGCCTCGTCAGTTGGTCCAAGTCCTTCAAGTTGCCCCTAATTGGGATTGACAATTCCATAGGTAGATTAGGAGATAAACTTGATTACAGTAAGAAAAAACAACAGTATCTTTATTCTTCCATGTTTGTGATTGAATTTTGGTAAATTAGGGATGATGAAAAGCGTTGAGAGCATTTAGGCCTCCTTCCAAGTTGACCCAAATTTGTTTATTTTACTTTGTATTTTGTTCATTCTTCCTGATGTGATTGGGGATTGATGATCTTTTGCCTTGCACCACGGTTACCTATTACATATATAAATAAAGGCATATCTAACCCTGTGAAACTGGATCCCCTTGTGCCCTTTTTAAATATTCTCTATTCCTTTGCTTAATTTTATTTGCTTGATTTGTCCCTCTTATGTGTGACAATGCACTTCTACATTACATGGTCTTTAGAAAACACATTTTTTGTCATGTGAATCTTTTCTCAAGACTCCTCTCACACTTCTTTGTTAGAATTTCATTCTCAACTTGAAATCCTAACGGAACATGTTTCCTTCATCATGGGTTCATAAAGAAAGGACTTGGAAACCTCCCTCTGAAGTGGGAACAATCTCGATCTTCCCCTCACATGGGAGAATATCCTTCCTTTCAAATTCCTTGATGAAGTGAACATCTTTCGAAAGGATTCCTTGATGATGAATCAATTCGAGAAAGAATATGTTAGCTTTTGAATAGTGTGTCCTGTTATGCCTGGCATAACCACCCCATCTTTTTCCTTGGTCAAAATTGGTCCCCCTTTATTTTTTTATCCTTGTTTGTTTTTCAAACAATGTTTGGAGTCTTGCTTTTCCAACAATTTGTTTTTCTTTGGTTTCTTCTATCGGAACTAGAACCAGCACAAAATCAGGTTTTAAAACTTCTTTCAAAATTCATTTCGATTCCCATCCCGATAGTCTTCTTTTTTCCTTTTTTGTTTTGTCTTTGTTAGAGCCGAAGCCAAAGTGGAAGTTAAGTCCGAATTTATTCAAAGTTTCAAAATCAAATCCCATCCCTCCTCCACCTCCGATTTTTCATATTTCATTTTAACTTAGGTTTTTGTGTTTAGTTTTTACGTTTTGGTCTTTTTGTTTTATTTTTCCATTTAGTTTCGCTTTCTTCTTTGTTTCTGAAATCGGACCCGGAACAAGAACCAAGTTTGGAAATTACCCAAGTTTCCAAAACAATTTTCATTCCAAATCCGCTCTTACTGTGGTCGTTGACTTTACTGAAGTCGCACAACAGTAATGTGCAAGTTTCTTCAATTTTGACTCCGCTCTACTACATTTATGGCATTAATTATAGGTGCCATGCACACGTGAAACTTCGAGTTTTTACCTTAATTAGGGATTAACTGGTAGTTTTCATCCTTATTGTTTAAGAGATCAAAGAGCGAACTAGAGTTGCAGTGGAGAATTTGTTTGAGTGATTCAATCAAAAGGGAGACAATTACGCGTGGATTGCTTCAGGGAATTAACATATTCATTTGCATTCGAGGTAGGGATTTCTATTCTCCTTTTTTGTTGTATTTCACGTTTCCCATTTTTGTTCATTTCAGATTGTTTGGTTTCGTACGAATTCATTTTTCTTTGTTCTACGATGAGTTCAGCTAATTTTTTTTTCTTTTCTTGTTTTCATTTTGCTTTTTTGGTTTTATTTCTCATTTGTTTGTTTTTCTTCATGATTATTTTCACGTTTTAATCATGAATGTATCGTGATGCCCTAGGTTTTAAATGCATAGATTAGTTACTGTTCTATATTGATAGGGTTTGATAAATGATAGTTTTTACTTAGGAATATTGTTTCACATTGATCTGGTTAATTTAAATGGGGTTAAATTCGTGCCCTAGTTATTTGAAATTAAGGGTTTTAGTTTAGGATTTTAAAGTGTTCATATTTTTAATTTTTATATGATGCCCTAAATAGTACAGTCACCTCTCAGTCATATGGGGATGGTCTTATTAGGTTATTTTTAAACCCCCTTTAATTTTGGTATGACCTAGTCCTTAAATCATGAGGTTATTTATCGAATTGTTAAAATCACTTATGAAATCATGGTCATTTTAGGCAGAAGCGGGATCATAATCGATTTAGACTTTGAATTATGTTTTTGTAGTAAGTTTCGATTCCATTTCCATCTCATTTCTAACTCTGCTTACAATAAGAAGCAGGCTTCCAAAATAATGGTAACTTAGGTAGAATCTGAAGCGAAACCAGAACTGAATGTGAAATTAGAAAATCTTTCTAGGTTTGAACAAAGTAGGAATACTGGGAGAAGCTGATGGACAAAGGAAAGTATGGGATCATTATGATTATCTATCTCTATAGGTTTTTGAAACACAATTTAGAAGAGTTAATCATGCATTATTATATGTAATCATTAACCAGTTTAATGGAGATGCAGGATACAAATTGAGCCAGGAAGCTATGGCCTTTATCATATAATGGGGATGTTGGTATATCCAATACCCCAATTTCACTTATTTCAGGCTGGCTAGAATTGAAGGTCATCCCCACTTAGTTCCAAGATGTTCTAGTAACATCATGGTTCTGATGGAGTTTGTCTATCAAGCTTTGGGGGTCAATGTCTGATTTGGGTTAAAGCACAAAACAAGTTGTCATAAGTTTCCCATGCAATCGGGTGAATACAGCTACCCACATCTTGTGGGAGCTAAGGTAGTTTGCAGTGAATTGATACATTTGAGGCTAGGTTTGTACACTGCTCAAAAGCACTTTGATCCAAAGAAGAAAATGAATTCCTCTCTTCCTTCGGGTTTTGAAAAACATTTCAACTTGTTAGAGGATTTCTAGAGTGATCTTCAAGATGAGTATGACCTCAGGAAAAGGAATTATGAGAGGTTGCCCATTTCACTCATGGTAGAATTCGGGATCAAAGATGACATTCTTGATACATTAATAGATGATGGAGTTGTGTTGGATCCATCATATGAAGCATTGAATATTGGCACCAAAATTTTAGATCCGATAGATTGGGATGGTGAGGATACCATCGACATCAAGAAAATAGAGAGACCAGTCCTGGACAGGAGTATCCACTAGGATGTTCTAAGAAACAAAACTCCTCAGGGACCAACTCCTAAGAAAGGGAAGGGATATAAAAGAATCAAGAGGAAATTTCCTTCCAAGGATCCTTTGGAGTTCTTCCCTCCTAACATTGAAGAGATTGAGCTTGAAGCCTCTACTCAAGATTTACCTGGAGTGCAGGAGGAGGATGCCCAAACAGGATCGGTGGTTTCAACACCAGAAATAAGCGAGTCATCTGCTGAAGTCCCTCTTATAGAGAAACCAAGCAGAGAGATGCCTGAAGGAAATCTTCATGGTATAGCTGAGGCATTAAAGGGAAAATGAGTAGAGTTGCAGATCCATGAGGTTGAAAAAGACTCTGATGAGACCTTATCAGAGAAAGATGCACAAGAAAAGATGCCTCTAGAGGAAGAAATTGAACATATTTTAACAGAGGAAGATCAATGGGCACTATTTGGGGAAGCAAAGAAAGCTTCAGATGCTCAAGCACATGCAAAATCTATGGAGAAGAAAAAGGCAATAAATGCCAAGGCACAAGCTGATGCCTTACTTTAGCAATAACAAGAAGAAGCCAAATGAAGAGCTAACGAAATAGAAAAACAACAAAGGAAAAAGGAGCAGGAGCTCAAGATTAAAGAAGAGAATGATAAGTTGGAGTTAGTACAAAAAATTCATGATCTAGAGGAGGAAAATGCAAAACAATGAAGGGAAAGAGAAGTACTTGTGGCCAAATTGAAGCTTGTTGAAGAGGCCTATAAAAATAAAGAGATAGAAAAACATATGCAAAAAGAGAAAGATGTTGAGGAGCTGATCAAGTAGCTGCAAAAGGAAAATGAAGATGCAGACAGAATTAAGGAATGGGAGGACGAGAAAAACCAAGAACTTGAGGAGAAAGGATTAGAAGAAGAAGACAAGAGGATACAAGAAAAAAAGGATAGGGAGGAAGCTGAAAAGCTTGCACAAACAAATGTGGAGCAAGAACAACAAGAGGTACAAGGGGTTGATTCTCAACTTAAGGTTAATGTGCAACAACCCTCTACTACTACTGCTACTTCTTCTTCAATTATAATTCCACTACTCCAAGTGCTCCCACTTGGTTGAAATTGGATCTTCAAAAGAAATCAGTGACACCCTCACAACCTCTCAATTGGGACGATATGATGAAGGAAATTGAAAAAGAAAGGCCCAAGAAGAAGGCCAAGATTTTGTATTCCACTAGACTCACCGACGGAGTAGAAATTATTGCTAAATATGCAATATTGATGGTGGACAAGGATGTGAGGGACATGCAACTAACTGATTATTAGTTGGGCATAGTTAACTTGGGGAGACCCACAAGAGATCAACAGATGAACTTGCATACTTTCTTGAAGAGTGTTTATGCTCCGAGGTCACAACAAATTGCCACCATTGAGACACCAATTTTGCTTAGCAAGAAAGAGGTGGATGATTTGGTGCAAGTAAGGAGTAAGGCAAAAATGTTGGATAGATGGAATGATAAACTAAATCAGGAAATAGGTGAGGTGCTGGACAACAATTTTGAGGTTCACAAGATGACAAAGGAGTTAATAGAAGAGATTAATCAATATGTCAAAGTATTGGGAGAACATGAGGAGTACAGAGGATATAGCCAAAAGCTAAAAGAGGTTAATAAATTTTTGAAGTCCACTCTTCTAGAACAATCAATACTTGAAGAGGACAACAAAGATTTCTTGGAAAAGACCTCTAGCATAGTCTAATTTAGATCTGACTTTTTATACAAGCATAAAAATGAAGTTCAAGATTTTGTCAAGGATTTGAATGAATAGTTTGAAGAGTTAGAAGCAGCTATTGATATTATTATAAATGTTGATATACTGATAAAGGAGGGCCTATCTTTGAGCCAAATAAAATAGAAATGGGATGATATGCTTAAAGAGGTCATGCAAAAGGGAGATGATGGAGAAGATTTGATGTTAGATCGATTAATGGATATTAAAGAAGAAGTAAGGGCTACTAAAAGGGATTTAACTAAGCTAAAAGACATGAGAGGATTTGTTGTTGTGTAATTAGAAAGGATCAAGTTTTAAGACCATTGGGTTGATGGGCCAAATTTGGACATGCTTCAACAAGTCTTCTCTAGTTATGATGAGTACAATACAAAGAAAACTTTGCATGCATAATTGATAGTCTCATGCATGCATGGTTTTCTTTTCTCCTCCGCATGCATGACTGGCAATTTTTGTAGGCACATGGCTTTCTTTTCTCCTCTATCTTCTTCTCTTCAATTTAACTAAATGATCAAGGTGGGAAATAGAGATCAAATATATCTGATTTTCCAAGAAGACTTAAATTCCTATAAATACCTTTGGGGTATCATATTGTAAGGGTCGGCTGATGAGAATAAGACTAGCCACCTGATAGTAGGAGATAGAATTTTTCATAGTTTTTATAGAGATACTTTGTTATTTTGTTTACAGTTGATGAATTATAATGTATCTATATTCCAGTGATTGTGCTGAAGCATGAGTGTTTCTTATGTGATGAAAATCATTAGAAGGAACCAAATTTAAGGATTATTTCATTAGATTATCTGTGAATTGGATTTATTGAAAGTCTGTTGATCTATGATCTTGGAAATGAATGAGAGTGTTTTCTTTTATCTTTGAAATATTTATGATGTGTGATTATGATGTTAAATTAATCACCTTAGATGCATGCAATAGTATGGACTATTCTGTAAATTGCATTATGCTATGATTTTCTTGATCTGTTGGAAGAACATTCGTTGTTGAAGATATATGTCTAGATATTAGATAAGTTTTATTCATGTTTCACTAATATACGTCGTGATCTATCTTTTTTATTCTATTTAAAAACCCCCTTTTGATTAAGAATAGTTCGATGAATAAGTCATTGCTTACATTCCTTATTACCAACAAAGGACCTTTGAATATTACAATTGCATGGACCGATTGAGTGACACAAGATAGTTGAGAACCAACTACCAGGATCTTGGGAGTTAGGCTATTATATCTTGTCTTTCTTTTTCAGGAGAAATAGAGTAGAGATGTTTTGTTTAAATGTTGTTTGTGGCATTTTCACCATCAATAGATCTGGCGCTAGAGGAAGGGGCCAAAGGAACAAGCTATCTCGCATTGGGTCATTTTCACCAAAGAAATACAGTAGGATTCTTATATCCTCTACTGGTCCTGAACCATTAGAGGAACTCCAAACCCCTGTTAGTCCTAGACCCCATGCTCATAGAATATTGATACCTACATTGTCACCACCTGGATTTCAACCAAATCCACCTACACCACCACCAATTTAACCTACATCACCACCATTGGCTCGGCCAGTATCGCCTCCACCTGTTAGGCTAGTGTCACCACCAATCTGGCCTATATCACCACCTGCTCAACCAATTCTACCCATGGCTTATTTTGTGAATAACCCCTCTCCGTTAGGGACTATTCCAGGGGGAATCCATGATTTACCGAAGAACCCAAAAATTTTTTGCCCCAAGTACATGCATGGCGAATCAAGAAGTGTTGAGGAGCATATACAAGCATTCAAAGATGCTTGTACATGTGCTCAAGTTACTCATCAGGCCGTGGTATGTAGATTGTTTCCTTATTGTTTGGGGGAAATGGCATATAACTGGTACTTAAATCTGCCTAGGGGATCTATTCTGGGTTGGACAGATTTAGAAAATGCATTCATTAATCAATTCTGGGTTTATGTAGACCTTGCCATCTTGTATCAGCAGTTTGCCACCACAAGGAAGGAACATCATGAGACAATGCCTCTATTCAACACTAGGTTCCAAAGGATGTTTCGTAGGATGCAAGATCCTTACTTAGTAGCTGAGAATATTGCAATTCAGGCATATTTAAGAGTTGTTGATCCCTTGATTGGCCTATTCTTGTAGAGAACTTATTAGGCAAATGAGATTGACTCCCAATCTAAGGTTTATCATCTAGCTATTAAATTTCAACAACAGATAAGTCTGCAATCAAGAGGTTTCAGAGCAACTCTTCCTCCCATGAATTATCAAATGCCTAACCCACCATTATACAACACTGTCCCAGGGATGTCTTACACCGAATATATACCTATGTTTGAGTTACAAGCCCCACCTACCATGCCCTTTTTTGGAAATGGCATGCAACATTTTTCCCAACAACCTCAAAATCAACAACAATAAGTGAGAGGATCAACCCATGTTCATTCCCCATCCATAGTGCAGAATGAACAAATTGTTCAATTGAACAGTGAGCTAGAAAATCTTAAAAATACTCTATCTCAAATGTCTAATGATATGGCACAGCTTAGGCAAAACACCTCCCCACAACCGAAACCAGAATTATCAGAACCAAGGAGATTACAACAACCAGGGAAATTACTCTAAATAGAATACCAACCGAAATTTCCAGAATCAGAACTCCTCTAATCAAAATTACCAAAATCAAAAGAAATGATATAACCAGAGGTTCAAAAACAAAAATAGGCAGTGGAATACTAGACCTAACAATGGGGGAGTTCCCCATAATTATCAGTCAGGTGAGGAGATATCACATACTGCTAATGTAGCTGACCTTAATTTCATGACTAATTGGTGTAGGCTACATGATATTGTAACACATTTGGAGATTAATTGCCCATAAATGGAGAAAATAGTAAAGATTGCACAAGATGATGCCCATCCTCCAGCAAGAAATTCCAATCAGGATAATGGGCCAGTAAGTAGCGCTATGACTTATGAGACTATTAAAGAGAAATACCAATTCCCCATGGAGGGAGATAATGAGCCAAAGGAGGATGTGTATGATGCCCAATATTTTCAGTCCAAAGGTGGTCACTTTTTGAGAAATCATAATAAGGGCCCATTTACTACATATGCACCTCCAAATAACATCATCCCACCTAACCAGAATGTAGATAATAACCCACTGCCACCAAAGGGACCTTCTAACTCTTAGAATAGAGGTAATCTGCCTCCTTTTTCCAAATATCAAGTGAGAATGATTCATAATTTGATTTTATCATAGAGCTATACAGACAAAAGACGTCATTGTCATTCTTTGACATCATGAAGTGGTGCCCAACTCAACGTGAAGTGGTATTAAAGGCCCTATAGGAGGCAGACCGCTTAAAAAGAAAAGGTAAAGTGACTCTAGTGAAAGAGACAAATGCAACTATCTATAAAGGTAAGACTAGTACCCCACCTTTTCTTTTAAGTTTAAGGATTTTTGGAAATAATTTTCATAATTGTTTATTGGACTCTGGAGCATCGGGAAATGTTATGCCCTTTTCAATATGTAAGAAGTTAGGATAAAGTCCTAAGTAGACCAATAAGAAAGTGATCTAGTTAGATAAAATTGAGGTCAATGTTGTAGGAGAACTAAAGAACATGCATGTATAGCTTGGATCAGATCCAAGGATTCAGACCTACATTGATATCCAAGTGGTTAACATCCTAGAGGCATATGGCATGATCCTAAGTCGAGAGCTAATGAAAATTATTGGGGGATATTTGTCCTTGAATTTCTCTCACATGTGGCTACCCTAGAAGGGGGTTGCAATGCAGATAAGGATTGAAAGTGAACCAAGATTCAAGCATATGATTACAAAGTATGATGCTTCAAATGAAGTAGCATATGTTGAGACTGAGATAGGAGTTTACAAACAAGAGGAAGTCCTTACTTTCTCTATACTCAATTCTGGGGATACATTTCCCCTAGAACATGGTAACCTAATTATTTGGATCAACCAACAATTTCTAATAAGGAAACTACAACAAGATAAGCTGGTTTTGGGAAGAGAAAATAATTTGAGTATTTTGTTACTTCCTAATTGGTGTAGGATTCATTATCACAATCATTTGGAGTCAACATTCCAATCATTCCTAGATATCTTAAGTCATGTAGACCAGCCTCAACAAATATGTCAAGAGAAACCCTAGACCCCTATCAATGAGTTTTCTTTTCAAGTTAAGGATGCTACCATTCTTACTAGGACTAGCCTTTCTCAAGAGGAAGGTTCCTCACCAGTAGAGAAGACTCAGGTTCTGAGCTCTAAAATTCAATAAGAGGTTGAGGTGTCTCAATTCATATTCAATACACCTGCCCTAGATACTTTGCCAATGCCTAAGGAATTGATGAAAGATGAGTTGGATTAAAATTTAACCCAAGAATTTGTTAAGGAGGTAATTGCTGAGCAAGTTAAAAACATAGAAAAATCTTCAAGTGAGCTTTGTCCCAAATCAAATTCTGATGACCAACAAAAGTTTGAGCCACCACACATCCCAAGTAAGTCATCCCCTGTTGTCCCTAAAAAGAAAGAACTCTCAGCCAAAGACCAATTGTGGAGTCTTAAATTTGATGGTTCCAAATCTAAAGCAGGAAGCGGAGCAGGGATTGAACTAACCAACCCCAAAGGGAAAAATTAATTTGCATCTTACAGATTGCAATTTGGCTGTAAAAATAACGTATCTGAGTATGAAGCACTTGCTCGAGGACTTATGTTTTCTCATAAAAAGAAGGTTACTGCTCTCATAGTTATGGGGGATTGTAAAGTGATTGTAAAATAGGTACGTAGACAATATGCATGTCATAACAAAAGACTGGTTGCGTAGAGAAACAAAAATTGGAATTTAATTGAAGACTTTGATGCCTTTGGGATTACTCTAATCCCTAGAGAATCTAGTCAAATAGCAGATGCACTTGCCGTTGTTGCTAGCACGTTGGAACCCATGCAAGATTCTAATTTAAAGAGATTTTTAGTTGAACTAATTTCAGTCCCAGTTGTCCCTGATAATGTTCAAAATTTTCATGTATTTGATGATGATCAACATATATTGGCCCTTTTGGAAAATTATGATGTTTTTGAAGGACAAATAATAGATGAATCTGAAAGAGATCAGGGAGATTGGGATCTTGAGAAAGAAATTGAAGAAGAGATATTGGATTTGAAAAGTAATAGAATTTCGAAAGGGATGGTAGCCTTGGAGAGAATATTTGATTCTAACCTACAGGCTTGTCAAAGGGTGCCCATAGAGGGTGAAGGAGAGAAGTATGAATCTATCAATCTGACTAACTTAGGCCCTGAAAGGAATGTCCTCATAGGAAAGACCTGTCCCCAATAAATTAAGGACAAGATAGTTAAAGTTTTGGAGCAGAACATTGCAGCCATTTCTTCGAGTTATGATGATCTAAAAACCTTTGACACGTTAGTGATCA
This sequence comes from Sequoiadendron giganteum, assembly GCA_007115665.2. Classification (NCBI taxonomy): domain Eukaryota; kingdom Viridiplantae; phylum Streptophyta; class Pinopsida; order Cupressales; family Cupressaceae; genus Sequoiadendron; species Sequoiadendron giganteum. The sequence continues at coordinate 34,840,548 of CM021101.1, forward strand.
CACATACCATACCTCTCAAGACAAAATCCAAGCCCTTCCGTTAGAAACAACATCTGGTCAATGCTTTAATTGATCCCTTGATCTAGAAAGAGGTACAAAAGCTCCTATCTGCAAGGATAATCTTTCCTATTAGACATTCTACCTGGGTGGCAAATTTATTTCCTGTATGTAAAAAGAATGGTGAAATCAAATTATGTGTTGATTTTAGGAATCTAAATAAAGCCTATGAGAAAGATAATTATCCATTGCCCTCGCCAGATGAAGTGCTACAAAAGGTTAATGGGTGTCAGATGATGTCATTTTTGGATAGTTATTCTGGCTACAATCAGGTTCTTCTCAATCATGAGGATAAAATGAAGATAACTTTCACCACCAAATGGGGCACATTTACCTACTGGAGGATGCCATTCGGTCTTATCAATGCTGGAGAAAAATTTCAAAGGGAAATGGATGTAGCCTTCAAATATTTGATAGGAAAGTGTATAATTATTTATGTGGATGATTTAACCATCTTCTCCAAGAATAGAGAAGACCATGCTGCTGATCTAGAAAAAATTCTCAAGAAATGTATAAGCTATGGTGTCTCTCTCAATCCAAAGAAGTGTGTGTTTGGAGTATCTGAAGGGAAACTCTTGGGACACATCATATCAAAAGAAGGGATAGCCATAGACCCTGATCGAGTGGAGGCCATCTTGAAATTGACAAGGCCAAGAAACAAGAAAGAAATGAGATCCTTCTTCGGTAGGATCAATTTTGTTAGAAAGTTTATAACAGGGTTTACGGAGATCGTCAAACCTCTAAATGAAATGATGAAGAAAGAGACAAAGATTGAGTGGAGTAATGAGGCTAAATCTACTTTCTCACAGATCAAACAGTCAATATCTGAGGCACCTGTTTTGACAAGCCTGGATTATTTAAAACCTTTTTAAATCTATTCTTTTGCATCTGACCATTCATGTGCAGTTGTGTTAACACAATGAAGAGGAGAGGAGAGACCTATTGCCTTCATGAGCTCTCCATTTAATTTTTTTGAAGTGAGATACCCATCACTAGAGACACAAGCTTTTGCATTGGTACAAGTGGTAAAGAAGTTCAAACATTATATTCTTCTAAGTCAAGTAATGGCTATAGTTCAAGATCAAGCTGTGAAGTCTCTTCTGATGCAAAGTGAATTAGGAGAGAGAAGAGGAAAGTAGATGGAAATTATACAAGAATTTGACTTAGTGATTCATCTGATGAAACTTGTTCGAGGGGAAGGTTTATCAAAAGCAATGGCAGATGTGGAAAAAAATATCGCTTGTCAGCAGTATACTGTCCAGTCTTTTATTAAGGATCTGTGGTACACAGACTTGATTTTATTCCTTCTCAATAACAAATGTCCAAAAGGAATGAATGCTACTCATATGAGAGCATTGAGGATGAAGAGCGCTGACTACATGCTTAAAGGGGGATCCATTTATAGAAATAATTTTCAAGGTATTTACTTGCATTGTTTAGATCAACAAGAGGCCAAGCATACTATTTTTGAGTTTCATGGAAGGCATGGAATAGGACATGGATCTGTGGATGCTTTGACCCATCAAATTCTTAGATTAGGTTATTATTGGCCTTATGTATTTTGGGATGCACACCAACATGTCAGAACCTATCATGTATGCCAAACTTCTACATCCATGGAAAGAAATCTTGCAATGCCTTTGCAACCAATGTATGAGGTAAGGCCATTTTTTCAATGGGCCCTGGATTTTGTAGGTGTTATTAATCTAAATTCTTTTGCAGGACATAAATTCATCTTGACTACAACTGAATACTGTACATGTTGGACTGAGGCCCAACCCTGCAAAAATAGCACCACATAGGTGGTCACAAATTTTTTGACTGAGAACATCACAACTAGGTTTGGAGTTCCATTTGCTCTGGTATGTGATAATGGCCCTGCTTTTTCTTCTACTGAATTCATTCAATGGGGGTATGAACATAAAATTATTTTGAAGTATTCATCTAATTACTATCCTTAGGGAAATAGAGTGTTTGAGTCCACTAATAAAAACTTGTTGGAAGTGATAAGAAAATTGCTAGAAAACAATCCTAGAGACTGACACACCCAGTTGAGATTTGCATTATGGGTAGATCGAACCCGAATCAAAGTAGCTCTAGGAAATTCACCTTTTAAGTTAGTCTATGGCCAAGACCCAGTCTTTCCGATCCATTTACAAATACATGTTCTTAAGTTCATGTGGGAGTTTTATACCAAGGATGATAGGATCGAGGTTAGATTACTTAATTTTCTTAACATGGAAGAGCAAAGAGATGCTACTTTGGAGCAATTTTCTAAATATCAGGTTGTCGTCAAACGTTGGTTTGACAAAAGAGCTAAAATAAAAGTCTTCAAGATATCAGATCTTGTATTACTATGGGATAAAGTCAGAGAAAAGAAAGGAGATCACCAGAACTCTGAGAGACTTTGGTTAGGTCCATATTAAGTGGTTGAGATACTAGGCGAGAATTATTTTTGTTTAAGTACGTTAACAGGAGAGCCTGTTCCATTACCAGTTGTTGGTGTAATTAAATGTCTTGTACCTTGTCCTAGGTCATAATTACACCTTAGTTAAGTTTACTTAGGGACCACATGGGAGTTTTTGGAGAATTTCCACCTTTGGTGGACTTATCTTCTTATTACTTTACCACTTCCACCTTTCATGGACATGTCATATGATTAGGTTTCCACCTTTTGTCAGTGATCCACTATTTGTAGTGGTTATCACATTATCACCTTTCCACTCTAGGTGGAGTGATAGCTTTTCATTGTTGTCTCATGTCATAAGATTACGACACTTGTCATAATATTATGCACTCCTATGTGCTCACCTTGGCTATATAACCAAGGGGTCTCTACTACATTTGTACATTGATATCATATCATTGACATTGAATACAGTTTATTTTTGTCACATTTTTTTCTCTCTTCTTTGTGCTTTCCATTTGGTCCATAGATCTTGGCATCCATAGCCAATTCTAACACCAGTTAATGGTCAATTTCTCAAGCACTATTTTGGCTCATGAAAGGTCTGATTTTTTAAAGGAAATGCATTATACTGTATCATATGTAATTAAGTTTTTGTTTTTATTTTTATTTTTGTGTTTTGTTTGTTCTTTATCTTTGTTTTTGTTTGTTTTGTTTTGTCTTGTTTCGTTGGGGATCTTCATTTTGTCCATATCAAGACCAAGGGGTTGTTATTCAAATTATGCTACTGGTACTAGGAGAGAAATTGGTTTAGGTATTTTCATCATCATCATTGAAAAGGATTTCATTCTAAAACTCATGTTTTATGACCATTCTAATCTAGGTTTGAAAAGTTATTAAGGATAGAAGATACATTGTGAATATCTCATGAAGTATGATCAAGAATCTGTCACCAAATTAGAAAAAGCATCTACCTAAGTAAATTCCTATTTGTTTTAGGATGGTTCTACCTTTGATTCAAGTAAAAAATCCGATTCCAAGACTATCATGAAATTCATTGTAGTTCTCAACCCACATTTCAGATCTATTGTGTCTGAGTATTGAGGAAAGTGCATAAAGATTTCCACAAGTGAAGCTTGAGTAAAAAAAAAAAATGAATGAAAAGAAAGAAAGAAAAGGAAAACTCAATATCAAATGGGTAATCAAGTATCTCTATCGGGGCTATGGATGCTTGGCTGGTAGTAGGAGCAATGCTTTGAGAGAACTAGAGGTATCTCTGTCAGGGCTATGGACGCCTGTCTAGTAGCGGAGCAATACCTAGGATTTTATTGCACGATAGTTAAAGGACTCAACCTATGTAGCTTGAATCTTAGGTATAGTTGTTCAGGAGCAGAGAAAGTATCTATAAAGAATGATGCACAATATACGCACACACTCAGATTTAGAAATAACTCAAGAGCACATACATCTAAGATTCCAGCTCACCCTTATTCTAGATATATTTGATCTTATTCAAGTTAATATGCATCATAAGCCAAGTAGTTTTAGGGTGACTAAATTTTTATTGGGTGTCTTGAAAATGGGTAAACCATTTTCCCAGCCGAGTCGCCATTTTTTATGCCTTGCATAACCACCCCATCCTTTTGCTTGGTCAAAATGGGTCCCCTTTTATGTTTTTATCCTTGTTTTTTTTTCAAACAAAGTTTGAAGTCCTACTTTTTCAACACTTTGTTTTCTTTGGTTTCTTTTGTCAGAACCGGAACCGAAACAAAATCGGGTTTTAAAACTTCTTTCAAAACTCGTTCCGATTCCCATCCCAACAGTCTTGTTTTTTTCTTTTTTGTTTTGTCTTTGTCGAAGCTGGAGCTGGAGTGTAAGTTAAGTCCAAATTTATTCGAAGTTTCAAAATAAAATCTCGTCCCTCCTCCGCCTCCGCTTTTCGATCTTTCATTTTAATTTAGGTTTTTGTGTTTAGTTTTCTCGTTTCGGACTTTTTGTTTTATTTTCCATTTTGTTTCGCTTTCTTCTTTGTTTTCGAAACGGGAACCAAGTTGGGAAATTACCCAAGTTTCCAAAACAGTTTTCATTCCAAATCCGCTCCCGCTGTGGTCATTCACTTTACTGAAGTCGCACAACAGTAATGTGCCAATTCCTTCTACAATTCTGACTTTGCTTTATGACATTTATGGCATTAATTACAGGTGCCATGCACGCGTGAAACTCTGAGTTTTTACCTTAGTTAGGGATTAATTGGTAGTTTTCATCCTTATTGTTAAAGAGATCAAAGAGCGAACCAGAGTTGTAGTGGAGCATTTGTGTGAGTGATTTGATTGAAAGGGAGACAATTACATGTGGATCGCTTCAGGGAATTAACTTATTTATTTGCATTCGAGGTAGGGATTTCTATTCTCCTTTTTCGTTGTATTTTGTGTTTTCCATTTTTGTTCATTTCAGATTTTTTGGTTTCATGCGAATTCGTGTTTCTCTATTCTACAATGAGTTCAACTGATTTGTTTTTCTTTCTCCTTTTTTTTTTCTTTTCTTGTTTTTGTTTTTGTTTTTTGGTTTTGTTTCTCATTTGTTTGTTTTTCTTCACTGTCATTTTCATATTTTAATCATGACTGTATCATGATGCCCTAGTTTTTAAATGCATAGATTAGTTACTGTTTTATATTGGTAGGGTTTGATAAATGATAGTTTTTACTTAGGAATCTTGTTTCGCATCGATCTAGTTAATTTAAATGGGCTTAAATTCGTGCCCTAGTTATTTGAAATCGAGGGTTTTAGTTTAGGTTTTTGATGTGTTCATGTTTTTAAATTTTATATGATGCCCTAAATAGTACAATCGCCTCTCGATCATATGGGGATGGTCTTATTAGGTTAATTTTAAACCCCCTTTCATTTTGGTATGACCTAGTCCTTAAATCATGAGGTTATTTATCAAATTATTAAAATCACTTATGATGTCATGGTCATTTTAGGCAGAAGCGGGATTAGAATCGATTTAGAATTTGAATTATGTTTTTGTAGTAAGTTTTGATTCCATTTCCATCCCGTTTCCAACTCCGCTTACAATAAGAAGCAGGCTTCCAAAATAATGGTAACTTAGGCGGAATCGGAAGCATAACTGGAACTGAATGTGAAATTAGAAAATCTTCATGAAACCAAATCAGTTTCCGTTCTGATTACAATATCGGTTACAATTCCAATTCCAACTCTGATCCCGCTTGTTATTACTAAAATCTCAATAGCGGTTTTGGCTCCAAGCCCTCTAGTGTTTTAAAAGAGACTATTTTAGAGTATTTTCTGCCTAGTTCTGCCTCTGGTATAAATAGGAAGGGTAAGATTTTAAAGCATATTTTGTGATATTTATTCAAGGATCTAATTAGAGTTTTTTTGCAAGAATCTAAAGAATGTCAAGATGATCAGGAGAAGCTTCCCAAAGGAATCGTCTTGTAGAAAATTCAAAGGCAACAACTAAGCCTAAGAAGATTAAGCCAAAGAAGCTACCTTATACCTTGAGGTATAACCATAGGGGTCCTGTTGTCACTCTAAGCAAAGTGGAATATGATTGGTCTGATATTAATGACACCAATCTAGGCCAATTCAATTTTGAGGAGTTATATTCAGAAAAATTCACTGAGGATGTAACAGGAAGAACAAGAAGAATAGTTGAGTTTGACTTGGCTCACATCACTGTATTTCCTCTATCTATCCAATTCCTAGAGTTGATTATGACAGCAACATGATCTTACAATCCGCCCACTAGGAAATGTATGGATTCAATAGACAATGTGATCATTGATTTAACTCCTCAAATGTTTCAGCATATGTTCAGTATCCCTGATCCAAAGAACTTGGTATAGTTAAATGAGATAGATTCTTTAGGTATATATAGAAAATACAAGGAGGCTAACAAGGCTCACTTGAACAAGAAGTGATTGAGAACAGAAAAAAAAAGTCTCTGACCAAGCTCCATGATCAACCAAAGAGGACAAAATTTTACAAAGAAGTATCGGACCTGATAATGATGTTGTCTAGAGCCTTTGGGAAGAGGGATGCATTTAATTTTAAGGAATGGATGTTTCCTTTCATACAGACAATCTTTAATGGAAAAAAATAGTTTGATTGGCCAATGACTGTCTCAGATACTATTCATGACCAGTTAACTAGAATAAGGGAAACCAAGAGCTTTTTCTTGACTTCTTATGTTGTCTATGCAACAGCTAGAGGAGGTATCTTTCCAGGTTTGAACAGAGTAGGAATATTGGGAGAAGCTGATGGACAAAGGAAAGTATGCGGTCATTATGATCAAATATCTCTACAGGTTTCTGAAACACAATTTAGAAGAGTTAATGATGCAATCTTATATGTAATCATTAAAAAACTTAATGGAGATGCAGGATACAGATTGAGCCAGGAAGCTATGGCCTTTATCATAGAATGGGGATGTTGGTATATCCAATACCCCAAGTTCACTTATTTCAAGCTAGTTGGATTTGAAGTTCATCCCCACTTACTTCCAAGATGTTGCAACAACATGATGGTTCTGATGGAGTTTGTCTATCAAGCTTTGGGGGTCTATGTCCGATTTGGGTTAAAGCACAAGACAGGTTGTCATAATTTTTCCATTCAATGGGGTGAATACAACTACCCACATCTTGTGGGAGCTAAGGTAGTTTACAATGAATTGATACATTTGAATCTAGGTTTGTACACTACTCAAAAGCACTTTGATCCAAAGAAGAAAATGAATTCCTTGTTGCTTTCGCTTTTTGACAAACATTTCAACATGTTAGAGGATTTATGGAGTGATCTTCAAGATGAGTATGACCTCAAGAAAAGGAATAATGAGAGGTTGCATGTTTCACTCATGGTAGAATTTGAGATCAAAGATGACATTCCTAATACATTAATAGATGATGGAGTTGTGTTGGATCTATCATATGAAGCATTGAATATTGGCACCAAAAGTTTGGATCCGGTAGATTGGGATGGTGAGGAGACCATCAACATCAAGAAAATAGGGAGACCAGTCTTGGACAGGAGTACCCACTGGGCTATTCTAAGAACAAAAGCTCCTTAGGGACTAGCTCCTAAGAAAGGGAAGGGATATAAAAGAATCAAGAGGAAATTTCCTTCCAAGGATCCTTTGGAGTTCTTCCCTCCTGATATTGAAGAGATTGAGCTTGAAGCCTCTACTCAAGATTTACCTGGAGTGCAAGAGGAGGATGCCCAAACAGGACCGGTGGTTTCAACACCAGCAATAGGTGAGTCATCTGCTCAAGTCCCTATAAAAGAGCAACCAAGTGGAGAGATGCATGAAGGAACTCTTCATGGTATAGCTAAGGCATTAAAGGGAAAATGAGTAGAGCTGTAGATCCATGAGGTTGAAAACTACTCCGATGAGACCTTATCAGAGAAAGATGCACAAGAAAAGATGCCTCTAGAGGAGGAAATTGAACATATTTTAATAGAGGAAGATCAATGGGCACTATTCGAGGAAGCAAAGAAAGCTTCAGATGCTCAAGCACATGCATAAGCTATGGCGAAGGAAAAGGAAATAGATTCCAAGGCACAAGTTGATGCCTTACTTCAGAAACAACAAGTAGAAGCCAAACAAAGAGCTAATGAAATAGAAAAACAACAAATGCAAAAGGAGCAGGAGCTCAAGATCAAAGAAGAGAATGATAAGCTGGAGTTAGTATAGAAAATTCATGACCTAGAGGAGGAAAAGAAAAAGCATAGAAGGGAAAGAGAAGTCCTTGTGGCCAAATTGAAGCTTGTTGAAGAGGCCTATAAAAAGAAAGAGGAAGCATAACATATGCAAAAAGAGAAAGATGTTGAGGAGCTGATCGAGAAGCTGCAAAAGGAAAATGAAGATGCAGACAGACTTAAGGCATTGGAGAAAAGATTAGAAGAAGAAAAATTGAAGAAGGAAGAAGAAGACAAGAGGATACATGATCAAAAGGATAGGGAGGAAGCTAAAAATCTTGCACAGACAAATGTGGAGCAAGAAAAAAAAGAGGTACAAGGGGTTGATTCTCAACCTAAGGTTAATGTGCAACAACCCTCTACTACTAATTTTGCTTCTTCTTCAATTATAATGACTACTACTCCAAGTGTGCCCACTTGGTTGAAATTGGATCTTTAAAAAAATTAGTGAAACCCTCACGGCCTCTCAATTGGGATGATATGATGAAGGGAATTGAAAAGGAAAGGCCCAAGAAGAAGGCCAAGATCCTACATTCCACTAGATTCACTGACGGAGGAGAAATTATTGCTGAATGTGCAATACCGATGGTGGACAGGGATGTGAGGGACATGCAACCAACTGATTATCAGTTGGGAATGGTTAACTTGAGGAGACCCACAAGAGATCAACAAATGAACTTGATAGATTTTGTAGCATCATCCACTAAATCAAGAATGATGAAGGATGAACAGAAAAAGGATGAGCTTAAGGCTCAATTAAATCAATTGCATACTTTCTTGAAGAGTGTTTCTGCTCTGAGGTCACAACAAATTGCCAACATTGAGACACCAATTTTTCTTAGCAAGAAAGAGGTGGATGCTTTGGTGTAAGTAAGGAGTAATGCAGAGATGTTGGATAGATGGACTGATAAACTAAATCAAGAAATAGGTGAGGTGTTGGACAAAATTTTTGAGGTTCACAAGATGACAAAGGAGTTAATAGAAGAGATGAATTGGTATGTCAAAGTATTGGGAGAACAGGAGGAGGAGTATAGAGGATATAGCCAGAAGCTAAAAGAGGTTAATAAATTTCTGAAGTCCACTCTTCTAGAACAGTCAATACTTGAAGAGGACAACAAATATTTCTTGGAAAAGACCTCCAACATAGTTCGGTTTAGATCTGACTTTTTATACAAGCATAAAAAAGAAGTTTAAGATTTTGTCAAGGATCTGAATGAACAGTTTGAAGAATTAGAAGCAGTTATTGCTATTATTATAAATGTTGATATACCGATAAAGGAGGGCCTATCTTTGAGCCAAATAAAAGATAATGGGATTATATGCCTAAAGAGGTCATGCAAAAGGGAGATGATGGAGAATGTTTGTTGTTAGATTGGTTGATGGATAGTAAAGAAGAAGTAAGGGCTTCCAAAAGGGAGTTAGAAAAGCTAAAAGACATGAGAGGATTTGCTGCTACAGAATTAGAAAGGATCAAGTTTGAAGACAGTTGGGTTGATGGAGCAGATTTGGACATGCTTCAACAAGTCTTCTCTAGTTACGATGAGTATACTACAGAGCAAACTTCGCATGCATAATTGATAGTCTCATGCATGCATGGTTTTATTTTCTCCTCTGCATGCATGACTGGTGGTTTTTGTAGGCGCATGGATTTATTTTCTCCTCTATCTTCTTCACTTCAGTTTAACTAAATGATCAAGGTGGGATCTAGAGATCAAAGAGATCTGAGTTTCCAAGAAGACGTAAATTCCTAAAAAGGTGGATCAACTTAGGATAGAAAGGACTTCAGATTTTTGTACATCTATAAATACCTTTAGGGTATCATATTGTAAGGGTCGATTGATGAGAATAAGATTAGCCACTTGATAGTAGGAGATAGAATTTTTCATAGTTTTTACAGATACTTTGTTATTTTATTTATAGTTGAATATAATTACAGGTTTTTATGCAATATGGTGTTGAAATTGAGTTTTATGGGACAAGGTTGATGAATTATAGTCTATTTGTATGCCAGTGATTGTGCTGAAGCATGAGTGTTTCTTATATGATGAAAATCATTAGAACGAACCAGATTTAAGGATTATTTTATTAGATTATCTGTGAATTGGATTTATTGAAAGTTCGTTGATCTATGATCTTGGCAATGAATGTGAGTGTGTCTTTTACCTTTGAAATATTTATGATGTGTGATTATGATGTTAAATTAAGCACCTTAGATGCATGAAATAGTATGGAATATTCTGTAAATTGCATCATGCTATGGTTTTCTTGATCTGTTGGAAGAATATTCATTGTTGAAGATATATGTCCAAATATTAGATAAGTTTTATTCGTGTTTCACTGATATACGCCTTGATCTATCTTTTTTATTTTATTTAAAAACCGCTTTTTCATTAAGAATAGTTCGATGAATAAGTCATTGCTTGCATTCCTTATTACAAACAAGGGCCCCTTGAATATTACAATTGCATGGACCGATTGAGTGACATCAGACAGTTGAGAACCAACTACTAAGACCTTAGGAGTTAGGCTACTATATGTTATCTTTCTTTTTCAGGAGAAATAGAGTAGAGATATTTTGTTTAAACATTTTTTGTGTCATTTCACCATCAACATGTCCCTTGAGTGGACCCCTCCCTTTCATGGTTGGTTCCTAAGAGACCCCTTCGAATTTTCTTAGCAAAATCCTATGGCATCTAGCCTGGGGTAGCCCGGCTAGATCATTTTCACATCCTTACATCTAGCTCAGGGGCAACTCGACTAGATCAGTCTTACTTCTGCATGTCTAGTCTGGGGGTAGCCCGACTAGACCTACTTCACATCCTTATGTCTATTTTGGGGGCAACCCGAATAGATTTCACTTTTCAAACAATGCATCCCTTGAGTGGACCCTCCTTCCTTTTCAAGGGTTCTCGAGGGACCCCTTTGAAAGTCTTACAACTTACCAAAGGTCTATGTGACTATCCATTCATTGGCCTACGTGGCCGCTTCCTAACATGTTCTTTCTATGGGTAAACATGTCACCCTCTCTAACTCTATGGAGTCCCCTTTACTCGGTCTCCCTCATGTGAGAGTTATTTGGGATACCTTCTTTGCAAGTCTGCGGGTCTATAAGGTGCTCTTCCCTGTTTCCTTCATGTGAGAGTTCTTGAAGGATACCTCCCTTGCAAAAATGTGAGCCTATAAGGTACTTTCATTTTTTTAGCTCTATAGTTTCACAAAACTATGGAGTCCTTTCACATGCTTCTGAATTCATCAAACTGTACTCTTATTCTTTGTCGGTTTAGGTATACATCTCTTACCTTGTTACTTATTAATACTTTAATTTACTGAAGCACTCATTAGTACTCATGTTCACTAAAGTAGGGGAAAAATGTATAGGAGTGAATTTGCACCTCTAATACAAATTCCCCTTTACCCCCTTACACTTTAGAAAACCTAAGGTGGAGGCTTAATTCCACTTAAGCCTGTTGCTCACATCACACTTGGTGCCTACCTTGTGTGTTGGTGGGGGAATTTCTGTCAGGGATTCCCACACGACACACTTATGTCCCTAGTAGATTCTTACGGTTGGATTCTACACTTCCTATTGGAAGTCGAAGTGTAATACCTCCCTTTGGCTGGCCGACCCGAATATGGTTTTTTTCATCCTCTTCCTTCATATTCCTCACTATATCATCCATTCTAAAGTTTGGAAGATTTTTTGTAAGGTCGTTTGAGCACTCTCTCCATTTCATTCATTCACTTCAAGATTTGTAGCAACACTTCACATTACATAACATCAATCTACCACTCTATCACTTTGATAGTGTGAGTAGAGGAAAAACACCATTGTAGAAAAGGCTTGAGTTCCTCTCATTTTCTCCTCCACAAGCCTTGAGTTGTTTGGACGGAGGTGGTAAGCTCCTCTTATCTTCTCTATCATTTTGGTTGAATAAGCATGTACTTTTTGGTAGTGTCTTTTGTTTATGCAGCTTGCATTCCCTTCTTTATCATTCTTTCTATCATTGTGAACATGGTTGTCTGTGGAGGTGGAAACACCAAAACAAGGGTCTGACTGAGGTAGACCCTTAAACAACCCCAAAAATTTCCCCTTTTCTATGTGCAGGTGGAGAGATCTTGGTGCAAGATGGTGAGAGGATTGTTGTATGAAATCATCTTTGTCACCCTTGTGATAATATATTTCCTTTATCAAATTTGTCTATACATTTCACTCTTCTTAGTCTTATTCTACACATCCTGAAACTCTTAAACTAGGTTGTTAGCCCTTTTTCAAACCCTAAACCTCATCTCTTTCATTTTTTGGTCATATAGATGTCGACGCACCTATGAGACACTAGCATGTCGTGCTATCATCCTAGAACCATGATTTTGTCCCCTGACAGAAAGCTATCTGAGACGTAAAGTTGAATCTAAAGATCCACTCGCCTAGTCTCTTTCAATATTCAAACTTGCAGAATGATCAAAGGACCCCACAGTTCTCATCATTCTCATCCTTCTTATCCTAACATTCCTTTTAACTGAGGTAAGTTAGGGCAACCTTACTGCTCTTGGCCTTTCATGACCTGGGGCCTTGTAGTGGTTGTTCCCCCTCTCTTACAAAAAGTTTTAAAGAAACCCCACAAAGAATACTTCTGAGTATGTGCATCACCCAAACTTCTGAAGTGGTCTCTGATTTGTATAGCAATTGGAATATTGCTCAACCACACAATGTTCTTTGTACCAGGAGCTTCTCTAAGAAAGTAAAAAAATAAGCATATAATCAGGGTACCATACCCGAAGGGGTACCGAGACTCTTTTGTCTTCTAAAGATTCTCCAATAATTTTTGTTTCAATAATTCACACAAGTCTATATCCATGTCTTTCTTCACCATGTAATAGGTAGTGTTAATCATGATGGTAGAAATAGTTTTTTCTTTATTTGTGAAGAAAATATTACATCATATCATCATAGATGCATACTTTACTACTGGATCTTCTATATCCTTTACTATTAGGGCACATTTATCAAATTTAGCACTGGTTGACTTCATTACCACTTCATTCTTTATAGATTTGAGAGTCAAAACTGGTTCGGTGGAGCATAAATCTTTCACAAACCTAATGAATTTCTTGTTCATCATGTGTGGAAAGTTTAACCACACGAATCTATCATAAATTATGTTCAACATGTATCTAACCCATTCATCCACATATAGTTTCTTCTCTGTCAAAATTTCATGTTTCGATTTCAATTCAAAATCATCAACAATTAGCTCATCCACCCAAACTTCTCCCAGCTTTGAATGATTTTATTCTTCCAATTTAGTGTGAAAATACATTCCCACATCCTCAATATGTAATAAACAATAATAAATATGTGAAAATGTTCCTTTCAGATCCATCACCATGGATTTATTGGGGTGCTTCTTAAACTTAGGTTGATGTTGGTCCAAAAATTTAACTACTTGAGGTGTAAACATTTTGAACAACTTCTAAAACAAGGAATAATCAAGAAACTCTAAATACCTTTGAATCCTTTTTGGTTGGGGTTTCATGCGACACTTTTCAAACACTTATCCTTGCCTCTTCCTTCCCTCTACTCTACTCTTCACTTTTCAAGAATTCAATCACAAATAAGATTTTCATATGCGGAACCACTTATAAAAACCTTTTGGATGACCTAAAATGCATTGATTGCATTGATTTGAATTTAGGTCAAAAATATATCAAACCCTAACTATATCATCACAAGCACCTTCAAATACTCCACAAATCTCTACAGCAAAATATTTCTCACTAGAGATTTCACCAATAGATCAAGCATATAAAACTACACCTTGTATCAACATGCTAAATGCATCAACACCATATCTTTGGTAGGTGCTTAAATATTTTTTGTTATAAATCCCCCTAAGCCAAAGCTCCTCATCTAGTTTTCAGATGAAATGTCCACACCAAGAGCTAGCATAGACTCATTCTCCACATCATTCTATTACTTATTTTCTAGATCTTGTTCATTTACTTATTCATCTCAGTCAGATCAAATTTCTTTACCAGATCATTCTTCTTTAGTGAAACAAATGTTTTCACATTCTTACTTTTGCAAAAAAATTCTATGTGTCTTGATTTATTATATTTGTGGCATATGACGACCTTTTGAACAAGATCACTTCTAGCCATTATATATTTTCATTCATTATCCTTATGCCCAAATCCATTGTATGTATAATAGTATCCATTAATAAATTTAAACATCATGCCATTATTGTAACCATTCATCATCTAATTTTTGTATTCACTAGCTCTATGACCAAATCTATTGCATGTATAGAATTGACTAGAAAATGATTGAGCATTCTGATTCATTCTACTTCTACAATCTATAACCTTATGTTCAATATTATTGTAGGAATAAAAATAACCATTAAATGATGGCTACCCTTATGCATTTGGTTGTCTCATAGGAGGCCTTTTGAAGTCTTTTTTCTGGTTCTAGACCTTCTTGATGTTGTTATTCTTGTCATTCTTCTTCTCAATAGTTTTTGGGGTTTGATCTACCTTCAAAATTTATCCTTTCTCAAACCCTAATCCTTCTTTGTCTTTAGAAGCCTTCTGATTTACAATCATTTCATCAAGCATTGTGGTAATATTCTTGAATTTTTCATCATGAATCTTTTCTTTCTACATAACTAATCTCAAGGTCACAACCTCTTCTTCAAGCTTTGAAAATTCTTTGGATTTTTCTTTTAGTTTAGCATTTAGGTAGTCTTCAATCCTTTTCTTTTCTTCAGCTTGCACTTTCAGATTGGTGATAGTATCATTTGATTGCTTGAGCTGATCATTTGTTTCTTTCAATATTTCTATATCTTTCTTGAATTTCTCTCTCAACTTCTTAATATAATCATATGAATCACTAAGATCCTTTTTCAGATCTCTATTCTCAACTTTTTCTTTATCTGAATCATCAAGGGCTGATTTGAGTTCTCCTTCCATATCAAATTCACAATCTTCTTCAGTAAAACCTTCAGGGATAATCTCCTATGGAGGAATATGATACTTCCTTTTAGCCATGTGTTCAATCTCCGAGATCTACCTCAAGGATAAAGCTAATTGAATGAACCAACCTCTGATACTAATTGTTGAATACCTAGAATACTAAGAGGGGGGTGAATCTGTACTCACTAAAATTCATTAACTTCATCAACTTTAAACATTTGTTCAATATATCACATTAAACTTACAATAATGGAAAGGAACATAGAAAGAATGTGTCACATCAAAGAACACCAAATTTACATGAAAAAATCAAAAATGAAAAAACCACGATGAGGATTAGCTCATAATATATTATAATCAATTATAAGATATTATAAAATGTCTCACTACTAGGTGGACTCACTATATAGAGAATAAAAGAAATGGCTCACTACTAGAGATTGAATTGATATAATGCAACTACAATATGATGGAGACAATTCCAATTAAGCCCTGTAAACTGACTTAACGTACTTCATGCTTCACAACTATCATACTATACTCTATCACATTACATTTGCATCACAACTTGTCACATTCACATCATACTCACACTTTCATCAAGGCATTCCTTCAACACCAAAATGAACTTATAGTTATATGCATTACATTTGAAAACACTTACAACATGAATTAGGTCTACCTAATTAGATAAAATATGCAATACCTTTGTAGTTAGGGTAAAAAATTAGGGAAAATGCATAAAAAAATTATAATGAAACACTGACAAGAAAAATAGAGCACAAACTAGCATGAAATGAAAACAAGAAAGCAAAGAAAACCGATCTCCGGGCTAGATTTGATTTATCTCCATTGCTCTTTTCCACCTCACATAAACATGCAATATTTTCAAGGATTGAATGATTTGATTTGTTGAAGTTGATTGCTCATTTTTGCAGCATAATGATAAGATGGAGATGATTGATAGAGGAAAAATAGATAGATCAATGAGAAGATTGGAGGAAATTTTGGGAAAGTTTGGATACTAGAAGAAGATCAATCCAAATGGCTTGTGTGAGGCTATATTTATAGGCAAGAGCTAATGAGATTCGATGGCTAAGATTAAAATTGAATTGTATGGTGTGTATGGCTAGGATTAAAATTTTATTTTAGTGCCTATGACACACATTAGTGGGTTATGACATGAGACTAAAATTAGGATGTGAGGGAATAAGTAGGATTCTTTTATTTATTTTGGAGGAAAACATTCCTATGAGGCACAAATGAATGGGGCTAAAAATAGGATGTGAGTGGGAATCTCATAATTTAAATAATAAAATTATTTAAATTATTTGTGCATGTGAAGAGTTGTAGTCATGTGACACATGTTGCAATGTGGTAATAAGTGATGGATTAATTCAAATATTTAATTTGAATTATTTTGAGACATGTGAAGAGGAATTAATTAAATAAATGAAATTTACTCAATTAATTGGGAAGGTGGTTAAGTGGAATAACTGGGATAAGTGGGATAATAGAATGCCCTAGAGTAAAATATTATAAGATGTCTTACAAGGTCATGTATCGACTAGGTAATCGTATGATATGGGAAATTTTGGGTGTCTACATTTTCCCCTCTTTGAGATTATATTTGAGATGATGTGATTTATATCAAGTAGCATTATTTCAAAGAAGCTAAGGTATGGATAGAGAAGAAAAGATGATGCCCCAACCACTTAAGTAAGTGAGGAGTAAGATGAATGAAGGAAATGGATGATAGAAGAATATGATGATGCAAAAGATATGAAGAACTGGGATGATGATGTAGGATATGATAATGATGATGATGCCCCCTTGAGAGGATAGGCGAGTTAGAAAAACATAAATCGCTCTCAAAATGAATGAGACCATAAAGGAGGGATAAGATGAATGATACAAGATAGGAAGTGAATGAAAGAGAATAATGACATGTTATGTTGCAATAAAGTGAGAAATCATATTTTTGATGTAGCACTATATGTTATGCACCACAGTATAAAGACGAAGGTGATGGTGTGTCTCGTGCCCTAGCATAATACAACTTTTTCTAGGTACAAGATTTGAATATTAGTTGGGAGTGATTCGTATTTGATGAAAATGCATGATAAAAATGATTACACACCAAGAAAACAAGCATGCACAAATGATACAACAATAAACAAGGTATTGCCCCTATCAAGCTGTAAACTAATGACTAATTGATTTATTAATTCGTTGATGTTGATAGTGTTGTCATTGTGGGGAATGATATATCCCTAGATCAACACAATGATGATTGATTGATTGATTGGGTTTACAACAAGATTAGGATCAATACAAAAGGAAGTGATTCGATAATTTGACACAATTGATTGAATTGGTTGGTATGGATTAAGGATTGAATTGCATTTGGATTATTGGTTGGAATGATTGAAGATGATTGATTTGAATATTTGGATGATGATTGATGAATTGAATTGAGGAATTGATTTTTCTTGGAATGATTTAAGTTGGAGCGATTTGATTATAGGATTGATTGATTGATAATTTAAAGATTGGTTTGAAGGAGTTGAATTGATGTGTTGATTTTTTTTGAAGAATTGATTGAAAGAAATGATTTGGTTTGATTTTATTGCTTGGATTTTTGTTGGCTATTTGATTTTTTTATCTTTTTCTTTTAGGACCCTTTTCCATTTTTTTGTATTTTTGGGGATATTTTGATTTTTTTTGTATTTTGGAAATGATGTAGAAAAAAGGACTCACAAATCAACATTCCATTCACTTGAAAAATTTCATGAAATTATTCATCTCAAATAATGATTAAGTGCATTCTAGATCACAGTGTAATCATTCTCACAACAACCCACAATTCAATGCAACAAACAGTCATTAATAACTTCCATAAAGAAAATAATGAAGCCAATCCCTTTGGTGAGATTTAAGATAAAATAATTACAGACCTCCCTTCCAATTTCTATAAAGATCCAATGGTTGAAAATAAATTTATTGTATTTTCCCAAAATTGCAAACCCTAGGCAGTGTTCAAACTTGCCCTCACCAAAATAGTCATATCTTCCACAAAACTCAATAAAATTCAATGAGACAAAAAGAATTGGAAACTAGAAACAGAGACCTTTCCATCCATATATTATAATCTATTATTTGAATCCATACCAGTCCATAGAAATCACAACTTCAACCTGAAAACAATGTAGAAATCATAAAATGCACACCAAACTTGAGGTTGACATTTATCAAACTTCACAAATAATGTCTCCAACCTCTCCAATTCGAGTTTTGGAGGGTGTAATTATACATTTACAACCACCTTTTAGTTAGTTTGTTAACAAAACACCTTAATGACACTTTTGACAAGTTACTTGACAACTTTCTTGAGCAACTTTTACAATTTTTACAATATGGAACAACTTTAAACATTATTTGACAAATGACTTCAAATATTACTTCCTAAGACTCAAACACCTATAAAATGGTTTTATAAACCTTATTATAAGACCCAATACACAAAATAGAGCAACTATTTACAAATGGCCTCATGGAGGCAAGAAATCAAATAGGTGCTCCTGCACCAAACTCCCGAGGGCAAAAGAATTCAAGCCCCTTTGAATTGTATTCTTCTTGATCATCCAATTATTTCTCACTTTGTCTTTTGTATTTTCAACCTGAAAATTATTCTTTGTCCAAAGCATTAATAACATAATGAAATGAAACAAACTTTCTACCATAATACCTCTTTCATTCATCAATCCTTTGCAAACCTCTATGACCAATTCATCCATGATCATTCCCTTAATCAACTCAACGTCTTCAAGTCCTGAAATCAAGTTTCTTATCTCAATGATACATTCACCTTCTTGCCTTGTAATTTCTGCAACAACTTTACATCCTTCATCTTCATGCTTTGGAACATCTTTGTCTTCATCTAGGAATTCTTCATGTGCATCTTCATATGCTTCTTCTTCCTCTTTCATCTTCTCATTTCTTCTTCTTTTCACAATCGTCTTTATAGGCCAAACCATCTTCCTTTTCAATTTCAAATTCCAACTTGTCTCTTGTTTCATCATTTGTTCTATCCTCTTCATAGATTCTTGGAACTCTTTATCCAACCTCTTCATTTCTTGCTTCAACTCAACAATCTCTCTATCAAGTTTTTCTTGTCTCTTCTTCTTTCTCTCTTCCTCTGCCTGCAAATGCCTTTTCAGAATCTCCATCTTCAAGATGGTCACTAAGCAAGTTTCTCCTTGATTCAACTCACTCACTTTTCACAAATCTCTCTGCCTTCTCAAAGGAAGCCACCAGGTTACCTTCTAAACCTGCAATGAAACACACAACACAAAACCACAACAAACTCTCTAGCCCAGATCTTGCTGAGCTCTGACACCAAGCTGATGCAGAGCAAAGGACTCACAACTCAACATTCCATTCACTTGAAAACTTTCATGAAATTATTCATCTAAAATAATGATTAAGTACATTCTAGATCACAGTATAATCATTCTCACAACAACCCACAATTCAATGCAACAAACAGTCATTAATAACTTCCATAAAGAAAATAATGAAGCCAATCCGTTCGGTGAGATTTAAGATAAAATAATTACAGACCTCCCTTCCAATTTTTATAAAGATCCAATGGTTGAAATAAATTTATTGTATTTTTCCCAAAACTGCAAACCCTAGGCAGTGTTCAAACCTGCCCTCACCAAAATAGTCATATCTTCCACAAAACTCAATAAAATTCAATGAGACAAAAAGAATTGGAAACTAGAAACAGAGACCTTTCCATAAATATATGATAATCTATTATTTTAATCCATACCAGTCCATAGAAATCACAACTTCAACCTGAAAACAATGTAGAAATCATAAAATGCACACCAAACTTGAGGTTGCCATTTATCAAACTTCACAAATAATGTCTCCAACCTCTCCAATTCGAGTTTTGGAGGGTGTACTTATACATTTACAACCAAAACCAAATATTTTCAACCACCTTTTAGTTAGTTTGTTGACAAAACACCTTAATGACACTTTTGACAAGTTGCTTGACAACTTTCTTGAGCAACTTTTACAATTTTTACAATATGGAACAACTTTAAATATTATTTGACAAATGACTTCAAATATTACTTCCTAAGACTCAAACACCTATAAAATGGTTTTATAAACCTTATTATAAGACCCAATACACAAAATAGAGCAACTATTTACAAATGGCCTCATGGAGGCAAGAAATCAAATAGGTGCTCCTGCACCAGGAAATGTTTCGATTTTTTTGGATTTTTTTAAATGTTTTGATTTTTTTGGATTTTGGAAATGTTTTGATTTTTTTGCGATTTTTGAAATGTTTTGATTTATTTGGATTTTGGAAATGTTTTGATTTTTGTATTTTAGAATTGTTTTGTTTTTTTTGGATTTTTTTTCAGGACCTTTTTTTCAAATTTTTTGTATTTTTGAGGACCTTTTTGAAATGTTTTGAGATTTTAATGGATGAAAATTTGGGTAGCCTTTGTGCTAGATATCAATGAAAAGGGAAAACCAAGTCTAGATGCAAGGATATATATGGGATTGATGGATGAAAGGGTGGGTGATAGGATTAAGGATAAAAGGCTCATGATAGATGGATGGATAAAAAGGATAGGTCATAGTGAATGGAATGGATGTATGCATCATAAGAGAACAAGGATGTGATCTCCAAAGACTGTGTCGCATAGGAATAACATGCCCCATTCTAGGTAAAATACTTAGGATTTTTATGATAAATCCTAGAACAATAGGATGGTGATAAGATTGCATTGGAAAAGATGAGGCATCTCAAGAGATACCCAAAAAAAATGTTTCAACATTTTGCCCCTATGTCTTCATCAAGATCAAAAGGAGAAGGGTGGATACATGGACTCAATATGATATCTATGTATGATGGCTAAAGATGGTAGGTAGGATGGAAATGATATGATAAGAAGTGACATGATAGGATAGATAGTGTGGATGAGACAAAGTGTCCCCAAGTGTAAGTGACATAAAAAATCAACCTACACATGACACCTATTTTCCAAGTTTTCATCATGGTACTTATCTAGGGCGTCTGTTTACCAAGTTTTCACTATTGGACAAAGGGATTTCTCTTTAATTTTTTTGACTTTTTTTATTTTTTGAATAGGAGAAGGATAGGAGGGACTCAAGTGTCTAGTTCCATGAAAGGTGATAGTCTCACTAGATGGATGTCGTTGCATGGACCATGTCAAGTGTATTCATAGATGTTGGTAAGGAATTGTATGAGTGTGAAATGGATTAGGTAGATGGTGTATTATGAAAGGCTTATGCAAGGATGGATGAGGAATAGTAGATTATGATGTGGATTGTATAGAAATTATGCAAAAGGTGTTGAAAAAGACAACTGAGAGGGGGGGTGAATCAGTTGTCACCAAATTTAAATGTCTTAACCATTTACTAGAACTAAATCCAAATATTGCATAAATGATTTATCTAGAAATGAAAAAATTGAAATTTATCACATAAACATATTAACACCAAATTTACATGGAAAACCCAATGTGGGAAAAACCATAGTGAGGATTAGCTCACACTATAGAGAATATCAAAACAGATTAAAAAAAGGCTCACTGCTGGAATAAGAATCACTTCCTAGAATAAGGACAGACTTTCCATAGGGCTACAACATGAATGACTCACTGCCACAGAGATACAAAGAATATGGCTCACTTCCAGAGTACATAAGTTATGGCTTACTGCCAAAAGTGAACTGATGGATTTCACCTTTCTTGTGCTAAATTTAGTTCTAGATGAAGCTTAATAAAGGTAGTATTGTATATCAATAATCGCTTGATAGTTATACGCTCATCACATAATTATTGTCTTTGCTTGCTTTGCTTATTCTAATATTTTGTATTCACACCCTTTTTTGTCTCTATATCCTTATATATAAATATGTGTGTGTGTGTG
This sequence comes from Sequoiadendron giganteum, assembly GCA_007115665.2. Taxonomy (NCBI): domain Eukaryota; kingdom Viridiplantae; phylum Streptophyta; class Pinopsida; order Cupressales; family Cupressaceae; genus Sequoiadendron; species Sequoiadendron giganteum. Next base: position 34,862,683 of record CM021101.1, read on the forward strand.
TGTGTGTGTGTGTGTGTGTTTGTGTTAGTGTGTGTATGTATTTTATTCATTAATTAGGTCGGTCAAACATCCATAAAGTATTGCACATGCTAAGTCAGCCAAGATCTTCAAATATCTAAATTATAGTTTTTCACACACTAGGAACCAAACCTAAAAACCAACACAACAGACAACATATATTGGTCATCTCCAATGGGAAATAAATTTCTGTAAATGATTTATACATACAATACTATGTTGATAGATCAATGACAACCTATTGACATTAATGACAACCATTTGATGAAATCTTTAGTCTCCAACAATCTCCCCCATTGTCATTGATGGCAATGCAAGATGTGAAAAGCCAACAACAACAACCTTTGTAAATATTTTGATAAAATGATTTTCCTTTTTTTTCACATGCTTTCTTTCTCCCACTTTGGCATCAAGGACAAAAAAATTAAAGTATACTGCAACTGAATGTTCTGACTACTCCCCCTCTCAAAATGTTTCTTCACAATTTTTTTTGTTTCTTTGACTCTTTATCTCTTCATTTATTTATCTCTCCCTTTACTTCAAAAAATTCTACAAAAAAGGTTATAAAAAATGATTCTTTACCTCAATCCTTCTTTCTTTAAAATATTTCCTTGTATTTTTCTTTCAATTTCACAAGACATGTCTTCCAAGAATCCATTTTCAGCCTGATACATAGACAAATATTATTGTTCTTTGCTATTGAATCAAGTGTTTCTAGAAGAGTATCCAGAATAGTAATATTTTGTGTGTTGTTCTTAGTATCCACCAAGAGACCGGAAAGGTGTTCCAATCTTAACTCAATTATATCTTTGACTTTCCAAAAGGTCTTCACAATGCTATCCCTCTTAGTTACCTTGATTGTTGCAACATCAGATTGTAAGGAATTGATCCTTTTCTTTTGTGTTCCATCCTTTTCATTAAGAGCATCATATGTTTTTCCAATAGAGTTCAATTCATGCTCAATAGAATCAATTTTTTTTTTGTAGTTCCCAATAGTAATAGGCCATCAGAGACAATACCTGTACACATTGTTTACACTCTTGATGTAGGTTTTTAGTTCATTTATACTCTCAGTCAACTTCTTCCATGCATTTTGGTATCTTTCTTCCATAGCCAATTGGATTTCATCTATTTCTATCGTTTCACCGAGTGATTGTTCCTTTAATCTATCTTTAATTTTTTCAATCAATACTTCTGATAAAATACTTGAAATTTTTCTTTAATTAATATCATTATGAATTATGTAAATGGCCAGAGCGTCTGTAATCTCATCCTATTCATATGAAGGTCGGGACAACCATATTTCTCCAATATTCTTCAATCCATCAAGTTGCTCAAGAATTCTTAACACTTTTTCTTTAGTAACATCTTCTTCATCACCATCTGTTGATACAAGATCAAATGTTTCTGTAATTTTTGTTTCCTTTTCTTCTCCCTTTTCCTCTGTCTTTTGCTTCTTTATTTCTAAAGAGCAACATTGATTCTTCTTGTTTTCTTCTTTTTGGAGGAGAATCCTGGCTTAGACATCACAACCAAACTGGGAACCACACTAGAGTTCCATGCATTCATTTTTATTTCAAAATATTCTTTACAAACCTTTTCTTTTTCAACTAGACAATTCAAATATCGATAAACTTTCTTCCCAACAAGTATAGATGACTTCCATACAAAATTTTCTTTCAATGGTAATGAATTTATCATATAACTAGGGATCCAAAGCAAAAAGGATAATTTTCATTTTTTTTCATTTTATATTTTCCATTAATTAATTTCTTAGCAATTCACACAAGTCAAAATCCTCCTTATTTTTAGCCATTTGATGTGCAGCATAAAAACCAATCGTTGAGGTATAACCTTCCCTATTCTTGGAATAAATCTTATATGAGATACCATATGCCACATATTTTATTACTAGGCCAATTATAGTGTGAATAATAATTGCGCTTTGATCTTATGCTACCCCAATTAGCGATTCAACCTCTATATTCTTTACAGACTTCTTGACTAGAATAGGTCCATTATTGAATAATCTTGTTAATGTTGCAATTTCTTCTTTCGTGATTTCATAAGTTTTTTCAAAAATCATTTGTTCACCTTGAATTTTTCTTAGAATAGCCTAAACAATGTCCACATTTGAAAAGTATGGAAATTCTCTCCAAATTTCTAAACCCTTGTTCCCTAAATTATTGACCATTTGCTTTTGCTCAACTAAAAGAGAAGTCTCAAGATTTCTATTCTTTTCATGATCAAATTCGTCAATTTGTAACCTACTCAATTTCTATAATTCATTGTTGTGTGGATTGAATATCACCATTTCCTTTGACTCCATTGCTTCATCCTTGTTCTATATAATTTCGCTTGTAAAAACCTAACTCTCTTACTTCTCAGCTCATTCACTTCAAAAAAGAAAATGACTACTCAATCTTCCTTATTATCACTTTTTAGGGTTTCATCATAAAGGATAATTTATTCCTTGCGATACATGTTGGAAAGAGACACTGCTAATATCATTTTGTTTTTACATTGATGGAAACCCTAATCAATGATTAGATACACACATCATCATTTGACCATAGCGGCAGATAGATTGAAGATAGTGAAGGAAGAACTGTCCATTCGATAGTTTTGTGTTAATCGATTCTTATGAATATTTCCTACTAATATTTTGAATGTTGTGTATCTCAGGGAATTTTTTTGGTATTTTATCTTTGTTTCTATTGAATCTTAGTGGCTTGTATTGATCTTTGTGTAAGTTAGAAGATCCGGTTGAATAATTTCTTGTTTAGCAGTGCAAGGAGGCCAAATTCATGGATATAACATGTCACAGATGTTTGGGAGGTAGGTGTTCAAGTATGTTTATGTTCGAGCATCTTTGTTTGGGTCTTAGCTAATTTTTGGCCAACTTTTGTGAATGTGTATTATACATCACTCATGATTTGAGCTGACAATTGTAAATATTTGTGTTTTCTATTGATGTCGACATATTGCGATTAAATTCTTGGTCACGGATATATAAGTGATTGATCATATCATTTTGATATAAGAAGAAGGTGTGTCGATACGAATTGTGAATATTAGAAGATCAAAAGAGTGATTATGCATAGTTTCACTTGTGCATTAAGGATTTTGTGATGCGAGTTTGAGCAAAGAAGAGAAAAATTATAAAAGCAATTAGAAGGATAGAAGATTGATTGTTGAGCCTAATTGAAACTGTAATCAAGAATATGTAGATGCTATTACTTCAGTTCAATTCTTCAGATGGTCTTAATCTGAATATCTTATAAGGTAGTAAGCCTTCTTATTTTGAGTAGTGAGCTCTAGGCAGTGTGCCTGAATGCAAGTGCATTCCCCATATTGTAAAATTCATTTGAGTATACTCAAAAAATATTGTGGATTGGCCATCCACCATGGTTTTTCCCCTAACAGGTTTTCCACATAAAACTTCTTGTGTTATGGTGTTGTGATTTTTTTCTTCATGTTCATGCATTTTGGTTGAATGTTACAAGTGCTTTGAAGATAAAGGTTATTAAAGTTAATTTTTGCACAAATTTGATTCACCACCCCTCTCAGTGTAGCTTGTTTCCAACAATTGGCATCAGAGCTATTTCCTCAGAAGAATTCTAACAACATGGGGAGATCTTGGAATGTGTTTCAATAGATTCAAGTAGTCTTCAACAACAAATTTTGGTGGCCCTAGATGATCTTGATCAGTCAAAGTCTGAAGTTCAGAAATTGCAAGAAAACCTCATGGATGTTGAGAAATTCATTAAGTCTTTGAAAGACAAAATAAATAAGTCCAGAGAGAGAGAAAGGAAATATTTGATCAGATTAAGAAGAATGACAATAAGAGCATTGAAGATGAACAACTCAGTCAAGCCCTAAAGGAAAAGATAGAAGAATGTGAAAATATTACCAGAGATAATGTTGTCCTAAAGCATGAGATGGAATCTATCACGATGAGGATGACCAAGGAGCTTGAAGACAAAAAGAGGAATGAAGAGAACCTAGCACAATCCTTGAAATAAAAATCTAAATTATGTAGCCAATTGGACAATAAATTGGAGCAATCTAAAAATAATGAGGAAGTATTGGAAAAATAGATTGATGATCTCATAAATGAACTTGCTACTACAAATGAGTACAGGGAGAAGTTCAAAGTTAGCTTAGAAAATCTTGATGAATTGATTAAATTTTAGAGGATAGAAGGTGACAAGCGAGGTCTTGGATATGAAGAAGGAGAAAATTCTAGATCAGGACAAAGGAGATTTAGGAAAGGAAATCAAATGAACAAATCTGGAAGGTATCCGGTAAAGAAACCTAATTCTTGAAGATTTAATAGATATTGTTTTAGTTGTAATAATTTTGGACACATGGCTACTCAATGTAGAATCAGAATGAATCCAAGTGGTCCATCATTCTCAGGTCAATTCTTTAATTTCAATAAGTTTGGTCATAAGTCAAATGAATGCAAAAATGTGTTGAAAAATTTTCATAGAAATTTCAGATGCTATACATACAATAGACTTGGCCATATTTCTAACTAGTGTAGATCAAGAAAAAATCACTGGAACAACTAGTCTGGACAGAGAAATGTTGTGTGCTATAAGTGCAAGAAATTTGGTCACATTGATACATTATGTTGGAACAAAAAAGGTCTAGTAAATCAAAGGAGAAAAATGAAAAATGATAAGGGAAAAGGAAAAATCACTATAGATGTGATTAGGTAGTAAATGCAAAATAAATGGGAGAATAAAATCCCTTTATTGAAGGAAATGAGCCATCACCAGAATCTACTTCTGGTAGTTTCTTCGGGCATTAGCTTCAGGCCTTTGGCTTAGGGGGAGTTGTCAAGAAAATATCTTAACACCCTGTCGATAACCGACACCAAGATGTGGATAAGTTCAATAAGTGCATAGATGCTCTATAGATGTTAAAATTGTGAACCCCAATACTATACCTACACAAACACAACAAACAAACACATAGTTAGGTTCATATGCAAGATAAAACAAGGATTCCCCATGAAATCCATTTGTAATTCTCAAAATAGGAAAAATGAAGAACAAGACATAAAAATCAATGAAATCCTAATTAAGAAAGCAAAATCTTGATCCCATGGGGGAATTGGTGCCAATTGGTGTGTTGAAATTGGCCCTTTCCCAACTCCTTTGTTGTAATGTTGATGATTGAATCTCATTGATGAGATTTTGGCATAACCTTGCTATGAAATCATGAAAATGATGAAACATTTCTATGAAATAGGAAAAATTAGCTCTCAATGTGAAGAGAGTAACTTTGCTCAAATTGTGGATGAAATGAAGTATAGTATACTTGCTTGGATTGTGGATGCTTGAATGAGAGGAAGAGTCTCTCATTTATAGATTTCTAAATTCAAAGAAAGAGTGAAATTGAGTAATGTGGGATCATTCAACATCCAATGGCCAAGTGACACTTGTCAAGATGTGAATAGTTGAAGGTTGTGCACATTTTGGTCAATGTGCATGATAAATGTCATTAGGTGGAATTTGAAATTGAGGAAATGACATGTGAGAGGTAAAAAGAATGAAGTTAATGCCACTTGGCTCAATGCACAAGGACATGTAAGAGGAGTGAATGCTTTGTTGAAAGGAAAAATCCACTTGGATTTGAATTCAAATTTGAGGAAATATTCCTCTTTTATGCCATGTTGAAAGAAAATAAGCAATTTAATAAATCAAATTAATTGATTTATTATGCAAGTTGCATTCTCTAGAGGATGTGACATGGATTAAGATTAAATTAATCACAGTTTGATTAATTTAATGAAGAATTACAGGATGTTACAACTTTGACTTGAATTTACAAGTTAATTTAAATCAAGAATTGAGAGGAAAGGTTTAATTAAATAAATGTCTTGATTTATTTAACCAAAGGGGATAATGTTAGATTAAATCAAATAATGTTTAATTTATTCAATTTAATTAGAGGAATTTTAGGATTTAATCAAATAAGATGAATTATTTAATTAAAGAGGGATAGAGGATTAATTAAATTAAATTGATAATCAACAAGGGAGAAAGACCTAATTAAATAAATAATGATTTATCTAATTAAGAGATGAAAAAGTGATGATAAGTTGAGAGTATGTTTGAGGATGAAATGATGTTAGTAATCGGGATCAAGTGCATAGGATTGAATTGCATATTTTCCACGTCTACAAAAACTATTGGAGAGAGTATTATGTAGTATTGGAGGTCCACAAAAGATTTATCTTTCACAGTGCATGGAAATAGGCTATCCAGATGAGTTAGGGTAAAAATCATTTATTGTGACAAAAAGGGTTAGGTATGCAAGTAATAAAAATTCATTTGTATCTTTCATTTGTCACTTTTCATTTTGAAGAAAATACGTTGGAGAGCTTTGAGGCAAACTTTGGTGAATTAAGGTGAAATTCAAGTGTGAAGAAGCTTTGAACAATCAAAATCCGGTATGACGAAAAGGTATTTATCAAAAAAACCCTATGAATTTGTGAATTGGTGTAAATGGCTACTCCTTTGGTAGTTTAAGTCAAGGACATACCTCATCCCGAATTCCAATGGCATCCCTTCAAGTCTATTGAGACTGATCCCTTAGGTGCATTTTCATCTATCCCATACAGAATCTTGCATACTAAAGATGTTAGGGCATATATCCATGCAAACATTGAAGAGTTAGGAAGCTCACAACTACTTAATCTATATAACAATCATATAATAGGAGAAGACTTTTGTGTCAAGACAAAATTCAAAACCCTAGAAGAAAAGACATTTACATAGATTGTAAAATTTCCCATCTTTGAAGAAAATGAATGGGTCAGGTACATCTTGAGTCAAGTTCATGTAGAATTCATCTAGTTGAATATACCCTTCAAGATAACAAAAGAGGTTATAAATATTATTACAGGTTTAAGTTCCTCTAGTGGATTACCAATTCTGAAATCGATGAAGAATCAAACGGTCACTGATGCAACAAGTTCTAAGTATGACAAAAGAGAAATGACAATTGATGATATTGTGTATATAGATGTCAAATTTGTATCTATGGTTATTAGGTACAAAATCTATCATTCCAGCTGAGAAAAATCTATGTCTAGTACAACCATTTATGCAACCTATCAGATGGTAAAGGAAAATACAAACTATGATCTATGTGAGTTTCTAAGAAGTCAACTGATGGAAAATATTGGGAAAATCAAGAAGGATAAGAAAAATTCCTTTAATTATGGTAACTTTCTATTATGCTTATTCTTTTACTTCATGAATGAGGTTTCGAGATTCAAAAAGGTTCATTGGCAAAAAGATAAACTGGTGGCCGCTCAAATCATAAATCTCTTTCATAGATTTGCAGACATTAAGACAAAGAATGCTACTATCTGGGAATATTTCAAAAGTTTTCAGAGTATGATGTAGACTAGAGAAATAATTCCTACTTCTATTGTGGATAAATATAAGGATACAATTTGTTTTATGGTAGATATTGATCAATGCATGATGGAAGTTGTTGATCCCAAAATAGTCTAGATCATGCCAATTGGCTATGAAGTTGAACAACAGATTTTGGAAATGTATGCACAACATTTGCTAAATATGCCTCTAGATCTGGTAGAAGAGAGGTTTGGTACTTATGCAGAAAAGAATATACAGGTACACAATAAACTCAGAAAACCTGTGTTATTTAGAAGAGTTAGAAAAGAAATAGAAATATTTGTAGAAAGTATGGGCATATCAGCAGAAAGGGTAAGAGAAGCTAGAAGGAAAAGAGAAGAAGTTGAAGCAGAAAAGGAGGTGGAAAAAAATGAATCTTCTAGTCCGATAGCACCCTCTACCAGAACTAGTTCACCAAGGAGCTTTGCATCCCTATTCACTCCTATAGCCAAGACAATTCTTGTGAAGACATCCGATAAGGAAAGAAAAAGAAAGAAGGATAAAAGCAAAAGAATTTATGTGGTAGTCTCTGAAAATGAAGAGACAGAATCAGATGAAGGAGTTAGAGAAATCAAGCATCAAGGTGCTAAGGTAGTAACAATTTCCAAAGGCAAACCCTCTGATGAAGAAGTGAAAGCACAAAAGAAGGAAAAATTTGACAAACCAAGTATGTCAATGGAAGAAGTTGAAAAAGATTTGATCAAATATGGAAATCTTAAACTGCTTTGTAAATGGTATGAAACTTTTGATAAATCTGGTCAAAGAACTCTTGAGGAGGCAACAATAAAGTATTTGAATATATTTTCAATAAGGTTCTTATTGAATTAATTCCTAGTCTACCTAAAAGATTGTATGATATTTTAGAAATGAGGAGAGTCAATGCTAGAACAAAAGAAGAACAAATAAGAGAAATAATCCTTGCAGAATTATGTTCGGTAATGTCTATAGAAGATATGTAGGCACTCCTGAATAAAGCCAAAAAGGAATTCAAGAGCAAGACAAGGGTTAATTAGCTCATTATTGTTCTGACTCATGAGGTTACAAAAGAAACTGAATAAATCTTGAGAAAGATTTTGTTAAATGACAAAATTGACATTGTCACAAAAGAAACTCATGATAAAGATGTCCCATCTAGTCTGAAAGGAGAAGAAGAAGAAGAAAAACTTGATACAACTAAGGATACTCAGATTTCTCTTGATATGGACAATACAAAAATACCTATGGAGATTGAGACTCCTAAAATTATATCCGTTGAGAAGAATGAGAAAATTGAGATTCCAGAAGTTAAGCAAGAATCTACAGCTGAAGAATCAATGGTTGAGGAAAAGAAAGCTGAAGTAAAGGAAGCTCCAGTGGATGCAAGAGACACTGTAGAGGAAGTGAAGAAATTTTTGGTAGAAAATAAGGGAGAATTTGATCTTGAATTGATTGAAGGTCCTATTGACCTATCCACTTTTTCTCCAATTCAGAAAATGAAGGTAGCATCATTCGGCCAAGTGAAGGCTAGAGAGGAATTGTTGAGGTCTCACATTGAGGGCAATGAAATTTTAAACCTTACATGTGGAGTTCTAGAGAAAATAATACCTACACATGTCAAAGATCTGTATGGTTCCTCCTCCGGTGAACTGAAGAAGCTCATCAACTCTGTAAGTACTCACTTTGAGTCACTTGAGAAATCAACTATGGTTAAAGCGCATAAAGAATTTGATGCCAAAAGGTTCAATGGGTTGAAAGAAATGATTGCTAAGGATAAAAATATGTTAGCCACATGTGTGAAGAATATTCAAAATTCTCTGTCTGAAGGTGGAAATATTTATAAATCATGTTTGTCTTTGTTAAAATTTACTGAGGAAAACGAAAAGAAGGTTAAGGATCTGGAAAAATAGTTAACTACTATTTATGAAGCCTTTGATCCTTTAGTTGGTGGTGTTGCAAATAAATAATGTCAGGTAATATCTCTACTTGACAAGATAAGAAGCTTGGATCATGAAAATGACATATTTGTGGAGAAAGCATGTGAACTTAGAGGCCTAGTTGATCTAAAGATTGAGATAATGTCAAGTGCACTAAAGGTAAAGATGTCATGGCAGTTAGTGATCCAGTGAACTTGGAGGCTATAGAGACACAATCCTACTTAGTTTTTGGTCACCTAACAATTTTGGAGAGTCTCAAAAGGGTTTGGGACACAAATTTTATCCAGTTGAAGAAATATTTTGCAGATATTTTCTAGTTTATGTAAGTTAAAGAAGCATCTTTGTATATATGCAGTCTTTTTATAACAATCTTTGTTTGATCTCTTTTTGGTTTGTGGAGTCTTGCCTTTTCCATTGATGTCAAAGGGGGAGAATAGTAGAGTGAAAAATGTATAATAATCTTAGGGGGAGAGTTGTATTTTTGAAATTTTGAAGATGGCAGTGTAATTCATCTTGGTACTGATCCGACACTCAGTCAATTTTCACTAAGTGTTGCCATCAATCCCAAAGGGGGATATTGTTGGCAAGAGACACTACTAATATCATTTGGTGTTTTCATTTATGGAAACCATAATATACGATTGGATATGCACATCATCATTTGACCATATTGGCAGACATATTGAAGATAGTCAAGGAAGAATAGTGCATTCGACAGTTTTGTGTTCATCGATTCTTATGAAGATTTCCTATCATTATTTTATGTTGCATATCTTAGGGAATTTTTTTTGGTATATTATCTTTGTTGCTATTGAATCTTAGTGGCTCGTATTTATCCGTGTGTGAGTTAGAAGATCCGATTGAATAATTTCTTGTTTATCAATGCATGGAGGCCGACTTCATGAATATAAAATGTCGCGAATGTTTGGGAAGTAATTGTTCAAGTATGTTTATGTAAAAGCATTTTTTTAAGTCCTAGCTAAGTTTTGGCCTACCGTTGTGGATGCGCATTATACATCACTCATGATTTGAGATGACAATTGTAAGTATTTATGTGTTATATTGATGTTGACATAATGCTATTAAATTCTTGGTCATGAATATATATAAATGATTGATCATATCATTTTGATATAAGAAGAAAGTGTGTCCATACGAATTGTGAATATCAGAAGAGAAGAAGAGAGATTATGCATAGCTTCACTTGTGCATTAAGGATTTTGTGATGTGAGATTGAGCAGACCAGAGAAAAAGTGCAGAATCAATTAGAAGGACAAAAGATTGATTGTTGAGCCTAATCGGAAATATAATCAAGCATATGTAGATTCTATTAATTTAGTTCAATCCTTTTGATGGTCTTAATTTGAATATCTTGTAAGGCAGTAAAACTTCCTATTTCGAGCAGTGAGCTCTAAGCAATGTGTATGAATGCAAGTGCATTCCCCATATTGTAAACTTCATTTGATTATACTCAGATCATATTGTGGATTGGCCATCCACCATGGTTTTTTCCCTAATAGGGTTTTCACATAAAATTCTTGTTTTATGGTGTTGTGATTGTTTTCTTCATGTTCATGCATTTTGGTTGAATTTTACAAGTGCTTAGAAGATAGAGGTTAATAAAGTTAATTTTTGCACAACATAGATTCATCTCCCCCTCTCAGGGTATCTTGTTTCCAACAACACCATCATTCATAATTTACTTTTTCAGTTCCTTCTTTTGCCAAAGCTATCATCCATATTGTGAAATGCAATACAAGCCAAAGGGTTCTACAAATCTTTTGTATAGCTTATTTTCTACTAGAATTTTATTCATTGCCTTCAAAATGAGAATTTTCATCACATATCCTTGTGTCATCACATGACATCTCTTATAGTGAGGGTTAGATATATTTTTCTATGACTACTCTCCCTGAATCCATTACTAAATTTAGTTCATAGAAGGGGCATCTACATTGTATGTAGATACAAGATTCTCTAATTTTTCCTTGTTCTCATATTCTTCTTTCTTTCTCCAAATATTTTCCATTTATCTTCTCACTTCTTCTAGATTTACCTTTTTAATAAAATTTTCCTTATGTTGTAGATTCGGTTTATTCCCAACTTTTTTCTTATAAAAAATTTAAAAATATCCTAGTTTGTTGCAAGAGTGGCATACAAAAAATATTTGATCATAAGAGTTTTTATTCATCTTTTTCCTATATTGGTTAGCCTTGTGTCCAAAAATATTGCACATGTAATAGTAACCTTGGAACAAATGAAATATTCTACTGGTATTGAATCTATTCATAATTATCTGACTTCTACATTCGATATATTTATGTCCAAACTTGTTGCACACATAACATTGTCCAACAAAGAATCCAACATTCTGACTTAATCTATTCTAATTCATCATACTTATACATTTTGTTGCTCTTTGTCTGAATTTATTGCATGAGTAACAAAAGCCATTAAAAGATGGGCTCCTTTGATTACTAGGTTATCGTTTGGGTATCCTTTTGGTATTAATCCTTCTATTCTTTCCTTGATAAGTACCGCCTTTGCTTTGACTATTCATTTTGTTGAAAATTGTATTAGTTTTTTTGACTTTTTTCTTATTCGAGTCCTAGACCACCTTTATCCTTTACAGGATTCTGAGATGAAATTAATTCGTCAAGCAATCTCGAACTTATCTTGATTTTTTCTTAAAATCTTTTTTCCTTTTCCAGATCAGATTTAAGAGCTACTACTTGTTTAATCTTTTCACATTTTTATATCTTTTGATTGATAACTTCTTTGCTTTGTTCAATTTCCAATTTCAGATTCTCTTCCACTCTTCTTCTTTCTTCAAGTTTCATCCTTAGAGTTTCAACAGTCTCCTTTGCTTCTTTTAGTTCCTGATAAACTTATTTGTGCTTCAACTTAGATTTATGGATTTGATTTCATAGTTTTTGAATACATTCACCAACTTTCTTGAAATTTTCTTTTAGATCTTCATTCTTAGAATTTGAGGTCCCTATTCTCAATTCTTCATCTTGTAACATTAGAATAAATCTTCTTGATAAGATCTGCAACTAGAACGAACAATTTTTAATCCTAATCTAAATCAAAACTAATCTAAAATCAAACAATAAAGAACGAATATGAAAACATGATAAAAACTAAACAAATTGAATTGATCTCACCGAATATGCATTCATTCCTTCGAATTATCTCCATTGCTCTTCTCCATTTTGCCTTTTTAGTATTCTTGCCCTCAGATTTCTATGTTTGAATGCAAATATAGCTTTGTCGAGTGTCTAAGCAAAATATCAAAGAATGGTCTCTTCTCAAAAGTATGTGATTTCGGGAGAAGGAATAATGAGAATGACATGCCATTTTATAGATTTTGTGTTTTGGAACGATCGACTTAGATTGAAAGAGAGATTGATGGATGAGATTGATGAATGCCATGCGATGTGAGTTTTGTCAAATAGAACGTGAGTTAGAATGTGAGTCAGGAAAGACTAAAAATAGAACAAGATCTTAATCTTCAGTTAAGAATCTTAAAAAATAGAAGAAATAGACTTTGAATGTCAAAGACAAAGTCAGAAGTTGAAGAATAATGCATTCGAATGCAAACTTGAGTTAATTAATTAAATAAAAATATTTAATTAATAAACGCATACATGCATATGAGTTAGAACTAGTTAATCAACTAGTTGTGACAGAGAGTCTTCCTGCAGAGATGACCAACAGTTGAATTCAGAGATAACTGGAGAACTAAAAATAGATCTCAAGTCAGAAGGTGAGTGAATGATTAGATAATTGATTGATAGAGGAACGTGACATAAATGAATTAAATTTGAATTAAATGTTAATTTATTTAATTTGACTTTTGAAAAGGGTGGAATTGAATAATTAAATAATAAATATTTAATTATGGTTGAAAAAGGGGTTAAATGAATAATTAAATAAAGATATTTAATTATAGTTGGAAAAGTATGATAAAAAGAGGGTTTAATTAAATAATACATATTTAATTAAGAAATAAGAATTAATTAGTTAGGGACATAATTAAACAAATATGATTTATTTAATTAATCAAGTTGAATAAAGATTAATGATGAATTAATGAATTAATTAAACAGGGATATTTAATTAATAGAAGAAATACGTATTAGAAAGGTAATTAAATAATAAACATTATTTAATCATGACCATGGATAATAGAAAATTATGTCGAAAGCGGTGTTTGCAGGCCTAGACCAATTTTTGGTATCTACACATCTAAGTCAGATCCCTTCACCATTTAGTTCAACCTGCCAAGATCTCCTTCAAGCTATTAGGTTTATTCCAAAGAACCTTTCTCAGATACCAATTGTTGAACAAGACAACTAAGAGGGGGGGTGAATCAATTGTCACAAAACTTATATATCTTAACCATTTACCGGAACTAAATCCAAATACCGCATAAATGATTTATCTATAAATGCAAAAATTGAAAGTTATCACATAAACACAATAACACCAAATTTACATGGAAAACCCAATGAGGGAAAAACCATGGTGAGGATTAGCTTACACTATAGAGAATATAAAAACCGATTACAAAAAGGCTCACTACTTGGAATAAGGCTAACGTCTTGGAATAAGGACTCATCATCCATAGGGCTACAATCTAGATAGCTCACTGCCATAGAGATACAAAGATGGCTCACTGCCAGAGTACATAAGTTATGGCTTACTACCAAAAGTGAACTGATGGGTTACACCTTTCTTGTGCCGAATTTAGTTCCAGATGAAGCTTGATAAAGTTAGTATTGTATATCAATAATTGCTTAATAGTTCTACTCTGATCACACACTTATTGTCTTTGCTTGCTTTACTTATTCAAATTTTTTGTATTCACATCCTTTTTTGTTTCTATATCCTTCTTGCATAACCTCGCATCATTGTCTATTCTGGAGAGACATATATGCATATATATATATGTATATTATTCATCAATTAGGTTATCCAAACATCCATAAAGTATTGCACACGCTAAGTCGGCCAAGATCTTCAAATATCTTAATCATAATTTGTCACACAGTAGGAACAAGATCTAAAAACCAACACACTGGACCACATATAACGGTCATCTCCAATGGGAAATAACTTCTAGTAAATGATTTATACATACAATACTCTTTTGGCATCAATGACAACCTACTGACAATAATGAAAACCAGTTGATGCAATCTTAAATCTCCAAGAAAATGATGGATGAAAAGTTTATGCAAAAGCATGGACCGTAGGAAGGTGATTGGGAAGATATGTAGGATAGTAGTTGAAGGATGGGGAGATAGAGGTATTTTGGGAATGTAATCATGACCAAAGGTTTCACACACCATGTTAAACATGGAATATTTTGATGGAAAGGTGGTGTAGGAAGCAATAACAATGTTTTCTTCGGAGATGGTTGACAAAGTGCTTTAGGTACCCACATAGACTTAGTATTTTTATGATTTTTTCTTTGCTAGTGGGATTTTTGAAAGGAGTGGAATTTTTGGATGGAAGAGGATGGTTGGGATTTTTTTGATGTGGATGCCTCATTTGACTTGATTTATTTTTGCTTAAGTACCCAAACCATTTTTTTTTAGACTTTTCTTTTGAAGGTTTGGGCTTATATTTCTTTTTGGGTGTACTTGGCTTTGAATTTCTGCAATTTTATGCTAAGGCGTTATGATGTTTAGGATTTTTGAATTTATGAGTAGAGGCATCCAAATTTTTATTTTGGAATCCCTTGGGTTTCATGGAATGAGTGGAAGCTTTATGCTTAGACAATGTGTGCATTTGTTGGTCATGATTAGGATTTTTAGGAGATTTATGGATAGGTGGATAAGGATATTAGATAATGGGGATATTAGGTGTTGGGAGTAGTGTAGGTATATTAGATGGAGGGATATTAGGATTTGGAAGCCATGGTGGTAGATTGGATGGTGGAAGGTGTACTGTCACATGCATTTGTGATTTGTAGGATGATGGAGGTGGAATGCCAACATGTGTTTTGGGTGTATGATAGGGCTTGTGATGGAAGGAGGTGGACTTAGGATGCATGGGGGAAGTACCAACATCTTGAGATTGGTGTCCTTGGGGTGTATATACAAGGCCATAAGAGAATGGAGGTACCTTGACATGGATTGGCTTCAGAAAACCTTATTCATAAAGGCCTAAGCCTTACCTTGATAGTTCATGTTTTAAAGCATGTGATGGACAATGGGACTAGGTGTGTTTTGGGCACTAGAATTGAGTTAATTATTAGATGAAGAAGGTGAATTGGATAAAGGTTTTCATTTTCCTAAGGCCTAAGTCGTTACCTTGATAGTTCATGTTTTGAAGCATGTGATGGACAATGGGACTAAGTGTGTTTTGGGCACTAGACTTGAGTTAATTATTAGATGAAGAAGGTGAATTGTATAAAGGTTTTTATTTTCCTAAAGAATAAAACTCATGGATGAAGGTGGATAGACCAATAGGATATGTTGGACTTGAAATGGGGTCAATAGTGGGTGATGGAGGATCATTAGTATTTTGATTAGAATTGTGTTCACTTAGATCCAAGGTATTTATTTGATCTTATACACTTTCTTGGGAGGCACATGTCTCATCATGACAAGTGGAAGTTTTTGCATCATGAATAGGGATAGATGGAGGGGAAGTTTCTTTGCTTTGAATTTGGGTTGTAGAACGGGGTGAATGTTCAATTAGGTCAGCAAGACTTTCATTATGTGGATCTTGGGTGTCTTGTTCATGAATGTTAGTGGGGTATGGATAAGATCAAGTTTCCCATGGATAGGCTCTTCATCATGAATAGTATCTTGATCATGGAAAAGATATATGTTATGGATAGGTTTGATGAAAATTATTTGATCTTGATTAGTAGGAGGGCTTGATGTTTCCCCATGCTTAGGATTAGGCTCTTGGCATACCTCTTGGCTTGCTTGAATGGAAGTGGATGGGGAAGGCTCTTGGATGGGCTCAACATATTATTGATGGTCAATATTATGAGGGCATAATGGAGTTTGAGTTGGGCTCATGGGGGAGACTCTAGAATAGGTTCAAGGGGTTGTGGGTGGCAAGATGGAATTAGAAGACTAGGCATGGTGTTGGAAGAATATTTTGTAATCTCAAGGATGGGAAATGGTTTACATGGTTGACTCCTTGCTAGTATCCCTTGGGTCACATCCTTTGTAGGTGGATGGTTAGATTTGGGTTTTATTTTGTAATGTTTGAACTTAGGGCATAAAATTGATGGATGATTGGATGAAGGTGTGGGTAATGAAGGGTTTGATGGGTTGGAATGTGTGGGGGCCAATTTATTTGGACTAGGACATGGTGGCTTTAGGATATTCCTTTGATTAGATAGTGGTATAATATATTTATAGGATGCATGAGCTAGGTTGGTATTTCCCTTGTCAAAGGTGGTATTAAGACTTAAAGGCTTTTGATCTTGTTGTGAAGGTGGAATTTGGCTCACATGTTCTTATTGTGGGATGATTGTATATGTTGGCATAGGATTGACATGAAAAGAGGTGGGATAATTTGATGTGGAATTGTTATGGAAGGATGTGAGATAAGGTGATGTGGAATTGTTTTAATAGGTGGATGGATTAGATTGATATGGAATGGAGGGAGATGCCACATAGGAATGATGTGGAATTGATTGGTGTTGAATGAATAGAGCATGATGTGCTTGTTGGGTTTGACAAGTGGCTATGAAATATTGAGCTTGCACTATGAGATGTTGCATTTGAGGTGATTGGCTTGCTTGAGGTTAAAATTGTTTGATGAGGGCTCAGAGCCTGTGTATAGTTTGTTGGTCTAAGAGTTGTGGTGCTTGATAAATTTATTGGAGGAGGTATTGGAATTGAGGTACTAGGTCTTCTAATGTTGGTATGGAGTAAAATGATGTTGATTGGATTAAATAGATTATGATGATTAAGATATGATTTGTAATGACAAGATTAGATGATTTGGATGATGTGGTAAGTTTTTATTGGAAGTTTTACTTGGGAAATATCAAACACAAGATCTCACATGTAAATGCATGAAAACACACACCAAACACAATGAAAATTTTATATTTCAAGATTAAATGTTATGATCAAGAAAACACTTGAGTACACAACAAAAACTCATACATAACATAATATCCTATCTCTATTGAAATGTAAATCTCTATCATCAAGCCTCAAGAGATAACCCCAAGGTCTCTAATGTCAAGTCTTGACAATGCAATAAAATAACTCAAAGATAATGTGAAAATTTTGGGTAATCACAAGGAGCCTTACAAATGAACAATGTGCGAAGCTTCAAACTCATCAAATATAGCAATGTAGTGATGTTGATTAAATCCTAAACTAACCCAAATTTAAAAGAAATAGAAAATATAAATGGTGGAGAGATATTTCTAAAACTAAAATCTAAGATCAACTGTGCAAACAATCAAACATTCAAAATGGACCAATCCTTCTAGAACTAATTCCTGCTAAACCTAGATTAATCCTATAATCTAACATAAATAGTGTAATCTTCTGAGGAATCCAAAATTTTAGATCATGGAGCATTCACATAGATAAACCTTATTTAATAACTGAAATGGATAAATACCCACAATTGAACTCAACACATAAAATATAGGTCCAAGATAACTTTACATAGTAACTTGTAATAAGAAAGCAACAAAAAGTATGGACCAAGGATTGCTCAAACACCTCAAATGTTGAATCATTAACACAATTGCATGACATCTAAACCTAAAATCTAACACACAACCACAATTTCAAAGCAATCTTTAGAGATCTAGTAAACAAGAACCATGCAAAGTGAACAACACAGGAAAGGGCACCAAAGCACAATGTCTTTACTTGTATTAATTCACCTAGATTTGCAACAATTCATGTGTCCACAATATTACATCACTTACTGTCAGAAAAATCTAACTTTTCTCCCAATTCTAACAGTATCAACTATGCCTAACCCTTACAAATGAAGTTGATACCTCAATTTATAGAGAAATCACCTTCAATCAGCCCACAATTAGGGCTACAAAATTAGGTCGGTTAGATAGGTCGGCCAAGAGATTTTTTAAATAAAATAAAATTACATTTGATTTCAAATAATCTCAAGGTCGACCCAAACCATTCTAGAAATATTCTATCATTGGCACAAATTTTGAGGTTGCTCCTCCTAGCTATAAATTCATGTGAAGGGCACAATTCCCTAGGTCACTCCAAGTTGGATGTGTTCCCCTTCCTTATTGGCTTCTAATTTACTAGATAATTCTTTGACTTTTTCTAATATTTCTTTCATATCAGCTAGGTTTGGAGTGGGAATAAATCTTATTCTTAACTTATGAGTTTTTAACTCATCAACATATTTAGGCATCAACTTACTCCACTCAACCTGCAACTCATGCTATTTATCCAGCTTACAAATATAAATGGCCACATCCTCTAAAATATCTTTAGCAATAGGAGCACCTTCAGATGGAGCATAAATTTCATTCCACCACACATGTATCCTAGTTACGTTCATATTTTTCTGTCAAAAATTTCTTCTCCCAGTCTTGATTTCTAGGAAGGTGATGCAACCATCATATATTTCCTTCATTCTTCCCTACAACTTCATTATTTTATTCAAGGCCTTTGAGAGAAGTTTCATTCTATAATTCCATACTTCTACCCACACCCTCACTTTGTTGATATCATCAGAAGTAAAAAATATTCATTTGAGCCAAATCCTCCTCGGGCACCTACAAAATCTTCTTCAACTCTTTAACAATTGTTTCATTAGTTTTACTACAATTGGCAGAAAATTGAGAAGAATCTTCCAAGAATTCAAAATCCTTGGCATGAATGTTGAAGATTTGCTCGATAGGCTCATCTCCCCTACTACTGACATCATGCAACCATTTTTGTGTGTTGTGAACCAAGAATTTCAACCTTCCTATTTTTGAGATAACCTCATTTGGCAATATTCCCTCAGGAATTGCAAAACCACAATGACTAGCTGTTTTCAGGGGCTTCATCAAGTGTTGAACATACTTATAAACATCACTAAGTTGCTTATGCAACTTCTCTGTCTCCTTTGTTTCTTTATCTATCCTTCTCAAGATAGTTTGGGAGGACTCCTGAAACTCTTCCTTCTCTTGTTCTTTAGTGGATGGTCCCAAATTGATGGTTTGTACCTTATAAACAGTGGGCTTTACTTCATCCTTTTACTTTTTTTGTGTAGGAATAGCCACATGAACAACTATGTTGTTGAATTCATCTCTCAAGAATTTAGAGACTTTCTTGGCTCTATTCCTTTGTTTGGTTCCCCCCCATTGCTCCAAGAGTTTTTCCCAGCTAGGAGTTTCCTCCTGAATAATAATTGGATTCTTACTAAGCATTTTTTCCAACCATTCTAGGACAATTAGATGTTCAATTTCTATTCTAGTAGAAGGAACCTCTTGTTCAGTTTTGTCCTGAGTTGGACTATCAACAACCTCGTCCACATTTTTGCCTACTTCTTGTTGATCTTCATGCTCATTTGGCACTTCCTTCTCTGGGGACTTAGATGGCACCTCCTGAGTCACTTCTAATTCAACATGCTTGATTTGAGCTCCATATTTTGATTGACCAAATTCCTCCATGAAATTTTTCCAATCTCCACTTTTGGGAGTAGAGATCTCTTCATCCTCTGATTCATGTTGCTCAGGATTATTTGATATGTTTCCTTCCTCATTGATTACTTCTTTTGGGATTAGTGTATCATGAAGAGGGGGAGGAGGATGAGAATTATTTCCTATAACTGTTCTCTTTGCTTTATCATCTAAAAGTGCCTCCTTAATCTGTACCTCCTTCTCAAGAACCCTTACCTCTGCCACTAGAGATGTCTTATGCTTAGGATAATTTCTCCTAACATAATCTTGAGGTTTCTCCCTCAAGTTCTCTATATATTTGACCTTGGTTAAAGTGGGAGCATCAATAGTAATGTTGCTCTTCCTGGCCTTGGCTGCCTTTTGGCCCTCACTGACCAATTTTCTCTTCTTTCTCATCTATGAATCCTCTCCCTCTTCAATAGTAGCACCAACTTTGGGAGCCTTCTTTGTTTTAGGGGATTTCTTCTCAAAGATCTTGGTCTATTTTTGGCTTCGTGTTTTCCTTGTCGGTTTGAGGGGTCTATCCTCCTCTTGATCATCTCTATCTTAGGTTCGGTGGTGTCATCTTTATTAATTTCTACTTCTTCTTTAGATTGGGATTCTAGATCCCCCATCAAGTCATATGTGAACTTGGTACCATCGACATCTAGTTCCAACACCTTGTGTTTGACCCAAAGCCTTGAATACTTCCTTACTAGTTATGTCATCCAGTCCAAGTCTGTCACTTCTTCTTCTGACCAGTTTACTAGAGGTAGAGGTGCATTTTTGTAAGGCTCTAGTCATGGTGTTGAATTAGATCTACATCATCATCCTAAACCTGGTTTGGGACTTCAATTATCCTGTAGAGCCTTATTAAATTGAGAGGTAGCCTGGAAATTCTCCTCCTGATAACCTCAAACTCATCTTGGCAATTGGCCCAATAGTCCTCAATATTATCCTTGTGTTTGAATTCCCTATTGGCCTGTTTTTGAGCCTTGCCATAAGGATCAAATTTTTCCTTGCTAGTGTGAGAGTATAATTAAAATTGTGTCATTTCCTTCTCAGAATGTTGAGCACTTTGAATGGAGGGACATGCTTCTAAGGTTCCAATTCTCAATGGGAAGTTTGTCCCTAGCCCTTTCTTATGTGAGTTTTTCAGTAATATGGCCTCAAATGCCACAATTTTCTTTGTCAATTCCAACAGTATGAGCTTATTGGTGAGATATCTAGGTAATCTAAGAGGTACAACAGGAGACCCTTATACACAAATGTATGTGAATCCTTGGAATTGAATGAACCACTTCTTGTAGACACGTAAAATATACATTCACCTAATCCTAATCTTACTAACACCATTTCATCCTGAATCATCTCCTTTGCTGGTCATTTAATCAAATAATATGTATTTGATTAAATTCATCACTCTTCATCTCTTAATTAAATAAATCAACTTTATCTAATTAAGTCATCATCTCCTCTTAATTAAATAAATCAATTTTATTTAATTAATCCCTAAAGTCATATCCTTAAATTAAATAAATCTTTATTTAATCTAACATCACCCCCTTTAATTAAATAAATCAATCTTTATTTAATTAAATTCAAAAATCATTTTTCCTCTCATTTTGATTTATTTAAATCTTGAAATCCAAGTCAAAATGGTCAAATCAGCTAATCCCCCTCTTAATTAATCAAATCATGATTAATGATAATTCTAATCACTCCAATCCTCTAGATCTTGAAATTTTCATAATAAATCAATTCATCTCATTTATTAATTCATCAATTTCCATTTAAAATGGCATCTTTTGTGGAATATTCTTCCAATTCAAAAATCCCTCCAAAAATGATGGGTATTTCCAACAAGGCATTTAATGCCTCTTACATGTCCTTGGAATTCATCCAATTGACATTAACTCCATTTCTCTTCCCTCTAAACATGTCACATTCAAATTTCAAATTTGAATCCAATAGAATTTATCATGCACATTGACCAAAATGTGTTCATTGCTCCTCTAATCACATGTGGACAAGTGGCCTTCTCTCATTGGTTGGTATTTTGTCCCACATTCACCCAAATCCTTCAATATTCCATTCTTCAAATCTATAACTAGAGGCCTCCTCTATTGCAATATCATCCACAAATTGAGTAAACTTTCTATACTCAACTTCACCCTCAAGCATATATACTTTCATCCATTTTATCAAGTTCTTAGCTAGGTTATGCAGGTTTTTCATCATGGATCTTGATTGAATTTACATCAAAGTGGATCACTCATCAAAATTGCATAATAGGAGTTGGGAAAGGGCCAATTTCTACACATAATTGACACCAATTCCTCCATGGGATTGATAGTTTGTTCATTAAAATAGGATTCATTTACTTTCATTTGCCTCTTTCTTCTTTTTCTTCCTATGTTAATGTTTCAATCTAATTTCATGGGGAATCTTTGTTCTTTTTTTCATTTCAATCTAATAATGTGTTTGTTTGCCATGTTTGTGCAGGTCTAGGATTGGGGTTCACATTTTGGCGCTAGAAGGAGGGCTCGAGGAATTCATCACATTTTTCCAAAAATTCATGGTTTTTTGATATTTTTTGTGTCTACAGGAAATTGTACCGCTCACAGTCCTGCGGCGCCATATTGCACCTCTATTAGACAAGTGATGCTATATTGCACAGCTCAAAATTCCAAACTCCATTGTCGAAGTCTTCTCGCCCCCTGATTTCAAATTTACAAATTGCATTGCAAGTATTTAAACTCCAATCTGCATCGTTGGGCTAACATAGCGCCGCCTTTGTGCTCTCTATCATGTTGTAGAGCATTTCTCTCAATCACATGCGACGTTATATTGCATCGTTGGAGTTTCTAAACTCTGCCTCATTTGCTAACTATGTCGTTGGGTGATGGTAAAAAGTTCAATTTTTTTATTTTTTCTGACATGTTCCTTTTTATTTTCAGCTCTTTGACCTATTAACCTATTTGTTCTCTCTATATCTCTTGGTTTTAATCATTTTGCAGGTTAGGGCAAGAAGGAAAGAAAAGTGAAAGGTAACATTATGCCATTATTTTCATCCTATACCGAGTGTTTTTGATCACTTTATTGTTGATTAAGACTCTTAGAGAATTGTCAATCTCTA
The DNA here is from genome assembly GCA_007115665.2 of Sequoiadendron giganteum. NCBI lineage: Eukaryota > Viridiplantae > Streptophyta > Pinopsida > Cupressales > Cupressaceae > Sequoiadendron > Sequoiadendron giganteum. Next base: position 34,885,825 of record CM021101.1, read on the forward strand.
TTAAGAAATTTGTTATCTTTCATGCTTTAGGGAACACTAAATTTCCTTTTGGGCCATAAAAAAAACAATACAAATTTTCTTTCAAAGTTTTCAAACAAAAGGCTTAAAAAGAATTTTAGGACAAACTTACTAGAATTGGTTTTCGGATTTAATAATTGAACAAGGAAAATCTCACATTTGATTTGGTGCAATAAAATGAACAAGTATTATTTTTTTTTGTAATTATTTACTCAAAGTAATACCATCAAAAGGACGTATGCGCTTCTCTCACGCCTCACGACGATCTTGAGAATCAAAAGGTCTTTTGGTGATCTTAAGTTGAGTAAAGCAATTACCTCCACATTTCATTTTGGGATTAAAATTGAATAAAACATTTTGCGAGTGTGGGTAAGCCTATTGGATATGTTCTCCTTTTGTTTCTAAATGAAGGTTGATCGAACTACAAATATGTTTTCTTGCTTTTGTTTATCTTAGAGGGTCTGCCTTGTGGGAAAAATTAATCACCCAAGGGAATGACCCAATCGGGAACACACTAAAGCTAAGTGACTTCCACCTGGGATAGAAGTGTGGATATTGGAACAAAGGCCAATATCACAAGGATTATTCCGATGATAAGGGTTTTGTGCTTGTTGCACACATGCCCTGTTCAGAACGAGGACCCTCTCTTTCCTCTTTTCGATTGTCGGGTACTTTTTTTTTTTGCCTCATTTTGCATGCCCCATTTTTGTGCCCTAAAAGGTTAGCATGTTCCCCAAAGTCATATATTAAGTTTGACCAAAATCGCCCCTTTTCAAAATGCTAAATCTAAGGTCAATTCGGGTTTCCCTCGTCAGAATGCCTTTTTGGCATCCGCTGCATCCTCTGGGCTCGGACACTCAGGTTTCCCCTTCCGGATTTCTGTCTTGGATCTGCCCTTTCAAATGGCAGCAGCCTAATGTCCTTCCGAACCCCAGACCCCAGATCCTGGATTTCCCTTCCCGGAATTCCGCTCGAGCTTTGCCGTTCTAACGACTGGAGCAGGACAGCTTCCCGGCCGCCAGACTCCGGTCCACTTGCCACCGTCTGCGAATTTAAAATCCACCAACTTACCTATTGCCATACGACTGAATTTAATGGCTGCATTAATGGTCGTTTTGGCTATTTAATCGAATTTTCTAGCAGTCATTATCAACCGACCGAGTGATAGAAAATCTGCAGAACTCCCGGTGTCCAACATTTTCAATCCCGCAGACCGAGTGCCTTTCTCCGACATCTCCCGTGCATTCAATGGTTTGTTCTTCAAGATGTTAAGGTAGGTATGCCATCCGTGAACCTTATCCTTCTTTTTTGTGAAATTCCAAGCCTTGAGCATGAAAATGCAAAGTTGGGCTTGAAACTAAGTAAATTGATGCCCTCCCATAAAAACCCATGTTTTAGAATTTCAAAAATCGATAGTCTAAGGCCTTGAAACTTGATCCAGAACCTAACCTCGTCGTGACCATTTTTCGAAACAGTTGCCAGCGTCTCCTGGGCCCGGGCCTTCCCGCAGCCATCTGCAAGCTCAATAACTTCAAAACATCATGCGGTTGAACCCACCTCGGACCTCGACTTCCGGATTTCTCCTCGCCGGATTCCGTTGTGCCCTCGCCATTCTGAATGGCCTCGCCCGAGTGTCTTCCCGACCTCCAAACCCCGAACACACAAAGTCAGTGTGAAGACTTGGTAAAAGTCAAAAAATAGTTAAAAATCAAAACAGCCTCAGGATTCGACATTGGGAATTCCGTGTTGATTTCATCATTCCCAACGGCCTTCCTCGTGCGGCTTTCCAGACCTCGGGTCCCGACCACGCAAAGTCCATTCCAATTTTCGACCGGTCCCACTAAAATCCAAAATCACTTGGACCCCGACCTCCAAAATTTTGTCCTCGGAATTCCGTGTCGAGTTCGTCGTTCCAAATGGTCGTTCTGGGATGTCTTCCTGACTCCCGGACCCCGGTCCACTGCCTGCCAAAACTAAAATTCAGATACTCTTGGGCCTGAGCTTCTTCCGGATTCTGACCACCGAAATTCCCCTCCCGGGATTCTGTTCCACTGGCGTCGTTCTAATGGTGAATTCGGGATAGCTTCTCGACTTTCGGGTCTCAATTATTTGTTTGTTGCCTGGCTGTCCTGGGACCTTAAACTGTCTCCGAAGATTTCCCTCTGGAATTCCCCTCTTGGGATTCTGCTTCCATTTCACTGTTTCCAATGACTAACCCGTAGCCACTTCCTGGCGACAACAATCTGAGACCCGGATTTCGATGTCCGGAGTTTCGTCTCCCCTGTGCCGTTTCCAATGGTTGTCTTGCATCTGATGCACAAACTCCTAAATGAAGGATCAAATGACCTCCAAATACAAAATGGATTTCGACCCACTTGCTAAAATTAGGTCTTCCTTCACACCAACCTTCAATTGACCAAATCCAACATAAGGAAATACCTTTGGGAGTTCCACCCTCAATTTTTCCTTTTAAACGGTATTCTGCCAAGGGAATTCCGTCCCTAGGAACCCGGTTTGTCTACCTTGCCTTCTAATGATGAAGTATCAAGTATTACGTGCTTATTGAATATGATTAGTGATTGCAGAGCTAATATTGACATTCAAGGGACTTGTTCGGAGCTGTTTTGTCATGTTTATTGTTACTGATTCACACCCTTTGTGTAGGATTTATGGAATCCGGTACAGAAACTTCTGGTGCCTCCAAGGAGAAAGGGAAAGGAATAGCCAAGACACCTCAAGGCAAGGAGGACAAGGACCTGATGAAGTACAAATTCCAAGGGGTCCCCATACAATCCAGAGTCACCTCTCTCTAGAGAGATGTCATAGATACCAACATCGGTTAGGTCGATGTTGACGAATTCATACAGAGGGTCAGTATGAACCCCAAAATAGAGAACGCAAAGTTGATAAAGAGCAGTGGAATTGCTAAGGCTGCAGGCTTCCCACCGGCCTTGTTGGCCCCAAAAATGGTAATGGCGTGCGTGGAAGCATATCAAGAGGAGACCCAAACTATAGTGGACTGGGACGGAAATATCTTTGCAGACATGTCCCCGTCAGGTATAACGGCAACTTTCCACATTCTTGCCTTCAAAAGCATGGAGGCCCCCACCATGGAGGAATGCAAGGAACTATGGGAATAGGATCCGTTGAAGTGCAAGAAGCTAATCAACTTGTATTGGTTAAAGGATAAGTGGGGTAGTGCTGGTAAGCTTCCTCAGGAGCTTTTTCACAGTGATTTCTTCGAGGATTACCATGACCTCGTAACTCTGCTAAGCCGAGTAATGGGCCTTCCTATTGTGGCCTTCTTCCAAGAGTGGATGTTCTATTTCATAGAGCAGATTCTCCATGGCGATGGCATCACCTTCTATTGGGGAGAGATAATCAGTGACTACTTCCGTGAGCAGTTTACAACCGTGAAGAAGACCTCCAAGTTCTTCATGACCTCCTACTTGGTGTATTCCCTCATTGATCGACGACATTATCAGGGATTGGTGATGGTTCCTAGTGATCCATCAGGGGTAGAGCTCAAACCTTATGATAAGTACCCTCAGCTACAGTTCTGAAATTTCAAAAGGGATTACTATCGGGTGAATGATGCATTCATCGCCCACATCATCTGGTCCCTAGGAGGCGACTTTCAAAGGAGATTTTCTCACAATGCCAAAGCCCTCCTCAGGAAATATGCGTTCCTCTACATTCAATTCCCAAAGTTCACATACATCCATGCCCAGGGATTTATGGTGCCCCGGTACCCCAACGACCAGATTATTCTTTTGGAGCTGACTTGGCAGCTGAGGCACATTCATAACATTTTGAGTAACAAACATCTGGTAGGCATGCCTTACCCCATTGAGTTCGGTCAAGGAATGTACAAGATTCATACCTCCCAGTGTGCGGGGTATTCAGAAAGGGAGTTGGCCAAGTACAACTTCTGTCAATATACAGCTCGGCCTCAAATGGACTCGTATGGACACATCAAGAAGGCACTAGGACAAGAGTATGCCCACCTCCATAATGTCGAAGACTTTTGGGCCAACTGCAAGGATGATCTTGAGGTTCAGTTGTGGCAGTACATGTGCATGACCGCCATCTATGTGCGAAGGATAAACTTGTGTTTGGTTCCTGACCAGCTTGAGGAGAATGACCAGTGAATAGTTGCCCAAGCCAAAGGTCTATGCCTATAAGGCTTCTGAGCCCGAGCCTTCCAAGAAGAAGAGAAAACAACTCGGGGCATAGGGATGACTGTGATGCCCAAGGCTCCACCTACTGCTACTACTACTGCTGCCCTCGCCCCACTTACTTCGCTTGCAGTTTTCGCTTCCTCCCTGCCTACGGTGGACATCTTCGTCCACCTTGCTTCCACCCCTCCAATCTTGTAGATTATTCTCGTGGATTCATCATCCGCCACGACCTCGCTAGTCTCCTCTTCCTTTATGGCTCCTTCCCTTCCCTCTACTTCCGCTGCTACGACACCTGCTCTTAGCCTCCCGAAGTCCTTTGTGAAGTACATGCAAAACATACCATTTGAGCTTTCGGGGATGCTTACAAATCCAATGGTTCAGGCTGCAATAGCTTAGGCTATGGCTCCAGCTCCCTCATCCTCTACTGAACCATCGAAGATGGAGGCAACAATGCAAATATTAGACGAGCTTGAGCGACGGTAGCTAGAGGCTGCAACGAGGCCAGAGGATGAGGAATTTGAGTACCACGAAATTCCACTGTTCGAACGTCAGGAAATAGACGAGGTAGCTTATAAGTCCTTCAATGAGAGCAGCGAAGAGCTGGATGCTGAATTTATAAGAGAAGCAAACGACCCCAAGCTCAATGCAGAATGGGGCAAGCAGCTCAAGGAGATAGAAGATAAGGAAGCCGAGGACCGACTTGCACGAGAAGAGGAGATTGATGCTCAAGAGGCAGAGGGCAAAAAATCTCCGACTAAGGGGCGTCACCAGACCCTAGAGCATGACAAGGAAGCATCCCTCCATGAGGACGAACAGGAGGAGAACCCCAAAGAGCATGCGTATAATCAAAATGAAGAAGAGGGGGATGCTGAAAAAGACGATCCACCAAAGGAGCAGTTTCACACCGAGTCCCCCACTAAACATGAAACCGTTCAACAAGACTCCGATGAGCATAAAGAAGATGCGGCAACTGAAGAGAGGGCTCTTGTCATTAGAGCTATTGAGCTTGAGAGGAAGGATAGCGGGACTCAAAGTGAACCACCTAGGGAGGAGCCCCAAGTACCCGATTGGCTACAGAGACAGCTAAAGAAAAAGACTCCCACCTTAAAGGATCCCAAGGCAAGGCTAGAAGCCATTATGGCCAGAGCACAAATAAGCACCAGGAAAGAAAAGAAACCAAAGATCAGATCGAAGGTGACCATGGATGCCTTAGGATCTAGGGCAGTACAGATAGCAACACCGGTGCTTGGAGAACAAGGTATAATTTATAACATCTCCACCATCAACTTGGGGGTAGCCATGAAGGAGCAAAAGGTTGATCACCTCCAAGAGTCGGTCACCACAGTGGTACACCTTATCCATCAAGATAAGATTTCAAAGGAGGATCTCAAGGAGCAAGTGGCTGATCTAATAGCCTACATTTAGCAATGGTCATCCCTAGATGAGCAGCCCATGACATCATCTGCCCCGCCTCAGTTGCTATCTTAGGAACAGATTAACAAGTTAGAAAAGATAATATTTTTAAACAAGACTATGAAAAATTGGTTCTGGTAGGTCTTGGACATGGGAAACACAGGTATCAATTTTGCTCCCCAGATAGCAAATAAATTCCTAGAAGTACAAAGAACCCTTGAGGGTACGAGGCAAGTCTGCAAAGAGTTTCCCAGGAGGCATGATGCTACCTACCCAAAGATCAAGGCCATACTCGCATTGCTAGGCGAGGTCTGGTAGAAGGACCTTGCCTTCAAGGATGATGACCACTGGTTAGTGGATATCTGGAAGCAAGATTTCAATCACAGAAGGAAAAGGTTGGAGTAGATCTTGGAGTGGATAGCGCTGAACATCAAATGGGCTAGGGATTCTAGAGAAGAGTGCTCTCAGTACCTCAAATTGATGACGGGGTATGAGCCGCCCACAATCCAGATCAATCCTGAGAACATAAAGCCCCACTTCTTAAAAATCATGGAAGATGGGATATCAGTTGAGGTCACCACAAACTTCATGAGTTTTGCAGCCCGTGCCTTCGTGCAGTCAGAGCTCTTCAGGGATAATGCAGCCAAGTATGAAGAGGACTGGAAGAAACTCATCAGCAATTCCCAGGAATGGAGCTACCAAGTGTTGCGATTAGACATCATGGAGATGGATAAGCTCCAGCCACTGATCCTGAACTTCGTAGAGTATGCAGCATTGAAGAAGCATGAAGGCAACCCTGTCATCTATGAAGAATTCCTTAGAGAATAGCTATAGCAAAGGGCAAATAGCTAAAGGACGAAATTGCTACAGTGTTGTCACTAGAGGACGAAACAGGGAAAAGACAAGAATGAATTTATAAATGTAATATATTTGAGGGTAGGTGAAACCCTATTGTAAAGTGAATCGTGGCCACACAATAGAATTGAATCTTGGCCACTCATTTTGTTTTTTGGAAACTATAAATAGGGCTCTCCTCCTCTCATTTTGAGAGAGTTGAGTTGTTGTAAAGGCATGCTATAGAAATTATAATAGAAAATACAGTCATTTTCTGGTGTATTTATGGGTTTCTCCACATGTTTCATGATTCTTCTCCCTTTATTTAGAAACTTTCTTCAAGTTACTTTGCTGTTTTAGTATCCTTAGACTAGCTTTGGTAGTTAGTATGTTGTCTCTAGTTTTGAGGATTACTGCTGTTTGTATGCTCTCCTTGTCCATACTTTTGGTCATTTGTTGCTGGTAGATGACTGTGCAAAGTTATCCTGGGCTTTAATTTCATTTTTTCTCATTAAAATTTATCTTTATTCACATTCCCATGGCGAATAAATGATGAATATTTGCAGTCCTTAGAAGATAGCATAGATTTCATGATGATGTGAGAATTCAAATTAAGTGAAATTTTGTTTAAGGAAACTATCCTCAGCAGGAACCTCCATGATCACTGTTCATTGGTAGTTGTAGGTCCAGGAACCATCCTCCTTCCTTGCCCTTTTTTCCTCTTTTTTTAGAAATAACTTATGTTAAGGTTCGTTGCACATTGTAAAGCCAAATCTGAAGAAACAATGGAGTCCAGGACTGCTGCCTGAACCTATAGCAAGGTACAACAATTCCATATCCGTAAAACTCCATTCATTGACCCAATTCTCCTACAACTTTGACCACATAAGACCACCTTGTGATTCCAGCAAAATCACATCAAACAACTGATATATTCCAAGCACTATCAAGACCTGACATCTGAGAGACCTTAGGATAGTGTTCTACAATTTGATTGTGGAAGATTGTCTTTCAAGAGAGGTGATGCACCTATGAATTACCTATGTAGAGAAGTGCATAAAAAAACCATCAACAGAGGGAAGAAATGGTCTCTCACCACATGGATAGTCCCCCACGAACAAAATTCCCACATTAAAACCCCTTGTTTAGGAAAGGCCAAAATCCTATTCTATTTGTTGGTGCAAAAGGTCATGTCCTTTGAAGCTGCCCCATATATACATGCGGTTTTGTTGTAGAGATGAAAATTATGCCATGGTAGATTCATGGGTACTGATGCTTGGCTGACCCGAGAAGCAAGTGCACCGTAAGGGGGAGCTTGTGTGGTCAAGCATCTAATCATCCACATTGAATATGTGCAGCTGGATTTATCCAGGTGGGATCCCAACAAATATTGTCTCTTCATCCTAGGATTGTACATTTTCTTGGAATCAAAAACACATTGCTTTGATAAAAAAAATTTGAAAACAAACATTCACAAGATCTTAAAAATTTCAAACCCTTTAAGGGAAGCAAATACCTTTGACGAATTCAAATGCTCATGCTTTCCCTAGGGATTTCATCCTTAGAGGCTTCTAAGTATATGGACTTAATCATAATTTTCTCTCACTAAAGTCAACATTAGGGAATTATTGCCTTGATTTTCTCAATTTCCACATAATGCACTTTGCGGGATGAAAGTAAATTGGGACATTGGACATTCAATTTGAAAAACTAAGCAAGAAGTGTATGTGGTAAAAAGAAAGTCATTAACCAAGATAAAGTCAATTTAACCCCACACATGTGCTTGCAATCTTCTATCTTATGGTTTTTCATGTGAACATTGATCTTTTGGTTTGAACCACTTTTAGGGAAAAGCATTCTCTTCATTACCTTGGTCTTGTAAGCAGGTCCTCGCAGGGTTATTTAGGATCAAAATCAAACACTTCATCCATCCAAACATTTATCAAAATTCCATTTCACCAACAACTTTTGGAACCTTGGAAAACATCACTTATGCTAGACTTTTATAGGAAAAATCAACATCACCTTGTTTGACTTCACACACTTAGTCAAATTATCAATCCTCTTGAGTGAATTTACCTCTAGGATAACACAATTTCCTAAGGTTTACAAGTTCAACATCACCTTGTTTGGCTTAACACACCTAGCCAAATTATCCTTTTGTGTATGAGTTTACTCTATGATAACAAAACTTCCTAGGGTTTATAAGTTCATTATCACTTTGTTTGGCTTAACACACTTAGTCAAATTATCCAATCCAAAATCACCTTGTTTGACTTAACACACTTAGTCAAACTATCCTCAATCAAAATCAAATCAAAACAAGTCCTAAATTCTAGCATTGATCCAAAGTTTCTAAAATTTTAAACACCCATATCATTCACCCTTTCATCCTTCATGTCATCATTGGTCATAAATTCCTCAGAGGTCAACAAGTTCAAAACACAAGAGGAGCATGGAATATAAACTTGATTCATACATCATGAGTTTTCCAAGTCAACCAAATTATCAGAGCCTTACAATACCAATTGATTTTCAAAACTTGCATTTGTACAATCCATACATGGGATCATTATCTCCTCCAAACCTCAATGGTACAACAAAAGTGAGCATGCCCAATATAAATTTTGGAACACCTTTCCCTTTGGTATATTTAAATCAAAGTCAAAAATTACAAATCTATCAACCAAACAATCAAGGAATGAGCCTTCCCCCTTTACCAACCATCAATCAACCGAATCTGAGCAACACCCCCTTCATAAGTCAAAGCATCATATCAAATCCTCCCATTTTTCCATTGATATCGCAAAAATAGATGGAAACCATCCAAGCAACCCCAACGGTCAACACAACCACCATCCCTCAAGTGTCTCAAGGACCAAGCATCTCAATCACACCATTCACCACTCAAACCCTGGCAATCAATGCGACCGTTCCTCTCATCATAGTAGTCAACACTATTCCCAATCCACCACCACCACTGCCAAAACACAACGTGGAAAATTCATTCTCCATCATGTTGCAAACCACTCGACAAGCCACCCACCAAAGGATACTTCAACAAAATAAAAAAGTTGCACAGCTAGCTGCTTAGCAAGCACAATTAGCCACCCAATAAGCTGAACAAGCCGCGCAAGTTGTGCAAGAAGCACAAGCAACCCAACAAGCACAGGCTCAAGCTCAAGCCCAACACCAGGCTTGATAGGTGCAAGCACAATACCGGGCACAATTTCAAGCAATCCATCAATAATTTTATCAACAAGTCTTGCAAGATTTTTAGGCACAACAACAAGTAGATCAACAACAAGCCCAACAACAACATGGCCAACGCCAAGCATTGTTGGATCAACAACAAATGGAGGCATTACACCCTCAGCAAATCTTGCAACAAATTCCCACCATAATCGTTAAAAATGATGATCAAGATCCTTTGACCAATGATCATGTTGAAAATGTCTCTACATTACCTAATGAGTTAGAGGAAACATCTCAATAATTTATTCCAAAGTGTGATCAACATCTTTCACCAAGGTCTAGCAATGATCCTTTCCAAAACATTTGGACATCCTTTGATCTCATAAAATTTGAGAAACTTCCTATGCCTAATGAAGATATCCAAGATCCCTTTATAATAAATCCATTCTTTGAAATTAACCCATGTCAAGAACTTGATCCAAAGCATGTCGAAAGAAATTTCGAAATCATTCAAGATCAAGAATTTGTATATCCAAGCTACTACAATGATATAATGGACACTCTCCTATCTATACGAGATGATCACATCCAAATAGAACATACCCCTCCATCTACCCATGAGATGCTTCCCGTGGATGGACATGTAGATGATCTTCATTCAGAATAGGATTCCTTTACTCCCTACATTATTACAAAAAAGGGGCAAGTTATTGATTCCTATGGTCAAACTCATTTGTCAAAATTAGGATCAGATATATTCCAAATTCAGACTAAGGACATCATGTATGAAGATATCCAGTATTATCCACTCAAGAGAACATATCAAACAGAATAGGATATTCGAGAGTCGGCAGAGCAAAAAATTGAAATGATGTCATCTACAATGGTCATTTGTCAGAGAATGCATTCTGAATAAGACATCTCAAAACAAGGAGAATCGAAGAACAAAGATGCTACTACCACTATACTGTGGTAAACTTCGTCTCAAGAAAAAATAAACATAGGGTGCACGAAAGATCCTTATGATGAAAGCAATACCAATACTACAACCATCCACGTCACAAATCTTCATACACCCATCACACCATCCATGAATTGGTACCAACATCAAAAGGGATATTTGAATCAAAGCATGAAGAACATTATCAAAGAATGAAGAGAATTATCAAAGAAAAAGAAGCTAAGAATCATATCAGACAAATCAAATACATATGGATACCAAAAAATACAAAGAAACATGATCCCTATCATACTCCATTAGTCAAAGAGACTATGGGGAAAAATAAAAAGGGGGAAAGTATCCATCAAAGATGTCCAAAAAGGAAAAAGTAGGATTCTCAAGCAACGTACAAATTATATCAAGCAGTTGGTCCTAGTTCTACACGCACTTTTGTATCCACCCATGATTGTTCATCTTCCCAAGTTTGGAGAGTCAAAGGATCCAAAATATCAACCAATCCATCTTTTATTCCTAAGCACACTCCATCCATGCCTCCGTGCATAATATCCAATTCTCACATTGACCATGTGTTGGTGAGGACCCTTCATCATAAGGATTCAGAAGGCACTCTATTGCGATGTGCGCACAAAGAGGAAGTTAACTCCGGTGTCAACAAAGAAAATCAGGAATCTCAAAAGTTCATTCAAGTGCACGTATCTTTGCAAGGAAAATTCTTCAAGCAGGATATCGATGGAAAATTATGACAAAAGCATCTACATCGAAGACATCAGGTGGTTCAACATGAGCATGGAATATTTCAGCCAAAAATACAAAAAATATAAAAAATCCAAAAAAAATCAGAAAAAAGATTAAAAATAGTAAAGAAAAAAAATTGTCCTTTGGTGGAAACCACTTCAGTGGCGCTTAGGACATGTACCATGATGAAAACTTGGAAAACAATCGTCATGTATAGAATCAAGAATCTACGTGCACCAGTTCAAGTGAAAGCATCTCATCCCATCCATAATAAAGCTAGCATTCCATCCATCTTAAATCCATTCATCCAGGAACCATTTATCCAATCCATCTTCATCTATCTGCATCCATCTTCCAAATCATCTTGATCTTGAAAATTTTTGGTGCACACTTTACACTTATTTAATGGTAAACATCTTAACATGGGTCATTTTCATTGACCCTATCGTACCCAATGTTATCTGAGCCTTGAAGCATTATCCAAATGAAAATCCTCTACCCAAACCCATTATCTTATCACAAGATAATCCTTGGCATAATTTGCATGCTTACCATATCCATCCATCCACACACCTAATCAAGAATCCACTTGTAGCCTTCCATACATTGCTAGACACTGGGGGCAGATATTTACATCTTGCTTCAGGAATAAATCTTGATCTATATCCTCCAACTTATGTGGTGATCCGAACATTGGCAAACATGAAATCAAATTGGTCAAGCATTTGTGAGCCAAAATCCAAATCACTAACCCATGGCATATTTTGATGAGAAATTATTCCTTATCAAAATTTATCTTTCATCGAACATTAATCCAAACAATCAATATCAATCACATCTAACTTGCACTTCAACATCACATCAAATCATTCAAAAAAAAATTGTTCCAAACCAAGATTCAAAATACTGATCAATCAAATCTAGTCAATCCATCATCATCTTCAGATATCCATCCTAATTCTTGCATTGCCTAACACTATCCTTGCATTGTTGTGTATCCTCAACAATGTTATTGTCATGAGTTCATCATCTACCTTGTGTTGCTTAACACTATCCTTGCATTGTTGTGTATCTTTGACAATGTTATCACCATCAATCCATCAATCTGATCAATCAACCCTAGCTTGGTTTTCAACAAAAATCCTAAAACAAAGCACTAATATCATATCCATATTCAAATCATGTCAAAAATCAAAAACATGTCGAAAAAAAAAAAAGAGTCATTCGTTTGAACCACGTCATCTCTGAGCTTGAATGTATGCAAGTTTGATCTTTGATCATCCCCCGAGACACCCTAGGTCAGTCCTTTAGGCGTTCGTCACAATTTGGAAATCCGTTTGCCCATCTCTCATCATTGAGTCAAGTCTATCATCGGTCGAACTATGTGGTCTTTGTGTGTATAATGTAGGAAAGGCTAATCTATTGACCAGCTCTCGAGACCCCTACATTAGGTTTTTAGGTTAGCGTATTGGTCATAAAGTCTCGAAAATCCAAAAACTTTCAAAAATCCAAAAATCAAAACAAACTCAGAACATTTGAAAAACCCAAAATGGTGCACTTGTCTCATCTTGCTTTCACCCACGATTGTCTCATTCCTAATAAATCAATCATCATCTTCATCCTTTGGTGAGTTAGTTAGAAACAAGTCTAGCAAGTTCAAAAGTGAACACCTAATCATCAAAGTCTCAAGTCTAGGTCAGTAAGCAAATAAGTTGATCAACTTGAAGTATCAATATCTTATCATCCAATCAATCTCATCAAAACCCTGATTAGAACATGTCCTAGGATGCATCCTTCCCATGATGGACATCAACATCAAGTATCATATTAGTTTATCTTGGCTAGCAGTATGAAGAACATTGGCTTGCTTGTTTACTTTAACATTTATCTGGATTTATTTTATTGTGCTCATTCCAAGGACCTCTTGACGATGCCTAATCAAAATAGGTTTAGAGAGAAAGGAATGGGGCAACAATCATTATTTTTTTTATCTATTGTGCATGTTGGATGTTCTTGTAAAATAACTTAGTGAATACTTGCTTTATTAGGTGCATCCTAGAAAGGTTTTTGTATGTCAAGTGTGAACAAGAATACTCCTATCTGATTGTCGACTCAAAAGTACATCACACTAGGTACAACGCCATCTTGGTTCTTTATACCTTGATGCACCATACCTACGTGTGTTATCAAACATAAAGTAATTGGTTCTTTCAAAATCCTAACTCCTGGTAAGCAAATCATCATCATCATCATCATCATCATCATCATCATCATTATCATAGTGTAGCCTTGTGGATCCTCCTTTCATCATCATATTCTTCTTATTCTTGTATCTTTACTAAAATTTCTATCTAAAGTAGGTGTGAGATCTCAAAATATACATGAAGCTACCCATGGTCGATGACTGTCTATACGTCATCAAAATTGTCTACATCTAAGAATTATATTTCGTCCTCTGATCAATAGAACCACTCCTCTCTCATTTTATCATGATCTCAATTTGAAAATTGAACGTTTCTCCTCGATCTCTCGAGGGGGCAGTATATCAGTGTAATCCTTTTCATTAGGGAAACAGTGGGGCATCTGAAAAAATTGGAAAAGTTTCAAATTTTGATCAAAAATAGTTTATTCTTTGAACCAACGCAACAAGTTTATTGCTTCAAAGAGGGCAAAAATGTAGACACGTAAAATATACATTCACCTAATCCTGATATTACTAACACCATTTCATCCTGAATCATTTCCTTTTCTAGTCATTTTATTGAATAATTTGTATTTGATTAAATTTATCATTCTTCATCTCTTAATTAAATAAATCAAATTTATCTAATTAAGTCATCATCTCCTCTTAATTAAATAAATCAATTTTATTTAATTAATTATGTAATCCCCCTTTTAATTAAATAAATAATTTTATTTAATTAATCCATAAAGTCATCTCCTTAAATTAAATAAATCTTTATTTAATCTAACATCACCCCCTTTAATTAAATAAAACAATATTTATTTAATTAAATCCAAAAATCATTTTTCCTCTCATTTTGATTTATTTAAATCTTCAAATCCAAGTCAAAATGGTCAAATCAACTAATCCCCCTCTTAATTAATCAAATCATGATTAATGCTAATCCTAATCACTCCAATCGTCTAGATCTTGCAACTTGCACAATAAATCAAGTTATTTGATTTATTAATTCATCAATTTCCATTTAAAAGGGCATCTTTTGTGGAATATTATTCCAATTCAAAAATCCCTCCAAAAACAATGGGTACTTCCAACAAGGCATTTAATGCCTCTTACATTTCCTTGGCCTTCAACCAAGTGACATTAACTCCATTTCCTTTCCCTCTAAACATGTCACATTCAAATTTCAAATTTGAATCCAATAGCATTTATCATGCACATTGACCAAAATGTGTTCATTCCTCCTCCAATCACATGTGAACAAGTGGCCTTCTCTCATTGGTTGGTCTTTTGTCCCACATTCACCCAAAACCTTCAATCTTCCATTCTTCAAATCTATAAATAGAGGCCTCCTCTATTATAATATCATCCATAAATTGAGTAAACTTACTATACTCAACTTCATCCTCAAGCATATATACTTTCATCCATTTTATCAAATTCTTAGCTAGGTTATGCAGGTTTTTCGTCATGGAGCTTGATTGAGTTTACATCAAAGTGGATCACTCATCAACATTGCATCATAGGAGTTGGGAAAGGGCCAATTTCTACACATAATTGGCACCAATTCCTCCACAAGATTGATATTTTGTTCATTAAAATAGGACTCATTTACTTTCATTTGCATTGTTCTTATTTTTCTTCCTATGTTAATGTTTCAATATAATTTCATGGGGAATCCTTGTTCTCGCTTGCATTTCAATCTAATAATGTGTTTGTTTGCCATGTTTGTGCAAGTCTAGGATTGGGGTTCATACTTCCCATATTGCTTGATCAGGTCCATTGCATTAGAGGAAATTCCAACATGGAGGGCATCATGTAGCAACCTGGGAATGCACATGAAGAATGTATCATTTTCTCTCCTATAATTGTTTTTTTTTATATTTTAATTGTGGGTAGACATCCCATATTCTATCTTTCCCCAAGATTCCTTTTCAACTGAGACCTTTGTACCTAGTTTTACTGGCCAACATATACATAAGGTAGGAGGTCATTGTGAATCTATTAGTCTCTTGCACACTCCTAAGATGTGCATCCAAATCGTTGCTAATGATTCTAGCCCAATGGTAATGTTTTCCACCCATGATCTACGTGATAGGGTAGAACATCCAGTTGTGGAAAAATTGAGCCTCTTCTACCCGCATCACTTTTCCCAAGAGGGTTATGATATCATGATACTCAAGCTTGAAATCACTTCTATGTAGTTGCTTGGGTAGCTTGGAATAATGTGGCTTGGGCTTCAATATCCAAGAACTATTCATTATATCTAGGGCTCTATTAGGATCCTCATCATAGAAATTTATTTCCTCTCCTATATTTATCTCCTCGATCAGCTTATGATGTGAGGCAATGTTAAACACCTCTACTATAGACTTCTCAGTGAGGTTAGCCATGACTCTTCCTTGAGGTCCAACTATGATTCTCTTGTCTGATTCATAATGTCTTCCACATTCCAAGACCAGTTCAAGGCACAACTAAGTGGGAGGGAACCTTGTTGCTTGAGCCAGTTCGGTGTGAGTGAGGATCTATGCCAGTTTGGTGGGTGCACTGCCAAACATCCTTTGTTGAAAATCATCATAGTCCACATACCCCAAATTTGTATTTACAATCTTCGCCCAGGAAAAAGAAATCTTGGATTCTAGCCATATACCCTTGAAATCATACTTCATTCTCTTAGCTCTCTTTTTCACCTCTTCTTGTACTGCAATAGCTTTTGATTTGGATGTCTTGCCAGGTCTCAATTCTTCTTGCATCTGTTAGAGTAAACTATAGTCACCCAAATGGAAATAACAATATAACCTACCAATACATGGAATTAATCCAATGAATTTTTGTTCATGTATGCTTAAATGATACTATTGAATGCAAACCATCATATAAAACTAAATGGAATTGTAAGGAAAATTACTTTACTCAATGAGATTCCATGATCAGATTATCCAAGAAGCATGCAAATGAATCCTATATTAAACATGCAAATGCACAAAACTCAACAAGATTTTATCAACGAACATCAAATTGCCCCATTTATATGTTCATTCATCACTAAAACTTGAAATGGAGAAACTTCGAAAAATCCACCCCAAGGTAGATTCTCCAACCGAATTAGAGCTCGGGTAATCTGAGGGAGCTCAAATTTTTTGAGGTCTCACCAAATGTGCACAGTCTAACTCCAGATTGAGGGATCCTAAAGCATCATCAAGAGGTTTTGACACGATAAATCTCACACATGGATATCCTCATTGACTTGAGATCATTGAAGTTTAGTTTGTCTTACACATCAAAGATTAGAAGGTTCGAAAGATTCAAAAATTCTGAGGGAGATCAGATTCTCTGAGCGGATTAAGGCTCAAAAAATCTGAGGGAGCTTAGATTTTTTGGTGATGACTCAGACTTGGAATTACTAAGTGTCGAACACACCCTTTATCATAAATGATATTTCCATCGATTTGATCATGCTCGTAGTTTGAGACATTGAGGGCACAGAGGAGTCGATAAATCCAAGGGGAGCTAGATTTCTCGAGCAGATTAAGGCTCAGAAAATCCAATCTACCTCATAATTATCGATGAAGTTCCAAATGTCAAAAATATTCTAAGTATAGAACTCCATTGTGCATTAAATTGTGATTGTTTTCCCTAGTTAAATTTGTATTAACTCCTCATGATGGTCTGGCTCAAACACTTCATAATAATCCTTCATCATCATTGTTTATCCCTCAAATTCACAATCTCAAATTCAAGCACATGGGAAACTAGGGATTCAAGGTCTAGCTTAACATAGAATGACACCCTAAAATTCAATATCAACACAAAAGAACCAGAGAAAGGGAAAACCCTAAAGACTTTAACGAACCCTAGCATCTCACTCAAACCAATATCCAAGCCAAAACCCATTGATTTCATATTTAGATGATGAGAAACCCCACTAATAACATCAGAACAATCAAGCCCACTCCCTCTAAGCTCACATACAAAAAATTATTTCCTGAAAGAAATCTTATCTTCAAACCAAAGGTAGATTAAATTGTCACAAAACAAATGAAATAAAAGGCACAAAGAGCTTGCCTACCTTAGAATGGCGTGTGGGAGAAAGAATAAGATGAAAGCCTTGAAGAATCCCATAACAACCAATTGAGAATATGATCCTCACTTCTAGGGCTTGGAAAATTGTAAGATGGAGCAAGCTTTTCAAGTTTCAAATGCACACAACACAAAATGACCAAAAGACACCATAAGTTCCAAATATATCCCCATTTCATGTCTTAAATGCATGCCATAAATGCTTGAAGAGATATTTGATATGTTCAAGGATACGAGATGATCCCAGACTCGATAAATCAGAGGGAGATCAAAATTTCTAGGCAAACAGGAGTTCGGGTAATCCAAGGGGAGCCGAAGCTTTCGGCTGGATTCAAGTTTGGGTAATTTGAGCTAGCTCGGATTTCTTGAACTTCTCTCAAACTTATAAAATTTTGGCCTCTAAGATGAAATTTGAATTGGGGAAAATCTCAAAGAGCTAGGTCGTGATCATTTTTCTACAAATAACACAACTTGAGTGCAAATTAGACCTTAAGTTCCTGGGTGGGAAAAAATCAAAATCAATAAACCTATCCCTTAAGGGGAAAAGGTCAAAACCCTAAAGCAAGAAGACAAACAAAACAAGCAAAAAGAGGGTCCCCGCTTTCAGTGGGGCTTGTGTGTGAAATATGCACAACAAATGGTGATTCATGCTAGGAAAATGCTCCAAAGTATTTTGATGACAAACTGGAATCAAGGACCCAGAACTCTAGTTTTGGATCTCGCATCAAGTCACACATAAACAAAGTTTCAAAGCCAATGGACAATCAGGTCCTTCCTATGCTAGAATCCTAGTGTGTGCAAGTTCATTCATTTCCCTCCCTAAGCTTCTACAAGGAACCAAGGTTAGCTAGGTAAATCTACATAAGGATTATGACTCCAAAAGCAACTTGGATAGAGCCTCTCTTCCAGTCAGGTGTTTATAGCCTCGATGAAGTTATCATTGTGATTCTCTCGAACATAGCTCTACTGCCAGGAAGACATCCATAGCCCTAGTATAGATATTTGGATACCATTAATGAGTTGAATTCACTTCTTTTTACTTTTCAATATTTTATTTTCTTTTCTTTTCATCTCTTCATTCCAACCTATAAGTAATAAAGCTCACACTCAGGGCTGAGAACCATAGTTGCACTGAAGAAAAAATAGGTTTTTTCACTTAACTAGACCTCACAAGGAACCTCCAACAACCTCAAGATTCTTAAGATGTGTGTATAAGTATAAGACTCAAACATATTCTGGAATTGACTTAATCCAAGGACTCATCCACTATGAGTGTTTAGCACATGTGATATCAAAGAAAGGACTTTCGTCAACTTATCTTGGAAACAATATTGGAGCTTTTAAGTGAAATACTTAGAGAAATCCCAGATAATAAGTGGTTTTCATGAAGTTACAACACCCCGAAGGATAACAGGGGAACCCAAAACCGAAAAAGGAAAGAAAAACCAAACCAAAACTAGAAAGCAAAGCAAAGCAAACCCAAAAGAAATCAACACCTAAACTAAATATATACAAGATAAATCCTTTCAACATATAGTTGTCGCTCTTTAAGCATAGAAATATTCACTATACCATGTTAAGATAATCAAGACATTTTTGATTCATTAGGTAATAAACAATATCATCATACCATTCATCAAGATAGACACCTTCAAGATGGTACTATTGGGCTATGATATCAAGACCAATTTCAGCCATAGTATTAGTCAATCCTTGTCCTCTCACAAGTTTCATAGGCTATATTTTGATGGCATACTCTTGTAGCATAGTAATCCATTTTTCCCTTCACTCTCCCAGCTCATTTTGCATCAATAGAAGCTTGACTGCAAGGTTTGGCACTACTGCAAAGAATTTGTTGTTTCTCAGGGTATACTATCGAAAATTCTTCACACCTTTGACCAAAACATAATATTGTTTTTCCATGTTGGGGTACCTCAACTCAACATATTTTAATGAAGCACTCATGAAGGCTATAGGGTGCTCATTTCCTTGATTAGATTTCTGAGTCAGCATGCCAGCACATGAATTATCAAATGCAAATGAGTATATGTAAAAAGGCTTGGAATAATCCAGACTCACTAACACTGGAGCATCGACTATTGCCCTCTTGATTTTTGCAAATGTCTCATTTTTTTAGCATTCCATTCAAATTTTGCATCCTATTTTAGCATGGCATTCAAAGGTTTAACTATCTTTGCAAATCTAGTAATAAACTTCTTGACGAAATTAATTTTCCCAAAGAAAGATTTCATCTCCTTCTTATTGGTTGAAGGTTGAATTTTCAATATATCTTCTATTCATTCAGGATCAATGGATATGCCCTCTTCTGAAATAACATGGCCCAACAACTTCCCTTCAGTTACTCCAAAGATGCACTTCTTAGGATTGAGTGAAATACCAAATTCTCTACATATCTGGAATACTTTGCACAAATCTTAAATATGATTACCTCTTCTCCTTGAAATAATAGTCAAATCGTCCATGTAGATGATGATACACTTACCAATAATAGCTTTGAAGGAAATGTCCATGGCCCTCTGAAAGGTGACCCCTGCATTGATTAATCCAAAATGCATTCTTGTATAGGAAAAAGGTACCCCATTTCGTGGTGAAGGAAGTCTTGTGTCTATCCTCATACTATACCATAACTTGGTTATATCCTGAGTCTCCATCTAAGAAGGACATCATCTGGGATCCATTACCAATTTGTTACACTTCATCCAATGATGAAAAGGGGTAATTTTCCTTTTCTGAGGCACGATTAAGATTTTTGAAGTCAACACAAAGCCTGATTTCTCCATTTTTCTTCCTTACTAGAACCAGGTTAGCAAACCAAGTAGAGTGTTTGACTGGAAATATGATGCAAGAAAATAATATTTTCTGTACCTCCTTTTGGATAATTGGTTCCAGTAGGGCGTTGATTGGTCTATGTCTTTTCCTAAATGGCTTGGAACTTGGCTTGAGAGGAATGGTGTGTGTAATGATTGAACTATCATACATTTTTAGATCTTCATAACTCTAGGCTATGACATCTTGGTATACATGAAGTGTATCTATTATCCCCCTCCTTTCTTCTAGACTGCACACCTTTCAAATGAAAACATTTTTAACATCATTCAGATTTCTCATATTATATGTGTGACATTGGTTTCTAATGGACTCCCTTTTGTTTTATTGTTCTTGTTCCTTTATTCTATCCAAATAAAAGATCCTTTCCAACTGTACCATCCCTCTTGGGATTGTGTTCATTTTTATGTTGACGACTCCTTCTAAGTTCATTTCTACCTCTTGGGGCTCTACTTCATCAATTATTTGAGAAGTGAAAAAATCGGAACTTGTAATGAAGTCAAGAATGTGCTTGTCATCTTCGAATACCTGAAAATTGGTTATGTTATCAGGCACTAAGGGTACTGGGGTAAGCTCCACAATGAACTTCTTCAATCCTAAGAGTGACAAGGGCTGCAATGTGCTTTATGCCTATGCTAAATAGTTTGCATTTTGATTCTTACTTTGAGGTATCAATTGAATGTTAAAAGTATTGAATCCCTTGATTAAATCCCGCACTTTGTGCATGTAATTGGTCATCCTTCTATCATGACATGAATACTACTTTATGAATTGCCTAATATCAACTCAGTGTCCCCAAAGACTTGTAAGATCCTGACCTTGTTTCTTAGAGCCATCAGCATCCCATGGACTAAGGCTTCATAGTCAACAACATTATTAGTACATTGGAGCTGAAGTTTATGAGTAGAGAAGAAATTTTTACCTTTAGGGTTGATTAATTCAAACCCAACTCTAGCTCCTTGCTTGGACTTGGATCCATCAAATCTAAGTGTCCAACAACTAGCAACACCTGATCCTTTTGGTCTATCCTCATTAGCTCTGTTGCTACTCGAAGACTCCTCCTGGGATATTTTCCTTTTGTCCTTTGGACCCTTCAAAATTATTTGCACATTTAGCCTAACAGTTGGAGATGGGTTATTTCATCTCTTAATTTTCTCCACTACTATCTAGCATAGACAAAAATCTAACTTAGGGTGAGAGGCATTATGAGCTCTACACCAGTTTGGAAGGAGAAAGTCTTCAAAGTTCATATTTCTACCCAGCTGAATCTGGTCTTTTATGCACTTTTTAATAAACTCTTGGAAATTATCCAATAGGTAGAGTTGACTGTCTTCTTCATCATCCCCTTCCTCTATTGATTCTACCAATGATTTAGTATTTTTATATTCTTGAGTGATCTCCTTGGGAACATCTTGTAGCATGAAGATTCCATATGTGCCTAGTTCCTGGGGGATGACTGATAGTACATAATTCCCTAAACTAGATTTGAATATTAATACCTCATTTGAAGCATTTTGATATTTCGTAATCACATACTTCATCCTTGGTTCCCTCTCAATTATGATTTGGTTTGGAACTCCTTTCCAAGGAATCCACATGTCAGATTGATCAATTGACACATATCCATTTAATGCCCTAGGGAAGTCCCTACCTAATATCAAACCATATGCATCAGGGATATCTACCACTTGAATATTAATGACTTGTTGGATCCTAGGGTTTGATGCAACCTGCATGGGAATAATGTTCAATTCTCCTACTACATTCACCTCTATCTTATCCAATTGAGTGAACTTCCATTGAGAATCTACAAGAGTAATACCTAAGGCTTTGCAAACAAAAAAGGGCATAACATTTGTGGAGGCTCTTGAATCTAGGAGGAAATTATGCAAAAAAAATCCAAAGATGTGAATAGAAACTAGAAAAGGAGTGGTTTCAGTCTTGTCTTGAAATAAACTCACAGAAGTATCAACTTGTGCAACCCGACCCCAATTCTTTTCTTTTCCTATTTTGAGGGACTACATTAGCCCTAAAAGCTCCTAGAACTACATTTCTGATAGCAGGAACCCTTAAAAATTCAAAAGTAGAAAGGCTTACCTTGATTTTCTTAACTTCCTCAGCTACATACTCACCTAATTGTTTTGTGCTCATATCAGCCAGAGTGTCCTTGTAATAGTCCACTAAATTTCCTTTGCCTATATCAATGTTCCTTTCTTTTGAAAGATCGGATTGTCCTCTTTTTGAAAAATATTGTGTTGGTATATGAAGATAAGATGGGTTGTTACTAGTTTGTGGATCGGGTGGTGTAGTAGAGTTATTTAGAGGAATTGAAGTGGAAAATGGCCCTCCAACTTTCCTATTCCTTAAATCATATGGTCTTGTGCGTTGGTGGAATATCTCAACCTCTTTAATGCCTATTTCTTCTCCTTCTAAAGGACCATTTTCATTCTCATTGATATCATGAAACAACTATGAAATTTCATCTCCATTACATACTTTCTCTGATTCACTATCTTGTGCATTTGCTTCTTGTTCTGGTCCATTTTCCTCACTTTGCAGAAAAGGAGCATGATTCAACACCAACACTGAAGTATCATAAGGGAAAAATGGTAATAATTCCTAGTTACTAGAGTTATTTTCAACTTGTTGGACCTCATATTGAAATATTGATGCAACAATTTGAAATTTAGGACAATCCAACTCAGACTGTTGACTCGTCCTATGGAGCCTACACCATCTTGACAAGGCTACCTCAAATAAGTATACACCACTTGAGGTTTTATCTTGATTAACAAGTTGGTCCAATTAAGTAGGGACAACTCCATTATTTGGCTTGGTGTTCCACATTATTTTTTTCCTAGGAAGCTTCCTTCTATCAAACCCTTGTCCAGATGAATGCCCTCTATCAAAGCTTTGTCCATATCCTTGTGTAGAGTCCCTATTTTTTGTATTATAATTGGACTGTATATTTCTTTGGGCTGCCTGAAGTTGAACATTTTGATTCCTCAAATAAGTGACTTCAGTGATCAACTTCTTAACTTGTTATGTCAGCTCATCCAACCTACCTTTGTCAAAATTACAATAAGATGCAGAACCCACATTGTTATGAGGATATCCTGATGGTGTCCTTGAACTTAAGGATTGGTTCAGTACTTCAAATATTTGTAGGTAGGTTGGGAAACCAAACTGCTGCTATGGATGGACAGATTGATTGACACTCTGGGAATAACTAGGCATTGGTGGGGATTGATTCAATGGAGGACTTGGATGTGGGACTAATGGTAATTATGGTACAAGATTCATGATGGGTGTGTGATTTTTTAAGTCCTGATTAAGTGCTTGGATTTACCTTGGGTGAGCAGTAGGTCCTAGAGATGGCAGAGGACCTAACAAGTGCTACCTCAAATCTTTACTAACCTTAACTGTCTCGGTGTAAGCACCAAGTAAAGTATTGGGAGGGATTGGTCTACATTTAAGGAAGGTGGTTGTAAGGCTATCAAGGGATTCATAATAAAATTCTAGGGCAGTAGCATCATCTTGAACATAGGGTGTATGCATCCTGGTGTATGCACAGTGGAATTTGTTGTTAAATGATCCTATGGGCTCATTGACCTCCCTCTTAACCTTAGTAAACTGCAGATATAGCTCATTAGCACTGATGGGAATTTTTAATTTATGTAAAAAGGAATTTTCAAGCTCAATCCAATTGTGTATGGATCCAACAAGAAAATGTTTATACCAATAAAAGGCATCCTCTCCTAAGGAATATGGGAAAATCCTACATACAACATCTTCATGATTGATTCCCCTATGCCTAAGGCAAGTCTTAAAAATCCTAATGTTCTCCTCAGTTGTCCTGCTAGGGTCATTGGTATGAAACTTAGACCAGAACTGCTTAGGATTCTTTGGCATGACATTGTAGTTATTAAAGGACAAGGGTGAGGGGTTATTTTCCAAGAAATCCATTTGTGGTGGTGGAGGTGGTTGTGGTTGGTTAACGATTAGCTGCGGGTGTTGAATGGGGATGACTTCAGAATCAGATGATGATGAACTAGATGAAGGTGAAGATGATGGAGAGGATGGAAAAGGTGGAGCAGATAATTATTCTCCCTTTCTTCTAGCCCCCCTTGACCTGGTAGGGGTTTTTAACTCCTAGAAATCTGCCTCCCCTAGAGTAGATCTGGTTCTTCTTCGAAACCTTTGAGGAGAAATTACAGATAGAAAATGCTCCAACTTTCTTATTTAGGTCCTCCTAGCACCAATATATTGATGGTGTTTTTTGCATACCAATAACTCAGAGAGAATATAATATCCTATCTCTCTTGAAAGGTAAATCCCTATCAGCAATCCTCAAGAGATAACCCCAAGGTCTCTAATGTCAGATCTTGACAATGCAATAAAACAAATCAAAGATAATGTGAAAATGTTAGTAATCACAAAGGGCCTTACAAATGAACAATGCTAGAAGCTTGAAACTTATCAAATATAGCAATGTGGTGATGTTGATTCAATCCTAAACTAACCCAGATTTAAAAGAAATAGAAAAAGATAAAGGGTGGAGAGAGAATTCTAAAACTAAAATCTAAGATCAACTATGCAAACAATCAAACATTCAAAATGAATCAATCCTTCCAGAACTAATTCTTGCTAAACTTAGATTAATCCTGCAATCTCATAGAAATAGTGCAATCTTCTAAGGAATCCACATTTTCAGATCATGGAGCACTCGCACAGATCAACCTTACTTTATAATTGAAATGGATAAATACCCACAATTGAACTCAACACATAAGATATAGGCCTGGGATAACTTTACACAACAACTTGCAATCAACAAGTAGTTAAAAGTATGGACCAAGGATTGCTCAAACACCTCAAATATTGAACCATTAACACAATTTCATCACATCTAAACCTAAAATCTAACATGCAACCACAATTTCAAAGAAATATTTAGAGATATGGAAAACAAGAACCATGCAAAGTGAGCAACACAGGAAAGGGCTCCAAAGCACAATGTCTTTACTTGTATTGATTCACCCAGATTTGCATTAATTCATGTATCCACAATATTACATCACTTTCTCTTAGAAAACTCTAAATTTTCTCCCAATTCTAATTGTATCAACTATGTCTAACCCTTACAAATAAATTTGAGGCCTCAATTTATAGAGAAATCGCCTTAGATTTTCAACACAGGTAAGCCAAGAGAGTTTTTATATAAAATAAAATTGCATTTCAAATTTGAAATAATCTCTAGGTCGACCTAGATCCTTCTATAAATATTCCCTCATTGGCACAAAGTTTGAGGGTTCTCCTCTTGGCTATAAAGTCATGTGATTGGCATAATTCCCTAGGTCGCTCTAGGCTAGATGTGTTCCCCTTCCTTATTGGCTTCTAATTTGTTGGATAATTCTTTGACCTTTTCTAATATCTCTTTCATATAAGTTGGGTCTAGAGTGGAAATAAATTTTATTTTTAACTTATGAGTTTTAACTCATCAACATATTTAGGCATCACCTTACTCCACTCAACCAACAACTTGTGATATTTATCTAGCTTAGAAGTATAAATGGTTGCATCCTCTAAATTATCTTTAGCTATAGAAGCACCTTCAGATGAAGCATAAACTCCATGCCATCATGCCTGTAGCCTAGTTACGTTCATAATTTTTTATCCAAAATTTCTTCTCCAAGTCATGATTTCGAGGAAGGTGATGCAACTATCATATATTTCATTCATTTTTCCATACAAATTCATTATTTCCTTCAAGGCCTTTGAGAGAAGTTCCTTTCTGTAATTTCATACTTCTATCCACTCCCTCACTTTGTTGATATCATCAGAGGTAAAAATATTCATTTCAGCCAAATCCTCGGGCACTTGCAAAATCTTCTTCAACTCTTCAACAATTGATTCATCAATTTTACTACAATCAACAACAAATTGAGAAGTTTCTTCCAAGAATTCAGCAACCTTGGTGTGAATGTTGAATATTTTCTTGATAGATTCATCTCCCTTATTTTTGACATCATGCAACCATTAATGTGTGTTGTGAACCGAGGATTTCAGCCTTTCTATTTTGGAGACAGCCTCCTTTGGAAATATTCCCTTAGGAATTGTAGAACCACCATCACCAACCATTTGCAGGGGCTTCATCAATTGTTGAACATACTTGTACACATCACTAAGTTTCTTATACAACTTCTCTTTCTCCTTTGTTTCTTTATCTAGCCTTCTCAAGATAGCCTTAGAGGACTCCTAAAACTCTTTCTTTTATTTTTCCTTAGTGGATGATCCCAAATTGATGTTTTGTACCTTATAATTAGTGGGCCTTACTTCATCCTTATACTTGTTCTCTGTAGGAATAGCCACATGAACAAATCTATTGTTGAATTCATCTCTCAAGAATTTTGAGACTCTCCTAGTTCTTTTCCTTTGTTTGGGTTTCCCCCATTTCTCCTAGATTTTGTCCTAGCTAGGAGTTTCCTCCTGAACAATAATTGGCTTCTTACTAATCCTTTTTTCTAACCAGTCTAGGACAATCGGCTCTTATGTTTCTATTCTAGTAGAAGGAACCTCTCATTCAATTTTGTCCTGAGTTGGACTATTACCAACCTCCTCCATATTTTTGTCTGCTTCTTGTTGATTTTCCTGCTCATTTGGCACTTCTTTCTCTAGGGAATTAGATGGAACCTCCCGAGTCACTTTTGATTCAACATTTTTGCTCTGATCTCCAGAGTTCGATTGCCCAAATTCATCCATAAAATTTTTCCAATCTCCACTTTTGGGAGTAGAGATCTCTTCATCCTTTGATTCATGTTGCTATAGATTATTTGATATGTTTCCTTCCTCATTGATTACTTCTTCTGGGATTAATGTATCATGAAGAGGGGAAGGAGGAAGAGATTTATTTTATGTAACTATTCTCTTTGCTTTATCGTCTATAGATGCCTCCTTAATCTGTACCTCCTTCTCAACAACCATTACCTCTGCCACTAGGGATGTCTTGTGCTTAGGAAAATTTCTCCTAACATAAACCTAAGGTTTCTCTCCCGAGCTCTCTATATCTATGACCTTGGCTGAAGTGGGAGCATAAGTGGTAATGTTTCTCTTTCTGGCCTTGGCTTCCTTTTAGGCCTTAGTGACCAATTTCCTCTTCTTGGTCATCTATGAAGTCTCTCCCTCTTCAATAAGCACCAGCCTTGGGAGCCTTCTTTGTTTTAGGGGATTGCTTCTTAGAAAGCTTGGTTTGTTTTTGGATCCATATTTTCCTCTTTAGTTTGAGGGGTCTATCCTCCTCTTGATCATCTCTATCATGAGGTTCGATGGTGTCATATATATTAGTTTCTACTTCTTCTTCAAATTGGGATTTTATATCCCTTATCAAGTCATATGTGAACTTGGTACCATCCACTTCCAATTCCAACACCTTGTATTTTACCCAAAGACTTGAATACTTCCTTATTGGTTTTTTCATTTGGTCCAAGTCTATCACTTCTTCTTCTGATCAATTTACTGGAGGTAGAGGTGTAGTTCTATAAGGCTCATAGTCATGTTGTTGAATTAGATCTGCATCATCATCCTGAACTTGGTATGGGACTTAAATTATCCTATAGAGCCTTATTAAATTGAGAGGTAGCCTAGAAAATCTCCTTCTGATAACCTCAAACTCATCCTATAAATTGACCCAATAGTCTTGAATATGATCCTTGTGTCTAAATTCCCTATTTTCCTATTTCTAAGCCTTGCCATAAGGATCAAATTTGTCCTTGCTAGTATGAGAGTATAATTCAAATTGTGTCATTTCCTTCTCAGAATGTTGAGCACTTTGAATGGAGGGACATTCTTCTAAGGTTCCAATTCTTAATGCAAATTTTGTCCCTAGCCCTTTCTTATGCACGTCTTTGTAATATGGCCTGAAATTCCACAATTTTCTTTGTCAATTCCAATAGTATGAGCTTATTGGTAGGGTATTTACGTAATATGAGAGGGACAATAGGAGACCCTTGTACCTGGATGTATGTGAATCTTTGGAATTGAATGATCTGCTACCCATATTGCTTGATTAGGTCCATTGCATTAGAGGAAATTCTAACATGGAGGGTACCTTGCAGCAACCTAGGAATATACATGAAGAATGCATCATTTTCTCTCCTATAATTGGTTTTTTTATATTGAGATTGTGGGTAGACATCCCATATTCTATCTTTCCCCAAGGTTCCTTTTCAATTGAGACCTTTGTACTTAGTTTTACTAGCCAACATATACACAAGGTAGCAGGTCATAATGAATCTATTATTCTCTTGCACACTCCTAAGTTGTGCATCCAAATTGTTGCTTATGATTCTAGTCCAATGGTAATGTTTTCCACCCATGATCTACATGATAGGGTAGAACATCCAAGTGTGGAAAATGTGAGCCTCTTCTACCCCCATCACTCTACCCAAGAGGGTTATGATATCATTATATTTAAGCTTGAAATCACTTCTATGCAGTTGCTTGGGTAGCTTAAAATAATGTGGATTGGGCTTCAATATACAAGAAATATTCATTATCTCTAAGGCTTTATTAGGATCCACATCATAGAACTTTATTTCCTCTCCTATATTTATCTCCTCGATCATCTTATGATGTGAGGAAATGTTAAACACCTCTACTATAGACTCCTCGATGAGGTTAGCCATGACTCTATCTTGAGGTCCAACTATGATTCTCTTGTCTAAGTCATAATTTCTTGCACATTCTAAGACCAATTTAGGGCACAACTGAGTGGGAGGGAACCTTGCTGCTTGAGCTAGGCCAATGTGAGTGAGGATCTGTTTCGGTTTGGTGGGTGCAATACCAAACATCCTTTGTTGAAATTCATCATAGTCTACATGCCCCAAATTTATATCTACAATCTTGGCCTAGGAAAAAGAAATCTTGGATTTTGGCCATATACCCTTGAAATCATACTTCATTCTTTAAGCTCTCTTTTTCACCTCTTCTTGTACTACAACAACTTTCAATTTGGAAGTCTTGTCAAGGCTCAATTTTTCCTACATCTATTAGAGTAAACCATAGTCACCAAAATGGAAATAACAATATAACCTACCAACACATGGCATTAATCCAATGAAGTGTTGTTCATGTATGCTCAAATGATACTATTGAATGCAAACCATCATATAAAGCTAAATGGCATTGTAAAGAAGATTACTTTACTCAATGAGATTCTATGATTAGATTATCCAAGAAGCATACAAAGGAATCCCATATTAAACATGCAAATGCACAAAACTCAACAAGATTTTATCAACAAACATCACATTACCCCATCTATATGTTCATTCATCACTAAAATTTAAAATGGAGAAACTTTGGAAAATCCACCCTAAGGCAGATTCTCCAATCGGATTAGAGCTCGAGTAATCTGAGGGAGCTCATATTTTCTAGGGTCTCACCAAATGTGTGCAGTCTAACTCTAGATTGAGGGATCCTAATGCATCATCAAGAGGTTTTGACATGATAAATCTCACATATGGATAGCCTCATTAACCTAAGATCATCAAATTTTAGTTAGTCTTACACATCAGAGATTACAAGGTTCGAAAGATTCAGAAATTATGAGGGAGGTCAGATTCTTCAGGAAAATTAAGGCTTAGAAAATATGAGGGAGCTCAAATTTTCCAATGATGACTCAGACTTGGAATTCCTAAGTGTCGAACTGATCATGCTCAGAGTTCAGGACTTTGAGGGAATAGAGGAATCGGAAAATATGAGGGGAGCTAGACTTCTTGAGAAGATTAAGGCTCAGGAAATCTGAGCTACCTTGGAATTATCGGGGAATTGCCAAATCTCAAAAATCTTCCAAGTATAGAGCTCCATCGTGCGTTAAATCGTGATTGTTTTCCTTGGTTAAATTTTTATTAACTTTTGATGATGGTCTGCCTCGAACACTTCATAATAATCCTTCATCATCATTCATTTATCCCTAAAATTTGTAATCTCAAATTTGAGCACATGGGAAACTAGGGCTTCAAGGTCGAGCTTAACACAGAACGACACCCTAAAATTCAATATCAACACAAAAGCACCAGAGAAAGGGAAAACCCCAAAGTCTTTAACGAACCCTAGCATCTCACTCAAACCAAAGGTAGATTAAATAGTCACAAAACAAATGAAATCAAAGGCATAATGAGAAACCTACCTTGGAGAGGCCACAAGAGAAAGAATCAGATGAAAGCCTCAAAGAATCCCACAACAACCAGTTGAGAATATGATCCTCACTTCTAGGGCTTGGAAAATTGTAAGATAGAGCAAGCTTCTCAAGTTTCAAATGCACACAATGCAAAATGACCAAAAGACACCATAAGTTCCAAATCTATCCCTATTTCACATCATAAATGCATGCCATAAATGCTTGAAGAGACGTTTGAAAATTTAGTGGATGCGAGATGATCCCGGACTCGGCAAATCAGAGGGAGCTCGAATTTATTGAATTTCTCTCAAACTTATAAAATTTTGGCCTCTAAGATGAAGTTTGAATTGGGGTAGACCTTAAAGAGCTAGGTTGTGATCATGTTGCTGCAAAGAACACACCTTGAGTGCAGATTAGATCTTAAGTTCTTGGGTGAACCAAAACTGAGAAACCTATCCCTTAAGGGGAAAAGGCTGAAACCCTAAGGAAAGCAGGCAAAAAAAACAAGCAAAAAGAGGGTCCATGCTTTCAATGAGGCGTGTGTGCAAAAATTGCACAACAAAGCCTAATGTTAGTCAAGTGGGTATGGCCAATTAGGTATTAAGCTAGGATGCACGATGTTGACTAGGGATGATTTGAAAGAAAAATCTGCTACACGGCTAGGACAAAGGGGTTATCCACCCTTCACCTTCACTTCCCAAAGGTATAAAGTTCTTTGGGGCTTAGCCAAGAGTGACAAGATTTCAATTCCCAAAGGAGGGTGTCTTTTGATTCACCTCTCGATTGAGGTCATCCCTTGGAGTGGTGTGTCTCCAAGAAGGAATCCTAAGAAGGGTATGACAAAAGCGAACCAAGTGATGTTTTTTGGATATCCAAGATCACCTTGTGGTGTGAGGAGAGAGAATACACATGCACTTGATTCACACTCGCAATTACTAATTTCCCTTTAGAAAATTAAAATGTGTGTAAAACAATTCAAGCACTTGTTCTTTTTAGATCCCAAATCCAAATGTGTAGGAACACACTTTTTCATTTTAACCCAATTTCAATGATGTGACAACAAACAATATGTTCTTTTTAAGCCCAAAATTTAAGTGTGTGATCAAACAAGTTGTTCTTTTTAAGCCCCAAATTGAAGTGTGTTGACAAGAAATTGTTAGAGATGAAAGATAGAATGTGTGCACCTAATTGTTTTCATCCTTAAATCTATTATAAATTATGATGCCAATGTTTTTCCAGCTCCTTAGATTCACCTACAAAATCAAAAAATGATATTATAATGCAGCCATAAAAAAAAAAGCTCATCAGACAAGGAAAATTATAATTTCAGATACATGTTTTTAAGTAGCTGAATTAGATTTGATTATTTGAAGATTTTATTGATCTGAAAATAAAAAATCAAAGAAGAGACCCCTACTAATTTTCTGAGAGCTTTCTAGAAATGTAAGGAAGTCAAAAAAAATTCTTGTTTTGCACCTAGAAATGTGAATTTATGAAAAGCCTACAAAAGAAAAAGATCGGATTATTTTGCATTGTATTTGATCTCCAAATTAAATATGTAAAACATAAACCCCCATTATAATTTCAAGTACTTTTCAAAAATATATATGTTTTTGAAAAATTCACCGATTTACACCCAAAATGTTGATTTTATGAAAAAACATAAAATTGTGATAACTTCTACAAAAATGGTGATAAACCTATAATTCTTCTACTATAGTTGCCTTAGATGATGGAAAAAATTATATGAAAATAATGTAGAAAATCTCATAGTCATTTGGAATATATGAAAAAATATTTAAAACCTAGGATTTTATCCAAAAAATGGTAGATCTACAACAAAAAGTCAATAAAACCTGCAAAAGAAAGCTAGCAAATCTACAAAAAGAAAGGGTTTGTTTCAACTTGGGTTCACCAATGTAGTTAGGGTAAAAATTTATGGAAAATGCATAACAAATTATAATGAAACCCTAACAAGCACAATAGAACACAAACTAGCATGAAATGAAAACAAGAAAGCAAAGCAAACAGATCTCCAAGCTAGATTTGATTTATCTCCATTTCTCTTCTCCATCTCACATAAGCATGCAAGATTTTAAAGGATTGAATGATTTGATATGATGATGTTGATTGCTCATTTTTGCAGTATAACGAAAATATGGATATGATAGAGGAAAAATAGATAGATAGATGAGAAGATTGGAGGAAATTTTGGCAGAGTGTAGATACTAGAAGAAGATCAATCCAAATGGGTCGTGTGAGGCTAGATTTATAAGCAAGAGATGATAATATCCTATGGATAAGATTAAAATTCAATTGTGTGATGTGTATGGCTAGGATTAAAATTTACTTTTAGTGCCTATGATGCACATTAAATGGGTTATGACATGAGGCTAAAATTAGGATGTGAGGGAATAAATGGGATTCTTTTATTTATTTTGGAGGAAAAGATGCCTATGACGCACAAATGAATGGGGCTAAAAATAGGATGTGAGTGGGAATCTCATAATTTAAATATTAAATTATTTGTGCATGTGAAAAATTGTAGTCATATGACACATGTTGCAATGTGGTAACAGGTGAGGGATTAATTCAAATATTTGATTTGAATTATTTTGAGACATGTGAAGGGGAATTAATTAAATAAATAAGATTTATTTAATTAATTGATAAGGTCATTAAGTGGAATAAATGGGATAAGTGGGATAATGCAATGACCTAGAGTAAAATATTACAAGATGTCTTACAAGGTCATGTATCGACTAGGTAATGTTATCATATGGAAAATTTTGGGTGTCTACAACCTCAATCTATTGGCTCAAAACTTAACAATACATGCCTTGCAGAATAAACCAAAACATGTGATAGATCAAAATAGGTTGGCATGACCTATTGCTCGCATAAATCTAATCAAAAAATACTTTAATTCTCCATGACCGCAAAAACCTTAGGTTAGCACCGTTGGTGAAGCAACAATAGAATGAACCAATTGTTCATTCACAAATTGACACACTAACCTCAAAATAATTTCCACTTGGAGTATACACAATTTTGACACCTGTAAACACATCCTCAAAACCGAATAGTATAACAATCATCCATAGTCAAATGTGGAGCATTCCAATTGAGTACTCTATCACTATAACTTTTGTATCCTAAGTGATACACTGTCAACTCTAACTTCAACTACAGAGGAATTCGAGGCTTGAAACTTTGGATTTAGATTCCTCTAAGATGCACCAAAATTACCTTAGAACTGAATAACCAGATTCTTCATGGTGGAATAATATGAACCGCAAAATAGGTTCTTTGAACACTAAAAACTACATTCCATAAAGGTAATTTATCCAAAATATTTGATTTACTCTTAACCAAAACTTCTTCAACTATGTAATGAGTTGAATTCACTGAAAACACCATATTCAAGCATGCTCATCAATCTTCATCTATGCATCAATGTTGACATTACAACAATATTGGTATCACTACAATATTGATGTGAATGAAAAAACCATAGTAACATCATATTCTATGCATTCACCAATCTTATCAATGACAAAAAAAATTCCAACAGTTAAAGAGATGTATTGGAAATTACATTGGTAAGCTACATTTCAAATGTTTCAAGTGTGTAGAGGCTAGTCATTTTTCTTCAAAATGTCATTTGAAGGATTCTGATAAGAGAAGCAAAGAGCCTATAAAAAATAAGGTGAAGAAGAATCTTTACTCCATGGAAGATTCCTACTTTGTAAAAGATGATGATTCCAGTGGCTCAAATAATGAAGATGAAGTATTTTTTTTTACTGCTAAGAAGACTAAAGATAAAGCTAAATATCGAAGTATGGTGTATATTTATTTTCATGCAAAAGATGAGGCTAATTCATGGGTGATTGATAGTGGTTTTTCCAACCAAATTACTAGAGATAAAAGAAATTTTATCAAACTTGTGAAGTGGAATGGTGGCATAGTCAAGCTTGGAGATGATACTTTAGTGCATATCTATGGAAATGGTTCTATCAGTATTGATGGAAAGAGCATAATAGAATATTTTCTTTATGTCAAAGGGATCCAAAAAAATCTTATCAATGTGAGTCAAATGTGTAAAAATGGTTACAATCTCTTGTTCAGTAAAAGTGGATGTGAAATCAAAAAAGAAAAGTTTGGACAATTGGTTGTTGAAGGATCTAGGACAAGTTGTGACATATACAGTCTAAGATATTTCATTGGGATAACTTGTATTCTAGGAAAATAAATTGAATGTTGGCTGTGGAATAGAAGAATGGTTCACATTAACTTTGATAGTATTATGAATATCAACTCATTTCATGCGGTAAGAAATATGCCTAAGATAATCAAGCCTGCTAATATAGTGTGCAAGGAATGTAAGTTTGGCAAGCAGAAAAGGATAAGTTTCAAGTCTAAAGAATATTCTTCTTGTATACCTTTGGATTTGGTGCATACCAATCTATGCAGACCTACCAGAATAAAAAGTTTGAAATGAGAAAGGTATTTCATGCTTTTTATTGATGATTTCTCTATGATGACTTTGGTAACATTCTTGAAAAATAAATTTGATGCATTTAGTAGATTCAATATTTTCAAATCTATGGTTGAGAATGAAATAAATACAAATATCAAATTCTTGAGTTTTGATAGGGGAGGAGAGTTCACTTCAAATTAGTTCAATGACTTTTGTTTAAAAAAAAGGAATAAAGAGGCATTTATTTGCTATTAGAACTCCTCAATAGAAGGGGGTTGTTGAAAGAAAGAATATGTTTGTTCAAGAAATGGTAAGGACCATACTAATGGAAGAAAATAAGTTTGATGTATATTGGAGAGAGACAGTTCATACTATAGTATATGTTCAAAATAGAGGATTGTTGAGATTGAATAGCACTAGGACTCCTTATGAGCTATGGTATGGAAGACCTATAATTTTCAAGCATTTTAGAGTTTTTGGAAGAAAATGCTATATAAAGAGAGATGAAGATGTGTTAGGGAATTTTGATTCAAGGGCTAATGAAGGTATCTTTTTGGGATATTCATCTTAGAGTACAACATATATGTGTTTCAATAAAATACTAGGAAGAATAGTTGAAAGAAAAAATGTGAAGGTTGATGGGAATCTACATCAAAATTTGAATGAAATTGAGGACTACGGATATGATGCACCTACCTACTCAGATGAAGAAGTTGAAGAGAAAGAAGATATAGAAAAAAATCACAACAAGACCCCTCCAAAGTATGTTCAAAGAAACCATTCAGAAGATCAAATCATTGGTTATAAGTATGAAGGAGTGTTGACCAAAAGAAAGCTTACAAAGGCA
This sequence comes from Sequoiadendron giganteum, assembly GCA_007115665.2. Taxonomy (NCBI): domain Eukaryota; kingdom Viridiplantae; phylum Streptophyta; class Pinopsida; order Cupressales; family Cupressaceae; genus Sequoiadendron; species Sequoiadendron giganteum. The sequence continues at coordinate 34,921,781 of CM021101.1, forward strand.
AGTGAACACGTAAACTTTTGTTTGTTATCAAAGATAGAACCAAAAGCATTTATTGATGCCAATAGGGATGAAGGATGGATGCAAGCAATGAACGAAGAGTTGAATCAGATTGAGAAGAATAAGACTTGGGAATTGGTTCCAAGGCCCGTAGACAAAAATGTGATAGGTACAATGCGAGTTTTCAAAAATAAATTGAATGAGGAAGGAGAAGTTGTAAGAAACAAAGCAATAATAGTTTCTAAAGACTATTCATAATTATAAGGTATTGATTTTGAGGAAACTTTTGCTCCGGTTTCAAGAATGGAGGCGATCCGAAAGTTTCTTGCTTTTGTTTATCATAAGGACTTCAAAGTTTATCAGATGGATGTCAAGCCAACTTTATTGAATGGATATTTGGAAGAGGAAGTATACATAGAGAAACCCGATGGATTTCAATTATTAGAAGAACCAAATATGGTGTGTAGACTAAAAAAGGTATGGTATGGTATGAAACAAGATCCTAGGGCTTGGTATGCAAGGTTGGATAAGTACTTGCTTTAGCAAGGATTCAAGAAAGGTATCACAGATAGAAATCTTTAATTCAATATTAAGGATGAAAGGATTTTGATATTTGTTGTGCATGTTGATGACATAATATTTAGTGGAAGTGATGAGATGTGCAAGAAATTTGTTGAAGAGATGAAATAATTTGAGATGTCTATGATTGGTGAGTTATCTTTCTTTCTTGGTCTTCAAATTACTTAGTTGAATGATGGTATATTTATTTCTCAAGAAAATTATTTCAAGGAGATGTTGAAGAACTTTGGCATAGAGGATAGTAAACTGGTTAATAATCCCATGATTACTAGTTATCATCATTTGAGTAAAGATTGAGTCTCCCTTAGCTAATCAAAAGTTACACAAATATATGATTGGAAGCTTGTTGAATTTAACTACTTCAAGACCTAATATCATGAATGTGGTATTTTTAGTTGCAATATTTCAAGCTAATCCTAAAGAAACTCATGTGAAGGAAGCCAAAAGAATCTTTAGATATTTGAAGAGTACTCTAAGTTATGGATTATGGTATACAAAAGGTAGTGAATTTGATCTGAGGGCTTACATTGATGTTGATTGGGCTGATTGTGTGAATGATAGAATAAGTAGAAGTGGTGGTGCTTTATTTTTAGGAAGTAGATTGGTTTAATGGAATAGTAAGAAAAAAGATTCGTTATCCTTGTCTACTATAAAGATAGAGTATATTGTTGCAACATCTTATTGTACACAAGTGTTGTGGAAGAAGGAAATGTTGAAGGATATCAAGATACAATATGATGAGCCTATTCTTATTTTGTGTTATAACACAAGTGCTATCAATATTTTTAAGAATCTAGTGATGCATTCTAGTTCATCACTTTTTGAGAGAGAAGGTTGTAGACAAAGAAAAGTTGGAGTATGTTTCTACAAAGGATTAGATTGAAAATATTTTTACAAAGGAACTTGCAAAGGATGTACATTTGAGTATCTTTGACAGAAGTTAGGGGTAATTACCCCTCCTTGTTAGATGCATAGTTGGTGCATCTATCTAGGGGGAGTAATTCAAGCCATATCTTTATTCTTGGACTGATGGTGGTTACATCTTAGGGGGAGTAGGTAGTGATTTTTGTTGATAGTGGGAGCTTGTAAGATGTTTCAAAAAGGGAGAGAGAATGTAGAACTTAGGGGGAGTACTTGTGCCCTAAGGGCGAGAAGTGTTTTCCCTTTGTCCTTGATGTCAAAGGGGGAGAAGAATGCATTCCAAATTGGTGTTTCAATCAATTCAAAAGGGGGAGATTATTGTAGTCTAGTTTTCATTGATGTCAAAAGTGTAAGTAAAATGTGAGATTGGTTGTCATTGATGTTAGAAGTATGTTGGAGTTGGTTGCAGTTTGGTGGTCAATTTTACAATCCAATTATTTGGTTGATAAAGTCTCTGAGAGATGCTCCACATTTCTTTGTTTGTGATGTTGTACTCCTATGGTTTGGAAGATAGATTCATGATGTGGAAGATCTCGTGTGATCCAAGTTTCATGTTATTTTGATTAAAAAAAAGGTGTTCTTACAGTGACAGTTTGTTGAAAATGTTGTTTATGTGAGGATACTTATAAAGGTGCAAAGTTTGGCTCTGCATTCCTCCACATTTGCAAATGTGATTATGTAGTTCAAAATTTAATTCTATGATGTTGGGAAGATGTTATATCCAGAGTTTCATATCATTTATCCTTTCGCATAGAAATTTTTGAAGTGAAAGAGTGCAAGACAATATTTTTTGGTGGCTAGTTTTAATGTATGTTGGCTTGCACCAACTTCTTGTTGTATGAAGTGGTGAAATGGCTAGTGGAGAGTGTTCCTAAGTATCATGTGATTTTTTTGTTTCTTTGTAAGATGTTTTATGTTTTCTTTGAAATAGGTTGTGGTCTAGAATGAAGGTGTTTTTGGGTTATGCTTTTGCCTAGCCAATTGAAGTATGTTGAAGTTGTGTACCTCAAGTTTTATGTTGTGCAGAGTCTGAGAAGAGTTTGAAGGAATTTTATGGTTCATGTCGACTCATCTAGGTGAAGCACGAGTATTTTTTAATCTTTCATTTGTACCACCAAGTTGTTATGGTCGACGTGCTACAAGTTTCATGGTTCTTTCTTAAGGCTAACCTAATTCAAATTTGTGAAGCATGCAGATGTTGTTCATTGAATGAAATTATTGTGAAGAGTGTTTAAAACCAAGTTAAGTGTGTGTTGGAATCCACAAGGCGTGATCCTCTTCCTGGTGTTTTGTGTAGTTCTTTTTTAGGGATTTCCCTCTACAAGTTTCATGTTGTTTTTCATCTTTGGAAAAATTGTAATTGTAATATTCTTGTTGTCTTTGATTGACATGTAATGTAATCAATGTAATGCCATGTGTATATTATAAACCTCGTTGATCTAGGTGGTGTGATTGTGAATATGATTGCAAGAGAAGCTGGGGATGTGTAATGTATTATGATGTACAACTAAAAGAAAAAGAGAAGAGGTGATAGATCATGTTTGGATTCATCCTGAAGACATTTTTGAGATAGAAGAGGAGTGAAGAGTGTGCCTAACTGATTCTTGGAGGAAGTGAGCCAAAACCAAAACTTCTTGAAGGTTGAAATCAATGTGCCAGTAAGCTACAAAGAAGGCATTTAAAGAATTTGCATAAGTTGTTAGTGAAGAATTACAATCATCAAAAGAGAAGGGAAAATGCACAATTGCAATCATCAAAATGATTGATCTTAATTTTCAGATTTAGATAGTAGAAGGATTTTTATGTTGTAATTTATTCTGAGTTTGTTCTCAAATCAGGGAGTAGTTGCTTTCTTGGTTTGTAGCGCTAATTTTTTTTTTGTGGGGAGTTGTAGCTTCCTTGGGAGTGACCATACAAATTTTGCAAGTAGTAGCTTCCTTGGGTTGTAGCCCTAAAACAAATTTTTAAATATAATTCATTTGTGAGGTTAGATTATGAAAGTAGCTCCTATTAGCTTTTCTTATTGTTGTTTTTCCTCTTTGGGGTTTTCCACGTACATCTGGTGTTATGTGGTATTGTGTATTCTATTGATCTTTCATTTTTTTTCTTATGTTGATTAAGTTTTAGTTTGCTATGGAGAGTTTGAGATCCGAAGGATTACTGATCCACCCCCTCTCATTAATCTAGTGTGTGTTCAACATAGTCTTGTGTCACCATCTAGGTTCATCCTTTATATACCTATCACTAGGTCTCATCCTTGTGTCTGTTGTATCGCCAAGAATCCCCTATCAAGTTGGTACTTCAACAAAATACATTATCCCCATTGGATTTTAGGTACCTTGATCACATCTTTTCATAGGTATATACCTAGTCCTACTATCCATCTTTGGCCTTTGCAGAATATATCATTCCTCAAGTCAGACCACATCAACTCATCCATCACCCCTATAAAAAAGGTAATTGAGATGATTTTTCTTTCTTTGAGGTTATTAGATATTTTGTTCATATTTATTTTGAGCTTCATATCTTTACCTACTCAAGGTCACCATAATCAATCATATTATGGTGTTCTTTGAATGGTGAAACTAGGGGCAAGTCTTTTCTTTCATATGCTTGTTTTCATGGTTGTCCTATGTCGTTTCCACAAATACCCTTTGTGGTATTTTTTATGCTAGATAATTCCTTCTATTTTTGGTTTTATAGCATTGTTCCCACAAAATTTCCCTTCAAATTTGTGATATGTTAGACTAACCTTCTTGTTTCTTGAGTCAATCCTATGCATGTGATACATAGTCACCCTAGATCATCGTACCTTGGTGCATAGTATCCCATGATAAATAAAATTAATTTATCACTACATGGTAGTTTTAATTTGATTCTCCAAATGCCCCATCCATTTTATCCTACATTTTTTAACCCATTCCCCCCTACATCCTAATCTCCCATCCACCTATCCTATCCATTTTCCTCACTCCACTTAACCATTAATCTTGTGTTCAATCCATCCTTCTCCATGCTTCCTCCCTTTTTTCCATGGTGTTCAATGTATTATGGCTTGACACTTGCATACATCCACCCTTATTTGCATCTTCTCGTTTATCATATCATTTCCACATTCATTTGATTCATTTTAGGATAATATAGATTTTTTATTCTAAGCATCTTCACCCATCCTATCATTTCCTTATCCATCAAGTTTATTTTAGGATAATGTAGAATTTTTAGTCTAAAACTCTTTTCATCAACCATATTCATCCACTCCATCAAAATCCCCATTCTCCTAGCAATCCCACATTGCAACAAAATCATAATCCATGCAATCTAGTAATGAAATCTAGCACAAATCATTGAATTTCCTATCATCATCAGGATGTATAATTCCCAATCCTTATATTTTCGGGGGGATATCTCATTCCCACATCAACAACACTTCATTTGATTATCAATCAATCTTGAATTTGTAGCTTGACTGGAGCAACACCATTTTTATCTTGAATCCTTTGGTACATCTTTTCTTTCTTGTCATATCCTCCTTCCACTATATCTTCCTCCTCCCACCCTGCTATCTATCCATCATTTTGCATCATCTTCCTCATTTATATTGAATTTCCTTTATCCATTTTGAGATCACACTTGTGTTCTCTTGAACCTGCATGTCCTCTTGAGGGAACATCCTCATCCTCATCCTCATATCCACTCCCATCATCTATCATCCTAGTCACTATTTTAAATGATTGGGGCATCTCCAAACCTAACCATTTTTCTCTGTGTGGGATAAATTTTTCTTTTCTTTGAAATAATGTTATTCTAATTCCATTTCAAAGAGAGAGAAAATGTAGACACCTAAATTTACCATTGCATTCTGTCAATTTACCCTAATTTGTCCATTCTTGATCCCCTATATTAATTAAATAATATTATATTTGTTGAATTAGTATTTCCTATTTATCTTATTATCCTAACACATATATCACATTCTTCTAATGTCAGGAATGTAATGCAACTAATTTATTTTAGTTATCTACTCTTCACCACCCTATCCCTTCTAAAAAAATAAAAAATAATTATTTATTTAATTCCCATCTCACCCACATCTCCCATCCTCCAACTTTTCTTATTAATCCCTAATACTTACCCAATCCACTCCCTAAAGATTAAGTGGGGTTAATTTTTTTTCATCCACCTTGTTCTCTCTCTCATCATTTCTTCCTCTTTTGCAAAAGACCCCATGTCCTTGGGCACACTGATCTTTCTTCCAAAATTTCCCAAAAGGAATTAAGAATTATTCTATTCTTATCATCCCCTTCCCTTTGGAGTGTGAGGAAAAACCATGCCTTTTTTGAAAGATCTACTCCTATCATTCCTCATATTGTGCCACTTGACACAATCTCATGGCTTGAGAGATCATTCTCAATATCATCCCTTGATCTTAAATGCCCTCAATCTATAAAAACCAACACAACCATTTATTAACACACACAAATTTCATTTGAGCAATATTATGCTACCAAAATCACTAGTGAGCACACATTGAACACAAGAAATCAAACATTGTGGGCACATCTCCACAACGAGAGGTTTGATAGTTATAATTGGTTGAATTCTATGAGTTTTAAAACATCTTTTGCCTAATTGTGAGTGTTTTGGTTAATGAAAGATTGCTTTTACTCTCTAGGGTGATCCTACATTAATTATGGATCTTGATGAAACTAATGAGGACACATGTCTTCTCTTTGATGAAAACTCATATTAAGTCACATCCCCTATTCTAAATCCTATTGTTCTCTCTTTTCCATGTGATGCTACTATATTAATACATCTTGATTCACATTGGTTCAAATCTCACACTTATGTGGTTACTATTCTAAAATCTTTGATGGCTTAGTCATTATTTGACATTGGTATTAAGACACATAAGTAGCTTCTAGAACCATGCATCCTAATTCCTTCATGTATTCCACCATCTGAGTGCGAAGTCAATAGTCTAGCATCTTAGGGTTTCCTTTTGCTAAAAGGAAGTTGCATCATTTATTATAGAGGATCCTAATATGCATCCACCATGTGACATATTTCATTGCCTTCTCTCTCTTATTTATGGAGGAACACATTCAAGCCTTATCTTTCAAGGATTTTAGGACACTATCACTTTTAGGGGGGCTTTCTTATCCTCATTTTCATGCCTCACTTAATATGGTGTTTTTCCTACAAGTTTTCTCTTTATAATTCTAGGGAGTTCACTCTCTTTGTACATTAGGGTTATGTTAGATTGTACATGTGTACCTAATATAGCTTCAAGACCCTTAGGGGGAGGAGTTAGTGTATTAATTATGTATTGATCCTTTACTAAGTTCTCTTAGGTAATTAATTTTAATTACTTGGGTAAAATTAAGAAATAAGAGCATGTGTCGTCTCCTCAATTGATTGGAACACATGCCAACTCTACCTCATTAATCTCCTTGATTAATGGTAGTTAGGTATCACATCTCCCTCATTAACCATGGTTATTTTCTTGACTAGTGTAGATATTACTAATGAATAGGTAGATAATAATTCCATTGATGGTTGGTATCATTTACACCTTTCCTTCACATAGTTCAAGTAGCTAGGAATGTATGGAAGAATAAAATACCATAACACACATAATATTTAATATAAATTGGCATGCAACTTAACTATAATTATACGCTAATAATAGATACAAACATATAAATTATACTACATATTGAATGCAATGAATCTACATTATTTATTTATGAAATTAAAAAAATTGGTTGTGATTTTATGATTCTCTTACAATAACTTGGGTTTATTCTTCTTGTATTTACCTTTATAATCCTTAAGGACATATCTATAAAAACCATTTTTACTTATATTCTACTAAAAAAAAATTCCCACCTCCATTCACTTATCTATTATTTTGCCTCTTTTGTGCTTACTTTTTAATTTGATAGCCATGACACATATTAAAAAATCTCTTAATGTCAATGATCCTCCTATCAATAACATTTTTCTCTTTCCCATTATTTTAGAGATAACTTTCTTTCTTGTTTGAGATTATAATGCCACTACACTCTTTCACCCATGTATACATAACCACTATATCATTAGATGAAGGCTTTGGAAAATGAATTCTTAGGAGGTTAATAAGAATGAGAGTCATCTCAAACCAAATGATTACAATTGTAAATATGTAAAAATAATATAACAATAAATCATAAGGAAAAAAAAAATGTTAATAAAATCAATTGAAATTATATATTAACTATTCATAAAATTAATTACAACACAATCTATTAATTTTCGTCATATATTATTTGGATCACTTGTGATAAATGAAAGTTAAAAATAACTATACTTTCTATTATATTTGTTTTTATATTTAAAGAAAATATCTTAATGTCCACGATCATCTTTTCAATATCATTTTGTCTATCAACAATTCACTGTTCGAAAATTCACTGCTATGACAAATTCACTTCAAAAAAATTCACCACAGACAATTCACAAATGATATTAACATTGTTTATTGTATATTTCAAAAACTATTGTTCTTTTACAATAAATAATTGATAATGAATTTTCCCCATAAATTGTTGAAGTAAATTTTCCTAGAACCTATTTTGTCCTTTCCCCTTTGCCACCTTTCTTTGTAGCTAGGTCAAACCTGTAAGAAATACAGTTTTAATGGGTTAAAATGGGCAGAGTGAGAGGGAACATCATAGTGCCTCAATGAATTAAAAAATGTATATAATAACATATCTTTTGGCTATTGTATTAAATAGATACAAGTGTAAGTGTACTGATGGATCGTGCAGTCCTTTTCTGGCTGAAGTAAAACTTTGGAACCTTTTCATGCACTCAAGTATTAAATTGAAAAGTCTTAACATGCAAGCTACACCTCACACGTATACATAAGTTTCGATTATTGTCGGCAGGAGAGACAATATCTACAAAGGTTATGAGTGGAGAGGCCACTCAAAAGATGACAGCATTGGTATTTATAACGCCATTAATAGATAAGTTTCTAAGTTTTTAATATCGAGTAGTCATCATAAGCGACCCCACATCACTCTCTGTCTGCTTCAATAATACAGGAAAAATATATCTGGCATGATCTTTATAGGTACTAAGTTTTCTCCAGTCCATTTTGAATTCTAGATTTGCCGTGAAGGAGGTGACAACCAGGAGGACTGATTATTTTAATGACAGTCGGGTCTAATCAATCCAGTTTTTGACAGTGGTGTGTGTTCCCTATTCTCATTGTACTGTGGTTGCTCTTGGCATAACAAACAATAATGTTTTGCGTACAGAAAACTTGTGGCCAATGGATTGAATGAATGAATGATGTTAACTACGTCCACAAGATCCATCAGTTTATGGGACCCAAGAGATGAAATTGGAAAACAGCCTTTGCCAACACAACAAAATCATCGCACCAAACTACCTATTGTTGTTTTCAATCTCTTTGCTTATTTTGTTTCTTTTGTTGTGTATTTTGGTCAAGTAACTTGTTGTCTTATCAATATTCTTTTCTTCAAACAAAGCCACTAAAGAATTGATTTTTAACAAATCGAAGTAACAATACCAGATGTCCTCATAGGCTTTACACTTCATAATGTAGTGCCACTTTGTTTCCACTAAACCCGAAGAGCAGAAACAACAAATCCTATTTGACCACTCCTCTTTAGGTATTTTTCATCTTCCCATTTCGCATCTCAAATTGTCTGAGCTAGTTCTCAACTGAGCTATTAGCATTTTAGCCTTCCACTTTATATCTGCCCCTATGTAGAATTTTTGTTCGTGATCCCAAGTAGGGTTAAAATGCAAAACATAATGTTCACTTTTTTATTTTCTTTTTTGCATACCTTTTCATCTCGACTTTTGTGTTTGGACATTCTTGCATGTTGATCCCCCATTTTCCCATCCACTTGGCATTTTGTTTCATCTACGTGTTCTTCCTTCTAGTTAATTCTTCTTCCACCACAGTTTTGGGCCAACGGTGTTCCTCCATATTCTCTATTCTTTGTAAAAAGCCTAATAAGCGAATTAACGCTGCCATTTCCATTAGGAAGGCTCCAGCCTCAGCTAGAACAATCTCATAAGGGATTGTACTTTTTATTTTGAAATTGCTTGTGATTAAGTGCTTTTCAAGTCTTTCTATTTGTTTCCATTTTACATCTGATGTGATGCTGCCCCAAACTTCGCATCCATATAAAACCACAAGTGTAACAAACAACCCAAAAAGTTTCTTTTTAGTTTTCCAATCCCATAACTCAGCTGACCTACATCTATTTTGGAGCAGATAAAGAGCTTTCCAACCCCCTTGAATTCTTTTCGTCCTACAAGCCTCCCAATTGAGATTGCTATAAAAATCAAGCCCCAAATATTTGTATTCATCCATCACCTGCAAATTGTTTCCCTCAAATTCAAATTTTATTTGTTTCCTAGTCCTTTTCAACGTAAAAATCATGACCTTGGTCTTGTTAATGGTCACCTGCTTCCCAACATCCTGACAGAAAAGTTCCAAAGCCTTTAGATGCTCTTGAAGACTATTTTCGGAATTTGTCATTAAGGTAAGATCATCTGCATACAACAACAATTTGATCACATACGTGGCCAAAAGGACACCATCCCCCCCGCTTGTCCAACCACTCTTCTAACTTGTCTATGTATAGCCCAAACAAAGTGGGGGAAAGAGGGTAACCCTGCTAGACACCAATGCCACTCCCAAAGCATTCGAAAATACCTATCTTTGTTCTAAGATTTGGAAAAGTTTAAACAATGACAAATTCAAATTTTAAATAGTAAAATATGCTATGAGAGAAAGAATACCAATTTTATAGTTCAAGCATATAAACTAGGGTAAGCATATTGTTTAATAATTATCTTTTAGTGTTTAAAAGTAAGTATAGAAAAATATACAAATCTGAACATTTGTCATTGTCTTTGTTGTGCATGGAAGGAGAAACATCATGTTTGGAGACATTCTTAATCTTCTTTTATAGTTAGATAGTTCTGCATAATGTTATAATGATGAAAACTGTAGAATGAAATTGAGCATAAATGCAATAGATGGTCAAGTCTATAAGAAAGAAAAATTTGTGTTATATTTCGTTGATTTGGACACAACGTATTGAATCCAAGTATCTAAATTTAACAGTTCATTTTCTAGTAGGATGTTATTGTACATTATATTGGTTTCTCTTGAGTGTAGTGACTTCATAAGATAGGGTGTGGAGCAAATTTCTCTATCACATTAGGATCGAAATAAGTTGATGGTTTAGCAAAGTGTATTGTGGTTTTTGGTTTGATGGGGATCAAATTGAAAAGAGGCAAAAATATGAGCCACTCAATTGACATTGGTTGGTATGATGGTTGGATATCTAGCAATAATGGCATTGGGGGATAAAGGGTTGCCTTGCTAGTTTGAATTATATCAATTTTCGCCACCAAGTCTAGCTCATATGCTTGTGGAAAAATGTTTCTCCCTTATTCTTCATTGATATGACTATCCTAAATTCAATAGCCTGAATATAGTAGAGATATGCCATACAAGATAGAGGGAAATTTTTAACATAAATATGATGCCATGCCTTGTGGAATCTTGTTGAAGTTATCCAATGTCTCCATGGGAGATCTATTGATATTAGTTACTTATTCTAGCAGTGATCAAGCATCACCCTTTTCTTTAAATTTGTTGAGAAATAGTTGGCACAATTGGTCCCAATCTACAATTTGGACATCTATGGGAGTGAGCACTGCAAATCGAGAGTCTTGATGCAAAATAAGTAACAAATTATTTGAACACCACATTCTCTTCATCTATGTTGTGAAGTGTGTTGTGGTTCACTACATCATTTGGGTGCTTCATTAGCAGAGAATGTAGAGTAGTATTTAGGATGGATCCCATATCATGGGAAATGTTGGTGGGATCAATGAACCATTACCATTCCATATAGGATGTGCTCTAGGTGGTGGTGGTTGTGCAACCATGGTATGTATTATTTGAGGATTTTTGGATTTCTTATATGGTGTAGCAAATGATCTCCTTTTAGGAATGAACAAAAGGGGCTAGATAAGAATGTAGGGGTTAGCTTTTGATGTAGACCTTGTGGTAATTTAGGGTACAAAAGCCCTTTTTAAGCAAATGGATGCACAATCACTAGATAAAATTAAGAGTTTACTAGGGACTTAGATAAAGTGTGGAGTTTATGCGGATCAAGCTAGAATGTAGGGCTAAATCTCTTAAAATTGGGTTTGACTAGACATGCGAAAAATTGTTGGAGGGTTCTAAAGGTCCAATTTTAAGGGACCAATGTGTTGCACTTGAACTGGACCACAATGGAAAGTTATATAATGCACCATTTTTTTTAGATAGTGAGGGTGATTCCCAATGAAATAACCTCTAAGATGAGAGGGTTGACTCCCTATATGGATCTATGACTAAGACTAAGGCTATTTTCTATGGGAGGGTGAACAAGGTTAGGGATTGCAAAAATTAAATATAGGAAAACAAGGCTCATGTTGGATATCAACAGTCTTAACTACCAAACTAGAGATTAATAGCTCATGATGCAATAATCAACAAAATAATTTATACATATAATATTGAGTGATGAATAAAGATAATTTAAAAACCATTTAGGAGAGTACTTGGTTATTAATTTCATTGATCATTATGATGCCACATGCATGTAATTTTGGAAGCATACATAGAGACTCCTCTATCTAAATAAAAAGAGAGGCTAGAATCAAATAAGCACACTAGGATCAAAAGTCTAGCTATACAAGTATGATTCCCCTAGAGAAATAACTACATAAAGCTCTATAGCTCAACTTCTCAAACATTCATCTATTGTACATATCACACATGCTAGATTTATAGCTATTCCACCCAAACCATAATAGTTTTGCCAAAAAAATTGAAGCTCGACACATAAATGACACTTATATGAATTAAACACATTGATGATGTTTTTCAAGGGTTGGAGTAGATCATATGACCTTCGAAAAATTGATTCTAACCCAATACTACACTTTATTAGTGATAGTAAGCTGAATTAGTTGTCTATGTAGTATTTCTTTGGTGGTAATAAATTATTGGTCCTATTACCCTACAAATTTTAAATTCATATACAAGACTAATCTCAACATGGATACTCTAGAATAGTATATTCATTAGGATGATGCAAGGGAGCCATGGGTGTTGATTGTATGAAGCTAGGGTCTTTAGTGAAGTGTTTATATGTTACAATGACATGTTTCATAATACATATAGGCCATTGGATGTATTGGCAACTGGAAGATTAGGAGATGCACACTAACTTAGAAGAATTTATATACCTATGTTTTTTATAAATCCCCAAAAGCACACAACATAGTTTTAGTTATGAAATTACTTAACCTAAAATAACAAAAGAAGTGGGGCCTACTTTCACCTTTATGTTTCTCCTTTTTATTTATAACTATACATGTACCACCAAATGTTATAACACTAATTCTTCCTAGGAAATCTTGTTCTACTTAATTTTAAGTTCCATGAGCCATTGCATCTAATCTAACTTAGAGCATTAAATGACACAAATGTGTTGGGAGTAAATTTTATCAAAACTATAACAAATCTTGAAAATAATTGGATGAAAGTAGGGAGGCCTATAGATTTCACGGGGCATATTTATTGATCAGATGATGAGGTAGGATGAATCCATTTCTTGTAATGAAGAACACACTCCAAAACCTATATAATTTTTTGTAGGATTAAGTAGTGCAAGGATTGTTTCTATAGTTATCTACTCCTAAATAGCCTAAGAAAAATCTATCACATTGTTTTGACCACACAAATTTTTCCTCTAAAGATAAGCAATTAGATGTGCCACTCTAAAAAAAATCATGAAAAAAAAATGGTAGTAACATACAAATCTAATGAAACTAAAAGCCTTAGATACATTTGTGGGAATTGGATTGTCCACAATTGGTTGAATCTTTATGAAATAAATTTAGATACCTTAACAAAATTAACATGACCCAAGTACTTTACCTTTAACTAGAAGAAATCGAATATTTTGATCTTAAAAAAAAATTGGTTCTCATGCAAGCACTGTAGGACCTGACATAAAAGGATCTCATGACCTTTCACTATCCTTGAATATATCAATATGTCATCTATAAAAATAAGGAGAAATAAATCAAATTAACTATAAAAAACCCCATTCATCAAGCTTATAAATATCAATAAAGAATTCATCAAATAAAATGAAACTTTAGTGAAATTGTAGTGTCCATAATGTGTATCTAAAATATGATTCTATGAATGTTCACCTCTTGAATACAAAGGTGGTGGTACTAAGGATTTATATCAATCTTGTAGAATACTCTTGTTCCAATCATCTAATCAAACATGTCATCAATCCTTGGAAAAGGATATTTGTTACTCACCATCACCTTATTCAACTACTATTAATGGATACAAAATCAAAGATATATATCCTTATTCTTTACAAAGATGATTATTTCACCCTAAGGAGATAAACTAAGATGAATTTCCCCTTCTTTACAAAATCATATAACTACAAATAAATCTTATTGAGTTCTTGAGTGATCATATGGTATGACACATGCGCGATTGTACTTGTGAAATGAGATCAATATGGAAGTTTACATCCTAATTTGGTCGTATTCATACATAGTAACATTTATAAATACATCTAAAAGCTCACTTAAAAGATGGTGATCATTGAGAGATGCCTCATATAATTCACTCTAAGAGAGATAACCCATAATGATATAAAATATGTGATATTTTTTTTGCATGATCCATTTAGTTTCATAGATACAAACATATAAATATATATGGGTATTGTAATACCCCAAGTTGAAAAACTCAAAATAAAAGCTAATGGAATAATTTAAAAAAAAAGCAATGACAACAACACTGATAATTTAATAATGACATATCACACTTGCACAACAACATGCACATAAGTGTCCGTGAAACAAAAATAATATATAACAACAACAAGACAACCTCACCATTTCATAAGAAAGGTGAAAATAATATAAGGCTAACCAATTGTGGGATAAATACACAATGATGAACATATGAGAGAGAGAGGACAACACCTAAATGATAATCAATTATTGAACCATGATCACATTCTATCACAACACCACATTAGAATAGGATGAGAGAATCATTAACCTCTAATCCACATCTAGACACACTTCACAACTCTAAACATATAGCCAAACCTTCACAAGAGGTTTACTAACTAGGAGGCACATCTCTCCACTAACTGGAATGAGGACAAGTCACTTCTAGATAAACACACGCTTTCCAAGATGTCATGTCACAATGTGACAACACACAAGCAAAGGAATTCTACTCCATGATATCCCATGACCTATGAGGGATTTTGAGGATAAAAAAAGGCTAACCATGAAGGATTACAACCTTCCCAAGTCTTCACAAGATAAGGTGCACTATCTCCCTAACCCTAGGTTTGACAATTGAGAAACTCCATAAGAATGCATAAAAAATCAGGCAAGAGAAGCCACATGTTCTATAAAAAAACATAATAATATGCTCACAAAATGACTAGACCCTTGCGCCATGAGGAATAATTTCCATTTACATGTTTTTCCCATACAAGGCTCCGAAAAAAAGAAGAAAGATCAAGCCTTGAGACAAAGATACTTTGACTAGGTTTTGTAGGTTCAATTGATGAGAATAATCAAAACAAGAAGATATAAGGAATAAAATTAATTTTCAGTGGAATTGGGATAGGAAAACCATTGGTTATAGTAGAGAGGGTTAAAATTATTTTTATTGTATGGGGAATGAGGTCATGCAAGTACATGGATCACTAAACCACACCAATAGTGTAAACCAAACTTTTGAATTTTAAGCCTTCAAAACTAGGCCACCCCATTGATGCCCAAGCCACCCTACTATGAAACTAGGCTTCCCAAGTAGACTTAGTTGAATTCTAGGTACTCTGGGTCAATTCTAGGTGAAATAAGGTACAATACCAAACTTCCCAACTATGAAATAACGTATCTAAATTTATTTTAAACACCAATTGAAAGATTAATAAGTTCATTTTAGGCTTTATATAGTACAATAATGAAAATCACATTACAATTATGCTCAGTTACAACACCAATATTTGTATTTAATCTAATACAATCTCCACCTACCAGAATTGCATTCTATCTCAATGAGAGGTTCATTAACAACGTTATTATATTTTGAATCAAATGGGAGAAAACATGAATAGGAATAAGAACCTTTGCCACATTGAATTTTTCATTGAATCCCCAATGATTCTTCGATCACTAATGGTGGTTATCATACCACCTAACCTTGTGGAATCAAAAGATCCACTCCCACCGTGCTAGAAGATAGTCACATGGGCCACAATCACAACACTCATGCCATACATATTGGGAGAGGACTTACATATATGCCATACACAAAGTATAAAATCATCATATATATTATATAAATCACTCATCCAATCTCACAAGAGGGATCAACACAAATAGGATCAATTATAAGATCTGATTAGGAAAACTCACCAATGTATCATCATAAATATGCATTGGGAAAACTCACCAATGTGATACAAGTATTATCCTTAGGAAAAATCACCAAGGGCATAATGCATGGAATCCTAATTGGCAAAACTCAGCAATGGCATAACAACATCAAGAATGTGGAAGGGAATACATCATCCTTTAGGTACTACTCAAACTACACTAGGGTTAGACATTAGAGAGAAAGAGAGGGAGTGTCATCATGAACACTCACATGGGGCTCAATGTGGAACCAAGTAACCTCTCATATAGACAATAATATTTAATATTACAAGTCTTATGCTCCTTGAGTAGCTTGTCTTTCTTGATCATCCTTAGCTTGTACGAGCACTCAATGTATCAGAGAACCTTATTTCAAACATGTGATGGTTCATGGATTTCTGACCTAGATTACTAACTGAATTTCTGAGTAACCTCATCTTGAACATGTGATGGTTCATACACATCATTCAAATCCATTAAAAAATCACCAAAAATTTAGGAGGAAGTGGTGAAGCTAAAACATCAATCCCACAAAGTTATAAGTTGTAAATGAGAGGGAACTAGAGGTATCATGACCCTAGCTATCACATCTTGATTACCAAGGTCATTCATTTACTCAATTACCTTATGATGATAAAAAGTTCTCAATCGGTGAGAATTAAATGATGCATGTAGGAGTTAACCTATATCAAAAATGTAGTAAAACATGAAAAAAAGATGGAGTTAATAACAAATATCTGATTTGTAAAAAATAACCAATATTTAGTCTAATAAACAAATATTTGTTATTGAGACACTTCAATTTTTTAGAGACCGAGCACCATGCATATTAATTATTATAATATATATTATATTATATAATAATATATTATTATTATATTTTACATATATTAAATAATTTTATTATTATATTGTCATAGAATATATATTATTATATTATATAGAATGTATACTATATATTATATCATTATTATATTATATATATTAATATCATATATATTATATATTAATATTAATAGTAATATATGATACATATTATATATATTAATATTATGTATATTATACATATAATATATATTATATTTATACATAGTATTACTTCAAGAAATAAAATTTCCAAATTCAACACAAGATCAACCATTTAAGTTATGGAAATACTAGAAGTCTATTGCCTCATAGTCACTAGGTGCTTCAGGTGGATTAGCTATCTTGTGGAAAGAAAAAAGTGCTCAACTAATACCCTTGATCATAAAAGAAAACTTTATTCTAGCTAAAGTTTTTGCTTCCAATGCTACATTTCACTTGCTCTCAATATATGGGCCAAATTAAATAATGGGGAAAAAGCATGTATGGGACTCTATCTCATTATATTTAGCCAATTTTCATGACATGCCAGTGATAATCATTGGGGACTTAAATGCTATTTTGTACTTAAGAGATAAATCGGGAGGCATTATTCCACCTCTAAAAGTGATGCAGGATTTTAATGATTTTGTCAATAATAATGGTCTCAAAGATTATGTTCCTTCAAATGGCAATGTAACTTGGTCTAATAGGAGAAAAAGTTTCTTACATATTGTAGAGAGGCTCGATAGATTATTTATAAATCCAACTTGGATTTCCAAATTTGGCTCCCCTCCAGTACAAATTTTACCTTTCATTGGTTCAAATCACTTTGCCATTCAACTTTCTTCGCCTCTTTCTCCTTGGGTTCAAAAATCAATAGATTCCTTTAAGTTTGAGTAGATGTGGCTCTACGACCACTCATTTCTACCTTTGCTTCATCAATGGTGGATTACCTCCCCTTTTTTTTCTAGCTCCATGATGTACCGATTTTGTAAAAAAATGTAATCGATCAAAATAAAGATTAAGGAATGGAATTCCATGGTTTTCAAAAACATCTTTGTTTAGAAAGCTCAAGTGGAAACAAAAATTAGGAATCTTAATGAGGAAATCACTGAGAAGGGTATAAATGACCAGTCTTGCAATCTACAGAAGCAATTGAACTCTCAATTGGAAGAGCTTCTACATATGGAGGATATTTATTAGAAGAAAAAATCTTGAGAGTTGTGGCTACAAGAGGGGGACCAAAACACAAAGTACTTTCATGCTTTAGAAAAAATGAGGAGAGATTTTAATCTTATAACTCAGATTAAGGATTCTTCAAGTAACATTATCTCAGATAGAGGATGTTCTATTCTTTACCTCTTTATTTTTTGATACTTCTCTAAAAGATGATAATCTATCCCATAAAACTCAAGAGGTATTGCAGCATATTCCTCCTTTAGTTACCCATCAAGATAATGTGGAACTTTCTAATCCATTTTCTATTGAAGAGGTTAAGCAAGTGGTGTTCTCAATGCATCCAGGTAAAGCTCCTGACCTTGATGGTTTTATTGCTTTATTTTTTCAGAAATGTTGGTCATTTATAAGGGTTGATGTTTGGAGAGTGGTTGAAGAATCCAAGAAACATGAAAATATGTTAAAATAATTTAATACCACACATATTGCTCTTATTCCAAAATTGATAAATCCACTTTATTTTTCAGACTTTAGGCCAATTTCCCTTTGTAACACCATATACAAAATTATTACAAAGGAAATCACAAATAGACTGGTCAAATTGATCCCTAAGATTATTTCACAACAAGGGGGTTTTTTCCCTAGAAAATATACCTTGGAACATGATTTAGTGGCTCATGAAATCATTCATTCAGTAATTGCACATCAAAAGGAAACCATGATTGTCAAATTGGATATGATGAAAGCTTACGATAAATTAAAATGGGAATTTATCCATCAAGTCCTCATCAAATTTGGTTTTAGTCCAGCTGGTGTAATGGATTTGTTCTTGCTTGTTAGGTGCCATTTTTTTGGTTTTAATTAATGGTTTCCCTTCAGGCTGCTTCTCCTCTTTTCAAGGGGTTAGACAGGGAGACCCCCTCTCCCCCTTCTTATTTATCATAATAGAAGAGGCTTTGAGTAGGTTGATATCAACTCATCATTCATTTGGGTTATAGCATGGTATTTCCATTCCTCAGTCACGCTTTGTTGTTACTCACATATTATTTGTAGATGGCACTTTATTATTTGGGGAGCCTTCTATGAGAGAGGTTAAAGTTATCAAGAAAACTTTGGATTTGTATTATTTAGTGTCTGGTCAAAAGATAAGTGCCCCTAAATCCAAAGTCTTCTTCCTAAATTGAACCCCTCATTTATCAAACAAACTATCAGGAGTATTAGGCTTCAAACAAGATTCTCTCCCTTGTAAATATTTGGGTATTCCTCTTTTTACAGGTAGTAACAAAAGAGGCTTTTGGTCCAATATCATTTCTTCAATTAAAAACATAATAGCATCCTAGAAAATACACATGGTTGTCACTGGATGGTAGGATCCTTCTAATTTGAGTGGTCTTGGCAACAATCCCCAACTACATTATGTATATTCTTCCTATGCCTAAATAGGTACTAGCACATAATGAGTCTATTTTGAAAACAAAATTATGGAAAGGCAATAAGAAACCACAAAACAAAATTCACTTACTTGCATGGGATAAAGTCTGCACTTCTAAATGTACTGGAGGGGTTGGTATCCATAATATAAATCTGAGAAACAAAGCACTTGGGGTTGAGCTTCTGTGGAAATTATACTCAAATATTAACTCTTTGTGGGAAGCTATCATGAAAGATAAATACTTGGATTTAGATGATCTATAAATAATTTTTACTATCTTGGATCCTCCTAAATGATCTCAAATGTGGAACTTCATGTTATCTTGTAGACAAATTTTTCTCCCAAATTTTTCTTAGCTAATTCATGATGGGAGTAAGGCTTGTTTTTGGGATGACTCATGGAATGGATATCCCCCTCTGTATGATATTGTTGGGTTAGAGGATATCAAAAGGGTTCTCAAACTATATTGGGGTTCCAAAGTTAAGGATTATTTTATTCTATCTTCTGAAGGAGGGATTCACAGAGAAATTTAGAAAAATGTATTAGATGCTACAACACCTTTATGTCAAAAACAATTGTTCTATTTAGAATTAAACAAGAGAGAGATCCATTATAAGAATGTAAAAGATAATCTCATTTGGTTGCCTTCAAAATCAGGATCTTACTCAGTCAAACAAAGATACAAAGTTCTTGATCATGGGGAAAATTCCTCTCCCTTAAGAAGATACTCTTTTTGCTGGGTTGGTGAAGGATTACAAAAAGTGGGAAATTTTTACATGGTTTGTCTTTAGAGGAAGAATCCTAACAATTGAAATACTAATGTCTCTAGGAATTGCACAACCATTCAACTATGTACTTTGTAATGAGGCCACTAAGACAATAGATCATCTGCTTCTAAACTATCCTTTTGCATTTTTATGTTGGAAATGGCTTCAAATAAAATTAAATTGGGTACAACACCTCTCCATTTTAAAATCAAATCAGCATTTGACTCTTGGCCCTCTTTGCATTTAGACTCTTTTTTCTCATGTATTTGGTTTATTGTTTGTGTTATTCTAATATGAAACATTTGGTGGGAAAGAAATAAGAGAATTTTTAGAAAGGAAAGAAATGAATTCAAAGTAGTTCTCTTAAAGATTGAATCTTCAATTTTAGAGGTAGTCATGACACATGTATTAAAGCACAATAAATTTAATTCATCTTTCTCTTCATGGGACAATGCTTTATTGACAGAGTGGAAATCCTTGTCTCTCCCATTCAAAGGCAACTTATGGGTAAACTCTTGCAAGCTAATAAACATGAAAGAAACTACGTGGAAAGCTCTAGTTATGAATTTTTGCAAGCTAAATTTTGATGGTGCATCAAAAGGAAATCCAGGGATCTCTAGATTTGGGTATGTCATTATAAATCATCATGGATTAGTTATTAAAGGAGGGATGACCAAAATTTCAAACAAAACCAATAATGTGGCAGAAGCTCTGGCCCTTCTTTATGGTGTCAGGCTTGCAATGTCCTTAAATTTGAAAAAATTAATCATAGAAGGGGATTCTATGAACACGATTTTGGATTTAAAAAGTCCAGAAGATGGGAATTGGAAAATTGATTATATATTGCAAGATGTTAGATCTATTCTATCACAAATAGAGGAGTTTTCGATAATACATTGTTACAGAGAAGCAAAATCTGTAGAAAATCATTTGGCCAATCAAGGCTGCACTTTGCATCAAGGATCAAAAATTCTCTCAAACCATTTTTTCCATCTTGATTCTAAGCTTCATACAAAAGTTCTGATAGACACAAAGGTGTCCAAAAGATGATATTTGTTTTATGCTTTCTTCCTAATATTTTGTTCTTTTCCTTATGCAACTTGAGTCTCTCAACTTAGCTCTTCTTGGAAAATGAATTAATGGTGGCCAAACTCCAATCACAAATTAAATGATCATCATTTAATTTGGTACTTCATGAAGAGTTTGCATTGGATTTTTAGCAACCGCTTTGGGATTGCCAATATTTTTTACCTACACTCGACATTTGTTGCATTTTGCTCAATGGTGGAACAAGCCCTCAGAGAAGTGTTTTGGTGAAGAATGTTTGTTGGGGAAAAATGGTTGCTTGGGAAGAGATGAATACACAATCAACATGCTACAACATCTTTGATGGTAGCCAATGGATTGGTGGGTTCCTCAATCAAGAGGAAGTTCTTGAAGATATGGTGACAAGATCATAGTTAATCTCCTTTATCAATGGTCTAATAGGTTTTGATTCCTTATTCCTTATGTGGAATCATTTTCGGAGCTTCTTTCTAATTGAGGGTGAACATTCCCCTCAATTCAAACATATTTTCTTTATAATTATTGTATTTATTTCCTCTTATTATTTATATATATATAATAGGCTTCGACCTTTTTCCTTAATATATATATATAATATATAATATATATTAATATTAATATCAATATATGAATGTTTATCATATATTAATATTATATATTATACATATAATATATATTATATATACTAATACTATATATTATATATAGTATATAAATATTAATTTTAATATATCTTATTTCATAATATTAATATACCAAAATATATGAGATATTTAGAAAAAAATACTCCCCAAAATGGATATTCATTTGAGAGAGCTTAACAAAGCTTTCCAAAATGGATATTTGTTTTTGATAACTAAAAGTACAAAAGCAACATAACATCATTGTTGACTATTTGACTATTAGCTAAGTTGTGGGTAGAGTAGCAAAGAACGAATATCCTCTAAAATAATATCCATTTTTTGCCTTCTAAACAAAATTTTACCATTTCTTCTCCAATTTCATCAACAAATAACCAAGGTAGGTCATGTTGTTTTTTATGATTTTAGTTGTTTTATATTTTTTATCATTTATATTAGGGTTTTCTAAAGATTTTAGTAATTAGTTTAAAATTGTGTTAATTTTAAAAATTGTAATTTTAAACAAGTTTTAAATGGAACAAATTGTTAGTGTGATCCTAATAAAATGCTACTTCCAAATGTGAGATGCTAGATTAAAAACTATTAATGCAATATGAAGAAGTAACAAAATAAAAGGGCACCTCAATAAGATTAGCCTAAGAAATGGTGAAACAAAGGAGATGATTGAAAATAAATAATGATTTAAATGTGTTATACCTTTCCTTTGCTGCTCCTTCCTTGGTTGGCCCTTTGATGCTTCAAGAATTGTATGCTCCTTGGATGGCAATAGGATTGAATGGATGCAAGATGAATTGATGCAATATGGATTGATGATGTGAGTGTTATAATGGATGAGAGCTTGAATGACAATTTTGCAAGAGTTTTGTTGCAAAAGACTTGATCCTTTTAAAATGAGGGAATTGAGGGGATATTTATAGGCTAATTGGAATTCTCTAGAGAATTCAACGGTTGGGATTGATCCTACAAAGATCAAGATGAAGGGCTATGGTGAGTTGAGGACTCACAAGCCCTCACATCTTGACATGTGGAGTGTGAGATGTCTTAGGGTGGAGTGATGTGGAAATGAGGTGGAAGAGAAGGACAAGAGGTGGATCTTGGGGGATGAGAAGATTCTTTGGAGGAATAAAAGTGAATTAAAAATTCACAATGATTGGAAGAATCTAGTGGATAAGAGAGGGTCTCCAAAAGCTGGAGATTTGTCACATGTGGGTGATGTGACAAGTCCAAGGTTCTAGAAGCCCTTGGCACATGTGAAGTGACAAGTCAAGGCTTCTAGAATCTTGCATGGGGGATGGGGAAGACCTTGGAAAGATAAAAGTGAATTAAAAATTCACATGGGGAAGAGAGTCTAGGCTAAAAATGGTAAGTGGGAAGGTTGACCAAAAAAGGTAAGCCAAATGTGGCTAATGATTCTGATTAAGGTTGTGCAAACACATGATTAAGATAGTTAATAAGGGATTAGAAGCAAGTGGGAGATTATGGAGGATGTGGCACTTAATATTGATTAAGTGGTGCACATCCTAATCATAGATTAATTAATTTAATCTGGATTAGGAGAGGGTTATGGAGAATGTGATAAGGAGAGAGAAAAGAGGAATTAAAAATTGGTTTTAATCCAAATAGGTTAAATGACTAAATTAAATAATTTATCATGTTTATTTAATTTAGAGAAGACAAGGGGGTAAGGTAAAGTATTTAATTTATTTAATTAAATACTTTAGGAACCTTAGACAGAAAATTAAATAATGATTAAATAAATTATTTAATCACTATTAATGAAATAGATGAATAAAATAGACGATTTTGATCATATGGAAGTGATCAAATTTGGATGTCTATAGTTAGAGAAAACCCTCTTCCACAAAACCCTCCTTCAATTTAGGATTTATTTGAAATAAATATTACTGAATTGAAAAACATTAGTAGGAGATACTATAACCACCATCATTTAAATTCAATAACACCTAATATAGAGGCCATAATCAGTCATGTTTAAGGCATCGCTAGGCAACATTCTTCGTTTCAATAGTGGACGAATGCAAAGAGGTTGAAATATGGAAATGGTATGGGTTATGATGAGATTAAAAAAAAGAAACATCTAAAGCCAATTTAGCCCAATATTTTGTGAACCCAAAAATTGGACAACGTGTTGGTTTACATAAACCAATATTTTTCATAAAATGGTGCACATACAAGGGAATAACAACAAACTTTTGGGATCATTAATGGATGGTGTTTGATAAACCACCCAACAATAATCTTGATATCCCTCTTTAATTTCTCCACAAATTATATGCGGAATATTTTTTAAGTAGACATGTCAACTATTCTGATTTCAAGCATTTTTAGGGAGTAAGTATGGGAATGTTGCAAGATAGATCTACGTCAATGTGTATGATGCAAGGTCCCTATGTTACCCCTCCTCGTCTTCCTCCCCCACCTCCAACAGCTAATCCAAACATTGTTGCTGATGTAACCCATCATAGTCTATTGGCCATACAATCTTTGACTGCCCACTTGATTACATAGTCCTCATAATTTTCCCAACCACCTAATAGTGATACTCCTCATGCTTCAGTTGATGATGGTGCAACATTTTCATCTACAAATATTTGTGTGCCTCATCATTGTAGTACATGCAACCATATATGTCTAGGTTCTATGGAAGATAGGGATGAGTCTCCCTTAGACACATCTGGGTATGAAGTGCATGATGTGTCACCTAGAGGAGATGAGGCAGCGGTGCATATTATAGATGCAATGAATATGTGTGAGGGAGGAACAAACACAACATTATCCATAATTAGAGATGAGGAGAAACAACAACAATCTTTTATAAAGGTAAGACTTAAATTTATTTCATAGTGCATTTCATTTAAAATTATTATAACAAATACTACATGTTACTAATGTATATTTAAGTGGGAATGAATAGTTGATGATAGAGGTTGAGATTAGAGGTGTGTATCATGGTACTCTTTTGGCCATTGAATTTTTATTACACACATTGGTATAATTTTTTGTACATGTAAAAAAATTTATTGTACGCATATCATTTAAATTGTGATTAATTAAATACATACTAATTTATATGTTGATCTTATTTTACTTTTGCAGTGTACTGGAGATGTGACTGATACAACACCTTTTACCATGATGAGTTCTTCTCAATAAATCTTAGTTGCATCACTGATTCGGGTATATAATTTTTTATATCTAGTAGATATATGTTTAGTTTGTGTTTGTTTGTCAACAATTATATATTAATTTTTTCAATTTTATTTTTCTTCTTATAGAGTATGCCCCCATCCATGTATGTGGATCCTCTACCATTTCAATATGATAGGACTCTTGAGCATCCTAAGGGACCATCATTTGTTGAACGTATGCCAACCAAAGAACAAAATTTCATGAGGTAATGAAGAATTGAATTTAACTTTAATTTTTAGTTTAGTATAGTGATTAGATGTTAGTTTGAAAGTTATAAAAAATATTAGATATTTTTCTATTTAGTAGTCTAAGCAATTTATCATTGATCTAATTTTTGGTTCGAATTGTTTTTGCATAAGAAACTTCTCATCCATCAGGTGGTGTGAAGAGGCTATGTTTTGATGATCCACCACAAGATTAGGATATTCTTGACATAGCATAGCCATTTGAGATATACATTGTATATATAGACCATGAGATGGCATGTGCTATATTTTTTAAATATTGTTTTGAGTTCATATATATTCCAAATTTGTATATGTACATACATAATTACTCTACACTTTTATATATAAAAATTGATATTCGACATATTTTGTTCGTTGTCTGCATGGTTTCCTATTTTGAAGCTTAAAATTTGAATATATAATCACTTTATAATGGTTGAGCTATGATGGATAACAACTATTAAATTTCCTTGCCTTGGGAAACTTCACCAAATTTGATCCATTTATTGTTAGTCTCTATAGTTGCAACATCATTTACCCTTTGATTCCTTGATTCATTAACATCCTTACTCTGTGTATTTCATTTTTCTATTTATCCTTTCAATAAAGTTATATTTCCCCTTTAGCAATGATGAATATTTCAATTTTAATTTTCCTTTTGAAATTAGTGCAACAAAACAAATGTCATGGAATACAAATTTTGGCACAATTTTGGCATAATGCAACATGAATAAATTAGAAATAAATCATACCATATTTCATTTATAATTCATTAACAAATCACATATTTTCAAAAAGAAAGATTCAAAATAATGTTATAAAAGTAGTCCATAATAACCTTAGCCCATATCTCCCTATCCCAATTAATCCAACCCAAACATTATTTCATTCTTGAACTATTAAATCAAGCCTAAATATCCCATTTATACCAAATTAAATCAATCTAAACCTTCAACCAAGATGCCAAAAAGATAATCCCTATGATGATGGTTATGGTTTTGATGAAGACACCATTGATGAGATTGTTAAGATTTTAGTTATGGTAATTTGATGATTAAATTTATTTTGCTGAGATTCTTTTTGTGGGATTAAGCTTTGTCACTTTTCATCAAAGATCTACCTTGTATAGTCCAAAAATACACTTGATTTTCTATCCAAAGTCAAAAATTAGGTGAGATGTTAGGTTCATCATTAGTTGTTGCTATTATATATTCATATATTATTGACAACCTTAATTATTTTATTCACTCTAGGATAGGCATTTCATATGTCATTGACATGCTCTCTAGTTATGTAGGAACATCATGAACTAAAATAGAAGGTAAACCACTAGTTCCTCCACTATACTCAAGGTACTTGTTAAAAGAAACATCTAAATTCTATAGTAAGAAAGACACTCCAAAAGATAATAAAAAAGAAATTACAAAGCTACATAAAAGTATTCAAGAAATTGAAAACTCTATCCAAGAAATGGATGTTGTTTTCCTAAGGGTTGATGAGGGAGCATCTGCTCCAAAGCTTAAAGTAAAAGATATGAAAAAGAAGTCAGAAGATCATGAAAAGGAATAAAATATTGGTGTTGTCTTAATGGCTAATGAGAGAGTTGCAATCTAAAAGGAAAGTCTAAAATCTTCACCATTTATTGAATATTAAGTAGGTTCCAACATGAACCAATGTAGGAACGTGTGAGTGATTTTTATTTGAACATATATACACATAACATTTATGAACATACATAGGTATGTGCATACAGATAATATTTATTAATATATGCATATTTTCATCATAATGATAATTAATTGCATATGTTCAAAAATTTTTATGGTGATTTCACATACATGTGACATTTTTCAACATATGCATGACATTCATAATCATCATAACACAACATACATTCTACCATCAATAAACTAATAATACTCGTATATCATATTTTTCATGTCCTCATGTATAAATACATCTTATATCATCTTTTAACCATCATAAAAATCAATACAACTAATAATTCCTATATAATTTTATTGATTCCCTCATATAAAAATACATCAATGCATCTTGCTATCAAGCTATTGTAGATACACAACTAATATGTGCCCTTGATATCCTCACTCCATACATCTCAAATCATTGCTACTCTCAAAGACACCTACATTGCAATATTACAGAAAGCTATTAAAAAACACCAAGTAAAAGTAATTGAACAATGAAAGCAACATGAACTCCAACGTTGGATGCATTGCCATCAAACTCACATCCTACTCAAATCTTGTGTTGAGAAATTCCTACATATAAATATTAGAAATGTATGGATTATAAACAAAATGAAAAACAAAGCCAACTAATCATTCTTTTGAAATCAAATGCAAGAGTATAAATGAAGAGATTAAAGTATATGAAGAAGATACCTCCTTATGAATTACATTGAATGTGTCCTCAATGTTGAAGCAAAATTCTACAACTTTTGTTTTGAATCACTTCTTGACACAATAGTATTTTCGTTAAAACAATTTTTGGATTAGATTGCATGAGAGTTTTTTGCATCAACGTTTCAAATCATAATATTATTGTCCACCAAAATGACCTATATATGTTAAGAATTATTAAGAAACAAAAAATTGAACCTAATTTTTGTGGAAGTAAATGGTGACTCCCCAACACCCCCGGGAACAACTGCTAGACCAAAATATCTTCCACAAGAGAGAGAATAGCAAGAAAGCTTGCTTCAACAACGCAAGATTGAATAATGGTTTAATATGCTTGAATGCAAATGTACATGAGATTCCTTACTTATAAAAGTAAGGTAGAGAGATAGGATTAGACAAGATCATGACAAGTGTCTTAATCCTATGACATGAGACAACTAACAAACTAACTACCTAGGAATCAAACAATACTAGCTAGATAAGATAAGTTCTAGAAAAGCCAACTAATACTTATAGAAAGAATATTATATCCTAAGTAAACTTAACATGTGAATATGTCCCCTAATTACCTATCAAGTGAATTAGCTAGGTACAAGACATTTATTTACACCAACACCCCTCCTTAAGTGCAACTTGAGGAGAAGATTATTATGCCAAATATGCAAAGAATATGACTATGGGTTCTGGCTACTAGGCCATGTTAGGTACCCATTTACAATGCAAATACAATAAATCAATCTCTCATGAGTGGAGAAAAGGAGAAAACCCAATGGGACAAAAATCCTCTCCAAAAGAGAGAAAAAAAAAGAAAACACACAAACATGATGCATGGAGGACTCAATGATACCCCCTAAGGACTACATCCATCATGTACATACAATCAATGATCCCCCATAAGAGGGAGAAAGAGAGATATAATATCCCCCCACAATGTATGATCTCCTACAAGTATGGTTAATGTATGAAGACAAAACACAATCCAGTGCCTGTAAACAATGTTTCCCCCCTTAGGAAGAAGACACACCATGTGCAAATGAAGGAATGCTTCACATTTTGGATAGGAATTAGGAAGAAGAGGAATTAATTTGTATGAATATTTTTTCTTTGAAATTTTCCCATGTGTTGCCAAGTTATTGGATGATGAAGATGATGCCACAATACAATTAGGTACATACCCAATCACATCAAACTATGGAAAACAAAGAGCAAGTGGAAACTGATATTGAACAAATTTTAAAGACAAACATGAAGTGACAATAGTGGATCCATGACTATCATCAAATAGGAGAGATAGGCCATCAAATTGGTCCTCCAAATCTGAAATGTGAGACTCCACAAACAAAGAAGAAATGTCTGTCAAATATGAATCCCAATTAGGAAGACTATCAAATACCTATTGCAGGGTGATCCCACAATAGTGGTTTACAATTTTTTCCCAAACTGGACACTGAAATTATTATTTTCTAACTAGATCTTCACATTCAGACACCTATAGCGGCTAAACCGTGAGGAATTTGAAGATGATGCAAACTAGAGTCTCATCACATTTTTTCTATAGATTCTAAAAATATTTTTTTCATTTGTTTTGGAATAATATTGCACTTCTTTTTCCATCTCCCACAAAAACTGGTTTTTTTCAGAAAACAACATTTTTAAAAAGTGACGCTCACTGTATACAACATAACTTTTTTTTGTATGAAGGATAAACTTCTAATTTTTTAAAATTTAGATTTTTAACTATGATATCTAGCACTTTCATTTGGTCTCATAGTTTTTTATTGAATATTGTTTCCTTAATAGAGTTTCAAAGTCAAACCAATTGCAATTCAGACATAGGCGGACTGTATACAACATAACGTTTTCTGTATGTATCGAAATTAATTTTTTTTTTTTTAATGGATCAAGTACATCAATACACAACACAAACATATTTTAAAAAAAATTATTTTGATAATTTTCTATTTTTGCACATGTGCAAAATAGAGAGCTTGATTTTCAGTGAAAAACCTATGTTTAATAAAACTAAAAAAACACATACATAAAAAAACCAAAACATATTAAAATTATATTCACAGGATAAATCATTTTGAAGACTACCATGATCATTTAAAATAAATTTTAAATGAATTCATTTGATCCTCCAAAAGGTAAAATCAAAAGTGATTTTTTATCAGCATTTTGATAGGTGTAAAGGAGACTCATTTATAGGAATGGTTTAAAACTAGCGAGATTCTATCCAAGGGGGTTTGATCTAAGGTGGTTTGATCAAACCCTCTTCAATTGGAATCCTTAAAATGGAACTTTTAAAGGTTTAAATAATTATATTTTTATAAAAATATGTGATTTCAGCAAAAATCAGTTCCTCTCAAAAATTGTAAACCAGCTTTGTGGGACCACCCTGCAATGAATCACTTGTAATACTCAATGACTCATCAATGAAATATGATTGTGTGATATTAAATAGAGAAGTATGATTTGTAGTATAATTCTCTAGATCACCAAGACACACAAGTTTTGCACCATATTCAATCTCCTCTAAGGTGTCATCATCATAGGGTATGTTGTCAATATCATCAAGCTGAATGAGGCAATCTGAATTAGGATCATCTGGGAATAGAGGCTTGTGTGGATCTCCAAAACTCCTAAAATTTGGGCCAAACCATGCATGGGCATGACATGTCAGAGAAGACCTTATGATAGGTTTCACTGAAGATGCTTACACTAAAATTAGAACCAACAATGGTTAAAACTAAACATGAATATAGGCAAATGCAAAAATTATAATTTTTTTAGTAATTTTGACAAATGGGAAGTGTGGACACATCAACATAGGTAGGTAAATACTATGTAGGGTCTCTTTTCATTTCCCAAGTCACCTGATCATTTTGGGGTGTTCTTTTTGAGGTAGTCTCTAAAGAGCACTCAAAGAAAAAAAATGTCAAACTATGACGAAGTCATTTTTGGAGCTTGTGGTGCATACAAATTCTTTGCATGGACCTAAAATTGGATATTGAATCCATTGAAACCAATCTCTCTCTATTTTGGTCAACTCAACATTGTTTGTGTGTTCCAGTGTCAAATGCATTCTTGCAAAAATTAGTGGAAAGTAGTGCAAAAATGTAAAGAATAATTTTTTGTTTTGTACATAATGGAGTGAAACCAAGTATACAAAAACATCAAGGTGGTTAGGAAAATGTTATGGAAGTCCTGATTTTACTGCCCAAGTCCCCCTCTAATTCAAGAGTGCACTAATCTGGGGTAGCCTTGAAAGTGTCGTAAGAACAAAAATACAAAATTATTAAATTTTACATATTTTTGACAAATGGGAAGCATGGAAACATAGAGGTAGGTAGGTAAATTCTAGGGAAGGTCTCTTTTCATTGCCCAAGTCATCTGATCATTCTAGGGTGCTCTTTCTGGGGTAGTCTCTAAAGAGCCTTAAGAGAAAAAGTGCAAAATTTGTAATTTTTTTAGTAGTTTTGATAAATGGGCAGTGTGGAAATTTCGAGGTAGGTAGGTAAACACTAGGGAAGGTCTCTTTTTTTTCCCAATTAACTTGATTATTATATGGTGCTCTTTGAGGTAGTCTCTAAAGAGCCCTAAAAGCAAAAAAATGTCAAACTTTGACGAAGTCATTCTTGGAGCTCATGACGCATAGTAATTCTATGTGTGGACCTACAAGTGGATATTGAATCCATTCAAACCAACCTCTCTTGGTTTTGGTCAACTCAACATCATTTGTGTGTTCTAGTGTCAAATGCATTCTTGTAAAAATTGCTAATGGAAAGCAATGCAAAAATGGAAAGAAGATTTTTTTTGTTCTGTGCATCATGGAGAAAAATAAAGAATACCAACACATCAAGGTGAGCAGATAAACACTATAGAATGAATTTTTTTTCTACCCAAGTCCCCCTATGATTTTGAAGTGCACTAACCTAGGGTAGTCTTGAAAGTGTAGTAAGAGAAAAAATGCAAAATTGTTAAATTTTTAGTATTTTTGACAAATAGGCAATGTGGAAACGTCAAGGTAGGTAGTTAAATGCTAGGTTAGATATTTTTTTGTTTCCCAAGTTTCTTGATAATTCTAGGGTGCTCTTTTTAGGGAAATCTCTAAAGAGCCCTAAGAGTAAAACATGCAAATATTGTAAATTTTTTAGTATTTTTGACAAATGGGAAGCATGGACATGTCGAGGTAGGTAGGAAAATACTAGGGAAGGTCTCCTTTTTTTTTTTACTAAGTCACCCAATTATTATGCGGTTCTCTTTCTTGGATAGTCTCTAAAGAGTCCTTAAAGAAAAAAAATGTCAAACTATGATGAAATCATTATGGGATCTCATGGTGCTTACAAATGCTTTTTCAAGACCTATAAGTGGATATCAAATCCCTTCAAACCAACCTCTCTCATTTTTGGTCAACTCAAAACCATTTGTGTGTTCTAGTGTCAAATGCATTCTTACAAAAATTGTCAGTGGAAAGTAGTGCAAAAATGGAAAGAAGCCTTTTTTTGTTTTGTGCATCGAGGAGTGAAACCAAGTATACCAACACATCAAGGTGAGCAGGTAAATTCTATGGAAGGCCTAATTTTTTCTCCCAATTCCCCTTGTGATTCCATATCACACTAATTTGGGGTAGTCTTGAAAGTGTTGTAAGAGAAAAAAAAATGCAAAACTATTAAATTTTTAGTATTTTTGACAAATGGGCAACATAGACATGTTGAGGTAGGAAAGTAAATGCTATGTTAGGTTTCTTTTTATTACCTTGTATTTTATTGATATTTTTTATTTTGAAACACATAAAATATAACCTACTATTGAATCACTACCATCATTACCTCATTTTACTCATAACACATTTGTGGATGTATTCATCTAAATCACTTAAAAATATACCTTTGATCTCCAAAAGACCTACACATATAAGCAAGTGAATTGTTAAGAAAATAAATCTTCAAGATTTATTAGAAAGTTAACAATGGTGGATTTATTGTCATAAGCATCACAAACAACAAATTTTGAATTGTACATTCTCTCAGATCAAATATGTACCTTGAAATTATATTCATCTACCTAAACTACCATGGATGTTTTGATATGAATAGCTTGATAATATACCTTTTTTTCCAAAAAACCTACATTTTTACATATCAGCTAATTTTTATGCAAATTTTTAATGTACTTTTAATCCAACACATAGAAATAACATGAATCTAAACACCTACCCATACAAAAAATGACCCTCTACTCAAGTATGCCTAAAGGGTCATCTCTTACCTTCAGAGTATCTAGTATTATTTCATGATCAACACTACTAACTGTCCATAGTTCCTTTGTTCTTGGTTTGGCATGATGTATTGATAACTTAATTTTTTTTCTATAACAAGGTGTGAATACATGAGAATGGTTTTGTGTTTCTTATAGTCTTCAAAT
The DNA here is from genome assembly GCA_007115665.2 of Sequoiadendron giganteum. NCBI lineage: Eukaryota > Viridiplantae > Streptophyta > Pinopsida > Cupressales > Cupressaceae > Sequoiadendron > Sequoiadendron giganteum. The sequence continues at coordinate 34,955,069 of CM021101.1, forward strand.
GTAGGTTTTCCATTCTTTCTAATCATATATGTTCACAACCAATTTTTGGCAACAACAACTGAACCTATAGGATATAGGAACCCACATCATCATATATCATTGTTTGTGTTAGCTTCTTCTTTCCCTATACACATCATTCCAACTAGCAGTTTTATCCCTCTTCATTCCCTTGCAGTGCAACAACTGCATAGACATGTCATGGATGTACAAGATCTGAAAGATGGTCATCATCAAGTGAAATTTTCATTTTATCTTCTAAAGAGGATTGTGCTACAAACAAATGGGTTAGATATTGTATAATCCATGTATCTACCCACTCACTTGACTCACATTGATCCAAATCACACTGAATATAATTCTAAAAAACAAGCCAACTCTCATGTCCATATGGTCCATGCACCTACGTCTAAGCTTCAAATATAATGCATCTTTGAACTTCACCTAATTTTTTGATATTCCAATTTCTCTCCCATTGTGCCCTCATCAACCAACCAAAAGAGCCTGCACACTTCCAAATCAAGTGTCACTCCTCGTGACAATGCATAACTACACCAATCAACAATAGAAAGTGCATCACTAAATGTTGCACAACCTCTAATATTTATTTGTTCCTTAATTAGAGCTCTCTTCACACATGTACCTACTCCATCATGTTTACCTTTTCCACGCCCCAATTAAAAAACTCCAAATATGAGGTCCACCCCTTTGCACATGCATCCTACTCAACCCATAAAACATACATGCTTCTTTAATTGCCTTGTGTAGTTATCTAACCAAATGAGATGTCAACCCATTGCAATATCTTTTTCTTGCAAGAACTCAAAAAGAAATCAAAATAATGTTGCACAAACATTGATCATTGCGATCTATCATCACTCATGTAAAAATGGTACTCCTTTATTATCTTCCTTTCCTCATCTGTATTATTAGGGGCATGTCTATTTGTTATATAGACAAAAATAACAATTTAAATAGAATTATAATATTATGATTTTAACTCATTTTATGGTTGCAATGTGTAATTTTCAGAAAAAAATGACCACGGATATAATATTTCCAATAGGGAAAGATTCCTTACTGTGAATGGTGAATCTATACCTGCACAAACACAAAAGAGCAAACATATAATTAGCTCATTATGCAAGTTAGATCAAAATTCCCCATGAAATTAGTTTGAATCATGAAAGCAAGAAACGAAATGAAGAACACAATAACAAAAATATCAAATCTTATTCTAATGAGAAAAATCTCAATCCCATGGGGGAATTGGTGCCATTTTGATGTGGAAAATCGATCTTTCCCAATTCCTTGATGTAAAGTGATGATCTTTGGTGGTGATTGTGCTTCCTTGATGAAATTTTCCAATAACCTAGCTAAATTGATTGCAAAATATGGAATGTTATGAACTCAAATGTTAAATGCCTATAGTGATTGTGCTCTTAGTTGATGGATCCTAGTTTCAAATAAGATCCTCCTATAAATAGAAGAGAATGATGGAGGAAGAGGAAAAATAGATGAATGTGGGACAAAAGACCAACCAATGAGAGAAGGCCACTTGTCTACATGTGATTGGAGGAGTAATGAGCACATTTTGATGAATGTGCAAATAAATATGGTTAGGTGGAATTTGAAATTTGTGAAATGACAAGTTGGAGGGAGAGAGGAATGGAGTAAGTGCCACTTGGCTCAAGGAAAAAGACATGTAAGAGGCCTTTAATGCCTTGTTGAATGTACTCATCCCTTTTGGAGGGATTTTTGAATTTGCGAAATATTCCCTTGTTGATGCCAAGTTTAGAGAAAATGAAAGAATTAAATCAAATAAAATTATTTATTATGCAAGTTGTAAAATCTAGAGGATTTGATGGATTAGGATTAGGATTAATTACGATTTGATTAATTTAGATAGAAATTAGCTGATTTGAAAATTTGATTTAGATTTTAGGATTTAAATAAATCAAAATGAGATGAATTATGGATTTAAATTTAATTAAATAAAGTCTGATTTATTTAATTGAAGAGGGTGGTGTTAGATTAAATCAAATAAAGATTAATTTATTTAATTTAAAGGAGATGATATTAGAGAGTAATTAAATAAAATGAATTATTTAATTACAAGAGGGACCATAAGATTAATTAAACAAAATGATGTATTTAATTAATAGAGGAGGATGACTTAATCAGATAAATTTGATTTATTTAATTAAGAGATGAAATATGATGAATTTAATCGAATAAAGATTATCTAATTAAATTGATTAGTAAAGGAGATGATTTAGGATGAACTAGTGTTAGTAAGATTAGGATCAGGTGTATAGGATCAATCTTTATATTTTTCATGTCTACATTTTTCCCCTCTTTGAAGCAATGTACCTGTTGTGTTGGTTCAAAGAATAAACTGCCAGGATCAAAATTTTAAAAAAATCTGATCTTTCTTAGATGCCCCACTACTGCCCCCTCGAGAGATCAGATGAAAATTTGGATTTTCGGTGATCTAATGAAAAAAGAGGACAAGTTGCTTGACGGGTCCAAAAAGGGTCTAAGATACCAAAAACGTGCCAAAATGCAAAAATATGATGCAAACTGACCCTCAGTTAGGCGAAAATGGGAGCGGGGGTCCAAAACCCTAGTTGGATGGCTAAACAGGGTAAAAAAACCCTAAATTTCAAGCTTAAATAGGCCCCAAGGGGTCACTTTCAATTCATTTGCACACAGTGCTTAAGATATTCTTTCATTTTGAGCTCTGAGCACTATTTGAGAAGGTGCAAAGATTGCTTCCACAAACGTGTCAGATCGAGTGCGAGTGTACCAACGACCAACCGACGTAGGACCACTGGTATGTGACCCTTACCTAGCTTGTTTTTTTGATTTTTTGTGCACATTTAATAGGGTCAAAAGGTCAACCTAGGTCAGGAAACATAGTTTGGAATCGTTGAAAGTGCATAATTGGTGCTACATTTGCAAAATGCAACATCACAACCCAGCTTAGGAATTAGGGTTAGGGGTCAAAGTCAGGTGCCTTTACAAACTACACCACTATGGTTCAATTTATAATTTAGGTTAAAGAGCGTGGTCAAATTGTGATGCGGCGACACAATTTGGAACTTCCAAATAGCGTTGCAATTGCAAAAAATGCCACTTTTTTTGTTTCAATTGCGAAAACCTAGGTTAGGGTCTTGATTTTTTATAAAACTCGATGTTGTGGTTTTCTTGTGCAGGAGGACCTAGGGATACTTCATTCATGGGAGCACAGGTCCCCAGTTCTAAGCTAGTTAGTTGGTATGCATGACCTACTCTAGGAGCACCTTGTGGTGATTGGTCTACGGTATGTCACCTATGTTGCTCCCGTCCAAACACACTTGGGCATGATGACTGCCTTGGCAGAGCGATTGAACAGTGAGACATCATCGTTTCACCTAACCATAGGAGAGGCTATAGTTACCTTGGAGGATGTATCGCACATCCTTTGATTTCCCATCCACAAAGAGAGAGTGATCTATGATGTGGATGCTGGGAAAGATGCATGCTTTGAGGTCATGGAGCTCGATGAGATCATTTTTTTTGAGGGGCAAATAGAGCTTGAGCAGTAAAAGGGCACAATGCCCACTTTTAGATTGGTTGTAGCTGTCATCATCTCAGGCCTCATGGCACTAGATCGGCAAGGCTGATATTTCAATCTAGGATGGGGTCTTTCCTGGCAATGGATGCTCAGATGGCGAGAGTGCTTTGTATGGGGGCCAGTGTTGTTGGCCTCCCTTTACCATGATTTATATGAGTTCGCATTTCTATATAGTAGGGTCATTGGGGATGGAGTTACTCTTTTGCATGTCTAGGCCTCAAAGCACATAGCAGTGCTTTTCTCATAGGTTATAGTGGTTGCCCTAGAGCCACATGATCCCATAGTTTGGAAATATGGAGGGGCGATGACCACCTATACACACATAGGAGCAGGTGGCATCCCTCACTGAAGGAGGGTCATTGATGAGATGACAATGTTCACATGGAGGCCCTAGCTCGACATGCCCACATGGTATGATGATGTATATTAGATCTTCTATGTGAAGTAGGATCGACTTATATAGGGGAGGGAGCATACCATGATAGAGACGTATCTCCCAAATAGAATTTCCAAACACTTTGAGGATAGGCAAGACCGTCTCAATGAACATTACGTTGTGATATTTGCACATACTATGAGGGAGACAACATGGGATAGGCCGATCTTGACTGATGAGGTAGGTGGGGGAGGGTAGCAGCCAGTAGGGCTAGCTTCACATTTTTTTTTATCATAGATAGCATTATTTCTTATCCATGGGCTCCATTTTTTGATAGCCTTGATTGTATTGTATACTTGATTCATACACACAGTTTGATCCTGATCTTTGTACCATGACAATTACATTTTTGATGATATATATATGATATGGTTTGATTCATTCACGAGATGTATCCCATTTTACTTATGCATGATGGAGGTATGTATTTAACTTCCTATATTCCATGCTATGATTCATGATATGGAGATTGATGCTCATGATTATGGATGCATTTCTTTTTTGTATATTTTCTTATGTATTTGATGAAAAAAGTGATGATGTTATTATGATGATGCAAATGTATGCTTATGGGATGCTTAATAAACCTATATGTAAATGCAATGTTTTGATGTGAAATGATTATGATGATGTATGATATGAGATGACCTATGACATGCAATGGTTTTATGGCATGCAATGATTCATGATTATGCATTATGATTCATGAACGCAATGGTATAAATGCAATGATATGTATGTATTTATTAAGATGGTGTGAGATAATACTGTATATGATTTATGTAATGCAAATGATTATGATATGAAATAATGTTTTATGATATGCAATGATTTGTAATGATATGATAATGTGAGATGATTATGGAATGATTTATGAGATGCAAATGATTACGATACGCAACATGATTATTATGATGTGATGACATGAATGTGTGATGATTTGTTATGTGTGATGATGATGCAAATGATATTATATGTGACTATGCAGGGTGATTTAATAATTCCTACAATGAATGCAAATTTATGATTTTTATAAGATGCTTAATAATAATCAATCTATATTAATGATGAAACATAGTACATTTATGTTTCCTATATGATATGATATGCATTATGTTGATGATCTATAGATGCAGGGTGGATGCATTAGCGATGTTTTTGATTAACTAACATGGTACCAGGTTAGTACAAAGAGAAGATAGAAGAAATAAGAAAATGAAAAGAGGATCCAACACCTACATTATGAATGATGATGATGATGAGTTTCTTAATAGGCATTGGGATTTTAAAAGGACCATTTACCTTATGTTTGATAATACACATAGGTATGATGCATCAAGGTATAAAGAACTAGGATGACATTGTACCTAGTGTGATGGACTTTGACTCGACAATTAGATAGGAGCATTCATGTTCACACCCGACACATGGAACCTTATTCAAAATGAAGTTTAGATATTCTAAACATCTCAGACCAAAACATAGAAAGGCAAGCCTTCCTATGTGGTCAACAAGACACCTAGAACATCTTCCCTACACCTAAACAAAGTACGCATGACCAAGTTATATTACAAGAATATCCAACAAGCACAATAGATAAAAAGATAATCATCGTTGCCCCATTCCTTTCTCTATAAATCCCTTTGCTTGGACATCATCGAGAGGTCATCAAAATGAGCACAATAAGATAAGTCAAAAGACAAGGATTAAGTAAACAAATAAGCTAATGTTCTTCATACCGCTAGCCAAGACTAAACTACGAAGATGCCTGATATTGATGTCCATTGTAGGAAGGATGCATCATAGGACATGTGGTTATCATATGATTTGGGATTTGATTGGATGATAAGATATTGATACTCCGAGTTGACTAACTTGCTTACTTATTGACCTAGATTTGAGACTTTGACAATTGGGTTTTCACTTTTGAACCTGCTAGACTTGCTTCTGATCGGTTTGCCAAAAGGGTGAAAATGATGATTGATTTATTATGAGTGAGATTATTGTGGGAAAATGTTGAAATGGGATGGATGCACCTTTTTGGGTTTTTTGAATGTTTTGAGGTTGTTTTTGGTATTTTTTGAGCTCTTTTACAAAATGTTTTGGTTTTTTATTTTCCTAATTTTTTTTTGGGTTTTTTTTAAGATTTTAACCAAGAGACTAACTTAAAGACCTATCCTAGGGGTTTCAGGAGCTCATCAACAGATTAGCCTTGCCTACGTTATACACATAGAGACCACATAGTTTGACTGACACAAACTTGATTTATTGATGAGATATGAACAAATGGATCACCAACTTATTGTGATGAACTCCTAAAAGATTGACCTAGGGTGTCTTGGGGGATGATCAAAGATCAAAATTGCCTACGTTCAAGCTCAGAGATGACGTAGTTTGACAAGATGACTCCACCATTTTGATTTTTTCAGATTTTTTGACATGTTTCAGATTTTTTTATTTTATGATGTTTTTGGATTTTTGGATTTTTTGATGTTTTTTTTAAATTTTTTTTTTTTGAAGACTGCAAAGATATATGTGAATCCGATCTAATGCAGGTATAGGAACATGCCCCCAACCTGATGTGATAGACTACTTCGATATAGGTAGGAAAAACTGACCTTAGGAATGTGCCAAGTAGTACTAGGGTGGAACATGATACGAACACAAGATCAAGCTATGATACGAACGTGGATGGATGATGGAAGGATCAATGGAATGCGATGGATGAATGAGTAATGCAGAGTCAATTGTAGGGATCTCGATGGATGGAGATTGTTAGAACCCAAAATTTCATCTAAAATCCTAAGAGTTTTTCTCATTTAAACCCCATTTTTCCATTGAAACTCTAAAGGATTTTTGTTTATTTTCCTATCTTTTCATGAAAAATTCATTTTGTGTCCCATCCAAATGCTATAAAAACCTTATATTTCATATCGCTACCTTAATCCTTTTGAAATTTCCATTTTTTCACTCTTTACGGCTATACCACATACAATTCAATCCATACCTCCGGTATAGCGGTAGCGGTTTGGAGCAGTCAAAGTAACCTTTACCATGGTATTATGAAGGGTCATCTCAAAGACCGCAGTGATTGCGATAAATGGAGGAAACGGCTAACGGTCACACTGCAGTACTGCACATGGACTACGGTGACTGAGGTAATATGAGATAGACGACCAGGTGATGGTTAAGCGATGGCTACTGGAGTACCGCTAGCAGACATGCCAGTGACCATGGTGAAAAGTGATGAATGAAGTTGACGGTGAGGTAATTGGTGAAGAGGGCTACCGTGGTACTGCTGGCAGACAAGCCAGTGACCACGATAGCACGGTAGATGAAGATAAGTGACAAGGAAGTGGGCGAAGATGACATAAAATGTTGGTGCTGCCATACTGTTGGTAACAAAAACAAAGGTTGCGGTAGAGTGGTAGGTGGATGATAAAGTGCAAAAGTCAGAGTACCGTAATACCGTCAGAGGTAAAGATTAAGCCCATGGTGGAGCAGTAAAATAAATGAAGAAAGCCACAGGGAATGAAATGAATAGAGGCAGGAAAAGATATAATGGAAAAATAAAAAGCATTAATATTGTAAAATTTTTTAATTTGCCGAGAGGCAATATAATTAAATATTTTAATCTTTGTGATAAAATGTAAATGGCCATAACTAGGAAATGAAGGGTCATGACCCTTTGGATTTCATTGTATAAATATTTGCAAAAAAATTGTAAGCAAAGCAGTAGAAAGAGAGGAGGGGTAGTTAGAGTAGGAGTTAAATTTTTCCCAAGAAGGGACTGGAATGTAAATAATGACAAAGCCTTTTTGAAGCAGATCAATGGACAAATCATTTTTAATTGGTGAAATTTTTTCTGTTTTCAGTTGTTGTGATATAATAATTTATATTTCTTATGTGGGTTTTCTCCAACTTGAAGTCTTAAATCATTTAAATCAATGTATCAAGCATATGTTTAATTTATCATAGTGAAAATTTCACTTTGTGTGATTTGATTGATTGGTGTCTGCCAGTCAGAGTTAAATTCTTTTAAACAAGTCACATTGATTTAGTATTTCTTTTGGATTGTTGAAGTAGAACCCGATAAGAAAATATTTCAGCACTATTTATGCAAGGCATAAATTAATGAAGTCATGTGCCAGTCATCGGGTTTCATTTTTTGAAGTGCCTAATAGCTAGAATTAGGACAGAGAGGGAAAAACATACAATTCTTGATAATTTGACTCCATTGCCCATGTGGATAGAAGGCACTGATCTGCCTCAAACCAGAGATAAGATTTCATACAAATAATATTTTCAAATCCTTTCATTTGCGTAGTAGGAGTAGTAGTAGTTTTAGTGATTTTGTCTATCCACTTCCATTTTCCATTATGGGTAGATTGTTGCATCAGGAAGTACATTTAAATCTGCATCATTCATTAGGTTCACCCACCTAGATCAAGCAGAACCTAAAGAGAAGAAGGTTCAATTGCATCAATTGGCCTTGTACATTGGCCAAAAGCATTGTGAGAGCTTGGCAACCTCTCGTGGTTCAAACCTACATTTTTGAGAACCAACAGTTTGGTGACTCTACTGGGGACAAACATCAAAAAATTTGGTTCCAACCTTTCCATTTACAGAGTCAACACAGTTGCAAAATCAGTCTCCAATCAAAGAATCATAATTGTGTAATTTTCAGCTCCCCATCTGAGTCACACAAACAACAGTTTTGCGACTCCACTGGGGATAAATTCTAGAAATTTTCAGCCTATCCATCTATTGAGTTAGCAAAGTTTCAAATTTTTTGGAGATTCCGCTGGGGTAAACCAAAACAATCTTTTTCATTTTCCTACTTTTGGGAAAAGTAGGTGGCGACTCTATTTCATTTGATAAACAATGCATGGATGTTGTGAGGCCGTAATACTTTGTCAAGATAGCCGAAGAAGAAAGGAGATAGCAGTCATTGAAGAGAGATTCATAGTTAAGAAGTTTAATGAAAAGTGACTCCGTTGGGTGAATTAAAATAATTTCATTTTCTCACTTTTAAGAAAGTGAGAGGCGACTCTGATGAATAACTTGATGAAGAATACTTGGAACAGTAAAATTTCTAAACAAAATGGGATGTCTTCAAAGTATAAAAGGCCTTGTTTTCCTAACCCACCCACCTCAATACCCTACGTACCACAATCCAACTTATATTCGTTATCATCAATTTGCACCTGATGTGGAACTTGCTAACCGTCTTCAAAAGATAAGAAAAAATCTTTTAAATAATTTTAATGGCATAAAGAGACACAAAAGGGAATCTGGATGCTCTCTCTTCAAAAAAATGGCAAATATCTGTGCGCAAATACCTATTAATCACAGGCCCAACACATCCATGTTTATTGAGAAATTCATGAAAGTATGTTGGCCTGATTCAATTCATTGGCCTGTGTCAGTAAAACCAGTCACTTTTGACCAAGTAGATGTGCTAATTGATATCATTGATAAGGAGATGTATGAGGATGGTGGTGATCATATCAGTGGTAGAATTGATCAATCAGTGAAAACAAACATAGACTCTTTTGAAAATTCATGTCAGAATCAAAGGCTTGAGGAGAAAGATGATGAATATGCACATACTCAAAGCCAAGACTCCATCACAAAATTAGAATGTGGAATTTCCCCCATAGATTCATTTTTTGATATAAGGAGACATGAAGGAGAATGGGGACATGCTTTGTTTGATAGAATGGTAGATGCCTATATGTGAATACCTATTATTTCCTTGCCTAATATGTCTGAATCACACTTCATTGAGTAGTTCATGAGGGTATATGAGCCTATCTCCATTCATTGGCCTGAGTCATTGAAGCCAATTACTCTAGACCAGATGAATAAGTTAATTTGTATCATAGATGAGAAAAGGCATAAGAATGGCGAAATCACTTATGAGTATGGAGAAACCAATAAAGCAACACAACTAGAAGATGAGACATGGGAAAGTCAAAATAATTCCTATAACAACATGCATGAGCAGGATGAAGATATAGAAGATATCTCCTGCATAATAGATTGTGACAGTGTATGTTATGAGGGATCCATTGAATACACAAATTGCGAGGATGAAGTTATGGATGTTGATCTACAACAAGATGATTGTTGCAGTCCTTATGAAGATCAAGAAGAGGTTGGAGACATGGTATAAGATATGGAAGCAAAGACCTATTCACTCAATAGTGAGAAATTTTCAGATTTGTTAACTCTTGAATACCAGAAGTACGCACATAAAGATGATTCCAGAGTTTTGGTTCCAATGTATATATGCTTTGACAGTGAAGGTGTTGTGTGTAATGATTCAAATGGTTCCATGTCCATCTCTCACAGTGATGAAATTTTTGAAGTTGATCATGAATCTATTTATGTCCAAGAGGAGGTATGTGATTTAAATTATTCTTGCCTACAAGAAGAGGATGTTGGTTTGCATGTTGTCGATGATAAGTTTTTAGTATTTTTTGATTCAAGTATGTATAAAGAAGATTGTATGGATCAAATGTGTGTGCCAATGCCAAATAGTGATAGGAAAGAAGTGGAAAGTGATTTGATTGTTTCAGAAAATATTGATGAGATAGAATTTTTTTATTTCCAAGAAAAGCATTCAGATTTTTAGGTCCCAGTGCAACTACTTGATCATTCAACAACATATGATAATGAGTAGGCCTATGAATGTTTTGTTGAAAGTGGATATATTTTGTATGCTGAGGGTGACAAAGATTTATTGAATGATGAAATGCAGAGTGGTGTGAATCAGGTTGAGTATAATGATTTCCTGAAGGTTTTCAATGGCAGTGCATGTTGCAGGGCAGGTGGAATGGATAGTTTCAAAAGAAACTTGATGAGCTCTAATCAGAACAAGGTTTATGATAGAGGAAAGTACAGGCTTTTCTTTTGGGTGGCCTGGGGCCATCCTTTGTGGTTTGAATTTTAAACCATAGCAGTTACATAGGATTAAGGATTGCCAGCGAATGGAAAATTCCTAACAAACCTCTTTAATCATTTTCTTCCATGCACAATAGCTTAGGATAATTTCCCATTCTCCATTTGATCCATTTTCATATCCTTCACTTTTTCATTCCCTACATTTGCCATGGGTTTCATTTTTCATATCATTTACTCGTTTTTCTCTCCCAAAGATATTCTGGATTCTTGTAGTGATTTGCAAAATCACTCATCCCCAATAGGAGCCACTATTAGAACCCAAAATTTCATCTAAAATCCTAAGAGTTTTTCTCATTTAAACCCCATTTTCCCATTAAAAATCTAAAGTATTTTTGTTTATTTTCCTATCTTTTCATGAAAAATTCATTTCGTCCCCCATCCGAATGCTAAAAACACCTTATATTTCATATCACTACCTTAATCCTTTTGAAATTCCCATTTTTTCACTCTTTGCCGCTATACCGCATACAATTCAATCCATACCCGTGGTATAGCGGTAGTGGTCTGGAGCAGTGAAAGTAACCTTTATCCTGGTACCACAGACGGTCATCTCAAAGACTATGGTGACTATGATAAACGAGAGGAAATGGCTAATGGTCACACCACAGTACCACGCACGGTATAAACATGGACCGCGGTGACTGTGGTACCATGAGATAGACGAGCAGGTGACAGTTAAGTGACAACTACCACGGTATTGCTAGCAGACAGCCCGGTGACCGTTGTAGCATGGTGAAAAGCGATGGACGAAGGTGACGGTGAGGTAACTGGTGAAAACAGATATCGCGGTATCGTTGGCAGACAAGCTAGTGATCGTGGTAGCGCGATAGATGAAGATAAGCAACAGGGAAGCAAGCAAAGATGACATAAAATGTTGGTACCGCCATACCGCCAGTAACAAAAATAAAGGTCGTGATAGAGCGGTAGGTGGATGATAAAGTGGAAAAGTCAGAGTACCATAATACTGCGAGAGGTAAAGATTAAGCCCATGGTGGAGCGGTAAAATAAATGAAGAAAGCCACAAGGAATGAAATGAATAGAGGCGGGAAAAGATATAATGGAAAAATCAAAAGCATGACTATTGTAAAAATATTTAATTTTCTGAGAGGCAATATAATTAAATATTTTAATCTTTGTGATAAAATGTAAACGACGATAACTAGGAAATGAAGGCGCATGACCCTTGGGATTTCATTGTATAAATATTTTCAAAAACTCTGTAAGCAAAGCAGTAGAAAGAGAGGAGGGGTAGTTAGAGTAGGAGTTAGATTTTTCCTGAGAAGGGACTGGAATGTAAATAATGACTGAGCCTTTTTGAAGCGGATCAATGGACAAATCATTTTGAATTGGTGAAACGTTTTTTGTTTTCAGTTGTTGTGATATAATAATTTATATTTCTTATGTGGGTTGTCTCCAACTTGAAGTCTCAAATCATTTAAATCAATGTATCAAGCATATGTTTGATTTATCATAGTGCAAATTTCACTCTGTGTGATAGGATTGATTGGTGTCTGCAAGTCAGAGTTAAATTCTTTTAAACAAGTCACATTGATTTAGTATTTCTTTTGGATTGTTGAAGAAGAACCCGATAAGAAAATATTCCAACACTATTTATACAAGCCATAAATTAATGAAGTCATGTGCCAGTCATTAGGTTTCATTTTTCAAAGTGCCTAACAACTAGAATTAGAATAGAGAGGGAAAAACAAACAATTCTTGATAGTTTGACTCCATTGCCCATGTGGATACAAGGCACTGATCTGCCTCAACCCAAAGATAAGATTTCATACGAATAATATTTTCAAATCCTTTCATTTGTGCAGTAGGAGTAGGAGTAGTTTTAGTGATTTTGTCTATCCACTTCCATTTTCCATTGTGGGTAGATTGTTGCATCAGGAAGTACATTTAAATCTACATCATTCATTAGGTTCACCCACCTAGGTCTAGCAGAACCTAAAGAGAAGAAGGTTCAATTGCATCAATTGGCCTTGTATGTTGGCCAAAAGCGTTGTGAGAGCTTGGCAACCTCTTGTGGTTAAAACCTACATTTTTGAGAACCAACAAAGAGTTCTGTATTTACAAAAGGTGTCTTTTTTCTAGGTTTTCACCAAGGTACTTTCCCAAAGTGCCACCAAAGTGGTTTTCACTAGAGGATGATTTTTCTCTTTATTATTTTTCAATCCTTTTTTTGATTTTTGTATTTTTGATTTTTTTGTAATTTTGGTTTTATCCTTAAAAGATCGGGCATAATTTTTTTTGAGATGAGAGTTGTTCATGGGCTCCTATAGAGGTTCCCCTTTGGGCATTGATATCTGATATTCCCTTGACTTGTAGCTTTTTGTGATGATGAATGGCCCCAACCAATTGGGCTCAAATTTTCTCTTGCTATTTGGATTCGGCATGTTCTTTTATTTCTCCTTTAGTACTAGCTCACCGACTTGGAAGGTCCACCTCTTGATCTTTTTGTTGTAGCTTCTCTTGAGATAGTTTTGGTATACTTTTAAATGGCTTAATGCATCCATACACCTATCATCTAGTAGTTCTAGGTCATTCAATCGTGAGACCCGATATTCTTCATATGTTATGAGGATCTGTAATGATATTCTCAGGGACGGGAGCTCGATCTTAATGGGAAGTATCACTTTTGATTCGTAGACCATGGAAAAGGGGGTGACACGTGTTGGTGTGTAGATGCATGTGTGGTAGGCCCATAAGGCGCGATTCAATCACAAATGCTAGTCATGACCAACGTCATTGACTATCTTCTTGAGAATTTTTAGAATGGTCTTATTGGTAGCTTCTACTTGGCCATTTCCTTAGGGATAATATGGGGTGGAGAAGCGATGTTGGATATTGAATTTTTGGCATAATTCACAAATATCTTATTTTTTGAATGGTGTCCCATTATCTAATATAATGGCTTGAGGGACACCGTATCAAAAAATAAGGTAATCTAGGATGAAATTGGATATATGCTTTCCTATGATATAGGTCATGGGAATGGCTTTGACCCACTTTGTGAAATACTCTGTGGCGGTGATGATAAACTTATGGCCATTGGATGAGGTGGGGGTGATTTTTCCAATGAGATCGAGCCCCACTGTGAAAAGGGCCAAGGTGTGATAATTGGGTTGATCTCCTGAGCTAGTGTATGGATCAGGTCCCCATGCTGTTGACACTGCAAACACCTTTTGACATAGTCATGTGCTTCTCTTTCCATTGTAGGCTAATAGTACCCTATCTTCAATAGTTTCTTGGCCAAAGTCATACCGCTCGAGTGTGAACCACAAATTCCATTATGTACCTGGGTTAAAGAAGTCAAGGATTTCTCATTGTTTAGGCAATGTAAAAGGGTCCCTTCAATGCTCCTACAGTACAGGGTATCTCTTAGGATGACGAAACGAGATGAATTTTTGACAAAGGCTCTTTTGAGGTTCGAGGTTATGTCAGCGGGAAGGACTCCAACTCTTAGGTAAGTGTAAATATCATGGTACCAAGGATCACTGGGACCAACGATTTCACACAAAAATTTAGACTCTGGTACCTCAAATGCTAATATGAGAAGTTGATTTACGAGGAATTCTTGTTTTGGGACATTATGCAAGATTTCTAAGAGTGATCTAATTGTAGCCATCACATCTACTGATCTATTATTTTCTCTTGGTAGTTGTTCAAATGTGATATCAATGAAGAACTCCTTGAGACTTTCGACCAACTTCTTTTATGGGGTCAACTTGTCGTCCTTTGTTTGATATTCATTATTTACCTAGTTGATTACGAGTTGTGAGTCCACGTAGACCTTGAGTGCCATGATCTGCCACTGCATTACGATCCTTAGCCCTATGACGAGAGCTTCATATTCCACAATGTTGTTTGTGCATGAGAATGATAGATTGTATGATTTAGGTATATAGTCTCCTTGCAAAGTGATGAAGAATATTCCCACTCCTAACCCATGTTGTGTGTAGGATCCATCAAAATACATTTTTCAGTGATCCACTACACTAAGGTTGAAGATTAAATCATTGAGGAACTTTGAAACAAGTGGATTCTCTGCATATATAGTTGCTTCTTCTATTTTATCTATGATTTATTGTCCTTTGATAGCCTTGCATTATACATAATCAATTTCATGCTCCATTAGGATCATAACCCACTTAGCCATTCATCTTGTGAGAGTTGCTTTTGAAAGTAGGTACTTGAGCGGGTCTATCTTTGCAATGAGCTTGATTTGATGTGCTAGGATGTAATGTCTAAATTTTTGTGTTGTAAATATGATTTCCAGGTAGGATTTCTCAATGGGTGTGTATTTCAGCTCATGTCCCACCATGGTCCTACTAATGTAGTAAATAGCTCTCTCTCTCCCATTTTCATCATGTTGTGTTAAGAGAGCACTAAGGGATGCTGATGTTGTTATGTAAAAGTCTCCATTTGTACTCCATGTCTTTTGGAGACAACTTGTGTAGCTTCAGCCTGAGATTGGTGGCATAAGGACTGGTGGTGTGAGCATGTACTCCTTGATCTTGTTGAACTCTTGGGCACATTTATCATCCCATTTTTTTACACTACCCCCTTGTGGAGTAGGTGAGAATATGGGATTTCCTTGTCTACTATTTGTTCTATGAATTAGTGGATGGACTGGAGTCTTCCTTGTAGGCCTCTTAATTGCTTCAATGTTTACGGTGCCTCCATTTCAAGGATTTCTTTGACTTTTGCAGGGTCTACCTCAATTCCTCTTATGGATATGATGTACCCTAGGAGCTTGCCTAATTGTACTCTGAAAACACACTTCTTTAGATTAAGTCAAACCTTATAATTTTCTAGTCTGTAAAAAATGGAGCTCAAGGCTGGTATGTGATCCCGCCATTTCTTTGATTTAGCCAGTATGTCTTCTACGTAATTCTTCACAACCTTGTGAATCATCTCATGGCCTTCTGGTAGGTTGCTCCTTCATTTTTCAACCTGAATGGCACCATATTCCAAAAATATGTTCCCCAAAGACAAGTGAAAGTTGTCTTGTGTTGGTCTTCCTTAGCTATCATGATTTGATTGTATCCTAAGAATTTTTCCATTAGTGATAGCATCTCATGTTCAACAATCATATCCATGATCATGTCAATGTTTGGAAGTTGAAATTCATCCTTGGGACATGCTTTGTTTAAATCTCTAAAATTTGTGCAGGTGTGGATGCCCCTAATGAGCTTTGAAATAGGTACAAGGTTTGAGACCCACTCTAGATAATCAATTGGCCGTATGAATCCTGCATCTAGGAGCTTTTGTAATTCCATTTTGACTTACAATGCTACTTGGGGGTACATTTTTCTCAACTTTTGTCTCATTGGATTTACTTTGGGATATACAACTAGATGATGAACCACAACCTCCGTATGAATCCCTGAGATGTCGGCATAGATCAATGTGAATTTTTTATTTCATTCTTTTAGGAATTCAAATAGGATTTCCTATTCTTTTGTGAGAAGTGACTCAACATAGAATGTTATTTGTTGTAGTTCTTTTGTTCCTAGGTCAACTGGATTGCATTGTTCCGCAAGAACTGTTGACTTCTCCTAATAAATAACGCTAAGAGGAAGATTGAATCCTTCATCCTCCGGTGCCTCAGAGAGGTTTTTACCATTGGATGCATCCTTTATTTTTACTATTTTTGGGTCAGAGAATGCCACAGTGTGGTTTTCACTCAAAGACCTAGAGATTATTCTTAGTTTTTCACTTTTGCGACTGAAGGATTCAATCGTTTCCTCGTAATAGGCTTGTTTATCTAGTATGATGTTGAACCCAACTTTTTGATCTCCATATGGAACCATATCCAAAAATCTCATGAATTTCGAGAGCACCTCATCGTTTTCGAATGTCTCTAGAATTGGAGTTGCTCATTGGTTGTAATTGATGAGTTGGGGATAGACTAGGTTTATTTCATGGGTTTGTTTGTCTAACTCAAAATATAGGGTGTTGATCATGAACATTGAGGATTCTTTGAAAAGCATAGGAAATTCGGTTATGGTATCGTCATCACTACTACACACATCGGTTATGTTAAAGGTAAAGTTGTTTATGACTCAACCTATAGATATAGGTAACTGAAGGGCAGTTGTCGATAGTTGAGGGGGAGTCCTGACTGCTTTAACAGGGGGACTTCTACCATGTATGGTTATAATCAGAGGGGTACATCCAAGGCCAATATTTTTCATGCGCTTCACAAAAATGATAGGTTCCAATTAGCCATTGTTTTTTTTTCCAAGACTTGCATTCCTATTATAGCCCATGCCCAAAATTAATTGAATTCCTCTGTTAGCATCATCCATAGGAAGGGCCAGTACAAGTCTTTCATCTTGATAGAGGATATTGGATATGTCTCTCTCATCCACCACTTCTCGGCCTAAATCCCCTCAACTTCTAAATCGAGAAGGGGTGATCCCATAAAGCTGGTTTACAATTTTTGAGAGGAACTGATTTTTCTCAAGTCACATATTTTTAGAAAATATAATGATTTAAGCCTTAAAAATTTTTATTTTAAGGATTCCAATTGAAGAGGGTTTGATAAAACCACCTTAAATCAAACCCCCTTGGATAAAACCTCGCTAGTTTTAAACCATACATATAAATGAGTCTCCTTTAAACCTATCAAAATGCTGATAAAAAATCACTTTTGATTTGCCTTTTGGGGGATCAAATGAATTAATTTAAAATTTATTTCAAATGATTATGGTAGTCCTCAAATGAGCTACTCAATGAATAAAATTTTAATATGTTTTGGTTTTATTATGTGTTTGTTTTTTTAGTTTTATTAAACATAGATTTTTCATCGAAAATGAAGGTCTTTCTTCTGCACATGTGGAAAATTAGCAGATTATAATTTTTTTTGAAAAATATGAGTGCATCAGATATTGAAATCCTTGATCCAACAAAAAATAAAATTGGATTTCGCTATATACAAAAAATGTTACTCGTTATATGGTCACGCTATGTCTGAATTGTAATTGGTTTGACTTCGAAACTTGATAAAAGAAAAAATATTCAATAAAATACTATCTAACCAAGTGGAAGCACTAGATATCGGAGTTACAAATCTAAATTTCAAATAATTAGAATTTTATCCTTCATGGAAAAAAAATTATGCGTTATACAGTGTGTGTCACTTTTTTAAAATGTTGTTTTATGAAAAAAACCAGTTTTTGTGGGAGATGGAAAAAGAAGTGCAATTTGATTCCAAAAAATTTTAAAAATATATTTTTAGAATCTGCAGACAAAATGTTATGAGACTCTAGTTTGTATCATCTTAAAATTCCTCATGGTTTAACCACTATAGGTGCTCGAATGTGAAGATTTAGGTAAAAATAATAATTTCAGTGTCCACTTTGGCCAAAAATTGTAAACCACTATTGTGGGATCACCCGAAGGATCTTCTCTGAAGGTTTGAGTTGCTATATTGGTAGGTTGTGGTTGTCCATGGGACCTATGGGATGGAGGTAACTCCCCTACCACAAAGGCTCCTTTCTTCATTTTGTAATTCCGGATAATGACCTTGATTTCAGATATATTAGGAATGGTAGGTGTCTTTGTCCCAGAAGTGGGGGCAATGTTAGTTGGGTCTATATACAAAATTAAAGGGCCTTCATCATTCTTTGGGACTTGGGGGATTTTATAGTATTTTGCTTCTAGGATTTTGCATGATGCAAAAGCATAAAGTGGTGTAAGGGAAATCTGACATCACCCAAAAATATATTTACTTTATTTTAGCTTTTTGTAGATGTTTTTGCATTTCTAGATACCCTTTTCGTCGAATAAGAATTCACAACTTTCAAAACTGCTTTTCTTCTTTTTTTGGTCAATTGTTATTTTTAGCAGGTGTGAATTTGAAGGTGTGAGGAGGCAAAAATTTAAGGGAAGCTTCAAGACACAAAAATAAGCACTTTGGTAGAAGAATCAGGTCAAGATCATTCCCAGTTTGAAAGTTATTCAAGTTTTAGTTTCTACTTTTTGCCCTGAAAAATATTCTAAGCCCAGTTTGACACACTAAATGGTTCTGTATGGAACCAAAAATCATTAGAATTAGTAGAGCAATTTCTTAACACATTCTTCACTTTGAGACCTTTCCAATGGTTCAAACGGTTCGTCAAACAGAGTCTCAGATCAAAAATTATGGCTCCCAAAAGTTGGTGCATTTTCAAAAATGTGCTAATTTTCGAATGTGGTTTTAAAATTTCAATTTCAATTTGTGATTTTCAATGCATAACTGCTAAAACTCATAATTCAAATGTTGTTTTTGGCTCCAAACCAAAAAGGAGTTATTCATGGGCTAGTTTCTTATTTTTGGGCTATCGTTTTTGGGGGCAGGAGTGCATACAAAGAAAGGGGAACTTATGTAATTTTCTGTAATGGCATGTATTGCAAAACTCGAGGATTCAGGATCCTCTACATGTAACCATTTCATTATTCTGAATACAATAATATTCTATGGTTTTTTTGTGTGATATTTTGTGTCTCAGGTTAGTGCCCTCATCATTGTAGTAGGCAAAGGGCTCAAGATCACCATAGATCGTGACCTCTTGATTTTGATATGAAAACTTGATGCACCGATGGAAGGTTGATGTGATTTCTTGCATCTCATGGATCCATGGACATCCTAGAAGGATGTAATAAGGTAAATCAAGGTCAAGGACCTGTCAGGTAGTTTCCATAATGGTTGACCCTACTTGAATAGGGAGTTGGATAGTGCCCTAGACACTCTTTCTTGATCGTCATAAGCTCTGATTATGATGCTCTTTCCTTTTTCAATAGAGTCCTCGAAGAATCCTAGATTCTTTACGAGCTTAAGAGAAGAGATGTTTAGACCTGCACCCCCATCCACCAAGACCCTTTTGAATTTGTTTTTATGAACCAGGACTTCAAGGTGGAGCACACGATTGTGAGATGGTTGGGTGGGGAAGTCCTAATCAGAAAATGTGAGGAGATTTGTGTTGGTAATGTTTCAGATCATAGCCTTGAATTGTTCAGTATCAAGATTGGCAGAGATGGTGGATGAGGCTAATGCTTCCTCAAGAATTTCTCTATGGGAGGATGAGATCTTTAGTAACTCTATGATGGAGATCTGAGCCAGATTTATTTTCAATTGGTCCAAGACATTGTAGCCATTAGGAGAAGATATTGGATTTGAGTTGGATACCCTAGGTGGTTGTGATGACCCTACAATGGTGAATTTTCCATCACATGTGGTGACTCCACAATCAACTTTAGCTTCTTTGACGTTAACAACAATGACCCATTCATCTAGGGATATGACAATTTGATCATACACATGGTTCACATTATCATACTTTTTTTTTCCTTTGTTATGATTTGGCATCAGATTCGTGTATATCTTAAGGTATTGATTTCTAGCTGGCTATTCCACTTTTATGATCTTGTCATCGATGAGGTCTTGGATTATATTTTTTAGCTTCATGCAATTGGCTGTTGTGTGCCCCTTGATTTTATGATAATCATAAAGGTGGTTTTCACTATACCATGGTGGTTTCACTTGGGGTTCTTGATAATTCTCATAAGTAGGGATCTTGATGAGATTTAACATTTACCAATTTCTTCATGACGAATTCAACTAATTCCCCAAGGGCTATGAACTTTCTCTTGGGGGGATATTTTTTTCATGGAGTTGGTCCCCCTTGATTATTCAGATTGTTCATATGATTATTGGGTGGTTGTTGTGATACTGCATTAGTTTACATGCTGTTGTGATTTTTGTTTTGTGGTTGCTAATATGTTTGGGTGTTCTATTTTGGAGCATTGATTATGACCTTGGCATCAATCACACCATCATTAGTGGCATTCCTATTTTTCACCCACGTGTGAGGTTTTTTCTTATAGATGGTGGAAGAGCAGTTGTCTTGATGTTTTGGATATGTGGGTGTCCCCACTTGTGCAATAAGGGCTCGTTTGATGCTGAGTGCCTTGGGGATCAATTGGTCGTAAGTGGTGATTCATTGCATTTTCAGATGGAATGCCAACATTTTCTCAAGATTGGAAATGATGGTGCAAATTTGTTGCTCTTTTGGCATGGCCCACTTCCTCCTATTGGAATTGGATCACCATCATTGTAGGAAGGAAGTGAATGATTCCCCCTTACCTTGTTTGAGTGTAGATAGTTCCTCTAGACTAACATCCATGCCAATGTTGAATGCATAATTCTTTAAGAATGCATCTATGATTTCTTGAAACATTTTGATGCTAGTAGGAAGGTGAGAGAACCACTCCATGGTAGGGCCAACCAACTTTGAGGAAATAGCCGCATTAGATATGTATTATTATATGTGACTTCCATACAATGTACTTGGAATTCCCTGATGTGATCCTCAGGACTTCCCAACCCACGATATTTATCAAATTTAGGGATTTCAAAGCCCTTCGGGAATGGTACCATTGCCAAGCTCCTATCAAAAGGATAAATGAACATATTTCTTGGTGTCCTAATTTTTTTCCTTGATTGGAGATCAAGCACTTGCTGCGAGAGAAATTTGATTTGTGTTGTCACGTCGTCCTACAGATTAGGGGGTGGAGTGAATGTGTTCTGGGGTGGTTGAGGTGTTTGAGTGATGGGTGGAGTGTTAAGTATGTTGGTGGGAGTTTTTTGCAAGCTCTATTGTGTGATTAAAGCTTGTTGATGTGCCAACAACTCTTGTTGTTGGTCATGTTTTTGTTGTGCCAACAAATACTGTTGTTGGTCTTTCTACTATTGTGCCAATAAATATTGTTGTTGGGATTGTTGTTGAGCTGCCTGTTATTGCACTTGATACCGTTGCAAAGCTTGTTGATATGATTGTTGTTGAGATGCTTGCAATTATGCCTTGTATTGAGCTTGCACTTGTTGAGCTTGATATTGGGTTTGAGCTTGAGCTTGGGCTTGTTGGTCTGCATGTGCAGCTTGAGTTGCTTGTGCAGCTTGGGTAGCTTGCTATTATTTTAGTAAAGCTTGAGTTTGGGCAACTTGTTGTTCTTGTTGTGCCACTAATTGTTCTTGTGCTTGGGCTTGTTAGTTTTTAATTTTCTAAAGTTCTTTTTGACAGGCGGCTTGTTGAGCTACTTGCAACGTGATGCTAAATGAGTTTGTCATGTTGGGTTTTGGCGGTGGTGGAGGAGAATTAGGAACAGTGTTGGTTGTTGTGATGAGAGGTGTCATTGTATTAATAATTGGGGTTTGGGTGGTAGATGGTGTGATTGATATGCTTGGTCCTTGGGAGACCATGTTTTGAGATACTTGGGGGATGGTAGTTGTTGTGGCCGTTTCTTTAATGGTTGCCACCTGTTGTTGTGATATAGATGGCAAGATGGGAGGATTCAAAATGATGCTTTGATTTATGATTAGAGGGTTGCTTGGATTTTTTTTGATTGATGGTTGGTAAAGGGGGAAGGCCTAACCCAAGGGATGGTGGCAATGGTGGAAAGATGGGTGGTGTGTTCCCTTAGAGAAATGATGATGATGATGATGAGGGATCAAAAATCCCCCCTACTCCAAATATTCCCTCTTCTCCTTGTGAGGTCATGGGGAGAGAGGATATGCCAATGTTGCGTGAAAAGAGGATGGATGGGTAGGATCATGAAATGAAAGACAAACGTATAAGTGTAACGAATTCAATGAGACGAATTGACCAAGTATGGTGTTTGCATCCAAATCTTGGTTGTTCACAAGGGGATGTGTTTGAAGTTCCTAGAGCAATGAGTTTCCCTTGTTAACAATTGGTTGAGTCGGAGCAATGGATGATGTGATTTTGAGGATGCTTTGAATGATGTTTTTACATGGAGGTGTGGATGAGATTGGGGCCATGATCCCAATAGGCCTTTTCCACAATAGTTCTTATGTCATAATCAAAAGGGAGTTTAGCCCCTTCTTTTTCCATTTCAAGCATTTATTGGGAGGGATTGAGCCTCATCATGGTATTGACAATTATATGAGTTTTGGGATTTTGAATCATTCCAAGGATTTCATCTTGTGTCATCCATAATACATTATTAGTGATGTCTTCTACTTGACCTTCCTCTTGAGGATTT
The DNA here is from genome assembly GCA_007115665.2 of Sequoiadendron giganteum. Taxonomy (NCBI): domain Eukaryota; kingdom Viridiplantae; phylum Streptophyta; class Pinopsida; order Cupressales; family Cupressaceae; genus Sequoiadendron; species Sequoiadendron giganteum. The sequence continues at coordinate 34,978,147 of CM021101.1, forward strand.
TTTGATGATAGAGGAAGATTGGTTAGGGGATTTCTTGATCCAATGAAATTATTTTTGGGAGAAATCTTGCTTAAATCACTTGAAGTTGATGTTTATTTGTTGGTTTCCATGTTATTCTTGTGTTGTGATCTAGTTTGCACCATAAAATAGGGATCAATTTTCAAGAATATATGAGATGAACCTCTAATTCTTTAGATTTATCTAACCTTATGTACAAAAGAGAAAAACTAGGAAGATTAAGGATCAAAGTGTGGTGATGAGACAAACAAAAGATGAATGATGTGAATGATTGAACTATTTAGAAATCTTGAGGGAGATACTAGACTTTGCGAATTTTTAGATTTTGATTTGGTTTGATTTTGGTTTGATTTGACCTTGACCTTGGCTTGATTGCATTTTTATTTGGATAGTGAATTCATATACTCTAATAGGTTGGAAGTTGTCCTAGAGTAGACTTTCACACATGATGATAATTTGACTAAGTGTGTAAAGAAGGATTCATCTATACACCCCTAGCCAAACAAGATGATTTTGGTTTGATTTGCCTTTGGATATTGGATAATGAACTTATATACTCCAAGATGTTAGATTTTATCAAGGTGTAGACTTGTTCACAAGGATTGATAATTTGACTATATATGTGGAGAATGATTCATCTACACACATCTAATCAAACAAGATGATTTGGATTTTCCAAAAGTCTAGCATGAATGATTTTTTCAAGATTTCCAAGAGTTGATGGTGAGATTTTTTTGATTGATGCATAAAGGGTGGATGAGAGTGATGACTTTGATCCTAGATTAGACCTATATAGAACTCATTTTTACAAGACCTTGGTATTGAAGAAAATGATGGTATTTCTTATGTGAGAAAAGAAAACTTTTGAAAGAGACTTGGATTTTGTTAGCAATAAAATTCATACAAATTAGGATTCTTCTTTGATGCAAATTTTTAAAAGTTGATGGTCAATCTTTATCTAAATTTGTAAAGCATAGACAAACGTTTCTTGTGAGCCTTTTGACTAAGACCTTTAGACTTTGGTTTTCGGATTTTGATCTTTCAGGAAATCATTTGGGAGAGCACACATGTGGGGTTCAATTGTTTCCTAGATTTTCTTAATGACTTCCTTTTATCAGAAAAAATTCTTGATTAGGTTTTTCAAACTGAATGCCTAATGTCCTAACTTCTTCTCATCCCACAAGGTCCATTATGTGGGAATCAAGGAAATAAAGGAAATTTTTTCCTAATGTAGACTTTAGTGAGAACAAATTATGATATAAATCCAACTACTTAGAAGCCTCTAAGGATGAAATCCCTAGGGAAAGCAAGAGCACTTAGATTTGTCAAAGGTATTCATTCCCCCTAAAGGGTTTGAAATTTTGAAGATTTGGTGAATGTTTGTTTTCAAGCATTTTAGATCCAAGCAAAGTATTTTTATTCCAAATTGATGCAAAATCTTGGGATAAAATGAAGCAATATTTGTTGAATTCCCACTTGGATAAATCCATCTACGCTTACCCTTAGAAAATGCTTAGATTCTTGACCACATAGGCTCCCCGTTATAGTGCACTCACTTCTCAAGTCAGCCAATCATCAATACCCATGAAACTCCCATGGAATACTTCTCATATCTACCAAGAGCCGTAAAATGTGGGATGGTTTCAGAATGATTGCTCTTGCATCAACAGATAAATCTAAGGATTTGGGCCTTCTAAAACAAAGGGTTTTAATGTGGGCATTTCGTTCATGGGGGATCATCCATATGGCAAGAGACCATTGTTGCCCTTCTTGTCGGAATAATCCTCGGGATACTTGAACCTTCCTCAAGTACCCACACTTATATATCGGTTGAAAGTTTCTTGGATTTAGCATGTTATCGATTGGGTTGTTCCCTTGGGGTGAGTACTTTTTCCCATCAAGGCAAGACCTCTAAAGATTAAACAAAAGCAAGTAAGTACATTCAAATTTTGATCAATCTTTGTTGAAAAATAAAGAGAGAACACTCACAATATACTCCACTCACACTAGCAAGATCTTGTTCAATTTTAGGAACCCAAATTGAAATGTGGAGGTAATATTACTTACACAACATAATATCTCAAAAAAGGCTTTTGATTCTCAAGATCTCTATGAAGTGTGAGAGAAGTGCATATGTATTTTTAAAGAATATTAAATTGTGGAAGAGATTACAAGACAAAGAGAAAACATGTTCATTTTAAAACATAAAGCAATGATATGAATTATTTTTAAGTACCAAATTTGAAGTGTGAGATTTATTTGTTCATTTATTATGTCCAAAATAAAATATAGTAAATTGTCTATGGTTCTTTTTAATCCCTTTGTTTTTTTAATTTTTAAGCCCAAACAAAATCTATTGAGTCCTAAAAAGAAAGAAGATAACAAATCCTTAGAAAAAGGGATTATAATTTCTCCCTGAAGTGTTTAAAAACACTTGATAGAATGAGATGATGTCATAAAGAACTCTTGGTCTTCATTTCCTTTCTTCACTTTTGATCAATCCAACCTAAAAAAATTGGTTAATACTGCAAAAACAGAGGCCAAAAAACTAGTTAGAAGTCAAAAACAACCAAAGTGAAAAAAGAACATGAAAATAATTAGAAATCTGCCTTTTACCAAACTCTAGCGTTGCAATCCACAATTGCGACACAGTTTGAGAAAGTCAGCAGCGCTATATAGCGTTATTGAGGACTGATATCGGTGCTTTGCACAAAAATAGTGAGCACGATTGCGGCACCATTTGAACCAGCGGTGGAGTTTGGAATTTGAATGAGGGCAATAGAGTTTGAAATTCAATTTTTTGGGCGGGAAGACCTCAATGACATAGATTGAAGTTTAACAACATCGCTATATTGCGTTGCTAGACTGATAGCAACAAAGTTTCTTGTAGACACAAAACTTAACAAAAAATCATAGAATTTAAAAAAAAAACATGTTAGTTTTCTCCATATTCGCCCTCCTTCTAGCACCAAAATGTGAATGGTGAATCTATACTTGCACAAACACAAAAGAAAAAACATATAATTAGCTCATTATAAAAATTAGATCAACATTCCCAATGAAATTAGTTTGAATCATGAAAGCAAGAAATGAAATGAAGAACACAATAACAAAACTATCAAATATTATTCTAATGAAAAAACTCTCAATCCCATGGGGGTATTGGTGTCATTTTAATGTGGAAAATGACCCTTTCCCAATTACTTAATGTAAAGTGATGATCTTTGGTGGTGATTGTGCTTCCTTGATAAAATTTTCCAATAACCTAGCTAAATTGATTGCAAAATATGGAATGTTATGAACTCAAATGCTAAATGCCTATAGTGATTGTGCTCTTAGTTGATGGATCCTAGATTCAAATGAGAGCCTCCTATAAATAGAAGATAATGATGGAGGAAGAAACAACTTGGATGAATATGGGACAGAAAACCAGCCAATGAGAGAAGTCCACTTGTCCACCTGTGATTGGAGGAGGAATGAACACCTTTTGATGAATGTGCAAATAAATATGGTTAGGTGGAATTTGAAATTTGTGAAATGACAAGTTGGAGGGAGAGAGGAATGGAGTAAATTTCACTTGTCTCAAGGCAAAGGACATGTAAGAGGCCTTTAATTCCTTGTTGTATGTACTCATCCCTTTTGGAGGGATTTTTGAATTTGCGGAATATTCGCTTATTGATGCCAAGTTGAGAGAAAATAAAAGAATTAATAAATCAAATAAAATGATTTATTGTGCAAGTTGCAAAATCTAGAGGATTTGATGGATTAGGATTAGGATTAATCACGTTTTGATTAATTTAGATAGAAATTAGTTGATTTGACAATTTGATTTATATTTTAGGATTTAAATAAATCAAAATGATATGAATAATGGATTTAGATTTAATTAAATAAAGTCTGATTTATTTAATTGAAGAGGGTGGTGTTAGATTAAATCAAATAAAGACTAATTTATTTAATTTAAAGGAGATGGCATTAGAGAGTAATTAAATAAAGTGAATTATTTAAATACAAGAGGGGCCATAAGATTAATTAAAGAAAAAAGATTTATTTAATTAATAGAAGCGGGTGACTTAATCAAATAGATTTGATTTATTTAATTAAGATGAAATATGATGAGTTTAATCGAATAAAAATTATCCAATTAAATTGATTAGTAAAGGAGATGATTTAGGATGAACTGGTGTTAGTAAGATCAGGATCCAGTGTATAGGATCAATCTGTATATTTTTCGTGTCTACACTTACATATCTTGAATTGTTGATCCAACCACTAGGACCCGTGGCTATGCTTTGCATAGTTGTAGAAAACATTTTTCTTAAAATTAGAAATCAAATGAACAATACTTACCTCTCTTGTAACCAACTCGCATCTAGAACCTTCATCTCCACTCTTCAAACTACATTTCACTATCTCAATTCTTTTTTTCTCAACAATTTTGTTAGCAAAATCATGTTCACTTCCCTCATGAAAAAATGTTAAAAAATTTGATAAACCACCACATTGCAAACAAATTTCATTTAAACAATCATTTCTATAAAAAATCAACCATAACCTCTAACACATAAAAACGAATCTAACAAGTCCCTAGATGACTTCAAAAGTTGTATTGCATGACACTCCTACAAAATTTCATTAGTATGCAGAGTATAATGAATATATAATAATATTTCATGATACATTGAAAACTCTACGTGGTATTTACAACATGTATTAAGAATATTAAGAGGTACACAATCAAACGATTTAAAAAATTTAAAAGCCCTTTGTGAGATTCATAAATTTGGATGTGTTTCACAAATTTTGTTGTACAATATTGTTTGGATAAATTCCAAGAAATTTTTTAGGATACAATGTGTGATATCAATTGCCAATTCTTAACTTTAAAGCATCTTTTCCATTTGGTGATACTCCGGTGTAGGGGCACTGTGGTAATTTTGGAAAATATGGTCTAATGCTAGGATTTTGTTGTTTTGAGTTCAAATATCATGTAATAAGGTATTAATAAAACATTTCTAATGTTTTAGAGTGATTAGGGTCATTCGGGGGGTCAACTTTCAAAAATTGTAAAATCTTGCAAAAGTTGTCATGCAAAAAGAGGTAAAATGTGGAAGTTGAACAGTCAAGTAGTTCAAAAGGTAGTTGTATTCATTGGTTTTTTATTTTTGGTGATTTTAAGAGGTTAAATATACCTCAAAAACTTGGAGGAAAGGTGGTGGGTGTGATTTTGATGAAAAGGAAATAAGAAACCCTTCACTTTTTGTGTATTTTCTACAAAACTTGATGTTCCATATTACTATACGATTCTGTGTGGTATTATTTTGGTCCCAAATGAATTGAAAATGGTGGGAAGAAGAACTAACTTAGTTTAAGTTTTTTTTGAAGCGTTTTCATAAAGTTTGAAGCATTTGGCAAGCATTTTACTAAAACTGCCTAATAAAACCATGTTTAAGGGTTTGGGTGCCTAAAATGGATGTATAAGCCATTCCACCCAGTGAAAAATGCTATAACTTGGTGGAATGGAATTTTAGGTGTAGGATTTTTTGTTTATGTGTTTTTCAGGGACATGGAAGGTGGTTTGATGAAGTTTTGAGAGATGCCCTAGGTGCTTCTAAGCATGTTTTAAGCAAGGAATGGTGGCTAGGAGCTGAAGTTTGACAAAAGCACATTGGAGGAGTGTGGGAGTTTATTGATTAAGAATGTGCAGGCCCAATAGGATTTTTATGAGCCATTGATAGGGTGAAACAAGGTTAGGAGGTTATATTTTCAATAAACCCTCTTGTATGCAAGCTTAAATAGGCCAAAAGTGAGATTTTGTGGTTGGGTGAATTTGTAAGGGTTCCCACTGATAAAAATTATTGATTTGGTCCATTATAAACCTGTTTAAGGTCCTTGAATAGAAATTTATGTTGGTGGAAGAGTTCACATGGTGGTTGCTTTGTAAAAGTGACCTAATTACCCTTTAGGATAATGAGATAGTCCATTTTTGGAGATGATGTTCAAAAACAAGTGTATGCACAAATTGGATATGTGAAAGAAGGACATAATGGGTATTTGAAATGCTCATTCTTTTCTATGTTTGTTAATTATTATGAAAGATATTCTTGATTTCCTTCAATTGGAGTGCTACAAAGCAATTTTGAGGAATTGTGAGTTAGAGACCAAATTGGGATTTTAAAAATGGAAAGATTGTTCCAAATTGTTTGTATTGTGTTTGTTTGAGTGAATCCCAATCATCTAAATAAATTGGTATCAGAGCTAGAAGACTCTAGGAAAGGAAAGTTGTGTGTTTGTGTGTTGTCTTTTTGTAGGTTGAAGAGAGAACTTGGATGCCAATAGACTAGGTAGTGAAGAATAGAGGAAACCTAGGTGAGGTCTCACAAAGATAAGAGGAAGGAAAGAGACTTTCTTGTAAAAGAGAGGAGAATGGATTTGTTGAAGAGATACTTGCAAGCTGAGGGTTCACAAAAGAGGAAACAAGAAAGGAAAAAAAAAGGAAAAAGAGATGAAGAAGGAAAAGGAAAAGGAAAAACAAATGGAAATTTACCAAGAGATAAAAGAGCTAAGGCATGCTATGGAAAAACTAAAAGAGATAAGAGAAAGGATGGAAGCAAGATGGAAGTTTGAGTTGCAACAATTAGAAAACCAAGAGTCAAGTTGACATCTACCAGTTAAGAAGAAGATCTCATAGCCTATTCAAAAGATTATTCAAAGAAGAAGACAAGTGGAAGCATTAAAACCATATGTGAAGACAATATAATTTTTTTGATGAGGGAAGATGGGGAACAAACCAAGAAAGCTGAGTTGGTGATGGTAGAAGAAGAAGAAAGCATGGAGGTTTCAGCCATTCCAAAATTTGAAGGTACCAATACAACAAACTTGAAAATTAAAATGAATTTGGAAAGCAATGACATTGATTTGGTGTCAAAACTTGATATAGAAAAGGTCGAGGATGAATTTATTTTTGAGGATCAAGGTTGGCTTAAAAGGTATGTTGAAATGGTGTTTTCTTCATTGTTTTCCAGAGAGGATAATGGTCTTTTAGTTTTTTTCACATCAAAGGTTAGTGAATCTGATAAAGCAACAGTCATAGGGGAAAAATATTAGAGAAAAAATATGTGAAACAAAGGTGAAAACCTTAAGGATGATTTGCTAAGGAAGGTGGATAAGTTTGAGCATGCATTTGATGGGAAGGAGGATGGAATACACTATTTTCTTGTTGTGATTGCAAACTTAAGGAATGGTAAACCTAGATTCAAGATGAAGCAGAATATTGATGCAGGTTCAATGATGTTTTCAAGTGAGAAAGGAGCCAAGGATCATCCATCAGACAAATCTCTACAGTTGGAGAAAAACTTGGATGCCAAACGATTCAAAAGGGCAAGAGATAGTACATGTTTTTAGTAACTTACTAATTGGAAAGGGCTACTAGATGAAGGACACTTGGAGAATAGAGAAAATATGTGGTCAAGCATAACTTTGTGTTGCAGCATAGTACTCAAAGGGACTTGAGGTCTTTTTCAGTCTGGGTGTATGGTGTAGGGGTACCATGTCAATTTTTGCAAATATGGTCTAATGCTAGGATTTTGGTTTTTTGAGTTCAAATATCATGTAATAATGTATTAATAGACCAGTTCTAATATTTTAGAGTGATTAGGGTCATTTGGGGGGTCAACTTGCAAAAATTGTAAAATCTTACAAAAATTCTCATTTAAAAAATGCAAAAAAGGCAAAATGTGGAAGTTGAACAATCAAGTAGTTCGAAAGGTAGTTTTAGCCATTTGTTTTTGGATTTTTGTGATTGTAAGAGGTTAAATATACCTCATAAACTCAGATGCAAGGTGGTGGGTGTGATTTTGTTGAAAAGATAGTAAGAAACCCTTTATTTTCTGTGTATTTTCTTCAAAACTTGTTGTTCTAGATTGTTGTACATTTTTGTACTGTATTATTTTGGTCCCAAATGTATTGAAATTGGTGGGAAGAAAAATTAAATTTATTTTGGTTTTTGTTTGGAACATTTTCATAAAGTTTGAAGCATTTAGAAATCAATTTACTAAAATTGCTTGATAAAACCTTGTTTAAGGGTTTGGGTGCCTAAAATGGATGTATAAGCCATTCCACCTCGTGAAAATTTCTATAAATTGGTGGAATGGAATTCTATGTGTAGGATTTTGTGTTTATTATTTTTTTCAGGGATAGGGAAGGTGGTTTGATGAAGTTTTGAGAGATGCCCTAGGTGCTTTTAAGCATGTTTTAAGCAAGGAATGATGGCTAGGAGTTGGAGTTTGAAAAAAGCACATTGGAGGAGTGTGGGAGTTGATTGATTAAGCATGTGTAGGCCCAATAGGATGTGTTTCATCCATTGTTAAGGTGAAACAAGGTTAAGAGGTTATATTTTCAATAAACTCTCTTGTATGCAAAGCCTAAATAGGCCAAAAGTGAGATTTTATGGTTTGGTAAATTTGTAAGAGTTCCCAATGATAAAAAGTGTTGATTTGGTCCATTTGAAACCTATTTAAGGTCCCAGAATATAAATTTGTGTTTGTGGAAGAGTTCGCATGGTGGTTGCTTTGTAAAAGTGATGATGTTCCAAAACAAGTGTATGTACAAATTGGAATGTGAAAGAAGGCCATAATGCATATCTGAAATGCTCACTCTTTTTTGTGTTTGATAAGTATTATGACATATATATTTTATTTCCTTTAGTTGGAGTGCTACAAAGTAGTTTTGAGGAATTATGAGTTAGAGACCAAATTGGGATTTTAAAGATGGAAAGATTATTCCAAATTGTTTGTATTGTGTTTGTTTGAGTGAATCGTCCATGCTCTGCATCATACTCTAGATTGAGAATGATAAAATTGTTGAATTTAATTCTTTATTTTATCCATTAGCTTCTTATCAACATGTAGAAGTCTCCCACTAAAATCCCATGAATCATTTTGAAGAGGACTATTGAGTGTTCCTCTCCTTGAGAGTGCTCTAGACAATGTTTTATGATTTAGGTTTAAATCAATACAAGTTTGAATCATTAAACAATAATTTCTCAAATGATGAATTGCTAATGAGGTTGTGATTACTCTATGAGTAGCTCTCTTATAATTTTCCTTACTATTCTTTCCAAAAGAATTTAGAGCATTACAAATATTTTTGACAATAATACTATTTTTTTGACTTTTTTGTGACACAAATCTTTAATTTTTTAATAATGGTCTCATTTCTTAAGACTTTAGCAATTGTACAAAATTGTTTAATTAATATCTTATTGGAAAAGTATTGATTAAACATTTTGGTAGCCCAAAACCAAACCGTTCATGATGAATTCTTTCCATCAAGTTTATCTATTATGTTCTCATCTATTTCAAGTAGCCATTTTGGGGTTCTTAAATGTTGAGAATTTTCATTGGATTCATTACAAATAGATGGATTTACAATTTCATTTTATTCTTCGCAAATATCCTCTGTTCTTGCAAAATTTGGAGATACTTTAACATTCATTGCTTCATTTTCACGTATTTTATGTTCAACATTAATATTTTTAGTTTCATGCTCAATATTTACAATTTCATGTTCAACATTTTCTTTCTCAATTTCATGTTCAAAAATTTCAATTTGAATTGAGTTTTCAAAAAAATTATTTTGTTTTTCATGCTCAACATTTATAATTCCACGTTCAACATTTTTCTTTTAAATTTCATGTTGTAAGTTTCAATTTCAATTTTTTCTTCAATATTTTCAAATTCAATATCTTCATCACTTTGATTTTTACTTAAAGGTAAAGATGAGCCTTCTCCTTGAAGATAATTCGACATACCTCATCTTTCCAACCTCTTCCTTACTCTATCTTTCTCTCTACTTGCCTCAATTGCCTTTTCTTGACAATTACACTTCCTTTTCACTTTACGATGACTATTGCTTCCCATTATCCCAACCTAAACAAGTACCAAAATGATTGATTTTATTTTTTATTGTAAAAAAGAGTGCTCCAAAAGAGAAATTTTGTTTGTAATGCACAAAACTCATGATATTCTCGATAGAGCAAAGAATGTGGGGATTCTTGGAATGATTTTTAAAATTTTATCCATTTTTTAAAGAAAAATGAATATCTATTTTCCTTTCAAAAATGAATTTCCATTTTCCGAATCTAGTTATATTAATATAAATAATATAATATTATTTATATTAATATGTGTAATTATATTATATAAAACAAACTTTACATAAAACAAAACAAGTACCCATGTTGTAAATAATGGATATTTGTTATGTAGACATAACGTATATTCATTATGCTGAGCTTAAAAAATACCCATCATAATGCCAGATATGTAATATTTTTGGAGAACAACATAGATACCCATGTTGCACAAAATGGATATCCGTTTAAAAAAAATAGATATCCGTTATATCAAACTTAAAACATAATCTATTATATTATACATATTATATTATATATTATAACTTATGTATTAAATATATCATCTATTAAATATTAGATTTTATATTATTATTAAATATTAAATATTATAACTTATATATTATATTGATAGATCACGCCAAAACTACTGAATCTACAGACTGCTTCAGCTAGGGTATCTTTTCTCCCAGAAGCTCTGAATGTCGTGGCCTCCTCTGATGCCTCCATGGATCGAGAATTTCCTATGATGGTTGTTGTGGCATTAGTTTTTCAAGGCTCTCATGGTGGATTGACAGGGTCATCAACCTATGGGGCATGTTTGGCTGCGTTTGCAACTTTTTTATGTGACCCGAAGGAAAAGGAGTTGATTCCTCCTCTGCGTAACTGCGATGGGGATAAAATTGTCTATGGTTACAAATATTTTCCCAAGGAGACTCAAGCATGTTGTGTTATTCCAACAGGGTGGGAATCAATGAAAAATAGTACCTCATTTCTGGAGGTGGCAAAATCTGGATCCCATTCCTCTCCGAGTTCATCACAATTTTCAAAGCATTACACAAGTAATAGGAGAATCATCGAGTGCTCTGGTAAACCCTTGTCTCTAGATTTTGATGACACTATGTCTCAGGAGTTGAGGGAAAATGAAATGTTTTTTCAAAGAATGATTTAATCGGTAGATTCAGTTATCTTTGGTTGAGCCTTCCAGATCTTTATGACTGGATCTGTAAATCTCGGCTTCCTCATATGGTTGGTGGCTTAGAAATTTACCCTAACACAGGGTTTCTTCATTATCGTTTTCGATGATAAGAAAGACAAAAATATCATTCTCAATCATGTTTGGTTGTGGGAAGGAAATTTGCTGCAATTAAAATCTTGGCATCTAAATTTTGATCCATCTATGAAAAAAAATTCAGTTTTGTCGATCTGGGTTCACCTCCTAAATCTCCCCCTTCACTTCTAGTTTATGTCATGTTCTGCAGCAATTGGCAATTCTATGGGAAAATTTGTGCATACATACAAAAATTCAAGAAATTTTATCCACACAACTTATGCCAGTATATTGGTGGAACTGGACATTTGCAAGGATTTTTCAACTGAAATCATCTCGAGGGCCAATGGACAATGTTGCCAACAACCTTTGGATTACAAAGGTTTATTTTTTAGATGAAGAAGATGTTATAAAAAATGGGCATATCATTATTGAGTGCTCTATTGTCTAGTCTCAACCGAAGCAGGTTGCTTCTTGGTGGAAGGATTCTTCCCCCAAGCATTACTCTATTATGAACTTTACCAAACATAATCCCTCTATGTCAAAGTCAACTCCCAAGAATGAAAATGTGGAGGTGGTTAGGGATATTTCTCTAGAGCCAAAGGAAATTCAAAAGATACTCCAACCAAGCAACTCAAGCTACGTTGAAAGGGAAAATCATTCCTAGATCCAAAGGAAATTCAAAAGATACTCCAACCAAGCAACTCAAGCTACATGGAAAGGGAAAAAAGTTTCTTGAACCCTTTGCCTTCTAATACTTTTGATACAACAAAAATTCAACCTTCTAACTCTCCCACTTTAGCTATGTGAGCCCAAAACTTGGATGCATCATTGAAATCCTCAAATGGTTCAGATTGTAAAGAAAATCCATATGTGAATAGTTATTCACAGGATCATGGCTGGATAAAAGTAGAGGAAGAATATTCCTCCACACTAGATGCCTCTAAAGTCCTCCATAAAGGGGAAAAATTTGGCAATATGGTTTCTTTTGGACTGAGTGGTAGTTTCTTTGTAGATTCCTAGTTGGAGACCTTGCTTTCACCTCTATTATATGGTTGTTGTGATTCTCTTCTTACTATTTCATATATGGGAGTGGACTCATGTTCATAAATTCTTACACATTAAAAAAAAACTTACATATTATATTATATATTATGTATTATATGATATATGATATATTATATATTACATTATTTTTATTTTTTTAATATATATAAGATATTAAATATATAAATATTATATTATGTATTGTATTATTATTAAAAAATATAGACAGAGAAAAAAAGATAGGGAGATATAGGTAGAGAGAGTTAGGGAGGGCTAGGTGGAGAGAGGTAGGGTATTAGAGGCAGGTATAAAGAGAGTTAGAGAGAGGGAGGGGTAGATGGAGGGAGATAAAGAGGGAAGGAGGGAGATAGGAAATGGTAGGGTGGGAAGAATATAGAGAGGGAGAGAAAGAGGGAAGGAGGGATATAGGGATCGGTAACATGGGAGGGAGGGATGGAGAGAAAGAGGGAAGGAGGTTGATAGGGAGTGGTAGGGTGGGAGGGATAGGTATATAGAGAGTTAGGGAGGGAGGAAGGGGTAGGAGGATAGAGGTTGGTTGTTTGTGAGGGAGAGAGGGAGGGATAGGTGGAGGGAGAGAAAGAGGGAAGGGGGGAGATAGGGTGTGGAAGGGTGGGAGTAATAGAGGGAGGTAGAGAAAGAGGGAAGGAGGGAGATAGGGATTGGTAAGGTGGGAGGGATAGAGGGAGGGATAGGTGGAGAGAGAGAAAGAGGTAAGGAGGGAGATAGGGAGTGGTATGGTGGGAGGAAGAGAGGGAGAGAGAGAAAGAGGGAAGGAGAAAGATAGAGAATGTTAAGGTGGGAGGGGAGAAAAACAGGGAAGGATGGATATAGGGAGTGGTAGGGTGGGAGGGATAGAGGGAGGGAGAGAAAGAGTAGACGAGGGAGATAGGGAGTGGTAAGGTGGGATGGATAGATGGAGGGAGACAAATAGGGAAGGAGGGAGAAAATGAGTGGTAGGGTGGGAGGAATAGAGGGAGATAGGGATTGGTAAGGTGGGAGGGAGAGGGGGAGGGATAGGTGGAGGGACATATAGAGGGAAGGAGGGAGATAGGGAGTGGAAGGGTCAGATGAATAGAAGGAGGGAGAGCTAGAGGGATGAAGGGATGGAGGGAGATAGGGAGTGGTAGGGTGGGAGGAATAGAGCGAGGGAGAGAGGGAGCTATAGAGGGAGGGAGAGAAAGAGGGAAGGATGGAGATAGTGAGTGGTAGGGTGGGAGGAATAAAAAGAGGGAGAGAAAGAGGGGAGGTGGAATACAAGAATTGGAAAGGTAGGAGGGAGGGAGGGAGAGAAATAGGGAAGGAGGGAGATAGGGAATGGCAGTGTGGGGAGGATAGGTATAAAAAGAGTTAGGGAGGGAGGAAGGGGTAGGTAGATAGAGGTTGTGTGTGTGTGAGGGAGTGATGGAGGAATAGGTGGAGGGAGAGAAAGAGGGAATGATGGAGATGGGGTGTGGTAGGATGGAAGGAATAGAAGGAGGGAGGGAAAGAGGGAAGGAGGGAGATAAGGATTGGTAAGGTGGTAGGAAGATAGGGAGGGATAAGTGGAGGGAGAGAAAGAGGGAAGGATGAAGATAGAGAGTGGTAGGGTAGGATGAATAGAGGGAGGGAGAGAAAGAGGGAAGGAGGGAGATATGGATTGGTAAGGTGGGAGGAAGAGATGGTGGGATAGGTGGAGGGAGAGAAAGAGGGAAGGAGGGATATAGGGAGTGCTAGGGTGGGAGGGATAAAGCGAGGGAGAGAAAGAGGGAATGAGGGAGATAGGTAGTGGTAGGGTGGGAGGATAGGTGGAGGGAGAGAAATAGGGAAAGAAGGAGATAGGGAGTGGTAGGGTGGGAGGGATAGGTGGAGGGAGAGAAAGAGGTAAGGATAGAGATAGGGAGTTGTAGGGTGGGATAGATAGAGGGAGGGAGAGAAAGATGAAAGGAGGGAAAGATAGGGAAGGAGGGAGATAGGGATTGGTAGGGTGGGAGGGAGATAGGGAGGGATAGGTGGAGGGATAGAAATAGGGAAGGAGGGAGATAGGGAGTGGTAGGGTGGGAGGAATGGAGGGAGGGAGAGAAATATGGAAGGAGGGAGATAGGGAGTGGTAGGGTGGGAGGAATAGAGGAAGCGAGAGAAAGAGGAAAGGAGGGAGATAGGGATTTGGTAAGGTGGGAGTAAATTTTTAAAAATAGCAATGTGCTATAGTTTGTCTAGAGTGTCGTGTTTTTCATATTCAGTGGGTTCCTCCTCTTGCGCCAACATATTATGATCAGATACTTCAAGAAAAGGTTGAATAAATATTTTTCATGATCTACAATGTCTATATCTTAGTCCGCATAATGATTTTGGTATCTCCCCAAATTTATAAAGTCAAATAGTGACAATGTTGATGGTATTGATACTACTTGACTTGACATAAATTTTTCATTCCTTGCAATTGATCCTAATCAATTAATATTTTCGTGAAGAATGTGTTGTGATTCATTTGTGAATTGACATAGTGTATGATGATTCGTAACTAAATCTCTTTTGTTTTGGATGTGTTTTGGAGCCAACTCATGCACTATTAATTGTTTCATCCAATGTTCATCTTGGAGCCGAACTAATTAGATTTTTGTGATTTTGAAGGATATATATAGAAGATGAAATTCATTTGTGAAGATGGTAATTAAGAATATATAGTGAAAGAGCATAATGAAAATTATGAAGTATCTAAAATCAATGTAAAGGGATAATTGTTCAAAATAGTGATTGCATTATCAACATGTGTTAGATGCTTCTTCAAAGTAGTTCATAATCATTTTCTTACTTTAAATTTCATGTATCTTTCTCTGAGATAGTGAGTCTCATTAGGTCCATTATATCTTGCTCTAAGGAAATATACCTTAGTCTATAATTCCATACATAGTGAACCTCAAACATTGTAATTCTTGTTAGCAGTGGGGTATGTGTAGGATCATGATGGGCCAAAAAGTGGTGATATGTAAGTGATATGATGACCTATGTGGCTGATGACTTTTTTTACCAAAAATTGATGAAATGAAAAAGGTTTTTATAGAAGATTCTTAGCTTTCCACCAATATAAATTATGTTTTACTTTGAATTTAATAAATAATTATTATTCATTTTCTATTTGAATTATGACTAAAGTCTTGATTGATAGGTTGATTGAAAAACATCTATAGCTTTCAAACGGTATCACATTTTTTGGATCTGAAACATGTGTCACATTCTATGCTTTGCATACTATAGGATTAGAAAAAAAATTGAATTTCATGAAGTTTCGACCAAGTTAAGGTGGTCAGACATACGAGTTTTTTATATTTTTTAAAAGTTGTAATAGAAAATTCATAATTAATTATTTACTTGGAAACAAATTAAAAAAAATATGCATCACATCAGGACATGAGTCTTCTACTTATATCTAAAATATTATAGAAAAATATTATCATTTTATTGTGGTTAGGGTGGTCAGACAAACAACTACTTATTTTTCCCTGAAATTTAAGTACCACTGCATTGAAATTTCAAATTTTCACCAAATAGATTTAAAAAAAAATAAACCTAGTAGTTTAGAAACTACATTCAATTTTCTATAGATTATATTCTTACATATTTTTGAAATAATATAGATAACTTATTCAAATTTTTACGTCAAGTTGCCTAACTCCGATTTTTTGAATTTTCATCGCCACTTAAGGACCTATTTTTTCCATGATGATCCTGCACATACCCAGTGAGCTACATATAATATTGTGAGTTAATCCTCATCAGGGTTTTTCACTCATTGGGTTTTCCACATAAAATCCTGGTGTCTCTATGTGATGCATGTGTTCTCTTTTGTTTCATTTAGTTAATGTGATGTGTTGTTAATTTGTAAATAAAATTAGTTAAGTTTTAATATATGCTAATTCACCCCCATCTTAGCACATATTTGTGTTAAAAAATTGATATCATATCCAAGTGCCTTAAGAAGCTGTAAGAGAGGGGGACCAACCACTACAAGGCCCCAGGTCATGAAAGGTTGAGAGCAGTATGGCTGCCCTAACTTACCTCAATTAAGGGGAATGTTAGGATAGGTAGGATGAGAATGATGAGGACTATAAGGTCCTTCGATCACTATGAAAACTCGAGAGTTGAAAGGAGGCTCGACGAGTTGGTTTTTAGGGTGAATTCTATGTCTCATATAGCTTTCTGTCAGAGGAAAAAAGTGCGGTTCTAGGATGATAGCGTGATGCGTTGGCGTCTCTCAGGTGTGCTAGTGTCTGTATGGCCAGAAAAATAAGAGACAACGTCTAACCTTTGAGAAACAAACTAACAACCTAGTTTAAGAGTTTCTAAAAGTGTAAAATAACACTATGAAATATGAAACATAAAGATGAATGTAATAAAGGAAATATATTACCGTAAGGTGATGAAGATGATCTCACTCAATAACCTCTTCGCCAGCTTGCTCTAAGATCTCTCCACCTACACACAAAAAAGAGGGAAAATGTTGGGGGACTCTTTAGGTGTTTGCCTTAGTAAGACCCCCATTTTGGTGTTTCCACTTCCATGGACAACCAATTTTGCAACGATGTAGAAATAATGTGATAAAGAAGGAAGTACAAGAAAAGTACATAAAACACTACAAAACAATAATGTGCTAACTCAACCAAGTAAGAAAGAAGATGAGTGAAGAGCTTACCACCTCCATCCAAAGCACTCAAGTCTAGTGGAGGAGAAAGATGAGAGGAACTCAAGCTATTGCTCCAACGGAGTCATCCTACACTTGCTTTATTGAAGTGATGGAGTGATAGATTGCTGCTATGGAGTGTGAAATGTTGTTGCTATGATTGAGAATGGATGAATGAATTTGTGTGAGTTTTTACCAAGAGATGAAAATGGATGCATGAGAGGTGAATATGAATAAAGAAGGTCAAGAAATGACCATATTCGGGTCGGCTAGTCGAAGGGAGGTGTTACACTTTGAATTCCAATAGGAAGAGTAACATCTCTGCAAACTCCAACTGCGGGAATCTACCAGGGACATAAGCATGCCATGCAGATGTTTGAGCGCCATGTGGGCATCAACGACATAAAATCCTCCATTGACAATGAAAATAGGTACCAAGTGGAATGGGAACAATAGGATTATGTGGAATTAAGCCTTAGAGTTTGGTTTTCTAAAATGGAGATGTGTAAAAGGGGAATTTGCATAAGGGGTGCAAATTCGCTCCTATACATTTTCCCCCCACTTTAGCGAGCACGAATACTAGTGAGTGCTTCGATAAAGTAGATCAAAGAAGTAGTAGGGTTAGAAAAGTATACCTGAACCATCAAGGAAGCAGAGCACGATCTGGCGAACCCAAAAGTGTAGGACAAGCAAAGGAATTTATAGCTCCATAGAACTATAAATTTGAAGAATGAAAGTGCCTCATAGGCTCATGAACCTGCAAGGGAGGTATCCTTCAAGAAATCTCACATGAAGGAAACCGAGAAAAGTGCCTTACAAACCTGCAAGGAAGGTATCCCCCAAGAACTCTCACATGAGGGAGATTAAGCAAAGGGGACTCCACAGAGTCAAGAATGATGACATTTTTACCTGTAGATACAACATGTCAGGAAGCGACTGTGCAAGCCAGTGAATGAACAATCACACAGACCATAACCAAGTTGGAAGAATTTCAAAGGGTTCCCTCAAGAACCCTTCAAAAGGAAGAGGGGCCCACTCAAGGGACATACTATTTTAAAGGTGAAGTCTAGTCAGGTTGCTCCCAAGCTAGACACAAGGATGTGAAGTAGGTCTGGTCGGGTTGCCCCTAGGCTCAACACAAAGATAAGAAACAGGTCTAGTCAAGTTGCCCTCAAGCTAGACACAAAGATAGGAAACATGTCTAGTCGAGCTGCCCCCAAACTAGATGCCAAGATGTAAAGGCCTTTCGAGGGGGTCCCTTGGGAACCTGATTTAAAAAGAAAGGGGTCCACTCAAGGGATGCACCGTTGAAAAGCCAATGCCTTCTTTCTCAAACCAATTCATCATCAAGGAATTTGAAAGCATGGATATGCTCCCATGTGAGGGGATGATCAAATGTGTTCCTGCTTTAGAGAAGGGTTTCCAAGTCCTTTCTTCATGAACCTGTGATGAAGGAAACATGTTTTGTTAGGGTTTCAAATCAAGAATGAAATTCTAGCAAAGATGTGTGCAGGGGGTCTTTGAGAAAAGATTCATCGACAACAAATGATTTTTCTAAAGACCAAACAATGCAGAAGTTATGTTGTCACACATGAAGAGACAACTCAAGCAAAGAAGAGAGAAAGATAAAGATAAATAAAAAAAGAAAAGAGAACATGAACAAAGGGCACAAGTGGATCATGTTTCACGGGGTTAGATCTACCTTTATTTATATATAATAGGTAACCATGGTGCAAGGAGAAAGATCATTAATTTGCAACTAGATCAGGAAGAATGCACTGAAGACAAAATAAAAAATAAAAAATAAAAAAATTGGGTCAACATGGAAGGAAGCCTAAATGCTCCCAACACTTTGAATCATCCCCAATTTTTCAAAAGTCAATCACAAACATGGAAGAATGATGATACACATAGAAGAAGGTTTACAACACAAATTCCATGCATGTGTCCAAGTACCAATAGGGGTTGACAAGGTTCATCCAAGCACATATAACATGATCATAGGGGAAACACATCACAAAACACACACACACACATCTAATCTAAAGATCAAGAAGAGGGTATCCCCCTAACACTAGTCAACCAAGAGGTCATCAGCTTCCCACTCTATATCATCATAGGGGGAAGGATGATGATTCTGTAGTGGAGTAATGTTAAGGGGAGGCACTTTCAACCCTCCCGCAACAAGGGCTAAGGAAGAAGGACCTGTGAGGTCCCCATCACTCAACTCTTGTGGGTCTATGGTCAATGAACTTTCGAAGATCGTTGACAAGGTCAAAAATTCATCCACCAAGTTAAACATGCACTTAATGGGAGTGCCATTTTTTACCTTGGTAGACAGAGGGGTTTGTGCCCAAGGTTCACCACTAAGCTCACCGAGAGATTCAAGAGCGGTGGCGAACTCGAGAGAGGTTGGTTCTAGTTTTGTCACTAAGACATAACAAGTAAGCACAAGACTTCCTTTCAAAGAAGGCAAGCTCCTCTTACATCCTCCATTGTTGGAGGGACCACTCTCTACCTTTTTCTTCATCGGAGGAGGAAAGAAATAAAAAATATAGAACCAAAGTGTTAATCATATCTACGAGCATCAAAAAGGTGAGACATCTGGAATAGACATAAAAAAAGGAAACTCCACTAAAGGAGTGATGAACACCTGCACCTTTCCAAGCACATGTGTGCTCACAACAGAAGCTAGAAGTGATACATAGCTAGTTTGAACATAAACAAAAGGGAAGAGAGAGGAGGACATGGGAGGAGGTCTTGATATAGGAGCAATTGTCTTCTCTCCTTTCTTCTGTAAGGTGGCTTGCTCAACCAGAAAAGCCTTTTGTTGGTGCTTGTGCTTGTGTGCAAGGTGGTTTATGTGACTCTTCAAACCAAAAGTTGAAGGTTGTGAAGGAAAAAAGGGCTCCTGCTCAACTGTGGGAGTGTCCTCCATAGCTGTTTCCCATAGAGGTA
This sequence comes from Sequoiadendron giganteum, assembly GCA_007115665.2. Taxonomy (NCBI): domain Eukaryota; kingdom Viridiplantae; phylum Streptophyta; class Pinopsida; order Cupressales; family Cupressaceae; genus Sequoiadendron; species Sequoiadendron giganteum. The sequence goes on from CM021101.1 coordinate 34,998,031, forward strand.
AAAAATCCTAGATGGTAGCAAGAGGAACAGTTTCAAAAACATCAGGGGGAATTGATTTTGGTGCCTCGACAGTGGGCCTCTTCCCATTCGTAGGAACGATAAGAAGTCACAGGGAAAATTCTCTTCACGAGCCTTTCTTTCTACCATATAAATAGTACCAAGGTCCAGGGGAACCATTGGTAAGATCCGATATCCTGATCTTGGGTCTATGCCAAGCAAGCACAATCAAGCTCAGTGGGTAGAAACTAGGCTTTTCCATCTAATACTCCTCCCAAGAAAGGGGAGTAGGCGATGCGGCCCGAGAAGGATCATGCTTCCCCTTTCCCTTTCCGGAAGAGGAGGTAGCTAGTTGTTCTACAACAAGCAGGGTTAACTTCGGCTTTCCCTTGCCTCTAGTTTTATACTTTATGTAGTTCTTATAAAGTAGGTCCATTCTTGGCGGAAGTGAACCTACTGGAGCAAGCCAATAGCAATCCAATGAATATCCCCCATGAAAATCACAGGCTAGTATCTAGTATCATGCACCACATGCATGATACCTTCATGGAAAAAATTAAGACACTTATGCATTACAAAGGTGATCCCATTCATGGAAGCCAACCAAGGTATACCTAGCTTCACTCTGAATAGGTCCAACTCAGGAACAACATCAAAAATCATGTCTACACTCCTAGGTCTGTCTAGGATGGATAGTGTTATCGACCCATAAGGCTTAAGGAAAAGACCATCATGCATATAGATGATGGAATTTATTTTTTCATATTCCTCCCTTTGCAGGGAGTTCAAGAATAGGGTCTCCTCCATGATGACATTCACTCTACTGACAGGATCAACTAAGACCCATGTCACAATGTTTCCATTGAGGCGAGCGAGAATGTAGAGTGGAGAAGGTTTATCATTTGCTGGTACATCTTGTGAAGTGAACGTTATATCCGAAAAACTAGTCACAAGAAGAGGAGAGGGATAAAAAATCACCATTTTAACTTAGGCTTCAAGATGGGAAACAAATTTAGAGGAATCGATAATCATGTTAACAAAATGTGATAGAAATGGGTTCGTGTATATCTGTAATTCACTATTAGCTTTTTCCAATGATTTGTTCATATTTTGCTTACTTCCATCGAGATAAATAGTACCATCCTTGATGTGATCATGTATCTCATGACATAGGTGCATGCAACATTCGGTATCATGTCCATTAACTCGATGACCTATTGACAATAGGTGTTTGCTTCATACCAGTTAGCATATGGCTCCCTAGTTGGTTTTGGAGTTGGAAATTTAATGGTATTATCCTTTAAGAACTTCTATAAGATGAAATAATAAGATTTAGATATCTTTGTGAAATTTTAGTCATGTTTGAGGCTGTTGTTATCCACAAAAACTACTACATTTACAACAACTTTTCCTTTTCTATAGATTGATATAATGGACTTTCCCTCTAGACGAGAGCACGAGGAAGATCCCCTGAACTAAACTACCGGTTATTGGTACTCTCAGAGGGCCACACACAGATGCATGAAAGAAGGTTATTTCATAAGGGCGAGCTTATCTAGCCAAGGCCTTTGTAAGTTCCCTTTGAACACCTTTTGCATGTCAGAGTTAGGTAACGGGTGTGAGATTTGTAAAAAGAGCACTTGATATCATGCTATAAAGTCGGTAATCTTCTCATTATCCCCTTTTTTACATCAAACAAGGTTAGAGAAGGTCATCTTAGGTCCGATGTTGGATTGGAACTATCGTAGGAACTGGTTCACAACTTGATCAAACGTAAAGATGGAATTGTCAAGCAAGGAACAGTACCATTCGAGTGTTGTATCCTTGAGGGATCAAGGGAATAGTTTTTCCATCAATGCAGCATGATGGAAGAAGTTTATACACAAGGAATTAAAAGTAGACACATGTCATTATGGGTCCCCTTTGCCGCTGTATTTCTCGAATTTAGGAATCTCCATCCCTTGTGAGAAAGGAGTGTTTAGAATTTCTACTAACAATGGGCTATGTTAGAAGAAGGTCTGGAAGATAGGCTGGGTAGCAGCTTGGGAGAGGTTCACCAAATGGTTTTGCATCTTCCCCATATTCTGAAGAAGGGTATTTAGAATTGGGTCATTATAGGATATAGGACCAGTGGAACTGCTACTAGAGCCAATGCCAAGACTGCTACCATGACTACCGCTAGATCCACCACTGATGCCACTGCTATCAGTGTGACCTCCACTAGAGCCACTGCCACTTCCAAAGCCATTACCATGACCTCCACTAGAACCATTCCCTCCAGTACCACCTTCGTCACTGAAGTTACCACCACTGAAGCCTCTACCAATTATCCTACCAAATCCCCCACCACCAGGGACAACAAGAGGGGGGAGATGGAAACCCAAAAGGGTTTCTATTTACTCTGACATTTTCAGAACTCTCAGAAGCAATAGGGATGCTAATGGAAGGGACCATGTCGGCCATGTACATGGATGTGGGAGGCATCAAAACTCCTAACTGCCTCTCATGTTCTTCAAAGGGGCCACCTCATATCATGTTACCATGGTTTGAAGGGGAACGCGCTTCAGCTAGACCAGTGAGACTAGCCAATAGTTTTATGCATGTTCGATCTTTTCCTACAATATATTTTATTTCTCTAATAACTTTAGCAACCCTAGCCAGCTTCGAGATTTTCTCCAGGTGATTTTCTAAAGCACCCAACCCTTTACTCATATTAGAAAAATATTTAGAGGGAATGTGGATGGATTCATTCTCATCAATGGAGGATGATGTAGGTGACATAGGAGGGGTAGGGATATGGTTATTTTCATCAAAGAAGATAGACTCACCTTGTGACACCTACTCCTGTATGGAAATACCAACCGTGGAACTAGAGAAAATACCAGTAGTGAAACTCGAAGAGACCTTCATCTTCTCCATTAGAAGGTGTCACAAACTTCTTTTGACAATATACCTAGAGGTTGTGGACTGGATTGTGAGCCTCATAAATTCTCACAACACACAAGAGTATAATCGATCAAAGGGTATAAGAGGAAAAGATCAGGACACCGACGAACGAAAAGACATTGGTTCACGTCGGGTTCACCAAAAATGTAAGAGAGGGGGACCAACCACTACAAGGCCCCAGGTCACGAAAGGCCGGGAGCAGTATGGCTTCCCTAACTTACCTCAACTAAGGGGAATGTTAGGATAGGCAGGATGAGAATGATGAGGAATATAAGGTCCTTCAATCACTCTACAAACTTGAGAGTTGAAAGGAGGATAGTCAAGGTGGTTTTTAGAGTCAACTTTATGTCTCAGATAGCTTGTTGTTAGAGGACAAAAGCGTGGTTCTTGGATGGCATCACGATGTGTTGGTATCTCTCAGGTGCGTTGGCGTCCGTACGTCCAAGAAACCAAGGAGATAAGGTCTAACCTCTGAGAGACAAACTAACATCCTAGTTTAATAGTTTTTAAAGGTGCAAAATAACACTATGAAATATGAAACATAAAGATGAATGTGATAAAGGAAATCTATTACCACAAAGGTGATGAAGATGATCTCACTCAATAACCTCTTCACCAGCTTTCTCCAAGATATCTCCACCTACACACAAAAAAGAAGGAAAATGTTGGGGGGTTGTTTAGGGGTCTAACTGAGGCAGACCCCTTTTTTGGTGTTTCCACCTCCATAGACAACCAAGTTTTCAATGATGTAGAAATAATGTGATAAAGAAAGAAGTACAAGAAAAATACACAAAACACTACCAAACAGTAATGTGCTAACTCAAACAAGTAATAGATAAGATGAGTGAGGAGCTTACCACCTCTATCCAAAGAGCTCAAAGCTAGTGGAGGATAAATATTAGAGGAACTCAAGCCTCTGCTGCAATGGAGTTGTCCTATGTTTTCTCTATTGAAGTGATGGAGTGACAAATTGCTGCTATGGAGTGTGAAATTTTGTTGCTATTCTTGAGAATGGATAAATGAAGTTGTGTGAGTTTTTCCCAAGAGATGAAAATGGATGTATGAGAGGTGAATATGAAGAAATGAGGTCAAGAAATGACCATATTCGGGTTAACCAGCTGAAGGGAGGCATTACACTTTGACTTGAAATAGAAAGTGTAACGTCTCTATAGACTCCAGCTGCAGGAATCTACCAGGGATGTAAGCACACCATGCGAATGTCTGTGTGCCATGTGGGTGTCCCTGACAAAAATAACTCCACTGACACTCAAAATAGGCACCAAGTGGAATGGGAATAATAGGCTTATGTGGAATTAAGCCTCCAAGTTTGGTTTTCTAAAGTGGATATGTGTAAAAGGGGAATTTGTGTAAGGGTTGCAAATTCACTCCTATACTAAAGCTTAACAACAAATGTTGATCCTACTCTTAAACACATGAGGTCTATTGTAGAAATCAATGATATGTTTATTCTAGAACTATTGTGCATTTTGCACACATGCCCCACTGAAAGTAGGGACCCCGTTTTTCACCTTTCCTTCTCCGGTTTTTCATCTCGCTTCAAAGATTGGTCATATTTGGTACTTATTGGGTCCACATAGGTTTACCCTTTGGGTGGTGAATTTTCTCTACATTTTGGTTTCGAGGTCATTTTCCTTGTCCATGTGGTGATTTACTGACGAGATTCAAATCATAATCTTTTAGCCTTGGCCTTTGCATGATGGTTTCCCTTCATACCAAGTTGATTTGCATTAAAAAGTATAAGTTTTAGCTCTTGCAAAAAAATGTGCGGGAATGCCTTTGTGGGTTTCCACTTGTAGGATTTTAGCACCAGTGTCTGAACCTCTGGCTTTCGCATTGCTCCAACATGCAAGTCTTTGACTTTCGCAGTCGTATTTTTCATAATTCTAGAAATGGGTAAAATCAACAAGTAATAGGACTAGGTACTCTTCATATCCATTTTCCCATGTGCTCAAATAGATAAATCCCAAAAAGAATAAGTGTTTGGGCCTTGAGGAAAACCATTTGTGGGTTTTCGGTGCACTAGCATTGGAGCCTCTGGCTTTTGCATTGCTTCGGCCCACAAGTCTCTAACTTTCACAGTCATATTTTATATAATTATAGAAATGGTTAAAATCATCAAGTATTGGGCCTAGGCACTATTCATATTCATTTCCTCACATGCTAAAATAGATCAATCTCAAAAATACTAAGTTTTGGGGCCTTGAGGAAAACCATTTGCAGGTTTCTAGTTTACTGATGTTGGAGCCTCCGGCTTCCATATTGCTCTGACCCGCAAGTCCCTAGCTTCCACAATTGTAGTTTTTGCAATTTTAGAAATGGGTAAAACCATCAATTATTGAGCATTAAATGAATTTAATATCCATTTCCTCTAGTCTTAAAATCGATAAAACTCAAAATGGCTAAGTTTTGACATTTGTAGAAAACACTTTGTGGGTTTCCATTACCTCGACATCGAACCCTTCGGCCCATAGTGGTCCAATTCCCTCAAAAGTGGAAATTTAACTCGTTGATGCCAAACCCTATGGCTTCCGCATTGCTCCAGCCTACAAAACTTTAATCCCCTCAAAAGTCAATTTCGTAATAAGGAAAATTTCTTGAAAAGGAAAATTTCTCGAAAAGGAAAATATCTCGAAATGAAAAATTTCTTGAAATGGAAAATCTTCTAAAATGGAAAATTTCCTGAAATTGATTTTTTTTTTTGAAAAATTAAATTTCCTTGATGGACTATAAATTGATAAATTTAAATATTTTAAATAAGGGAAATTTATCATTTTTGGAGGTTTAAATTATGATATTTTATGATAGGTGCTTCTCAAGATGCTTGGAGGGATAAAGGATTAATTCATTAAAGGACTGACATATGAAACTGTGTCATATATTGGAGGGATCTGTAATTTAATTAAATTCTCAAGATGAACCTACATATGGATTTTTGTAAGGCCTTATTCACCAACAAGAAGATTTCAAACTGAGATTAAATAGAAAATATCAATATTTAATGCAAATTTACATGAGAATCTATGCCTAACAGTTGGAAGAGTAACTTAAAAGGACAAAAAAGAGGTTGTTTTTATTCCTCCAATGAGGAGTTGATCATTGAAACCAAGGAGGATATTTATTCCTCCTTGGATAAAATATGTAACATAATTACCCGATTGTCTGTAAAAGAGGCATGTGTTGCCAAAACCTAATACAATTCAAATATTAAATGTAGATGTAATCTAGGCCCTTGAATTAGATTCAATCTTGGCCATTGGTTTGCAATGTAATATCTATGAAATTTTGGTGCCTTCTCATTTGTAAAATGGAGAGAATTCAACAGTAGGAGTAGAACAGTAGGAAATTAGGAGAGGAGAGAATTGGAAATTGTTAAGAAAATGATAGAGAAATTAATATATTTTTAATTTGGTGAATTTTTGTATTGAGTTTGAAAGTGTTATGGTTTCCTATTTATTCTTCTCAAATGGAAGTTTCAGTTCATTCATATTAATGGTGAAGTGTTGAAGACATTGATCGATCTCCGATACGTACTATTCGTGGCTTGTTGATTGTAATTTGATGTGTATAGTTAGTATGAGCATTTCTATTGCATTAGTTCAGTTGTGAATAGTTATGCATACTATGCTAGGAATTGGATATGTGTATGTATGTTTACAATATACATTTTTTTGAGTATCGCTTTAAAGATTGCACTATTTCTATGATATTATAGATTTAATCTTGGTTAAGCAAGAATTAGTTTATTAGGGGATATGTTTATCTGAAGAATTACCTATTTTTGTGAGTTTCCTTAGGTATTACAACTAGGATCTATCTAAACCTTATATCTTGTGATCTTTCTTTGGATTAGTTTTAGGAGAATAGAATCACCACATTTCCACATTTGATGATAAAATCACTTCTAGATTTCAGATCTAGAAAGTTTAGTTGGGGTCTGCACACATTTTCAGATTTCAAATCTAGAAATATAGTTGGAATTTGTATCCATTTTTAGATTTTTGAAACCCCATTTCTATCCCATAAGATTTTAGTCTTTGTCACCATAAATTCCCTATGTGATTACCAACAAAACACATCACTACTGAGTTGTTTCTGCATTGTCAAGACATGAAATTCTAAACCTTGTGGTCATTTTTCAAAGTTTTTTGAAGAAGGTTACCTTTCAAGAGAGATGGAACACTCATTTTTGTCTATTTTGTGCAATGCTAAAACACTCATCAACAAGAACCAGATCTAGAATCAATGGAACCCTAAGGTTGGGATATTAGCCTGAAATATTTTGAAGTAGATTTTAAAGGAGAACTCCAGTTTTCTCTTGAAGATCTGGATGAAGCAAGATTTCAAACTTTTAAATATGAGTGAATTCTAGAAAAATCAAAAGATACAAAAGATATATAGGTAAGTGCATGGATTTGTGACAAAAATTTGATGCCAAATTGGAAAAAAAAAAAAAAATGCCAAGAGAGAGAATTTGGTGAATGCCAAATGATTAAGTTATTTGGCATGTGTCAAATGCAAAAAATTAATTTAAAGAAAATATTTCATTCTAAACCTCATTTTCTTTTCAACCCATGGCTTGGCTTGGAGGTTTTCATCTTTGCAACTCACACTCTCTAAATCTCTTCCATTTTTTGCACTCTTGCTTGCAATTCTTCATGAGGATGCCACCAACACATCAAAGAGGTCAAAGATTGCAAAGAGGTATGCTTTTTTATTCTTTTTATTTCAAATCTATTTAGAATGTATATTGAAATAGTTTTTTTAATAAAACTTTGTTCTAATTCTCAGGAAATGAATCTCCACCTCCAAACATTGAGAATTCACAATCACCCCCTCATGAAGAGCCTCCTATACATGAAAAAATTTAAACCCCTTCATCGGTTCATAGGTATCCTCAAGGAACACAAGAAAATATCCTAAATAAAATTGAAAATAATAAAAGAGACATTGAACAATTAATTACAAGATTAACCGAGCATGCCAAAACCCACCCTTATAGGAGAGGGATTACCAAATCGTTGAAATCAATTGTATCTCATGTAGGATAAATAATTGAGAAAATAAATTTTGGTCAAATAAGAGCAATGAATTGAGACAATTTTATGCTAGTGGTTTTTCATATGTAGATATGAAAAAAAGAAAAAGAAGCAAAGACAAATTGTGTGCCCTATTTATAGACCCAAGAACCAACACACCTTTGTCTCATGCATGCAGGAGGTTCCCCATCCATTGGTACCACCATGAATTAGTTAAAAATAAATTTTGGGAGTGGTGGTGGATGGTATTTGACCAAACTCCATACAATAACCATGAGTTACCACAATAATTTTTGAGGAAACTCTATTGTGAGTTTGTCTTCAATAAGATGCCAAATTATTTTGACATCTTAGACTTCCAAGTTAGAGGTGGGGGCTCCACACATGATAGACCTAGTGCACAATATAATCCATAGTTGGAACCAAGAACCTTGGCCAGAACCATGGTGGAGAATGTCGACGTTCCTTCCATTGTTAAGGATAGTGTAGAAGTGGACACACTGGAGTTGATTAGCTCGCTCACCTAGACCATTATACAGTATGTGAAGCCTCTAGTAGAGCATGATGAGGAGGAGATGTGTAGGCCCTGAGCTCCACCCCACCATTGTGGTCCTTATGGTACTATTTTCATGTATGATTATCAAAATTCTTGGGATGTAGCTACACAACCTACATTAGTTGCAGAGGTGATGTCTATGACAGATGAATTGCTAAATAATACATACAACATTGATACTCATGCAAAATTCAACAAGTTCATTTAATTTTTTTTATTAAACTATATTTTTAAATTTGAGAATGACTAAATTACTAGAATCAATATGATGAAATTTTAGGGTCGGAGTGTTCATGAGACATGCTCCATTCCTATAGACCCTTATTCGTTCTCGACGTTGAGTCAACAAGTATGCAACTAGTATTAAAGATATTATTATTGCATTTGAACAATTGAATGTTATATTTGAATGTTTGTCTCATAACATGCTTTGGATTTCAAATAGTTTTTTGGTGGAACTTCGACCTCCACACCTCACAATTCATGTCCTCAAAATTTTTTCACTTAGGTAACCTTTATTCATTAATGGTGTTGTAAAACAATGTTAGCTAGTTTTCATAATTTTGCGTATACAAATCTAAAAATTTGATGAGAAACACAAACATTGGTTGGTTTTGTGAGATCCTAATTATATTTACCATTCAATGTCCATCTCATTCTTCCATTCCTTTCATCACGCATATTTTAACCATTTTATATCACATATCCCAATCTTTAACACCTTAGATATTATACCACCTTCCTCCATATTTCATCTTATACACATATCGTTACAAGAAACCTTTCCTTGTACTCATTATTGAACAAATCTCTTATACATTATTACTACACACCTCAAGTTCCCATTTCATGTCTATATTCAAAGCTTAGACATCGCCTAATTCACTTTATGGTCTAATATTCACTCCTATTTACTTCCCATTAACCTCTAGTATAGTTCACCTTAAAAAAAATTATTATCCCATCCTAGCTCATCCAATTAATCTCCACTAGCCCATTCTATGTTTCATCATATCCTCTTGATCGTGTCGCATTATATTCTCCTAATTCACTTTTTTTTCCCTTTATTCCTTCCTAATCCCATCCCATTAACATTTAATAGTTCATCGTATTTTCCATGATCTCCCCTCCTCGCCCATCCCACTAATATCTACTAGTTCATCCTATGTTTCATTATTCCCTTCTAATCCCATATTATTGTACCCTTTATTATTTCACCCTATGTTCCATCATCCTATATGTTCCTCTACCCATTCTATGTTATACCATCTTTATCCACATTTCATCCTAGAAATATTCTCTATTATTATTACACACAAGTCAAGTTCCCACTTCATGTACTATAGTCAAACCCTAGACACCTCCTAATTCACCCTATGTTCCATTATTTCCTACTAATCCCATCCCATTAACCTCTAATTTTTCACCTTATATTTTTTTATCCCATCCTAGCCCATCCCATCAATCTTTTCTAGTCCATCCCATCTTTCATTAACCCCCTCTATTCCCATACCATCACACTCTCTTATTTCATCATAAGTTTCAATATCCCCTCTTGGTCTTGTCCCATTATCTTCTGCTAATTCACCCTATGTTCCTTTATTGCCTACTAATCCCATCCCATTAACCTCTAGTAGTTCACCCTACGTTCTATGATCCAATCTTGGAACATCCCACTAATATCTACTAGTCTATTCAATGTTCCATTATCACATTCAACTCCCATCCCATTGTACCCTCTATTACTTTACCATATGTTCCATTATCCCCTCTTGGTCTTGTCTCTTTATTACTTTTATGCTATAGCACCTCCATCCAAGTTTTATCTTATACACATGTATCGTTACAAGAAATATTTCCTTCCACTCATTATTGACCAAAGTTGTCTTCTCCATTACTGTTGCACACCTCAACAACCAACTTCACGTGCTATAATAAAACCCTAAACATGTCCTAATTCATCATATGTTCCATTATCCCTTTGAAAGCTACTAGTAACATAGTAATTCTCACTTCATTCATGTGAACTTCATTGTGGCATTGTCACTATGTTAACAACATTCCCTCATTAATATTACTTCATAAACATATGCAATTTTAATCTCAATGAGCACTTAACTTTGGTATTTGAAAGAGTTTAGACTATCCCAATGGAATTAGTACTTTCACCATTCTATGATCTATAAGCACTATACTATAATCTCAACTAAGGCCTACAATTTAATTTTTCATGCAAGGTCATTACCACCAATATGGATTGTACTATTGCATAGACTGCCATCACTTCCCAAAGTTTTCTTAACATTGTGTTTCAATTTCTTTCAACTGTCATTGACCTTTACCTTGTATTGAATTTTGTTATCAGTATCACCATTCTTGACTAGCTTCCATCAAAATTTTTTGCACTCATGATGCATAAACTTTTTACATTTTTATCTATGAAGTTGCTGCACTTTTATATTTTTAATTCCTACTCATTTATGAACTTCTTTATATGACTGTTAGATATGTTGTTTCATTTGTAGTTGTTGACATTAGACAACCCTAACGATGTTGGTGGAACAATGGACCATGTAGTTGCTACAACAATAGCTAGTTTTGATCCTTTGAGAGAGGTATGAAATAGATTAGTCAATTTGACATTATATTTTCTCTTTTATGGTCTATTATTGAAATTTTTCATAATACTTGTACATGTAGTTTAATTTCTATCTTGATGGTTGCTACAGGTAAGTGTCACTCCAGATCATGGATGTGGTAATGTTGTAAATGTGCATGATGACTATTTTTATGTGGTAAGTGACTATATTTTGTTATATGTCATTCCATAATTCAATTTCTATGTATTAACATCTATACTTTTTATTATATCAGGTGCAACTCCAGAGGAGTCTAGAGAGGAGGTCTAGTGAGCGTGTTCAAAAGACAAGAGAACCAACATGCACTCCATCCAGCCAAATTTTGAAGGAAGCACAAGATCTTTTTCCTTCACTTAGAGGGAAATGACTATGTATTAGGGTTGTTTGGTCTATGCCTATGTGGAATTTTGGAAATATGTTTTTTATTATCGCTATATATGTGACATTTTATGTCCATATGGCTCTTTTGTAGCAAGCTTGTATGGATTTTTTGGATATATTATATATTACTTTATTAATATGTATCATTGAATAGCCTTACGGATTTTTCATTAAAGAAAATATTATTTTCCTATTGCCATTCTTGAATGATGTTATCATGTGTATTTTGTAAATTGTATGCTTGAATGTTGTAGGCATGGCTTTTGTTTACATCTAATGCTTAAATAATTTCTATCGATTTCTCAGTAAGATCCATTCCTAGTGGTTTATCCTTTGTAATGATTAAATTACTTGTGCTTCACTTATTCACATATATTCTTCACTTATTCATGTGTATACTTCATGTATATTGTGTGTATTCATGTGTATGCTTCATGTGTTCACATGTATTCTTCATGATTCAGGTGTATACTTCATGTATTTACGTGTATGTTTCATGCTTCTTGAGTTCTATTGTTGTCTAGTGGCAAGGATTTTAACACCAAAAGGTTTCAAATGAATTGTAAGAGCTCCTTCCCATAAAAAAATATCATAGATTTTTTTTTGGAAAAATGTGTCTCAACCTTGCAATTATATATGGTTTATTATTGATAGGTGGTGATTGATAATACAAATATTGTAAACTCGTAGCAAGGCGTGGTGACACGTCAAGGTCTTTTCCCGTTGACACGTCAAGGTTTTCTTTCCCAATGACATGTCAAGATCTTTCCCCAATGACATGTCAAGGTCTTTCCCCATTGACACGTCAAGGTTTTTTTCTTGCTAACTCATCAAATATTTTTCGTTAACATGTCAAATGAAAATAACCTTGTAAACCCTAATTATAGAAGGTTCCAAAAAGATTGTTATAAGTGGGTGGGATGTATGTAGATGGGTATGTATTTTTGAGAGTTGGACAGTAGTTGGGTTGTCACTTGATCTTTGGTGGTGATACTCTTGTGAGAAGATTTCTCTACAAGTATATTCTAATCTTTTGATTTTTGAATAATATATTGGGTGCCTTTTGGAGTGTGGGGTTTTATCCTAAAAGGGTTTTCCCCATGTAAATATTTGTGTTGTAGTATGCATGATATTTATGTTTAATTTTTTTTAACTATTAAAGATCTGTAAAAATTTTCATTTTTCTCCTCTCAATATTAGTGTAGGAAGTTGTTCCACTACCTTAACTTCCTTAGAAGTGGTGTCAAAGCCTGATCACCTTTGGTTTCAGTTGTGGGTTGTTGGGTTTTTTGAACTAATCCATATTTGAGTGGGAGCTTGTGCAGAAGGCACTTTGTGATCTGATTGCAAGAATTTTCAGATGGCAAGTTCATTAGGGAGAATAGAGGTGGAGAATTTTTTTGGAAATAATTTGAGATGTGGAAGCTAAAGATGGAGGATCAGTTGATAGATCGAGATTTGTAGGATGTTGTTGATGAGAATCTTTTAAGGTCTACATATTCTACTCAAGCTACTCAATATGATGTTATGGTCCATAAAGCCAAAGGTCTAATTAGATTGTGCTTGGAAGACTTTGTTTTAATCAATTTTCATGAAGAGACCTTTGCATAGAAACTATGAAAGAAGCTTGGTGAGATGCATCAAGCCAAATCTTTAGTGAACAAGATTTTCTTGAGGAAGAAATTGTATTCCTTGAGAATGGAAGAGGGTGGATGAATTATAGACCAACTAGAAGAATTCAATATTTTGGTAGCTTAGTTGGCATCAGTTGGTGTCAAAATGGATGAGGAAGAGAAATGTTAGATCTTTATTTATTCTTTGCCTGATTCATGGGGCTCTCTTGTTATGGATATTGGGAGTACTTATGTTATATTGAAGACTGAAAATGTGGTGGGTTCTTTTCTTTCTGAAGACATGAGGAGGAAGGTATCCATCAGTGCCAAGGAGGCCCTGAATGTTTGTGGAAGACCTAAGGAGAAAGGAAAGAAGAATGAGAAGCATGACAAATCCAATTCCAAGGGGATATCTAGGTTTCCTAGAAAGTCCAAAGTTATTTGTTGAAACTGCAATAAGCCTAGACATGTTTGTAAGGATTTCAAGAAGAAAAAGAAGAAATTTTATTCTGACTCTTAGTCCAAGAGGGAAGAGGGTGGCACATTCATTACAGCTTTGGCAAATCATGCACGTAATGATGCATGGTTAATTGATTCAAGTGCATCTTTCCATATGAAATTTAATAGAGATTGGTTTCCTGAATATGAAGAATTTGATGGAGGTAAGGTGTACTTGGGTGACAATTCTCATTTAAACATTGTTGGTTGTGCTAAATTTAAAATCAGGTTTCTTGGTGGTAGAGTAAGAAAGATTAATGGTGTGTTGCATATACATAGCTTAGCACAAAAGATTTTATCTGTGAGTAAACTAATAGATGTGGGTGTGCAGGTAGTATTTTTTGATGCAAGATGCAAGATGGTTAGAGGTGCTATGGTGATTGCTAGAGGTGTCAGATATGGGACATTTTATAAGCTTGATGCATGCAAGTTGTTGAGTGCAATAGTACTTTTGTGAAAAGAAAGTCTATAGAACAAGTGAGGGTTTCACCTTTAGTAGATGGTCATGGATTTTTGGTACCCAAGGCTGCTCTTTCTTCTGAGAAAAAGTTACCTATAGAGAAAACTATGTTATGGCACCAAAGAGTTGGCCACATTGGAGAAAAGGGTCTAAGGACCTTGAAAAATAAAAACCTTGTTGAAGGTTTGTTTGATTGTAATCTTGAATTTGATTTCTGTGAGCATTTTATTTATGGAAAACAAAACCACATTTAGTTTTACTTGAGTTCTCATAAATCTTGTGGTGTATTGGATCTTATTCACTCTGATGTGTTTGGTCCTCTAGTTGTTCCTTTAATTGGTAAAATCCACATATTATGTTTCATTTATTGATGATTACAATAAAAGGACATGGATATACTTTTTAAAGAGTAAATATAAAGTTTTCAATCAATTTAAAGAATTTAAAGCAATGGTTGAGTTACAGACTGGAAAGAAAATAAAATGTTTGAGGATTGATAATGGCGGATAATTTTGATAGATTTTGTAAATATTTTGGTATTCATAGATAGAAGATAACTTCATATTATCCATAGAAAAATGGAGTTGCAGAAAGAATGAACATGAAATTGATGGAGAAGGCTATGAGTATGTTGAGTGGTGCTGGTCTAGAACAAAGGTTTTGGGTTGAAGTTGTTGCCACTACTTGTTACTTAATTAATAGGTCTCCTACATCAACTCTTATTGATAAGACACCTATAGAGGCATGGTTGGGCTACAAGCCTTCATTAAGACATCTTAGAGTTTTGGTTGTGAGGAATATGCTCATGTACCAAAGGAGAAGCGAAAAAAGTTGGAGAACAAGGCTGTGAAATGTATCTTCATTGGATACAGTTATTGGTGTGAAAGGATACAAGTTTCAGATCTTGTTACACAAAAGGTAATACATAGTAGAAGTGTTATTTTTAGAGAAACTAAGCTTTCTTCTATTACATTGCACCCAAAACAAAGTAAACAAGAAGATGCGATTCAATTTCCTTCTACACCTAAGAAATTTGAATCGAGACCCATGGATAGATAAGAAGTTGAGGAGATCTCATCCAACTCTGAATCTTCAAAAGAGGATGAAGAACCTTTGACTCAACTTGTTCGTAGGTCTACAAGGCAAAAAAAAACCACCTAAAAGGTATTCACCTGATGATTGGAGATGCATTTTTTCTTTAAATACTAACATGTATGAACCCAGATCTGTAGAAGCACTAGGTATGAATGATGTAGAATCCTGGAAGATTGCTATGGATGAAGAAATGAAATCTTTGAAAAAGAATGATACATGGGATCTTGTACCATTACCTGAAAGATGAAAAATTGTTGGTTGTAAATGGGTGTCCAAGAAAAATATTGGTTCAGATGGAGGTATTGAGAAGTACAAAGCAAGGTTGGTTGTGAAGGGTTACTCTCAAGTTGAGGGTGTTGATTATGGTGAGATATTTTCTCTTGTTGCAAAAATGACATCCATTAGATTTTTTCTTTCTATTGTTGCTGCTTATGATTTAGAGGTTGAGCAAATGGATGTGAAAACTGATTTCCTTCATGGTGATTTGGAGGAGGATATCTATATGACATAGCTAGAGCACTATGTGGTGAAAGGTAAAATTAAGTTGGTTTGCAAATTAAAGAAATATTTGTATGGCTTAAAACCAAACCCTAGAATGTGGTACCAGAAATTTGATACATATGTGTTGAGTTTGGGATTTTAGTATTCTAAATCAGACCATTGTGTTTATTATAAAATTGATAGTGATCATTTCCTATTTATTGCATTATATGTTGATGATATGTTATTCATTAGTAAAGGGAAAGGTATGATTTCAGAACTCAAATCTCAACTTGTTGCTAAGTTTGAAATGAACGATCTCAGTGTAGCTAAACACATTATTGAGATGGAAATTAGAAGAGATAGAGTGAATAAAAAGCTATGGCTTGGCCAAAGTAAGTATGCCAATTCAATTTTACAAAGGATTGATATGCATGATTATAGACCATTGTGTGTTTGTGTTTCAGTTGGAACAAATTTATCTACTTTAGATTATCCTACATCTCCATCAGAGATGGAAGATATGAGCATAGTGCCTTACCAAAGTGCAGTTAGAAATTTGATGTATGCTAGGTTTTATACTAGACCAGACATTGCCCAAGTAGTGAGAGTTTTTTCCAGATATATGTCTAATCTTGGTAGAGTTCATTGGGATGCAATTAAATAAGTCTTTATATATTTATGTGGTATGTTAGATTATTCCTTATGTTATCATAATAATATTACTGAAGATGAAATTTCCCTTGATATTCATGGTTATGTCGATTCAGATTGGGCAGGTGATATTGATAGTAGAAGATCCACCAACACTTATGTGTTCAATTTATTTGGTGGTGTGATTAGTTGGATGAGTAAAAAATAGGTTGTGGTTTCTTTATCCACTACTGAAGAAGAGTATATGGTAGCAACTCATTCTTCTAAAGAATCCATTTGGCTTAAGTGTTCAAATATTGGATTAAAAAAAGTGTAGTGATAATTTATTGTGACAATCAGAGTGTGATATGTCTAGCCAAGAACCAAACGTTTCATGCCAGGACCAACCACATTGATGTACAATATCATTTTGTTAGAGATATGGTCAAAGATGGAAGGGTAAAGCTGGTTAAGGTAGAGACTTTGATGAATTTTGTTGATTCTATAACTAAGCATGTGAGAACAAAGAAGTTGAGATGGTGTTTAGAGACTATGGGTCTTTTGGCCCTTAGCAATTAAATAGATGATGTTTACATCCTCTAATTGCTCTTGCAAGGTGTTCAACAAGTGGGAGATTTTTTGGGAAATTGTGTCTCAACCTTGCAATTATGTACGGGTTATTGTTGATAGGTGGTGACTAATAATGAAAATATTATACACTCATAGTAAGACACGGAGTTTGGAGTATTGCCTCAAAAAAATTTTGCTGACATGTCAACAATTTTTCTTGTTGACATGTCAAGGTTTTTTCTCATTGACATGTCAAGGTTTTTCTTCTGTTGAATTGTCAAATATTTTCTATTAACACATCAAATGAAAAATGACCTTGTAACTCCTAATTCTAGAAGGTTCTAAAAATATTTTTATAAGTGGGTGGGATGTATATAGACGGGTGTGTGTTTCTAAGAGTCTAATAGAGGTTGGGTTGTCTCTTGATCTCTAGTGGTGATACTCCTATGAGAAGCTTTCTTTGCAAGTATATTGTAATCTTTTGATTTCTGAATAATATATTGGGCGAATTTTTGAGTGTGAGATTTTTCTCCCGAAAGGGCTTTCCCTGCGTAAATCTTTGTGTTGTGGTATGCATGATATTTGTGTTTAAGTTTTTTTAATTGTTAAAGATCTGTAAGGTTTTACATTTTTCTCCTCTCAAGATTAGTATAGGAAGTTGTTCCGCTACCTTAACTTCCTTACAAAAATGTATTGTTTTTAGTTCACGGTTGAGGTTGGCATCCAACAACTAATGGTTCTGACTGTAAAGCTTAGTAATCATTGCATTTGCATCTATAGAACAAGTCGATGTTTCAAACCTCGCAAGAATATATATAACTCTATGAACTTATATGAACATGCATAAAAACACATGATATTTGTCTATCCAACCAAAAAAATTTATTTGCATCTACTAATATCACAACACTTGACATCTCATTAGATAAAATTAATGCACAGGTCAATTTTATTGATATTTCAAAGATATTAGATGTGTATGAACAACAATATAAGTTTGATTTCCAGATGTATCACCCATGTATAGTTATCACATTTCTCCCATATTCATCATTTAAATAAGTTAAAAAACCTCCTTTTGTTTTCTATGCGTGAAATAACATGACAAATCATTAGGAAACATGGTCCTATAACTGCTGCCACATAATATTTTATATTTCTAGAGCACAGAAAACCATACATCATGGATATTGAATATCCAAATCCAATGTTTCATTAGTAGGTTGAGATTTGTATCTCACCAAGGGTGCACTATTCGGTGACAACAACTGTAGTTTAGACTCATAAGGGATTCTACCGATTAAACATAGATCAAAGTGATTCGACATATTTGGGTGTGAAAGAGCACCATGCCTAGTGTAAACATACCCATCCAGATGCCTTTGAATTTTTTTTTTGGTCACACGAGTTGCAAAATAAAAGTTGCACCATTTTGAAACTTTACACTGATTACATTTGACAACTTTCTCTCCAATTGAAAAGTTACCACCGTTTTGCACTTTGGACTCTTAAGGGATTCTACCAGTTGAACGTAGTTCAAAGTGATTAGATGTGTTTGGGTGTGAAAGAGGACTATTAATAGTATAAACGTACCCACCCAGATGCATCAGAACAGTTCGTTTGGTCACATAAGTTGCAGAATGAAAGTTGCACCACTTTGCAACTTTATACTACTTACATTTGGCAATTTTTTCTCAAGTGAAAAGTTACCGCCACAGGAAAACACCTATGAGACAGAAGAAACTAAGATAGGTCATTATAGAGGGGCCCAACACAACCCCATAGGTGTAGAAAATAATTTTCTAAGTGTCACAGTACTCATTTAACAACCTGTCAAAGATTGCAACCATTTTTCACTTTGGAGTCTTAAGGAATTCTGCCGGTTGAATGTAGCTCAGAGCGATTTGATATGTTTCGGTGAAAAAAAGGATAATTTGTAGCATAAACATACCCAATCAGATGTGTTGGAATAGTTTTTTTGGTCACATGAGTTGTAGAATGAAATTTGTATCACTGTGCAACTGTACACTTGCATTTGACAACTTTTTCTCCAAGTGAAAAGTCACCACCACAGGAAAATGCCTCCGAAATAGAAAAAATCAAGAGAGGTTATTATAGAGGGGTCCAAAATTATCCCATAGTCTTAGACATGAAGTTTTTAAGCATCACAATGTTTGAGTAACAATCTGTCAAAGATTGCAGATATTTTGTAGTTTGGACTCATAAGGGATTATGTCGGCTGAACGTAGCTCAGATCGATTCAGCATGTTTGGGTACAAAAGAGGACCATGCCTAGCATAAAATTACCCACGTGAATGTATTGGAATATTTTTTTTGGTCTTACAAGTTGTAGAAAAAAAGTTGCACCACTTTGCATTTTTACACTACTTGTATTTGAAAACTTTTTCCCCAAGTGAAAAGTCACCACCACAGGAAATTGCATCTAAGATAGAAAAAAATAAGAGAGGTTATTGTATATGGGTACAAGATGATCCCATACACCCAGATGATAATTTTCTAAGCCTCATGGTATTCGAGTAATTATCTATCGAAGATTGCAGCCATTTTGTACTTTGGACTCAAAAGGGATTCTACCGGTTGAACATAGCTCAGAGTGATCCAATGTGTTTGGGTGAAAAAGAGGACCATTAATAGCATTAAAGTACCCACCCAGACATATTGGATTAATTCATTTGGTCACATGGGTTGCAAAATGAAATTTGCACCACTTTGCAACTTTACACTAGCATTTTTTCTCAAAGTGAAAATTTGCCACCACGAGAAAACCCCTCTAGGATAGAAAAAACTAAGAGAGGTTATTTTATAGGGGCCCAAAATTATCCCATAGTCTTATATGAGAAGTTTCTAAGAATTATTATGTCTGAGTAATAACCCGTCGAAGATTGTAAACATTTTACACTTTAGACTCATAAGGGATTCTATCGGTTGAACATAGCTTAGAGTGATTCAACATGTTTGTAGTGTGAAATTGGACCATTCCTAGCATAAAAATACCCACTCAAATATGTTGGAATAGTTTTTTTGGTTACACGAGTTGCAAAATGAACGTTGCACCACTTTGTAGCTTTACACTACTTGCATTTGACAACTTTCTCTCCAAGTCAAAAGTCACCACCATAGGAAAACACCTTTGAGACAGTGAAAAAAGAGAGAGGCTATTATAGAGAATCTCAATGCAATACCATAGGCTTAGATGAGAAGTTTCTAATCATCATGATGCCTGAGTAGCAACCCATCGAAGATTGCAGTCATTTTACACTTTTGACTCATAAGGGATTCTGTCAGTTAAACATAGCTCAAAGAAATTTGGAGTGTTTGGGTGTGAAAGAGGACCATTCCTAATGTAAATTTACCCACCTAGATGCATTGGAATTGTCCATTTAGTCATACAAGTTATAGAATAAAAGTTGCACCACTTTATAACTTTACACTACTTGTATTTGACAACTTTTTACCCAAGTGAAAAGTTACCACCAAGGGAAAAAATTTTGAGATAGAAAAAAATAAGAGGGGTTATCATAAAGGGAACCAATACAATTCCATAAGTCTAGAAAATAAGCTTATAAGCCTCATGGTATCTGAGTAACAAACCATCGAAGATTGCAACCATTTTGCACTTTGGAATCATAAGAGATTCTACCGGTTGACCCTAGCTCAAAATGATTCGGTGTGTTTGGATGTAAAATATGACCATTCCTAGCATAAACGTACACATTCAAACTTGTTGGAACAATTCATTTGGTTACACAAGTTTTAGAATGAAAGTTGCACCACTTTACACTACTTGTATTTGATAACTTTTTTCCAAGTGAAAAGTCGCCACCATAGGAAAAGGCCTTTGAGATAAAGAAAACTGAGATAATTTAATGTAGAGGGGCCCAACACAATCCCATAGAATTATATGGGAAGTTTCTAAGAATCACGATGTTCGATTAATAGCCCATCGAAGATTGCAACCATTTTTCACTTTGGACTCATAAGGGCTTTTATTGGTTGAACGTAGCTCGAAGAAATTCAACATGTTTGGGTGTGAAAGAGGGCCATGGATAGTGTAAAAATACCCACCTAGATGTGTTGGAATAGTTAATTTAGTCACACAAGTTACAAAATGAAAGTTACACTACTTTGCAACCTTACACTACTTACATTTGATAACTTTTTCTCCAAATGAAAAGTAACCACCATAGAAAAATTCCTTCGAGATAGAAAAAACCGAGAGACGTTATTATAGAGGGTCCTAGCATAATCCCATAGGCTCATATGAGAAGTTTCTAAGCATCATGGTGTCTAACATACAGTCTATCAAAGATTGTAGCCATTTTGCACTTTGGACTCATAAGGGATTCTTCCGATTGAACGTAGCTTAGAGTGATTTAGCATGTTTGGGTGTGAAAGAGGACCATTATTAACATGAATGTACCCACCCAGATGCATTGGAACAGGTTATTTGGTCACACGAGTTGCAAAACAAAAGTTGCACCACTTTGCAACTTTAAACTACTTGCATTTGACAATATTTTCTCCAAGTGAAAAGTTGCCACCATAGGAAAACTCCTCTGAGATAGAAAAAATAAAGAGGGGTTATTATAGAGGGTACTAACATGATCCCAATGGCTTAGACAAGATTTTTTCAAGTGTCACGGTGTCTGAGTAACAACCTATCAAAGATTGCAGACATTTTACACTTTTGACTCATAATGGATTTCGTCGATTTAACGTAGCTCAGAGCAATTCAGCGTGTTTGGGTGTGAAAAAGGACCATGCGTAGTGTAAAAATACCCATTCAGATGTTTTGGAATAGTTCATTTTCTCACACGATTTTTAGAAAAAAGTTGCAACACTTTGCAATTTTACACTATTTGCATTTGACATCTTTTTTCTTAGTGAAAAGTCACCACCACGAGAAAATTTCTCCGACATACTGAAAACCAAGAGAGCTTATTGTAGAGGGGCCAAAAAATATTCCATAGGTTTAGACAAGAATTTTCTAATCCTCATGGTGTTCGAGTAACAAACCGTCAAAGACTGTATCCATTCTGCACTTTGGACTCATAAGGGATTATGTCGGTTGGACGTAGCTTGGAGAAATTCGGTATGTTTGGGTGCAAAAGAGGACCATTCCTAGAATAAAAGTACCCACCTAAATTCATTGGAATAGTTCATTTGGTCACATGAGTTTCACAATGAAAGTTGCACCACTTTGCAACTTTACACTACTTGCATTTGACAACTTTTCCCCTAAGTGAAAAGTCGCCACCATGGGAAAACACATCCGAGATAGAAAAAAACAACATATTTTATTATAGAGGGATCCAACACAATCCCATAGGATTAGATGAGAATTTCTAAGCCTCACAGTATCTGAGTAATAACCCATCAAAGATTGCAGCCATTTTGCACTTTGGACTCATAAGGGATTTTGTCGGTTAAATGTAGCTCAAAGAAATTCAACGTGTTTGAGTGTGAAAGAGAACCATTCCTAGCATAAATTTACCCACCTAGATGTGTTTGAATATTTTTTTTGGTCACACAAGTTGCAGAATGAAAGTTGAACGATTTTGCAACTTTACACTACTTGCATTTGACAACTTTTTCTCGAAGTGAAAAGTTGCCACCATAGTAAAATTCCTTCGAGTTAGAAAAAATTGAGAGAGGTTATTGTAGAGAGGCCCAACATGATCCTATAAGATCAAATGAAAATTTTAGAATTGTCATGGTGTCTGAATAATAGCCCATCAAAGATTGCATCCATTTTAAACTTTGGACTCATAGGGGTTTCTACTAGTTGAACATAGCTCAGAGAAATTCAACATGTTTGGGTGTGAAAGAGGACCATTCCTAGCATAAAAATACCCACCAGGACATGTTGAAATAGTTCATTTGGTCACGTGAGTTGTAGAATGAAAGTTGCACCACTTTTCAATTTTACACTACTTGCATTTGACAACTTTTTCTCCAAGTGAAAAGTCGCCACCACAGGAAAATGCTTCCAAGATAGAAAAAACCAAGAGAGGTTATTGTAGAGGAATCCAAAATAATCGCATAGGCTTAGATGATAAGTTTCTAAGTGTCGTGGTGTCTTAGTAAAAAATCATCGAAGATTGTTGTCATTTTTCTCTTTAGACTCATAAGAGATTCTACTAGTTGAACGTAGTTCGAAGCATTTCAGTGTGTTTGAGTGTAAAAGAGGACCATTCCTAACATAAATTTACCCACCCATATGTGTTAAAATAGTTCATTTGGTCACCCTAGTTGCAGAACGAAAGTTGTATCACTTTGCAACTTTACACTACTTGCATTTGAACACTTTTTCTTAAATTAAAATGTCACCACCATGGGAAAACACCTCCGAGATAGAAAAAACTGAGAGAAATTATTGCAGCCATTTTTTACTTTGGAGTCTTAAGGAATTTTATTGGTTGAATGTAGCTTAGAGTGATTCAACATAGCTCAAAGTGATTCAACACTTTTAATGACTCTACCACTTTTCCATCACTTAAGTTTGTTGTTTCAACTTCACTTTAACAATTTTTGTGGAGAGAAATAAGAGGAAATAAATAGACAACCAACATAAAGTATGCAAAGGATCATCAAATTATACACAAAGGAAAAGGCAATACTCAAAGAACAACCATAAAGTATTTAAGTCAAAGGTCTTTTATTTTATGACAAAAGCATTGAAAAGGTATTTTAATTATTTCATGGGGCTTATTTTCATGATATTCATGTGCACGACTGAAAAGGGATTAACTTTAATCTTTGATTTTTGAGTTTGGATCAGTAATAGTGCATCATTTATGCATTGTTTCAATAAACCATAATGTTGATATGTGCTTTGGAACGCTATATCATGGAAGTCTAAATCCAAAAAGGGTTGAGAATCATCGTGATATTTTTTTAATAACTTGAGACAACCCAAGGTATGTTCTCATGAAGTTCTATCCTTTGTTTTTGCTATTGGTCATGTGACTAGGTTGCCGAAGTTGACAAGAGCACCAAATTCCAAGTGACTATTTAGAGAGATTGGTTTATTGAAGAATGTTTGGGAGTTGTCAAAGGTGTTGAAGGGTATTCAAACATTTCTTCCCCCACTGTTCATGTTTTTCTACCTTTTTTGGTGTGTTTTTCCTTCCTTGGATGCCCACTAGGTTAGGTTGTTAATGGTAGAAAGGTGTACTAAGATATCTTGTGCATTGCTTTTCAATGAAGCCCTTGAAGGGTGATTAAGATTATTTAAAGAGATAGATCATGATGAAAGTGAATTTAAAACTCATCCAAGATTAGAGTAGATTTTGGAAAGCAAAACATAGAAAACCTGAGAGTAGATAAGCTTGAAAATGATGGATTTCCTTTTATTGGTTTAGAATTATATATAGTGGAGACATATTAATTGGAAAGGTGAGTTCAAATCCTTTTGATGAAAACTTTAGCCTTGAGTTGAAGCATACTAAATGAGGAAGGGTTGATCAAGTTTTAATGTCAAATAATGATGATGGAAGGAGTTTTAGGGTTTATAGAAGAGCAAGAAAATATGCCTTTTTAAAATAGAAGGCATTGTTTTAGATTTTGTCATAAATCCACATGTATTTCCTTAAATATAACTTTAAATATAATCCATAAACCATTACAACTAACTTTAAATGTAATATACACATTTAGTTGAGGCATACATTAAGGAATATACACATTTGCATGTATTCATTTCTCATTATTTTTGTATATGAAAAAATGCATTAAGTCAATAACAAATATTACAATAGTGATGGAAGAAAATCTTGAAAATCCTCCCATTTTTCAATAATTGTAGCAATACATGCAAGGAAATAATCCTCCCATTTGCAGCCTAGATCATGAAATATATTGTACAAGAAGAAACAAAAGGAGTTGTTGCCCAGTTTGTTTTCTCCAATCCACCTTAGGTGGCCCAATTATTTTCATTCCAAAAATGCTTCAAAACATGTGCATCCCTTGCTCCCTTGGAAACACATGGGTAGTAGCCTCTCCATGGTTGTGTACTCTCACTAGAATTTGGTCCACAAAAAAATCTGTAAAAGCCCAACAATTTCAGACATGGACTTGTTGGATCTTGTGGTTGTGTTTTTGATATGTATTTGTCATTGATGTCAACAGTATTAGTATTGATGATTCTGAAGGCTATATATGTTAAGGATATTGAGAAAATTAAAAATAAATATGTTGAAGGCAGTCTGTGAAGCTGTGAAGTACTGTGAAGCTCAGAGTGGTGGAAATTTCATTACGTTGCTATTGAGGTGTTGCACTTTAAATGTTTTGTTGCCGAGCCTATCTAGTTTATACTCTGAAAGTTTCAGAGATGTGCATCAATATTTGTGCAAGTTGTATGTTTTTGTGTTCCTCTAGTTATTCTGTTACTATAGCTCATGTTTTTAGAAGAAGAGATCATGATCCTGGCAATTTCAGTTTTTGTGTGTGCTTGTGTGATGTTATTTATTGTTTATAGATTGTGGTCTATCCTTATTGCATGTCCGCGTTGATTGGTCTGATCATGATCGAAGATTTTTCTATTGTGTGTTTGAGTTTTCATGTTCTTGGATGACATGGTGGTTGTACCGTGTTGCAGATCCTTGTGGATTAATATTTTAATGTTTGGAATGTTTGAGGAAGTTGTTTTAGGTCTTCATTATGTTGTGATCGAATTCTGTTGGTGCGCATTGAGATTTGTTAATGAATTGGGTCGACAATTTGTATTCATATATTATTTATTTTGGCCGATAGAGTTGTTGATGTAATTTCATGAAGCAAATATATAAGAGTAATTATTTTTTTCATTTAGTATGAATTTAAGTGAAGTGTGTGTGAGATATGTGTGAACAAAGATCAAATCATTCGATTGTAGAGAAGAATGTGAAGGAGTTTGAGCGAAGTGTAAAGAAGTGTTTATGCGCCTAACCGAAACTTTTATCAGGCTTTTGTAGAAGTGAATTTCTTAGTTCAACCTCTTCAGATGGATTTAATGTGAATTTCTATGTAAGGTAGTGAGCCTTCCCTTTTGATTAGTGAGCTCTAGGCAGTGTGCCTAAATGCATGTGCATTCCTTATTCATTTTCATTATACTTCTAATAGGGTATAATCTTGTGGACTAACATTCACCGTGGTTTTTCCTGTAATAGGGTTTTCATGTATAAAATCTTGGCGTTCTTATGTTTCTGATATGTTGTTGATTCATTCTTTCACTATTAATTATCATATCTAATATTAAAGGATAATGAAGTTGAATAATTTTTAATTTTTGAGACTTATTCACCCCCCCTCTCAGTTGTCTATTCTTGTTTTGCCAACAATACTCACATAAAAATCATTAAAAGACCAATAAATAAATGATGACATACACCTTTTGACAAGATCTATTATCACCTTCATGCATGCTATAAGTAGATCGATTGAAGGTCCTCTAATGGTGATGTGGCCCATCTTTTGCTACTTTCTCATCTCTTGATGATCCTATGTATAAATTTCAAATATATATAAACATAACTAACATAAAACATGTATCATATAAGAATCCAATAAATCTACAAAATAGAAAAGAAAAAGAAGATTGAAAACAAAAAAATACACCAGCAACTGATGTTATTTTCTTAAGTTGATAATCTTTAATAAAGCATTTCCCTTTTTTCTCCTTCACTAAAACAAACATATAATTAATAAGTGGGTTAAAAGACAATCACAAATGCATCAATGATAGTCCTAAATGCATATGGCATCAAACACCAATAAAAAATACCAACTGAAAGGTAGTCGATAGAGAGCAACATATAATTATCATTTTGCAAATTAATAATTATGCAATTTTATAAACTCTTCTACAATCAAACTTAAACGCTTGAAAGAAAGTAGTGATCAATAACATGAATTTACAAATTCAATGTGCATACTTACAAATCAATCCAAGGAACCATCTGAGTCTTCTCTACTCTTTGTTGTGTCAAGTATTGTCTCATGCCTAAACTCACACACTTTCCACAAGTTCTTATTCACAGGTTTTCCATTATATTTGATCAAATGAACATTGGATACGATGACAAGTTTCAATTAGTGAAGAATATTTTAATGCATGTTGAAGTCCTCAAACAACCAAAATCCAAAATTCTTAATTGAGTACCTTCTAAGACATGTTCTATTAACAACTATTGAACCTGTAGGATATTCTATGTTTTCTCCATCTATAACTGGGGCCTCCAATTTCTCTTTGGACTTGATACAACATAGGTAATAATCTATACCCTCTTCATTGTATTCATCTGTAATCACCACATAAGCATGCCCTGCATTGATATGTTTATCTTGCTAGATGTATTTAATGAACATCAAAATAAAACCTGAAAGTAAGATATATTACCTACTTCTAGTAGGTCCGATACATGATCAAATTCATAGATGATTACATCTTAATGATTTGTGGAGTTGTCAGGAGGTGATAAGTGTCAAGTGGGGTTAGACTTCTTACAGACCATTCGTCAACCCACTCTATTGACTCTCAATCATTCCATGCTTTAAGTGTACATGCAGAACAAAAGCAAGCCATGTTTTGTGTATGGATAGTCCATATACCTACATTAGAGCTTCTAAAAGAGTGTAGCTCGCTCAATCCTATTAGTATACAACAATCCTCATATTTTGCAATATTATTATCATCTTCTAAATGATAAAATATATGAAATAAAGAATTACCTTCACTACCTAGACCCATTGCATGATTGCACCACTTGACAATTGATCTTGCATCTATCAACTTTACAGTGTCTTTGTACTTTAACTCTTCATGTGCTAAGGCTCTTTTGATAAATGCACCTACTCCATCATGCTACCCCTTTCCATGCCCAACCTCTGATACCCTCCACATATAGGGAATACCACTGATCCTATACATCCCACTCAACTAGAAAAACATTCTGGATTCCTTGAATTATGATGTAAAATTATCTGATCATATAATATGTTGACTTAATGATATGCCCCTGCTTTCCAGATCAACATAGAACATCTAAAAGTAACCTAGAGAAAACTTTGTAGAATGTGTGCGATCATCACTGATGTAAAAGTGATACTTCCTCAATAATTTCCTATTATCCTTTGTACTATCATTTGCATGAATGAATGCTATATGCACAAATATAACAACCTCTGTGGAGTTTTAGTATTGTGATTGCACCTCATTCTATAACTATAGTGTGTAGTTCTTTGTGAAGTCAAAAACTAAAACAATGCTATGAAGTGGAAATGTGTCCTTGCATAACTTGAACTATGAGTCCAACCATCGAGCTCTATGTGTATTCCTTGCATAATCATAGACCACCTAATCACGGAAAATGCCCATAAACTAATACACTGGAATCTTATCATTGACCAATTTTGACTTATTTGCTTCTTTCCCATCTTTTAGACTATAGGCCACTATCTTATATTTTCCAAATTCCATAATTCCATTTCCAATTGTGTGTGTACTAGCAATGTGTTGGAAAATTGGAAAATGTTGCATGCCACCACAATGATCACATGCTCCATCCAAACATGACTTCTTGTAAAAAAATTGACCATCCACTCTTTCACATAAAATGGAAGATAAGAATTCCCTTGAGGATTTAGGTGGAGGCCTTATGTTACATTCCTGCAAAACATTGTTAGTATGCATATCTACACATATACATCGATAAACATAATAATGGTTAGAAAATTTAATTTGAGGAAACTTCTGTACAAAATCAACAAAAAATTGGGTTTGAGTGGTATCCAAATAATTCTTTGGATGTGGCTCATGGATTTGACTACCAATTCTCCTTCTTACAACATCACTTTGATTGGGAGAGTTCCTTATGTTATCCTTCCAATAATATACTATTATAGATATCAAGGCTTGAGAAATTATTTTATCTTTCTATGGCACTTCACCCGAGAATGCCCATAACTCATTTCTATTTGGATCCTCCACTCTTTCATGCCTTCCTTTGGCTCTCATTAGAGATGATCTACTTATTTTAAAAGACTAACTTGTCTTTGTAAGGTTAACCTTGTTCCTTATTTGATTGCTTAACACTGTTGTTGTCATCACATGTCGTGTGGCACAACTATCCTTCATGCGTGAGGTAGAACCCACACTCTCGTATGCACTCATCAAGTTCTCTAGAATGGAATTTTCACTTGAGTCATTTGAAACTTTCAGCCCAAGAGCCTTTATGGTGGACGTAAATTTGAGTTGCCTCATCATTTCAACAAATAGTTGGCATCTTCCACCCTCACTTAGCTTCTCAAAAAATAAACTCCATATCCTCTGTGCATATCTTTAACATGTACATTTTGGAATATTATTAGGCATCCATTTCAAAAGATTGGAATCCAATAAAAAATTTATGTTTTCTCTACAAAAATCTAGGAGGAGTTCTCAAATGTAAATTTGTGTCAACATTAGGAATGTCAACAACATTGGGGATAGATCACATACCTTCAATCGAAGGTACAATTGATGACATACTTTGAGACTGAAATGTAAACAACATTGTACCTCCAACTTGAGATGTTATTTGAGGAGTGCCTTCAAATAGAGATGTGTTTTTTGATGTACTTTCAAAACCCAATGTTGTTGATGTTGTCTCTTCAACTGTAGATGTGATTTCCGTTGTACTTGGAAAACCAAATGTTGTTGTTGGTGTGTCTTCAACTAGAGATGTGCATTAAACTTCACCTATGGTTGATGACATGTCCCCAACTTTGAGATCCATTTGTGTCCTTCCATGAATTTTGTTCATTTAGTTCCTTTGTGCTACCAATTGGACATCTCTCTTAGATTGCACTTGAATTTCTTGCTATATGGTCTGCAATTCCTTTGCTTCATGAGTTACAATTTTTTATTCTCTTCTCCTTTCATTTTTAACTTCATGTTCTTCTAGTGTTATAGGATTTGGTCATTTCCTCGACATGAGATTGAATGGTACATGTTCACAAAAAAACATAGAACAAAAGTAAGTAATGAATTTTATGAAACATAGTGATATCATTGATTACATTGCATTTTATCAAACATGTCTATGCTAAATTTTTTTTCATACATGTCTATATTAACCTTTTTCATACATGTCTACCAAAGCATTTTATGAAAGAAGGCAGTGAGCGATTTGGAAAAATGCCTCCAAGAAATGTGGTCTCATGTTTATGGACATCAACATGAGACCACATTTCTTTGAGGTGTTCTTTCAAACAAATCACTACCTTATTCTATGCTACCACATTTTTTGACTACCTATGCATCTTATTAAACATGTCTATGATACAACATTTTTTATACAGATCTACCTCCATATAGCAAGAAAAGTAAGTAATGCATTTTTTCAAACATATCCATACCACTTATTACATTGCATTTTATGAAACATATTCATATCTTTGATTAGATTGCATTTTATATATTTAAAACTCAAAGCATTACTTTACATTGCATATCTTATCAAACATTGTTGTCCCCAACCTAGGGTTTATAGCGAGCTTAAAAAAAATCACATAACTTTTGATGCATCTAGTGAAAATATATGAAACTTGCTACTAATTTTTTGTAGTGCTATATGCATGTGCTGAAATTATCATTTTGTCTGAGTTATTGAGGATAATTTGTTTCTTTTTGCAACTCTACTGTGTAAAACCTAGTACTTTGAGGGATCTATACAGAGTTGCTTCATGTAAGAATTGACAAATTTTAAGAAGGGTTTGAGGGGAATATTTGGAGTGTGGACAAGTGCTTAGGAGAAAAAAAGTGTCAAACCCAGGGTATAAGTTGTTGCCACCTTTAGAAACTGGAGAATCTTGTGCTTATTGTTGTCAAAACCACATTGTGATTGTCAAGAAATCCATGAAGAACATCAAAGAATGGTTTGTGATGCTATATCTTAGAATTATTCACTATTTCTTTGGCGATGAGGTAACTTAGAAAGACAAAAATAATTTTCAATTGCACAAAATTTCCCCTTTTTTTTATTTCTTAGAAAGGTAAATGGTATGAATGAATAGAAACTTGTATTAGCAAATATGTCAAGTCACTTGAATTTATCTAAGCACATGATGACGGTGATTTTTTTATGGCACACAAAAATTAATGGAAACTTGCATTAACATTGATGAAAGCTCTTAGGTTTTCCAAATTAGTTGAAAATAATTTTTTTCCCACAACCATCACTAATAATAAATTTGAATCTATTATGTCATGTTTTCCATTTTTTATCTTCAAGCTCTTGAAAATTAAACTTTTACATGTAGGATCCATCTAATTTAATGTTGAATTCTATGTGTAACAATGAAGATTAATAAAATCCTCAAATGAATGGTCTATAAATTATCAAAACAAAAACCAAAAAAATTAATATATAAATATCTACCTAAAATGAAATAGAGTGAATTCCACTAGCCATACTAGAAATGGAATACTATAAGCAATGCAAATAGAATTCATAAGAAAATTTGTGTTAATTTGATATCGTTTAAATAAGTTTAAACATGAATTCATCTAAATTATGTCATATTTTTCATTTTTTCTTCAAACTCATAAAAAATAAACTTTTTTATGCAATTCGCATCTAATTCAATGTTGAATTCTATGTCCAATTGTTATGATTAATAAAATTATGAAAGGAATTTAGTTTATATTGTCAAAAACAAACAAATATACTAAATATAAACATTTCAATATTACCAAATGAATATATTACCTAAGACAATGTAAAATGATGTAGAAACTTCAAAATATCTTCTTCTACGTTGTCTAGCATGCAAATTGGTGGTAAAAAGGTGATGGATCAAGCATAGATTGGTACAACAAGGAGTCAACTACATAAAAAAAGGTGTTTCTAAGTCAGATAAAGCATTGAACCAAAAAAATGTAGAACTATGTGGGCTTTAATCATGGGGTCAACCCCTATTTTACTGTTTCAAGGTAAAAACACATTTGGCACTTGCCAAATTTGGTGAGCACCAAATGTATTTCTCTGAATTTTTTCCAAATATAAAGAGGAAGGGAGCGAGACTTTAGATAGAGAGAGATTAGTCTAGCTAGCATTGTAGGGAGTAAGACTTGAGAGGGATAGAGAGTTATCCAGTTAGGGTGGGGAAAGACCTGACAATGGGAGAAGGGTTGGGAGGAATGAGATATAAGAGA
The DNA here is from genome assembly GCA_007115665.2 of Sequoiadendron giganteum. Lineage (NCBI taxonomy): Eukaryota > Viridiplantae > Streptophyta > Pinopsida > Cupressales > Cupressaceae > Sequoiadendron > Sequoiadendron giganteum. The sequence goes on from CM021101.1 coordinate 35,030,152, forward strand.
TAAAAATATACAAGAGGAGAGAGAGGGAGTGTGGGAGAGGGGGTTGGAGTGAAATATATTTTTATAGGTAGGGTGGGAGGTATGTGAGACTTGATAGAGAGGGAGTGTGAGAGAGGGGTTTGGAGTGAGAAAAAATAGTATAGGTAATGTGGGAGTGAGTGAGATATGAGAGAGAGGGAGACTTTAGAGGGAGAGGGAGTTATTCAGTTAGGGTAGGGGGAAGACCTGAGAGAGGGAGTGGGAGATAGAGGGATGGGAGACCTAAACCCTCAACCATAAACCCTTAAAACCAAATCATTAAACCCTCTACTCTCAACACATACCCTCTAGCCTCAACCCTAATCCCTCAACCCTATACCCTCAACCCTTACACCAAACTAGACTCTCTACCCTAAACCCTCAACCCTATACCCTCAACACATACCCTCTAGTGTCACACCTAATCCATCAACCCTATACCCTCAACACATACCCTCTACTGTCAACCCTAATCCCTCAACCCTATACCCTCAACACATACCCTCTACCATCAACCCTAATCCCTCAACCCTTAAACCAAACTAAACTCTCTACCCTAAACCCTAAATGATCAACCCCATACCCTCAACCCTTAAACCCTTAAACCCTACCCCTAAACCCTAAACCATCAACCCTCAACACTTAAACCCTTTACTCTCAACCCTCAACCCTCAACCCTCAACCCTCAACTCTCAACCCTTTTAAACCCAATTAAACTCTCGACCCTAATCCCTCAACCCTCAAAACTTAATCCCTCAACCATTAAACCCTAAACTCACTACCCTCTACCCTTAAGCATTAAACCCTAAACCCTCTACCCTTAACCATCTAATCTCAACCCTAAACCCTCAACCCTCTCTCTCTCTACCCTCTAACCTCTACCCTCTACCCTCTACCATCAACCCTCAACCCTCAACCCTCAACCCTCTATCCTCTACCCTCAACCCTTAAACCCTAAAACCCTAAAACCCTGAACGCTGAACCCTTAAACCTTAAACCTTCTACCCTTAAATTGTAAACCATAAATCATAAACCCTAAACCCTAAACCCTTATACCCTAAACCCTAATCCCTAAACCCTCAACCCCCCCCTCTCTCTCAACCCCACACACTCTACCCTTAAACAATAAATCATAATCCCTAGACCCTAAACTCTAAACCCTCTACCCTTAACCCTTAAAATATAAACCCTTAAACCATCTACCCTCTACCCTCTAACCTAAACCCTCAACCCTCTCTCTCTACTCTTTACCCTCTACCCTCTACCCTCAACCCTTAAACCTTTAAAACATCTACCCTATAGGTCATCTACCCTCAACCCTCAACCCTCAACCCTCTACCCTGTACCCTCTACCCTCTACCCTCAACACACTCTCTCCCCCTCTCTCTCTCACTACCTCTCTCTCTCTCACTCCCTCTCACTTTCTCTCAAGTCTCTCTCTCTCGTACTCCCTCTCAATCTCTCTCAAGTGGAAAAACTATCCCTAAACCCTTAAAATATCAACCCTCAACCCTCTACCCTCAACCCTTAAACCCTAAAACCTAAACCCTCTACACTCTACCCTTAACCCGTAAACCCTAAACCCTCAAAAACTCTACCTGATAACCCTTTACCATCTACTCTCTACCCTCGACCCTAAACCCTCAACCCTCTCTCTCTCACTCCCTCCCTCTCTCTCAATTATCTCCCTCCTACCCCTTCTCCCACTCTTAGGTCTCTCTCTCTCACTCACTCACTCCCTCTATTTCTCTCCCCTCTACGCTTAACCCTCTACTCTCTACCCTCTACCCTCTACTTTTAATCCTCTACCCTAAACCATTTCCCTCTCTCTCTCTACCCTGAATCATCAACCCTATTGTTCCTCAACCCTATGCCCTTAATTATCAACCCTCTACCCTAAAAATTGGATCCTCAACCCTCATCTATCTTTGTCCCTCCCTCCTCTTCTCTCCTTCTCTCTATCTCACTTCTCCCTCTATCTCTCCCTCCATCCATTCCTCCCTCTCTACCCTAATCCCTCAAGCCTATACCCTCAACCCTCAAATTCTCAACCCTCAACCATTAAACCCTCTACCCTCAAACCTAATCCATCAAACTTATACCCTCAACCCTCAAACACTCAAAACTAAACCCTAAACCCTCTTTCTCTCTCAAGTCTCTCCCTCCTACCTGAGAGAGGGGGAGAGAGAGGGAGTGGGAGATAGACAGATGAGAGGGGGATAGATGGAGTGAGAGAGGGAGTGGGAGAGAGATAGAGGGAGTTAGTGAGAGAGAGACATGGGAGAGGGAGAAGGGGTAGGAGGGAGAGACTTGAGAGAGGGAGAGGGATTGAGAGGGGGTGGGAGGGAGATACATGAGAGAGGGTGTGGGAGGGAGATACATGAGAGAGGGTGTGGGAGGGAGATACCTAAGAGAGAGGGAGAGAGAGAGATAGGGAGGGGGTGGGAAGGAGATGCCTAAGAGAGAGGGAGAGAGACAAAGAAAGATAGAGATAGAGGGAGGGAGAGAGAGACAGGGGTAGGAGGGAGAGGCTTGAGAGAGAGAGGGAGATGGGGTGAGAGGGAGAGAGGGTGGGAGGAAGAGACTTGAGGGATAGGGAGAGGGAGACAAAGTGGGAGAGGGGGTGGAAAGGAGAGACATGAGAGAGTAGGAGAGAGAGGGAGTGAGAGATAAAGGGATGGGAGGTAGATACACGGAGTGAGAGAGAGAGAGAGAGAGACTTGAGAGAGGGAGTTCCCGAGATAGAGGGATGGGAGAGATATGGAGGGAGTTATAGGGAGAGATAGAGATAGGTAGGGAGAGAGGGGGGGTCGAGACACCCAAGAGGAGGATGGAGAGAGAGGAGGAGGAGAGACACCCAAGAGAGAGAGGAGAGAGAGAGAGAAAGAGAGAGATAGGAGAGAGAGATAGAGAGAGTGAGGAGTGAGACAAAGAGAGGGAGAGGGTAGGATAGATAGACTTGAGAGAGAGGGGAGAGAGGGAGAGGGAGAGGAGAGGGAGAGATAGAGAGACCTAAGAGAGATAGAGGGAGAGGTGGTGAGAGGGAGATACTTGATAGAGAGGGAGAGATAGAGAGAGGGAGAGAGATAGAGGGAGTGAGAGAGGGAGGGATTGGGAGTGACTGTGAGAGGGAGAGGGTGTATGAGGGGGAGACTTGAAAAAGAGAGATGGAGAGTCGATAGGAGGGAGATACTTGAGAGAGAGAGGGAGGGAGAGGGGGTGTGAGGGAGAGACTTGAGAGAGATGGAGAGAGACAGAGTGCGAGAGAGAGATAGATGGGGTGAGAGAGGGAGAGGGTTTGGGAGGGAGAGAATTGAGACATAGATACCTAAGAGAGTGAGAGGGGATAGGAGGGAGAGACTTGAGAGAGAGAGGGAGAAGGGGTTAGAGGGAAAGACTTGAGAGAGATGGAGAGAGAGAGAGTGGGAGAGAGAGGGAGTGGGAGAGAGAGGGAGTAGGAGAGAGAGGGAGTGTGTGTGTGTGAGAGAGAGAGGGGTGAGAGAGAGGGAGTGGGAGAGAGATAGGGGATAGGAGGGAGATACTTGAGATAAAGAGATGGAGAGATAAAAATAATAACATACAAGAGGGAGATGGAGTGAGAGAGACAAAAAGACAAGAGGGGGAGAGAGAGAGGGGATGTGAGAAAGGGGGTTGTAGTGAGATAGATTTATCTAGGTAGGGTGGGAGGGAATGAGACCTGGGAGAGAGGATAAGAGTGATAAAGAGTAGTCTAGGTAGCATGGGAGGGAGTGATACCTGAGAGACTTTAGAGGGATAGAGATTTATCCAGTTAGGGTAAGGAGGCAGAGATCATATGAAAGGTAAAACGCCAACTATCCATCTATGATTAGAAATCATGCACTCTTAGCATTATCAAAGTGGTCGACCAAATAGAGGGGAAAGTTAGATTTTGTTCAAAGCAGATAATTTGGCGAGTGTCAAATTTGGTGCCCGCCAAATGACACATTGCATTTGGTGCACGCCAAATTTGGTGCTCACCAAATGTGAGGTGTCATTTGGAAGCACCAAATTTGGTGCTTTCCAAATGACCTAATTTGGATGAGTGAATTGACAAGATTTACTAAATTTCGTCATATTTTCATCTATGCTCACCATCACATTTACATGTCTTTCAATGAAAGTTTATAAAAAATGTGATGGTGTTAACCTCTCTCTTAGCTATCTAAATATATAATTCTTTTTTTGTTTTGATTATTTAAGGTTTTGATCCATAACTTCTATTATAAATGCCTTCGTTTTTGGTCAAAAACCAACATGTGCTAGTTTTATGATAGATTTTTATTCGTTCATCAAAATGTGAAACAAATTACATTTTTAAAACTAGATTCCATTCTACACATGATGAATTTTTTTTTTCCGATTAGTTTTTCAAAACATTTAGGGGGAGCACACTCAAATTTTAGCTTTTCAAGATGTTTCCACTTTCAAAATTCATAAAATAATATATTCATTAAAAAAATTATTCGAAAGAACGAGGATAAACTTGGTGCTAGCTAATTTCTCGCTGTTTAAATTTTTGAAATTCTAAAAAAAATTTAATCAAAAAGGGAGGGGCTCTTATGTGCCATGTTATTATTTTTGATAAAAATATGACTTGTTTTCCCTTCCCCCTTTTTGAGACCCTTAATCTTCATTAATTTAAAAAAGAATTAGTATCTTTGAAACTAGACTCAGAGCACTTCAATTCTTGTTCTTGTTGCATCTTGAAATTTTGAGCGTAACTATCTTCATTTTCTCTGGCAAATTAGATTTTGCTAATTTCAGAAGAAAAAAAAAAGTGACATCTTAAGAGCCAAAATTGTGTCATAGATCCATACACTTACCCAAATTAAAGGCAAAAGATAAAAAATCAAAAGAAGAAATTAGCAAACTAAAAATTCAAATAGAAGGTAGCAATGGATGTGGATTGAAAACCAAAGAAATTGAAGACATGATCTCAAATTTAAAAATCAAAGCTGAAGAAGGCAAGAGGATTGAGGATTTCCTAAACATCAAACTCAATTTAAAAAAATGTTGAATGTCTAAAGCTGGAAGAAGAGATCCTATCCTAAAAAGGGAACCTGAAAAAGCTAAAGAGAAATTTGACAAAGGCTTAAAACTGAGAGGAGGTTTTGATGTTCTTGATGAGTTAATTAACTCTCAAAAATACTCAAAAGATAAACTAGGACTTGGTTTTGAAAATGGGAAAATTCCCTTGATAAAAGCATTATAAAAGTCACCTCACCTTCATTTATCTTGTTTTTAAAAATCCACTTGATTCCAATCACATTCTTGCCTTTAGGTCTTTGGACTAGTTCCCAAGTTTCATTATTCTTGATTTGGTTTAATTCTTCCTACATGGCTTCTATCCAAACTTTCTCTTTGCTTACTTCTTCGTAAGACTTTGATTTTGTCTTTGATAGTAATGCAAAGTGTACTTGTTGTATACATCTAAAAATGGTCATTGCAAAACTTGTTAATTAATTAAATATGAATTATTTAATTAATATTCTAAAATTCATCTACATATAAATAAATTTAATTATTTATTTATATCGTTCATTTTTCTAATTCTTCTAGGTTAATTAAATAAATAAGTTTATTTAATTATTATTATCTTCCTCTTAATTAAATTAGATAAATTTCATAATTTATTTATATTAATTATCATGTTATTCTAAATCTGAATTTTCAAATAATGGAATATTCTTCTAACTCATCCTTCACTCCATATTTAAATTAAATATTATAAATATTTAATTTAACACTTTTTCCTTCACCTCTCACATAATTAAATATTGTAAATATTTAATTACACACCTTTTTCATCCCTCACATAATCAAATATTAATTATTTAGTTTTGGAAGCTTTGGAAAATACATGTCATATGTAATTAAATAATTTTTTTTATTTAATTAGGAATTTATTCTCAACTTTCAACCAACTTTCATAAATGAAATGACAAATGAAAATTTGTCTCCATTTTTTAATGAGGATGGTTTTGTGGGTTGAAAACATTCTTCCATTATTCTCTCAACCTCTAGAATCTATCACCGTTCATATTGACAGGTTCAAATTTGACTGTTGATCTTTGCCAACAAGATTCTTGCCTCCAAAAATCTATAAATACAACCCTTTAGTGAGTAGATTTCATCCTAGATTATGTGAATTTAGCACAGTTATTATAGTTGCATTCAAATGAATATTTTAGCATAGCATTTCAAGTTCATAGAATTTTAAATTCATATCATAGCTTAAATCATTTAGCAATGGACATGCATGTTGCATAACTCGTTCTCTAAGTTGTCATTCTACCAAAGCTGCTGCATACACCAACTGAGAGCCAACAACTTACAACATATCCTTGGAGATAAAGGACAATGGATCGATTTTGAAGGAGTTGTTGTTTAGAGTTTGTTTTAATTTTAATTAGTTTCCTTTGATTTAATGTTTCATTGGTGTGTTAGTTTAACTTATTAGTTGTTCCACATATCCTCACACACATTTTTGGTGCCCACTGTGAGGCCTTGCCCCATTTTTTTAATCTTTTTTATTGCAGATTTTTTGACAGGTCACGAAATGGAGTTGCAGTTTCACGCATACAAGCTGAGTTTTAGCACATACGAGAACTGTTTTAGCACTTCAACGAACTGTTATAGTGCATTTTCTATTTCTTTTAGCACATTTACTAACTATTTTAGCGCATACCTATTTTTCCTTTAGCACATTTGTTAATTGTTTTAGTGCATTTACCAGTTCTTTTAGCACATATAAGGAGTGCAAAAATAAATCTTGATTCTGACGCCATCCACAGATCTTTTTTTCCTTAAGTAAAGATGGAGTAATCCTAGGATAAACACTTAAATATGGAATTAATCAATCCTAGGATATTCACAAAATATTATTTTATTTTGGTTAAAATGAATCCAATGCTTGTTGTGAAGCAACATCTTCACTTAGAGTAGAAAATTTTCATTTGGATTTAAAATTGAACCTTTTGTTTATTGTGATTGTTGGGTAATAGGTTTATGCCCTCCCTTTTATTGGGTGACCAAAACACCAGACTTACCTTTTTCATTTTATGCATTTCATGTTTTATTAAATCCTTTAGAAGGCCTGTTGTAATGGGAAAAAGTACTCACCCTACGTGAATGACCTAAGGGGGAACAACAAAAGCCAGGTTTTCCTACCCACTCTAATCAAAAGTGAATTTTAGAGAAACCCATATTCAATGGAAGTGAGCAAGATAACCATCCCCAACATATTTGTTCTAAAGATTGGGAGGTCTCCTGAGGGAGTTTATCTATTTTCGCATCAAACAGATACCTTTAATACGAACCATAGTGTAGAAAGCCAACTGTGTTAGTATCCAAACATCATAATAATCACAGTGCAAGGGGAGGGAAGAATTTTCCCCCAAGACACTCACCATATAATTTCCACTGATTTTTTGCTCGGGGGATCGAGAAATCTAACTTTGAGTACGCACCTAGAAAAGACAAAAACATGGGTGCCCTTTAGGGGGTGACACAACTATGTGAGTCGACACAATTTTAAAATGTGGGTTGTGGTTGCTATGATGACCTTTTTGACAAATAAGAGTGAGTTTGTCTGAAGTACTTATTTGTTTCAATACCTATGAAAATCTCAAGAACATACTCTTTGTTTAGATTTTTAAGATTTGAAAAACAACTATTTTCTACTATATGTCGTGTTCTTCCAAATTTAAATCAAATAAAGATCATCCAAAAACATCAAACTGTCAAAACATGTCTATCTCAGTACATTAATTGGATAGTTTAGCACATCCTTGGTTTGTTTTAGTGCATTTGTGCTCTGTTTCAACGCATATGTGCTTTGCTTCAATGCATTCATTATCTGTTTTAGCGCATACCTACAATAGTCTAGTGCATAGATTGGATAGTTTAACGCATCTACTAAAAATATTAGCACATTTGTGATATGAACTTGGGTAATTTTCTGACACCCAAAAATCTAACATTTAGTCTATTATTTTTCTATACTTAGGGTCTAGAAATCTGCAACTTTTTCTAAGAAGTCCCTAGAGAAGAATATTAGGAAGCCAAAGAAGTATCTCAATTATAAGAAGCTATTGAAAAGGATAATTTTTTTATACCAAAGTTGAAATTTTTTTCTTGAACACAAAAATTTTATTCATCGATATCAGGACTTCGTTAGAGGTTTCACTAACGATTTTCCTTAGAACCATTATATTCACGAGCTTTCTTTCAAAGAAGAGCTCTTTCTGAAAGGAATAATCACATTCAACCTATTCATTCCTCTTTTATCCCCCACTGGTAATTTTGTACTCTAATCGTCCCAATCAAGTTCTGCAATAGAGAGCTTAGGAGCATTAGGCATTTATCAAAAATCCTTATTTTTACCAAACTATGATCAAACCTCACATGTGCAACATCATCTTTATTTTTGATTTTTAGTTTAATTCCCACAATAGGATCATCATCCTTTCAACTTGGGAATCATGAGCTAAAGATTAGAAATTTCATAAGTCATATCAAAAGAATCTTCATTCTATTATGACTTGGATATGCATCAAAATTGCATTATTTCATCTTTTGATCAAGGTTAGTTGAAATTGGGAAAAATATTATGCCTGTTGGCACAAGATCTCGAAAGCACATACAAGGAGACGAAAGGAAAATTACATTAAGAAACATGGGTGATAAAAGCAATAGTGGTGATAAGGAAGAAAATCCTTTTCATAGACTTAGCACTAGGAATATTCCGAATAATAATGAGATAACAGAAGAAATGCTTCAAGAAGCAGAACAAGATCCTCAATTCCATACTCTCATGTATAGAGGTTTGGAACAAAACAAAGAAAGATATTTCCATTCATTGGCCAATCAAGGAGCTAACTTACCTGTTGATTTTGACATGGAAGGGATTAGAGAGGATACTGAGGCCCCCCTTAATGCTTTTAGTGCTCTTAGTCAACAGATAAGAGCATTACAAGGGAAAATAAAGGAAATACAAGGGTATACAACAAAGAAATATGTTTTGGAAGATATCTACCCATATCCATTTGATTGGATTCTTAGCATGATTCCTTTTACAAAAAATTGCGAGATCTCAAATTTTGATAAGTATAATGGGAAAACAGATCCCATTGATCATGTGAGGGATTTCTGAAATATGAGCTTAGAATTCGCTCATGAAGATACCTACCTAATGCTATTATTTCCATGAAGTCTGGGTGGAAAATCCATGGAGTGGATTTCCAAGATCACTCCCCCCATCAGAATATTTGAGGAGTTGATAAATAAGTTCATATCTCAATACTCCTAGATAATATACAACATTAGATAATCATCCTTGATCTATGTAGAGAAAAACAAAAGATTGGGGAACCCTTCACCACATTCTCACAAAGGTGGAGAAGGTTGTTTGCAAGATATTCTCATCTTGTTCCTGAAAAGGAAAAGATGCAAATATTTATCGACAGTCTGAATCAAGATATGAGTTATATGCTAAATCTTCATTGTCCTCAATCATTTGAAAAATTGATTGAAAATGCAATTACCATTGAAGGAGCCTTGGTCAAGCGTGGAGTTTTAAAGTTTGATAAATAAAGTCCAAATTCATAGAACAACAACAAGAAGTCACGATTTTGGACTTGAAATAAAAATGTTGTGAATGATGGGGTGGTAGATGCTAACAATGAGAATGTGAAGCCCACTATTCTCAATGTATTAGGTGTACAATGCACCAATAATTCTGGAAATTCTAGTAACCAAAGCAATAATTCCAACCAAGGAAATGTGACCAACAATCATGGTAATAATCAAAATTCAAATGCACCTAGATCTCAAATTTTCTCTAATCGATGGAGTTTTACTCCCTTGGGCCAGTCTTTGGAATCAATTCTTAAAGAACTATTGAATCAAAATGCTATCACATTGCTACCACAAAGAGATTATGAGCCTCAAGTTAAACCACCATTGTGGAATGACTCATACTATTGTGATTATCATAGATGCAAAGGTCACAAGACAAGTAATTGTCGAGGGTTAAAGAATATCACTCAGGATTTGATTGATAACCGTACCATAACGGTTGAGGGAGATAATGCCAATGACAATCATTAGGAATTCAAGGATCCTCTCCCCAATTATCAGAAAGGGGAATCTTCGAGTGACAAAGGTAAGAATGTGAATCATGTCTATGAAACCATCATCAATCATATTAACATCGATGATCAACAAGTTAATGCTATCAAGATTAAAGGAAAGCAAGAATATCGAGAGCCCGATGCTACAAGGCGATAGGCCAAAATCATTGTGAAAGGAAGTTCATCTAAGTCAACGATTCCCCCTCCAAGTCAATACAATTTGGTCAATCAACTACGAAAAACATCGGCCAAAATTTATATCTTGTAGCTTCTCAAAATATCACCAGCACATAAGGACATTCTGGAAAAGGCACTCATTGACACAACTGTGTACAACACCATCATCAATCATATTAACATCGACGATCAACAAGTTAATGCTATAAGGATCAAAAGAAAGCAAGAATATCGAGAGGTCAATGCTACAACAATGGGAAAAACCAAAATCATTGTAAAAGGAAGTTCATCTAAGTCGGCGATTCCCCCTCCAAGTCAATACAATTTGGTCGATCAACTATGAAAAACATTGGCCAAAATTTCTATCTTGTAGCTGCTCAAAATATCACCAACACATAAGGACATTCTGGAAAAGGCACTCACTGACACAACTGTGTCTCTTGATCTGGATATCAATAAATTTCAATCCATGGTGAGACACTTGTTCTCACCCACATGTTTATCCTTTGTTGAAAAGGATGACTCCTCCATGACCCATCCCTATAATTCATCGCTTTATCTAGAGCTCATGGTTCATAAAGCCCAAATCAAACTTGTTTTAATAGATGGGGGATCCAGATTAAAAATTTGTACTTTAAAATTGGTCCTTGCTTTGGGATATTTAGAGGAATCTATAGATCCACGAAGGAAAATTACAATCAAAGCATATGATGATGAGGAAAGAGCTTCCAAAGGCCTCATCATGCTACCAATCAGACTGGGACCTATTGTGAAGAATACCTTTTTCTAGGTTCTAGATCGGGATTTATCCTATAACATACTCTTGGTTCACCCATGGATCCATGAGATGCAAGCAGTTTTGTCCACTTATCATCAATTCTTGAAGTTTCCATATGACAGACAAGAAGTAACAATACCAGTGGACCATATTAGCAGTCAAACTTGTTCTAACCTTAGAGCAACTCAAGACACATTTTTTCCCCATAGTAGAGAGGCTTTGGCCATTTCCACTTCTAAACAGAGTGAACAAGCAAGGGAAATGATAAAGAATTTTGGCACCAAGCTAAAATTAAAAAATAATGGGGTGGGAGAATATTCTTTATGTCTCTCTAATCTACCTGTGTCTCCAAGATCCCATGGTCAACCATCAACATCCATACAATAGGCTACAACAACTTCAACATCAGGCACACAAGCTTCAGTTCCCATCACCAAGTTTGATGGAAGATTTATCAAGGTAGATACTCAAGAAAGTGAAATAGAAGACAGGGCTATCCTTGACTTTCTCTATAAAGATGAAGATGAATTGGTCTAGCATGTCAAGTTACCCACTGAGCAATATGGAAAGGGTTATACAATAATGCAACAAATGGGTTATGAAGGAAATGGCCCTATAGGAAAGAGAAAATAAGGTATTGTTGAACCTATCCGACTAAAAATAATGCACCTAAAAGATAAAACAGGGTTAGGATATGGTGAAGATGCAAAGGAAGAAATAGTACAAAGAAAATCCAATGAGGAGTTAGCTGAAACAATTATTAGAGTACAAGAAAACAATTCTAACACTAACTCCAATGAATATGAATGGGGCACCATTTTTTATGATAAATTTTGGAGGGAAAAAAAAGTGGATGTTGTACAAAAATATGCACCCACACTCACACAAGGCGAAAGCTCAAGGTCTCCACTTGACTATGTCCTACTAAGCGACTATGACTCAAGTGATGACAATTCGATTCAAAGTGAGACAGATTATCAACACGAGGATACCATCATAGATCTTCCCCATACCAAGAATAATAATAGTATCATGACCTTAACAGCTAGTGACCTCACCCAACCTAATGATCCATTTCCCTTAGTCCATCCCGAACTCATTGATAGGGAACAAATTGCATCAATTGATATCCCAACTTTTCCTGATGATGAAACCATTGTAAAATTTCTTTGTTCATCCAAATTGGAAAAAGGTTCCACCAATGAATCACAGGATCAAAGTCTCAGACAGGAAAGTGTCAAGTTTCTCATCTACAAAATTAATAATATAAAAGAAAGTTCTAATGGTGAAAACCTAACAAAGGCAGTATTAGCTCATGAAAAGAGAAAAATAAAGAGTGTATCCGACAGTGAAAACCTTTCAAAGGCACTGGAAGATGGGAAACTTGACACTCTCACTAAGGACTATCAGGAAAGATATTCTATTTTGATAGAACCAACAAAGCCAATCAATTTAGGTACAGTGGAACAGCCCAAAGTCTTGCAACTTGCTACATCACTGACATATGAGGAAATCCCAAGATTCACATAATTCGTCAAGAATAATCAAATCAATTTTGCATGGTCATACGTAGATATGCTTGGATTAGATCCAAATCTTATCATGCATCATTTATCCATCATGTTGGGGGAAAAAACTGTGAAGAAAAAACTTAGACAAATGCACCCACGTGTTGCATTATTGGTCAAAGACGATTTAAAGAAACTGTTAGATGTAGGATTCATTCTATCTATAGACTATGTGAAATGTATCTCCAATATTGTACCTATATCAAAGCTAGGTGAATGGATCCGAATTTGTACATATTCTAGGGATTTAAATAAAGCATGCCCAAAAGATGATTTCCCTTTGCCAAACATAGATATGATTGTAGATTTGACTGCTGGACATGCTATGTATTCACTAATGGATGGATTTTCTGGAAATAACTAGATAAATTTGCGCTTGAAGATCAAGATAAAATAATGTTCACATGTCCTTGGGGTACATATTTTTGGAATGTAATGTTGTTTGGACTAGAAAATGTAAGAGCTACATACCAACGAGAAATTACTACAATTTTTCATGACATGATGCACACATTCATGGAGGATTCTGTAGATGATCTCTTAGCCAAATCAATCACAAGGAGGGACATTTAGATATCCTAGCTAAAAAAAATGTCAGAATGGAAAGATTTAAAGTCAGACTTAATCCTAAGAAATGCGTCTTTGGGTGAAATCTGGAAAGCTTCTAGGTTATATTGTGTCAAAAAAGGGAATTTAGGTGGATCCGGATAAGGTACACGCAATCCTTGATATGTCACTGCCAAGGAACATTAGGCAACTATGCTAATTACAAGGACGTTTTGAATCCATCAGGAGATTCATTGCACAACTGGCAGATAAGAGTTTACCATTCACTCATCTCTTACATAAGAATGTTGCATTTAAATGAGAAGACATGTGTGAAGCAACATTTGATTAGATAAGGCATTATCTAATGAGTCCACCAATGCAAGGTAAACCACTCATATTGTATATTTATGCCATAGAAGTGTCCTCGGGAGCATTATTGGCATAGGAAGACAAAACAAGAAAGAAGTGAGCAATATATTACATCAATAGAACATTGACAAGCCATGAGCTAAATTACACTTTCATTGAAAAATATTTTTTGGCAGTAGTGTTTACTTCTCAAAAGTTACGACACTATATGCTAGCTCATACAATAAAACTTGTGGCTAAGATTGATCCTTTAAAATATCTTCTAAGTAGGGCAACCCTAACAGGTAAATCGGCTAAATGGGTCATGATCCTAAGTGAGTTTGACATTCATTATGTGGATCAGAAGGCCATTAAAGGATAGGTCATAGCAGATCAGTTGGAAGAGGCACCAACGCAAGCAAAACATCTAATACACATTGATTTTCCTAACGTTGATGTTTTCACAACAACCACTAAATAGTCATGGGCACTTTATTTTGATGGCTCCTACACTCAACATGGATCGGGGGTAGGAATTATTTTCATCACACCTCAAGGAAATACAATTCCACAATCTTATCAGCTAATGTTTCCTTGTACAAATAACATAGCTGAGTATGAAGCACTGTTGATTGCAATGATAGTTGCATTAGACTAGACAATCACAAAATTGCAAGTTTTTGGTGATTCACAACTTGTCATAAATAAGATAAATGATAAATATCAAACTAAAGATGACAAGTTAATGCCTTAAAAAAACATGGTGGATGATTTCAAGAAATAATTTGTTGATATCAAGTTCACAAAAATTCCACGTACTGACAATAAAGTTGCAGATGCCATGGCTACAGTTGCATCACTACTCCAATTGTCAGAGAACCAAGCACAGTACGATTTCTTGGTGGAACAATTCTTTTCTTATTCTTATGATAATCTAGAAACCCAAATCATTTGTCACCTAACTAGTTTTGATTCTCCCTTGTATGGTCAAATCTACGCTTATCTAAAAGATACCATTTTTCCCCTAGATTTGTCTAGGAATTAGAAAAGGAATTTGATACGCCAATCTTCTCATTACACCCTATTGGTTGACATCTTATATTTCCATGGTCTTGATGGTACCCTCCTTCGATGTCTTGAACATGATGAATTGAAAAAGGCCTTATAAGAGATTCATGGTGGTATTCGTGGGACTCATTCAAGTGGACTAACCTTGCCAAGAAACTTGTTAGAATGGGTTACTATTGGCCGACCATGGAAAAATAATCATTCATCTTTGTGAAAAAATGTTCAAAATGTCATTCATGGGAATCTCATTCACGCTCTTGCTCAAGAATTACAACCCTTCACCACAACATGGCCTTTCGCTCAGTGGGGATTGGATCTAGTAGGCAAGATACACCCATCATCATCAAATGGACACAAGTTCATTATCATAAGCATTGAGTACTTTACTAAGTGGATTGAGGCTATTCCTTTAACAACTATTATCGATAAACAAATTTCATCCTTTATTTTGAACTATATCATCTGTCGGTATGGCATTCCCAACTCTATTATCACAGATAATGGAAGACCTTTTAAAAATCAAGATGTTGATGAAATATGTGAAAGAGTTCGCATCCAACACAGGTTCTCTACGCCTTATTATCCATAGGGAAATGGCCAAGCAAAGACTTCAAACAAAACAATTTTGAAGATTCTGAAGAAAATAGTGAATGTTGTCGGTTCTGATTGGCATGTCCAATTAAATCCAGCTTTGTGGGCATACAAAACTAGCATTTGCATGCCAACAGGCGCCACCCTGTATGCTTTGGTTTATGGAGGAAAAATCCATTTTTCCATTGGAAGTTGAGATTCCCTCACTTCGAGTATCGCTAAAGGGGCTCATAAATGATGATGATTATAGAGTATCAAGGCTGTAAGAGTTGGAACTGCTTGATGAGCGGCGACAAAGTGTAGCTAATAATTTAAAGGGTTTTCAACAAGTTAAGTTCCGCAGTTACAATCATAGAGTGAAACCATGAAATTTTTAGGTAGGTGGCTTAGTCCTCAAAGAAAATCCTCGTAATCAGCAAGATCAGGAAAAGAAGGGCAAGTTTGAGCCCAATTTGGTTGGGTCCATTCATCATTATTACAACATATGGATCAGGGGCATATCAGTTATCAATGTCAGAAGGGGACCTACTTGAAGATCTGACCAATAACATCCACCTAAGACATAGTGACATTTTGGGATTTGCATAAGAAAATGGTTAACTTTTGTTTGTTTATGAAAATAATACTCAGGTAATCTTGGTCCAATTATACCTCGATGCTTGTATTAAATTTCTATATCCAACATCATGAAATTTGTACTCAGGTCATCATCGATGCTAACATCCCCATTGATTCTTGTACTAACTTTCAACATATCAAAAGGCTCAATGATGAAAATTAAGCATAGAACTGGTTTACAGAATGAAAACAATTAAATGGTTCATTTAGAATTTTAGGATTGCATGATTCATTTAGATTGCATTCATTTTTGTTTTTATGGTTGTATGACAGATTTTTGGAGGTTGGAAATAATACATATCTCTTTCTAAGACATTGATTGAGTACACTTGGACATTTATTATATCTCATTTCATTATCATTTTCATATTTCATCATATCATTCACATTTTATATCATCATTTAGGTTATCATGATCATTTTCACATCAATTACATCGTGCATTTCCATTTATTGACTTTCATATCATTTTCATTATCGTTATCAACATTATCATTATTAGTTACCATTCATTTTCAATATCATATCATTGTTGATATCATAATCATTATTCATATCACATTTGCATCATATCTTTTGCATATTAGTATTGACATATACATCATTTCATACCATTTTTATGTTTCATTTACATCATCATTTATTATTTCATATCATTAATCATTTATTATTATTTTAATCATTCATCTCATCATTGTTATGTCAAATTTTCACCTCATTTTCATATCATTTTCATAATCAATTTACATCAAAAATAATTTGCATAATCATACATTGAGAAAAAGAAAATCACATCCATTGCATTCATTACATACATACTCCATACATCATGTAGAACCATCAGATTATTTACATTGCATCATCATATTAAACTCTAGAAAATCATTTCATTTGTAGGTTCATCCAACCATAAATCATCATAATTCATATCATATGCATCCATTATCATATCATCATCCATAAACATGCATTATCATAAACAACATAACATATAGAAATGAAAATGCATACATAACCATTCATCATAAAATTATCAAAGACACATGCATATCAAAAATAAATGTCCATGGGTACAAGGGTATCAAATGTCTAAACAAGAGATATAAAGTACAATAAAAGGGTTGTATACATAATCATCACTGAGGGGTATTTGGATGGGGATCATGACTAATGTTGCCTCTAAAGGTGGTAGGTATCTCTAGATCTTTGCTTCCTAAAGCACCCATCTCTTGTCTGACAGGTTGTGGCACACTCCTAGTGGCACTCCTGGTATGACTGCGTTAGTGGGTACGTGATCGGGTGCTTGGTTGCGTATAGGCTATCCTCTACTCAGGGGGTACTGCCTCAAAGCATCTCATCCTGTAATACTCCACCTAGCAGGAAAAATCTAGTCCCTCTGCAACAACCTCTCCAATGGAGGTACTCTCAACTGATCTCAGGAGTATCTTTGCTACCCCCTTTGCCTATACATACCACTCTACAGTAAGCTAGGCTATCTGTGGGTCAGGAGATGGTGGCTATACTATCTATATCTATAGCTCATTGATGGTAGCCTATGCCTATGCTAGCTGGCTCTAAAGAGCCTAAACCTATGCCTAAAGTGTGTCAGTTTGTCCCTATGATGGAGCCCTAATAGTAATGCGTAGTACTAAAGTACATAACTACTCCATCACTCTAGATATACGAGGCCTAGTCATGAAGTGTACATCAAAGAATACTCTCCCTCCACCACCTCCATCATCCCCGTCGTCATCATCATCAGAGTTGTCATCATCCTCCTCCTCATCAACATCCATGGCCGCCCCACCTATATCCTCCTCTCCTCCATGTGGCTACTCTGCCTATGCCCTCGCCTCTGCTTGTGCTTGTGGCTGTCATCATGCCCACTGTAAGACTGGTCCACCTAATAGTGGGGAAAGCTCATCTGGATTAGTCAATCTAGGGAATGAATGAGTATAAACATATGCAGCATAATCATCAGTCATATGTGCATCTATAACCTATGGATGGATATCCTATAGCTCTGGTTGTAGCTCAATGTACTCTTCTCTAGCTACCTCAAGTGTGATGAAGGGATCCCACTCTTCAAGATCCTCCTGATGTCTAGCATAGTGAGCCACACCCTGTGGCATCATCTAAACTCACCCATACTATTTGTGTACCTGCATAATCAAAAATCGCTCAATGATAAATGGGGTATGACCAATCAAGTATCTAGTAATACCACAATAGGGCAGCTTTGTGTCATCCTCATCCCATGCCTCACAGTCAACATAGGGTCTCCAAATGACTGTATCAATGTCATCTAGCACATGCCGCCAATACTCTAATTTTCCCAACATAGGCTAAACAAGGGGACCTGTATATGTATACACATATGGATGGTTGAGTGGGTGATCTCTCTATACAATAGGGCAGGTAATGGCGATGTGCTCCCATGTCCAAATCTGTAGCAGTACTGCAACTTTGAAAGATATACTCTTCCCATCTGTATATACCACCTGATGAAGAGCATGGTATAGATGGGAAAGCATGCAAGATCCCCATACATATCTAGTTTGATGAAGGATCATTTCCTCTAATATCCGACCCCAACATACTAATATTCCCTTTGACCTGTGATTAGGACAAAGGAAGCCACCAATGAAACCTGTCAATACTAACAAAAGCGGGGCATAATCCTCTACCATATCTCTCAAAGTAATCTGATAACCACCAACATGTGGATCTTGGAAGACTTGTCACAAAGAATATTTACCTCCAATATCCTTATGATCATAAATCACAAGTGTGCCAACCACATGGATGCCTAAAATCCTGTACACATCCTCTGGTGTAACAGTGATCTCTCCAATTGAAAAATGAAAAGTATTATGCTCACTATGCCATCTCTCGGCTAATGCAGTCAACAGTGCCCTGTTGACCCTATACTGAGGGATCCTGAGGAGGGAACCCAACCCACATCTAACAATGACCCCAATCTCTGGCTGGTTCAATCTGGGAATCATCTCCCATGTACGAGGAAACCTCTCTCTGATTTGGAGGATTTTAAAATCCTCCTATAACATCAATTTAGCAATCAAATCAGATCATCCGCAAGGAAGATCAATCAATCAAGAAATCATATAATCATATCAAGCAGGTAAATATGACATTACTATTTGTTTTTCATCAAGCATGGAAACAAATTGAACAACCAATCGACTCAAAATCAACATCTATACTATTTGTTTTTCAATTCGGAAAGAAAATTTATCAGAATCAACATCTTACTATTTTTTTTCAAGCACAAAGACAAATTTATCAGATCATCACCAAAATCAAGTTAATCTATCCTTGATGCTACTCAAAATCATCAAATCAATTGTTTAATACAACAACAATCATCAAGCAAACATCAAATCAATTTCAAAATTTCAAATTTAGCAAAAATTCATGGATGTGCTAAAATAGTCTTTCAATGCCCTAAATCAGTCAATGCGCTACTTTATTTATGGATGTGCTAAACTGTCAATGCGATATTCTATCAGGGGTATGCACTAAATTATCTAGCCTATGCGCTATTCTATCCTATAAGCGAATCAAGAATCACATGTGCGTGGTCTTCACCTATCCACGAATCTATCTATCCTATGTGCTATTCTAGTCTATGCGCTAAAATTATCATCTATGCGCTAGTATGTTTCATCGATGCACTAATTTGCATGAGCTAAATAAAATTCCTATGAGCTAAAACAAAATTTTGAAAAATCAAAAAATCAAAAAGTATGTGCAAAATTCAAAAAAAATCCACAAAGGAGGATCATGCAATCTTATCGGAGGTTCGTAAGCTGCTGGTCTCTGATGACGATGGGCTTGCGCGAATCGGTGGCACTCGTAGTGGATCGACATCTTGAAATTCTCTCTCAGAGCTCTAAAAATCACAAAAGGTTGATGTTCAAATGACAATGACTTTTTACCTTTTCCACTGTTTAAGGGGTAAATAAGGTAACGTGATTTTTTATTTTTACCATACGAAGTGCGATTTTGAGAGATAAATCGACAAATCTCCTTCAAAATCATTTCAAATCTTCAAATCATCATTAGTATCATTTAGCAACATGATTTATCTCCCGAGGGGGCATATAGCATCATCAATCAATTTTTCAAAGTCAGGGACAAATTTTCTTTATCTAAATTTTTCTTTGAAGCAATGTGTAAAACACATCACTTCAAAGAGGGGAAAAATGTATACATCTAAAAAAGGTCATTGCAAAACTTGTTAATTAATTAGATATGAATTATTTAATTAATATTCTAAAACTCATCTACATATAAACAAATTTAATTATTTATTTATATCATTCATTTTTCTAATTCTTCTAGCTTAATTAAATAAATAAGTTTATTTAATTATTATTATCTTCCTCTTAATTAAATTAAATAAATTTCATAATTTATTTATATTAATTATCATGTTATTCTAAATTTGAATTTTTAAATAATGGAATATTCTTCTAACTCATCCTTCACTCCATATTTAAATTAAATATTATAAATATTTAATTTAACACTTTTTTCTTCACCTCTCACATAATTAAATATTGTAAATATTTAATTACACACCTTTTTCATCCCTCACATAATTAAATATTAATTATTTAATTATAGAAACTTCTAAAAATCCATGTCATGTAATTAAATAAATTTATTTATTTAATTAGGAATTTATCCTCAACTTTCAACCAACTTTCATAAATGAAATGACAAATAGAAATTTGTCCCCATTTTTGAATGAGGATGGTTTTGTGGGTTGAAAACATTCTTCCATTATTCTTTGAACCTTCCACCTTTCTCTCAACCTCTAGAATCTCTCACCATTCATCTTAACAAGTTTGAATTTGACCATTGATCTTTTCCAACTAGATTCTTGCCTCCAAAAAACTATAAATACAACCCTTTAGTGAGTAGATTTCATCCTAGATTTTGTGAATTTAGCGCAATTACTATAGTTACACTAGAATCAACATTTTAGCATAGCATTTTAGGTTCATAGCATTTCAAATTCATATCATAGCTTAAATCATTTAGCAATGGACATACATGTTGCATAAACTTGTTCTCTAAGTTGTCATTCTGCCAAAGTTGTTGCATACACCAACTGAGAGCCAACAACTTACAACAGATCCTTGGAGATAGAGGACAATGGAACACTTTTGAAGGAGTTGTTGTTTAGAGTTTGTTTTAATTTTAATTAGTTTCCTTTGATTTAATGTTTCATTGGTGTGTTAGTTTAACTTATTAGTTGTTCCACATATTCTCACACACACTTGCTCATTTTATTTTTCAAGTCTCCTTCAAGTCTGAATGCCATTGTATTTTATCTCCTATAATTTGATCTTTAGAGTGAATCTTCTAAATGTATTTTTCTAGAGTTTTTTTAACAGCTTATGAATCCTCATCACTACTACGAATTGGTTCTTCATCATCTTCTACTTTCAGATTACTAGTAGACTAAATTATTTCATCAACGCTTGAATTTTCACTTTCCACCATCATGTTTAGTATTTTTTTATAACATCTATATTATTTACTTTTCAAAGAGTAACCAAGAAACATACCTTCATTAGGTTTGGAATCAAACTTACCCAAATTTTCTTCATCCCTTTTGATGTAGCATTTTCTTTCAAATATCTTGAGATGACTCACTGAATTCAGTCGTCCTCTCCATAACTCATATGGTGTTTTATCAGTCTTCCATCTAATCTAAAATCTATTTAGGATATATATTGTAGCTTTAACTCCTTCTCTTTAGTACATATGTGGTATATTTTCTTGACATAACACTATTCTTACCATCTCATGTATAGTCTGATTCTTCCTTTCTCCAACTCCATTTTGTTGTGGAGTCCTAGGAGTAGAAAATTTCCTTCAGATCCCATGCTCTTCAAAAAAATTATCACAATTTTCAGAAGTGAATTCTCCACCTCTATCTAATCTCAAAACCTTGATTATTCTTTCAATTTCATTCTCTACTAATGCCTTAAAGGCCTTAAAATTTTCAAACTCTTTTGAATTTTCTTTTAGGAAAGTAATCCAAGTCATTCTAGTGTAAAAATCTATAAGAATCTTGAAATACCTATCACCTTGTAGATTCTTTGTTCAAGATTTGGTTTGTAGAGATCTATATGGATCAAATCTAATGGTTTTGATGTAGAATACTCCTTCACAAGAAATATGCTTTTTCTCTATTTCTCTTCATGACATGGTTTATAGTTGGTAGATTGAGGCTTCTTAATCTTTGGCATATTCTAGACCATTCCTCTTGATCTATTATTTACAATTCCATCAAAATTAATATGTTTCAACCTTATGTGCCAAAGCCAACTTTCTTCTCTCTACATAGTAAAATATTTTTTCCATTCAACTTGTTGAGATGATATATATCATTGTCTATCTTTCTCCCTTCCACAATCAATTATTTAGTGCTTGATTTCTTGATTTCATATCCTTTAGCACTAAAGGATAAATTTTAACCTTTATTACACATCGGAATTACTCTTAAAAGATTATGTTTTATTCCTTCAACATACAAAACATCATGTGTCTTTGTCTTATCACCATGAAGACTCAAAGTACCCTTACCAGTGATTTTGGAAATAAAATTATTTTTAAGTCATAGAACCTCCTTCAAATTTCTTGAAATTCATGAACTTAATTTTATCTCTAGTCATGTGGCTTGAGCATCTGTTGTCTATGATCCATATATTCTTCTCTTTTTGAGCATGTAGAGCAGTTTGAGAAATCATTAATTTCTCTAAATTTCTCTCTTTTGAAACCTTCTTCCAAACTTTATCTAATTCATGGCTTCTATATTATGATCCTTTTCTTCCTATTTCCAGTAGAGGGGGTTCACAAATTTGCTTCTACAATTCCTAGCAATATGTCCAAAATTGTTGCATTTGTAGAAATGATATTAAAATTGAATAGAGGTGTAAATGCATTATTTCTAAAAAAGTTATTTCCTCTTATCAAATGTTTTTTATAGTACATAGCCTTATGACAAAAATATTGCAATTGAAATAGTAACAAAAAAAAAGAATAAATGAACTTGGTGTTATATCCATATCTTCCAGATCTTCTACTCTTCATCTAAACTTGAACAAGGCCATCATTCTATGTATTTATTTCACCACTTTCAATAGATCTTTTAGAATTTGTACTTCCATAACCAGTTACTTCTATACATGCCTTAATAGGCTTCACAAATTATTGTTTTACCTTATTCTTCTAGACATAAAACCCAATTCAAGTTTTGACATTTAGAGATCTCTAACATCCTAATAGATGATCTAGAGTCGTAGTAATCTTTCCAAAATTCATTTTCAGCCACTGATTCACTTTAGCAACCTCTTTTACTATCATCACAACTTTTGCTTCAATCTTCTCATAGTCCTTGTCTCTTGACATCAATTTTTTGGTTAGAACTTCTTCAATCCTTTTTTCTTCTTCTTCTTGGATCTTTAGTTTAACAATCATCTTCTTTGATTTCTCTAGATCCAGAGATGCCTTTTATTTATCCTTCACTTCTTCTTTAATTATATTATTCAATATCTTAATCTCTTTTCCAACACATAAATTCTTCCACATGATCTAATTCATCTTCATTGTTTCAAAAACAACTTCTACATCTTCCTCGATAATTTCAAAATCCATATATACGACCTTTTATTTTCATCTCCAGAGATTTGTTCATGTTCTAAATTAGTAGAGTATCTTCATCATTAGTGTAGAAACTATTTTGTTTCCTCTAAAATTTATTCCTTCTTTCAAATGATTTATTTACATACTTTCTTAGCATTGTTAGAATCCTTATGGGGGCACTTATCCATAAAATGTCCCAATTCACCCCAATTAAAACACTTGAAAGTAATTTTCCTTTATACTTACTGGAGCCTATTTGTAGCTTTCTGATAAAATTGGCTTCCTCCAAATCTGATCCAATATCAAAATCTGGATCAACTTGCTTCTTAAATACTCTAAATGCTACCTCTTTTCTTATAGAATCCTCACTTTCAAATCTCATTTCAAAAGCAGTTAGAATTCCATGCAGTTCAGTCATCTTCAAAACATTCAGATCATTAGCTTCTTCAATTGTAGACTTTAGAATCAAACTTC
Organism: Sequoiadendron giganteum; assembly: GCA_007115665.2. Taxonomy (NCBI): domain Eukaryota; kingdom Viridiplantae; phylum Streptophyta; class Pinopsida; order Cupressales; family Cupressaceae; genus Sequoiadendron; species Sequoiadendron giganteum. The sequence goes on from CM021101.1 coordinate 35,054,178, forward strand.
CTAGGAAGAGATATGCATATCTTTTTCACAACATTCTTTTATTTTAATTCCTTACCGAGACCTCAGATAGAGTTTACAACTTCATCAACTTGGCATAAGAATGTGCCAATATTTTTATCTTCTTTCATCTTCAAGATTTCAAAATGAGGTCTATGAGTTTGTATATTTTCTTCTTTGAATTTATCATCACCTTCATATATGGTATGCAATTTTTCTCATATTCCCCTTGCTATTTTTCACTAAATCACTTTCACAAATTCAAAGTTAGTAAATCCACATAAACTAGCATTCCTTGTCTTAGCATTATTTTTGCAAGCCCTTTTTTTGGCCTGATTCCTAGGAGGTTTTTCAAGAATCTCATATCCCTCTAATGATGAAATCCAGATATCAAGTCCTAGAGCCATCAAGTAGGACTCCATCCTAACTTTCCAAAATGAAAAATTGGATCCATCAAAGAGTGGTTCTTTGTTTACAAATAATCCTTCCTAAGTAACTAAGTGTTTCATCTCAAAACTACCTTATTCTATTAGGATTCTTCTAAGGAACCTATCTTTGATACCAATTGAAGGGCACATAATCTACTAAGAGGGGCGTGAATCAATAGATAAAAATTGTTTAAAAATCTTGACTCAAATACACATATCAAAAATGAAACTTGAATCAAAGTAGCTAATAATGATCAAGGAGCAACATAAGCACACACATCTACACATAAGAACACTAGATATACATAGAGACCCAATATGGGGAAACCAAAATAAGAGTAGTTTCTTGGATCTACTATCCAAATCTAGCCTCATAAAGAAATTATATATAAGTAAATTTTACAATATGAAGTAGGAACCAACCTGTTAGGGACACCAATCCCCTATTATGTTTCTAGGCACCAACCTACTGGAGACACCAATCCCTAACTGAACTAGTACAAGTAGAACACCAATCCTACTAGATTATATAGATGAATCTTGTAGATCTTCAATTTTAGCCTAAATAATCTCATACAATTCTAGAATGGCTACAAACACTCTTCCACACTTCTTATGATCTTCTGATAATGGTTCACCCTTTGAAATGCAAATCACATTAAATAAATCTAGCTTCACAATCATCTCCTTATATATTAAATTTTTGTGCTTCTTCAAATCATGTTGTGCATCCATAATATTGATAAATATATAAATGATATTTTATTAACACTCCTATATTATCTAGGGGTCCATAAATAAATAGGATGACATAAGGTAGAAAAGGTTGACCTAAATTCAAATTTTATGCAACGTGTAATAGGTCGATCCAAAATCAAATTTTGGTGCCGCCAAAGAACATCACGTCGTGTGCTACCACATGAACCTTAACTAGGTCCTATCTTGAAATCACACACAAGATTTGAATTACAGATGCTACTAGTCATTACCACACAAAACCTTAAACTCCAATTAGTTGACAAATAGGCACATAGAATATTTTTTCACTTCAATATTTTTGCATGTTGAATATATCCTCTGAAAACTTAGGAATATGATATAACTAGTGTATACATAATATCCTCTGAAACCACAGAGAAAAACTACAATTGGCTAGGGCTATAATTGTATTTCTAGAGAAATCTCTCTACCCTGGGAATTAAGTTGAAACATTCCATTACAGACTTCTGGGTTGCCTCTATCATAGTGAATAGATGAATGCATGATATATCAAGCATACATAAGTCACACATTATTTTTGAACTATAACTAGTAACATATATTTTTGTAAATATTTGTGACTCAAAATGACAAGGGGAATATAATGATAATTCATGTACTACTTAGCCTTATACCCTTGACACAATGAACTCCTTTGACATCAATGACAACCTTTGCTTAGCATAGTTAAAAGCTAAGAGATTTTCAACCTTATTATTATATTCTTGGTACCTTGCATCTATGACATCTCTTATTTCTTTAGTAAAATTATTTAGGTTAGTATCCAATTTAAATAATTCATCAATTAAATTTTTGAGGAGAGTTGACTCTAGCTTGCCATATTTGTAAATAAAATATGAAAGTGGGGGAATGATTCTTCCAAATTCAGCCTTCCAAATATCCAAAGTCTTGATTGATTATAAATCATCCATTATCTTAGGCATTATTCCTTCTATGGTCCTTCAAACATCTTCAACTTTGACTTGAACTATATGTCCAGTTTTGTCTAAAAAGTATAAATTTTCCCTAATAATTAAATTTGTTCAAGAACTTGGGCCAATTTCTTAGGGCCGCTCCCATCAAAGCTTTCCATACTCATAATTTATTTTATTAAAATGGATCTAAGACTCCACTTACTCAAAACCTCTTAGAAACTATTTTGAATTTCCTTATTCTTAGCATAATCCTTATTCAATCCATCAAAATCACTACAAGCTCCTTCAATTTTCAACAACACACATGATAGTATATTGCCTAAAATATCATCAATGATATCTATGGTAACCTTATTAGCCTCGTTCTTGGCTTTCTTTTAATTCTCCCTTTTGTTCTTTATCTCCTCCTTCAATTGTTTGATCCTTAAAGATATAGTCTCTCTATCTTGAGTTGAGAACTCACTTGATGTAGATTGAGGAGGTGCTAGTCCTAAAATTTGTGGAGCTCCAACCTATGGTGGTGGAAGCTTGAAAACCACTTTATTGTACTCCTACAATTTTACATGCTGAGCATGTAATCCATCATATTCTTCTTCTTACCTTTTGACAGTCTTTGCACTAAACATGACAATGCACACCACTAATTGTGTTTCTTATGGTGTTGTGGCATTTGAAATTATCTTTATAATCACATTCACTATTATTTACTCATTTCTATTGATCATTCTTATCTTATTTGTTATAGGGACCATTTCCCATATGGCCAATGTTTGCAAGTTAGGGCTAAAGCTAGATCTAAAATAGACTTATCATGTTTTCTCATTAGATGCAAAGGACCCTTCATCTTGACAACCAATTGTATCAAGTGTTATAGATGAACTAGGATCCCATCCAGGTAATAAAATAATGCCTCTTTCTTTCACCAATCTCCTTCCTTCTTCAAGGGTAATATTTGAAGCATCAAAATCCATTTCTTGGATAATTTATTGAGTGACCTCTTCAAGCCTTGAAGGGTCAACTCCCTATTGAAAGGTTTGTGCCCTTGGTCTCCTTGGTTGTTCAACACAATGCTCAAGATTCATGACATGGTTTAACTACCTCCCATGGATCTTAACTTTGGCTTGTATCGAGCATTGACAAGTCGATCTTTTGGTGCAATGACAAGGCCAACAATTGGTATCCGAGCTGGTCATGGGTTTGAATCCCTCACTTTTGTTGGGGGGATTTTTGCAAGGTGTGTGCCCTTGGTCTCCTTGGTTTTTTTATGTGGTGCTTGAGATTCTTGACATGGTTTAACTACCTCTCATGGATCTTAACGTTGAATTGTATCGAGCATTTACAGGTCAATCTTTTGATGCAACGACAAGGCCAACACTCCCTCCTTTTCCTTTTCCATTTTTTTATTGAGCTCTTTCTAGTTAATTTTGATGAAAAAGTCTAAATTACTTTGTGGTGAAAAAAGTTTCACCATCCACAAATTCACTACAGGCTTGCATTCTTACATCATTAGGAACTAAATTTTCATCATACAAACTCAACAACTTACCTATCCTAAGGAACTTGTTTATCCTCTTGATTTATTTAGGGATATGGGAAACATTGGTTAACTTCCTCATCTTCTTTGTTGAACCCTCCTAATTTTTTTCCCTTTCCTCTAGCTATTTATAATATTCAACTAGAGGTTGACCAAGAACTAGCATTGGTTGGCTAGGAGCTGCTTGGGTCAATGATTTTGTAGAATTTTTTTTTTTGTTGAACAAGATGTTCAACTTCCATCATTATTGAATCTTGTCCTACCAATTTCATCATATTTGAAATATTTTCATCCACCAGGGAAACAAACATTATTTCTATTCTTTCCTTAGGATTGGTGCACTTGGAAAATGGACTTACATAAGCCACATTGATTTTTATCTTTTTCTCTCCAATTTGAATCATAAATGTCCAATCCCTTTTCCTTTCTTTCACTTCTTCATTAGTTTTGAGGTTTCTAATCACATCATCAGATGCATAAAAATGATCATAAAATTGGGATCCATCCCTATCCATTTTCATTTTGATAATGTACTCTTTAGGATCACAAGTATTGGCTAAGTCAATCTTCATCCCATAATTTTGCAAGTTTGTAGAGAAGAATTTTGATCTCTCCTTGTTGTTGTGTGGTCTCACAACACACCCCAAGATTGTAAGGCTTGGGGACCCCCTTTTTTTTAACTCTTATGGTACAAGATAGCTAATTGGAAAATCACCAAGAAGAGAAAAAGGGTAAAATAAATCTTTGATTAAAAGAATACTTCGTAATAAAGTGTTTTAGGTATTAAATACTAGGAACTGAGGATGTTTGAAAGACATAAAAGGTAATAAGGATATGAGTTAAGTGTTCCAATCCGATATTTGAAGCCCGAGATAAAAGGAAGTCTGATAAGACCAAAGTCCGGGGAAAGTTCATGGGGAAAGTTGAATACCGGGTACCAACTACCAGGTTGCGATATAAATTGAAGTTCTGAGATTTTGTGATTATCTAATGAGTCTGATAGTCTAATAGTCTGGTATATGTAAAGGATAATCATACAAGAATTTATATGTGCTTGGAAAGCATGTTATTTATGGAAATTTATATAATGAAATTTGAATAATGGTTTTATTTACATGATATGTTTATAAATTTTTTTTTTTTTAGGGGATTTAATGTATGGAATTTGTGATTGGAGGAAATATAGATTGTGATGCAAAGTTTAGGTATAGACGGTCAGGAAAATCAAGTTTGCAAATGGATCTGAAGGTGTTATTAGGTTATGTGAGACATTCTAGAGGCTCATTCTCAAATAATGTTTGTTGCAAAGAAGTGCCAGATACCGAGAACCTGAAACTTTGGAGTTTAAGCATGCAATGGAGAACTGTACTCATTCCAAGAATTATTTACTCTTGGAATGTTCAAACCGAGAAAGAACCTAGAGTGTCAGAATTGAATTTCCACTATATCATTCTAAATGTATGGGAATTTATTACACTCAAATGAGCGGATTGGTTTGGTTCCAAGAAGGAACCCTGATAATAAAAAGATTAAAACCCGAAGAGCTTAAATGAGAAATTGAAGTTAATTTCCAAGGACTTCAATTGTAATTTCCTGGTCAATCACTATCTTCCATGTGCCTTGATATGATTAGTCCCTTATATTCTCTCTCATGTATTTGTCTTATCCTATTTGGGCCTTGTGTTCTATAAAAGGTCAAAGGATTACTTTTTCTTAAGTTAAGTTTAGAATTTGTGGATGTCGGAAGAGCCAGAATTTCTTTAAGTTTTGTTCTTTTTTCCTATTTTCTGAATCATTTTGGTCTAAAAAATTGTATGCACGTAAACATTGATTAATATCAGAGCCAATTTGATAGCTAACTATCTCATGAATCTTTTGTAGTTGGTTTTGTTAGTTTAGCTAAAAAAGCCTATATGTTGTGTTGTTTAAGGGTGCATATAGAAACTACTTGGTGTCCAAATTAAACCCCTCTCTTCAAAAGTTTGCACCATTTTGTATGTAGTTGTGAAGTAATCTAGTGAAGTACAAAGTGGTTTGCTTTGATTTAATTAATTTTTTGGGGAATGCATGGAGAATAACCGAGAGATTTTTTTTGGTGAAAGTGGCAAGCCACTATAATATATTATATAGTTAAATAAGATGTTACAAAATCTAGTTTTGGGGAGCATACCAGTAGGAAAGAACCAGTAAGAAAACCTCTGGTTATAGCTCCGAACATGTAAATATGAGATACTTGCAAGATCCAATTTTATCATTTGTACAAAATATGTTGATAATTCAAAATTCAAAATTTTCCTAAGCTAATACTAAATAAAATCATCTGGAATGATTAATAAAACTCAACCAATCACTCCTATGATTAGTACTAACTATAAATTGTCCCAAAATAATCATTTTCAAAACCCTTACAAAACACATACATCATCGGCCAGAGTCACCCCGATATAGATCATCGACCAAATTCACCTCGACGGTATCCCAAGGCATGCATGGAGAATAACTGAGAGAAATTTTAATTTTAGTATTTTTATGCTTTATTTTAGAATAGATGTTTAAATTCTAAAAAATGTTCCAAAAAATAGATGAATGAATGAAAATTCATTGAAAATATTTCGCTCTATATAAAATTGTTGAATGCTTAAAGATAAATCTACTTAAGTGATAGCAAATGAAGGTGTTGATGTTCATGAAATATTATTTTAAATCTTTCAATTTCATGATACTTTTTCTTGAAATTCAAATTGAAAACTCAGTGTCTAGTAAATATGTCGAAAGAAACAACATATTCCCTTTGAGATGAACAAAAAACTCACATCATACCCTAAAGTGAACCTAGTACAATCATGACTTGATTATCGAAGACTTGGGATTGAACTAAGTCAATCTTTTTGTTTTGTTTAGGCAGATTTCCGATTTGAGATTGTCTTGTTCCATATCTTTCAAGAAGAATAGGCTTCTTTACAGTTTGTCTGTGAGGATTTTTTATTCACTCCTTTGATGCAAGCGAAATTGTCATCAATAGGAACTAGCGCTAGAAGGAGGGCCTATTTTAAAATTTTCTATCTAGTCTAGAGTTTTAAAGATTATAAAGCGAAGTTAAATACAAGCTAGTATTTCAGTATGGAAGTTGAGAAACTCATGAATTTTTTAACCATATTTTATATCCTTTGAGTTTTCTTACTTTTGGTAGAGTCGTTGAATGTAGAATTCATGATACAACTGATCGCGATGAACTTAATTGTGAAACTTTCCTAACTAGGGTAAGCTTGGCTATGTGTAAAGTTATTCCATTAACAAAATAATTTTTAACTGCTAGAAGAAAGGAGCCATTAGAAAAAATTGTGTGCAACCCTAGTAAAACCAAATATATTGAAAAATCAACTAATGTATCAAAACAGTTGGATAACTATAATTATTATAATGAAAATCATAACATGTTATAGGAACATAAATGAGAATGTCGAGATTTTGGAATATTTCATCAGAAACAAGGAAACGACATTGATGATTCATTATTCTCCTTATACATGGAAACCACAAATGAAGAAAAGGGGCAGGAAAATCGAGTGGGAGACGTGTATATTTTATCCCAAACAAAAAAATTTACAAGATAAAAAGCGATTTTTTTTTTCTGATTTAATGCAAGATACAAAATACCATTATTTTACTTTCTCTCTCTCTGATGATAATATAAATTTTGATATATCTTGGTCTAACAAAGTGCAAAGTGAAGACATGAGCCAAGACATGAAAGTTTTTGGAGGGGAAAGTCAAAAAATGGACGCAGTCGTTCATGGAAATAAACAAAGTATGAAAACAAACCATGAACCAGGGCTCAAAAAAGGTAGAGTATGGCCACATCAGACAAAGTGTGTGCAATCAACCTTTAATGAAGTCATTTTTATACATTTGAGCCAAGTCATTGGTAAGTACACCTTTGAATTTATGATTATCAAATGCAAAAAGTTTAAAATAATTCATTATTATAGTAGGATTGTTGAAACTTTTCTAAGTGAATTTAAAGATATGCATGATGTAATTTGTACTAAAATGAATATGAAAATAATCATAGAAATTAGAATTAATTGTTTTGTTAGGGTTAACTGTATGTTAGATTAGATTCCTAGTTAGTTAGGGTTAGTTTTGGTTTGGTTTTCTTTTCTTTGCTTTTGCTTTTGTTCTGTTTTGTTTTGTTTTATTTTTCTTTTTTTTTGTCTAGCCTCCGAATTTGTAAATTTGGCTTAACTTATCTTACATACATGAGAATTAATCTAAAAAACATTTATAAATAGACATAGTGAAATGAGAAATGATAAAGCCATACATAGTAAATACATGCTTTGAAAAGTACTAAAAGCTTCATATATATATATGTATGTATGTGTATATCACATATATATATTAGTATCAAAATTCTTGTTCCAAAAGATCAAAAAATTAAAAAAAATGGTGAGTTAGCCCGAGGTGCTAGTGGTGGTTGTCATTCAGTCAATGTGGGATGCCTCATCTATAAGAGCTAAATATCTAATATAGGCGAGTTCCTGGTGAGTTTCAAATTCTTGAATATGGAGGTTTGAGAGGAAATTTCGAAGAGGAACTACTTCCCCATGCTCCAAGAATCAAGTAATATCATCCATCAAGGGGATTCCAATGGTCAAATGCACCACAAATAAAATAGTGTCCATATTCTCCAATTATTTAGGTCTCACTAACATATGGGCAGTTGAGCAAGCATCTTCCATAGAAAGCCCTATATCTAGAAGAGATGCTACAAAATGAGAAGCCACATAGAAATAAAAGTGAAAGTAGCAGCTGGATTCTACATACTTTTCCTTGAGGACTAAGCACAAATTTGGTATAGTAAAACTAAGAGTCCTAATGAAGAAAACCTTTTCAAGCCTTTGTGATGTGATACTTCCTAAGAAAACATTCTGGCAGAGAGAGCTATGAGAAAAGTGTGGTACATAGTTGCCTCGAGAGAAGTCTCAAAAATTGTAAGCAAGGTGACAACTAGAAAATTGTTTTCAGAATGGAAGATTAAATCAAATTAATTCTTTGCACATTGTTGGTGATAAATTGCTTCAAAGTTGAGTATTATGAAGATTGTGAATCAAGAAATTTGAAGATTTTGAAGTTAATAGTGGTCTTTTCAAATTATTTTTTTGGATGTATTGAATAAGGGTATGTGCAGGATCATCAGGGAAAAAACAGGCCCTTAAGTGGCGATGAAAATTCAAAAAATTAGAGTTAGGCAACTTGATGTAAATTTTTGAATAAGTTATCTATATATTTCAAAAATATGTAAGAATAGAATCTGTAGCAAATTGAATGTAGTTTCTAAACTACTAGGTTTTAAAAAAAAAAAATCTATTTGGTGAAAATTTGAAATTTGAATGCAGTAGTTCTTAAATTTCAAGGAAAAAATAAGAAAAATGGTGTGTATCTGACTACCCTAACCACAATAAAATGATAATATTTTTTTATAATATTTTAGATATAATTAGAGTACTCATGTCTCGATGTGATGCATGTTTTTTTGTAACTTTTTTCCAATTAAATAATTAATTATGAATTTTTTATTACAACAAAAAAAAAACTTGTATGTTTGACCACCTTAACTTGGTCAAAACTTCATGAAATTGATTTTTTTTTAATCCTATAGTATGTGAAGCATAGAATATGACGCATGTTTCGGATTCGAAAAATGTGATACCATTTGAAAGCTATAGATGTTTTTCAATCACCCTATCAATCAAGACTTTAGTTGTAATTCAAATAGAAAATGAATAATAATTATTTATTAAATTCAAAGTAAAGCATAATTTATATTGGTGGAAAGCTGGGAATATCCTTTAAAAACCCTTTTCATTTCATCAATTTTGGGTAAAAAAATTTGCCAAGCACATGGGCCATCATATCACTTACATATCATCACTTTTTGGCCCATCATGATCCTGCACATACCCATAAGTGGAAAGAAATGATACGTGCAAAGTCAGGTCTGTGAATTAAATGAAGAATAATGTGATCATGTTTTGATATAATCATGATAATCTCGATCCATTAATGAGGTGCAACACGACATTGACTATCTAGCCATCAGGATGCACCATGTGCGTCCGATGGCTGGTACCGTATCTACAAATGCTTCCAGTGCATATTTTATATATTATAAATTTAAATTTTAAATGCTATTATTATTGTATTTATTATATAAAATACACATTATTAAATAAAAATATAATATAATATATAATTATGATATTTTTATTTAATAATTGAAGTTTTATTCAATGTTAAAATTTTGTGTTGATAATTGTTTTACTTTAAATAATATTTTAGATTTTATTTTGTATATAGTAAATAGAGAAAAATTCATATAAATAGTACAAATATCTTAATCATTTTATGGAGAATATTTTTTTAATTCAACATATTTGAATATTTATTTACACATAAAATTATTTTTACTTGCTAAATGAATAAATTAATTTTTAATTATACCACATGAAGCATAGATAATACCTTTATTCTATTATACATATACCTACATAATATATTCTACATTTTTTATAATTTTAATCTTAGTAAGTTATTTTTAAATTATAAATACATTTATACTCTATTATGCAAAGTCTAATCATGTACATTAATTAGGTGAACATGAATCAAAAGATTAATTTTGAAAATGTATCATTAGATCCATATTATATAAAAATATATTATGCATTTTATCTAAAATTAGATTTTAGATAATACTTACTATATGCATTATCCATGAATGATGTATCTAGTTAGTTCTTAGGTAAATGTTAAAACTAAGATATCTATTTTTAGAAAGAAAAAAAAATGTAAAAGAGGTTTGATAATCTTTTTGATGCTTGTTTACTTACTATTGTATAGATTATAAAATCTCTTTTACATATTTTTTTCTAAAAGGTTAAAATAATTAATGTACATTATTAGACTTTGCATAATAGGTTATAGATCATAATTACTAAACATAAAAAACCAATTCATAAATAATTCTTATATAAACATTATAAATGATGTAAAATTTTCAAATAAATAATTTTCTTAAAAAATTTGTTTTTATATAATAAATTAATGCAAAATGTCAAAGAAAAACTATTCTTTCCACTTCTTTGAAATAGTATACAAACTTTGTCTATTGATATTATAATAAAAATAAATTTGTAATTAAAAATTATCTTATATTTGTTAATGTTCTTTTTATTTTAAAGAAATTACATTTACCAAAATGTAATCAAGTCTTGATGGTAATGGATTTTGAAAAAACTTCTCCAACATTTTGTTATTTCAAGTGCTTTTTTTTAATGAAAACTTAAGTAACGATTAAGTTTTCATTCCATTCTTATCATGAAAGAACCTATAAAAAATTATTGCACCTTTGTTCCTAAAAGAATTTGGTAGGTTTTTAAAACTATCAATCCATGGAATGATTTTATGAATAAGTTTTATATAAACCAAAATCCTCTTTTATGGTCTCCTTTTATCACTTAATAGGGTTAATCCCTTGTCAAAATTTTATGGGCTTATACTTAAAAAATTTATAAGGACAAAATGCATAGTCTTTTATAAATTTTTAAACCATAAGTGTAGAATTTTTTTACAAATCATGATTTTACATCATCTAAAAAATTATTATACAATTGGTAATATATATTTAAATATTTAAATTAAGAATTCTAGTATATTATATTATTTTTTATTTTTTAGTATTATTAGATCATTAAAATTGGTAATTTAAATATTTAAATGTATTTTACCAATTGTTTAATAATTTGTCACATGATGATTTGTAAAATTATCTAAAGTAGATATTAAAAATATTTGATAAAAGTTATCAATCTAAAATAGATTTTTAATAGTTTAATATTTTTGTCAACCTTTAATTTATTAAAATAATAAAAAACAATTTCAATAAATAGAAAAATTAAAATATAAATAAATTATTATGAAATAACTAATTATTATTTAGCTATATATCATAACTATATTTCTCATCATAAATTTACCTATAATATATAGTTAACTATTTATCATAACTATATTTCTTCACATTTACTATAGTCGTGACTCTCACACTGACTTCTTTTACTCAGAACTATACTTTTTTTTGTTTGTTAGCCTATAAAAACCTTTGACAATCAAAAGTGCATAGTAGCAAATATGTAATTAACCATGTTTGCATGGAAGTGTGATAGTAGCAAAACGACGACACCAGAATGATTAGTCTCAAAAATACTAGCAGAGTTAGTAGGTACAACCATTAGAATTTATCGAAAGGGTGGTAGCTAATGTTTCTAAATTTATATTTAATTTGGTGATTAAATTGTTTGTTGCTAAATTTTAATTTATCTATATCTTTTATCACATAACAATTTGTAGTTAGCTAGGATTTGGCATACGGTGGTAAAACTTAGCTGGAAATACACACCAACAGGGAATATTTTAAGTGAATTTTTAGGAAATGGTGAATTGATGAAGGGATTTGCATTGAATGAAAAATCAAAAGGTAGCCTTTGCTATCACTACAATTCCCAACCTAATAGTAGGCTTCATTGCCTGCAAGTTGAAAAATGAGCTATTATTGAAATATCAAAAGTTAAAAATGAGTTATCATTATTATATCTATAAAAAAGAGAGAAAATCAACTCTTAAGACTATCCAAATAACTTTACCGGGGCTATAGACATCTGGCTGGCAGTAGAGCTATGTTTGGGGGAATTATAGGGATAACCTTGTCGAGGTCATGGATGCCTGATTGGCAGCAAGGCTCTATCCCTGGTCGGCTTTGGAGGATTACTATATTATGTAGTTCAATGTAATGAACTAATTTTTTTACTAAATTCAAAAAATTGGAATTAATTAGAGCACAAACAAATGTTTTTGGGGGGTTTTACTTTTTATGCCAAAATATAGTTAAAGGTAAAGCTTATTGTTTTAAAATATGTATAAATTCTGATTTACAATTAGTGATTTAATTTCTAATTTTGTTTAAATTTGGTTTTATTAGTTGCAAGTTGTTGTGTGGTCTCACAACACACCCCAAGATTATAAGGGTTGGGGAGCCCAATTTTTTTTTAAAAAACTTTTATGGTATGAGTTAGTTAATTGGAAGATCATCGAGAAGAGAAAAGGGGTAAAATAAATCTTTGATTAAAATAATACTTCGTAATAAAGTGTTTCAAGTATTAAATACTAGGAACCGAAGATGTCTGAAAGGCGAAAAAGGAAATAAAAATATGAGCTAAGAGTTTCAGTTTGATATTTGAAGCTCGGGACAGAAGGACATCCGGTAAGACTAAAGTCCAAGGAAAGTTCATGGGTAAAGTTGAATATCGAGTACCAAGTATCAGGTTGCGATATAAAGTGAATTTATGATATTTTGTGATTATCTAATGAGTCTGATAGTCTGGTAGTCAGGTATATGTAAAGGATAATCATACAAGAGTTTATATGTGCTTGGAAAGCATGCTATTTATAGAAATTTATATTATGGCATTTGAATAATGGTTTTATTTATATGAGATGTTTATAAATTATTTTTTTAAGGGATTTAATGTATGGAATTTGTGATTGCAGGAAATACAGATTGTGATACAAATTTTGGGTATGGACGGTCAGGAAAATAAAGTTTGCAAATGGATCCGATGGTGTTACTAGGTTCAGTGATAAACTTTAGAGGCTTATGCTCGAATAAATTTTGTTGCAAAGAATTGCTAGATACTGGGAACCCAAAACTCTGGAGTTTAAGCATGTAGCAGAGAAGTGTACGCATTTCATGAATTATTTATTCCTAGAATGTAGAAATCGAGAAAGAACCTAGAGTGTAGGAATTTAATTTCCACCAGATCATTCTAAATATATGGGAATTTCTTACACTCAAATGAGCAGATTGGTTTGGTTCCAAGAAGGAACCCTGATAGTAAAAAGATTAAAACCCAAAGAGCTTAAATGAGCAATTGAAGTTAATTTCCAAGTACTTCAATTGTAATTTCCTAGTCAATCACTATCTTCCACGCACCTTGATATGACTAGTCCCTTAGATTCTCTCTCATGTATTTGTCTATCTTGTTTGTGACTTGTTTTCTATAAAAGGCTAGAGGATTTTTTTTTTTTTAAAGTTTAGAATTTGTGGATGTTGAAAGAGACAAAACTTCTCTAGGTCTAAAAACTTGTATGTACATAGACATTGATTAATATTAGAGCCAATTTGATACCCACCTATCTCATGAATCTTTTGTAGCTAGTTTTTTTTTATTTCAGCCGAACAAGCCTGTATGCTATGCCATTTAAGGGTGCATATAGAAACTACTGTGTCCAAACTAAACCCCTCTCTTTAAAAGTGCACACCATTTTGTATGTAGTTGTGAAGTAATCTGGTGAAGTATAAAGTGGTTTACTTTGATTTAATTAATTCTTTGGGGCATGCATGGAGAATAACCAAGATAAATTTTAATTTTAGTATTTTTAGGATTTATTTTAGAATAGATGTTTAAATTCTGAAAATGTTCAAAAAAATAGATGAATGAATGGAGATTTATTAAAAATATTTCGTTCTATATAAAATTGTTGAATGCTTAAAGCTAAATCTACTTAAGTGATATCAAATGAAGGTGTTGATGTTCATGAAATATTATTTTAAATCTTTCAATTTCATGATACTTGTTCTCAAAATTCAAATTGAAAACTCAATGTCTACCAAATATGTCAAAAGAAACAACATATTCCCTTTGAGATTAACAGAAAACTCACATCATACCCTAAAGTGAACCTAGTACAATCATGACCTGATTATCGAAGACTTGGGATTGAAATGATTCAATATTTTTGTTCTGTTTAGGTAGATTTCCTCTTTTAGATTGTCTTGTTCCATATCTTTCAAGAAGAATAGGCTTCTTTAGGGTTTGTCTGTGAAGATTTTTTATTCACTCTTGTGATGTGAGTGAAATCATCATCAACACTTGTCAGTGATGATGAAGTGGGATAATATCATGCAACTAGGGATAAATGATCCCTTCCCTTCATAGCCAATTTGAAATTAGCTTTATCATATTCATTTAGTTGCCACATAATTTCCATGAATTCTAAACTATTTGTTACAAATATTGGGAGGAAATGGGGCTGCAATAGTGAACCATCTATTCTAAAAATTATGTAGTTGGTGTGTAAGTAACATTCTCCCTATTTGTGATTGATTTTTAATTTAGGGTCATATTAGTGTGTCCTTGCCAATTTCATGATGTCCATATAAATCCTTTTTTGTAGTTTTCAGCCAAGATTATCCAACACATCCAACACAAAAGTATTCTCAAAAATTTAAAAAAATGGAGGTATTGCAATGTTGGTCCCACAAGTGTGTCCATATTTGGACAGTAAAATTTCTTCCTTTTGCATCATGGTTCTATAAATCCAAGAGTTTCTACCACACCTTAGATCCAATATATAAGATCATGTGCATCAATAGGGAGTACCATCTGAAATGTAGACCAACCATTGGGTTGTTCAAGTTTGTTAGCAGCCGGTGGATCCCTTTATAAATGAAAGAAACATAGCCAAATCTTATGTTAACATCTCTATGTTGAATGTTAGCTACTAACATCATCATGTAGATAGGCCATCTTAATCTTGTAGTCCTCTCCTAGGACTTGACACAAGGCAAAGTAGGTGTTGACAAAATAATCCTCAAAAATATCAAAACTAAAAGGATCAATCTCATTTTGAGAAAATCTAATTAGTCTTCAGTCATAATCCCTTCTTGTATGCTTATCTTTCTCATATTCATTGTAGAGAGAACCAAAGTCAATTATGACATTGGTAGAGGGATTCAAGTCAAAAGTTTCAATAATTTTCTCCCTTGAGATTTTTAATAGAGGAGCACCTTGTTGGCTTCTAATCACTCTATCCCTATCATCATACCCTCACGTCAAAGCTCTAACTAGGTAATTATTTACAAATACATTGAGAACCACTAATTTCCCCAAGTATAAAGTTCATAGGTTGGACATTGGCCTATGTGAATTTTATTTTTTGTATATGTATTTAAATAATTTCCACCCATGGATAGGGATAACAACATCCCCATTTTTCTTAGCTAGGTCTTGCAATTTGTCATTCAACACCTCTATGCCTTGGTCATGTTTTTCCTGTTTGGTTTGTTGGAGTACAAAAAAAATTGAGAGGGGGGTGAATCATTGTTTTCATAACCAAATTCAATTCAATTTTTTTCAAAATATATAACTTCTTTGTAATCATGGAATATTCAATTTCAAGATTGTATTCAAAAGTGATAGTGAATATCAGATCCTTAAACCACTTGAAAAACTCAAATGTTGCAAAGTACATAAAGGAAGTTGCAAGACTAAATTGCATGAATCATGATAACCACAAGGATCACAAAAGAATCATAATATAGTATTTTCATGAGTGGAAAACCATCATAGGGATAAAAACCCATTCGAGAAAATGCCTCACTAGCTTAATAAAAACACACTGATTACAGAGCCTTACTAGCTATTTTTTGTGCCTCATTGGCTACAAAAGTATACCTCATTGACATGTTTAATGTTGGTACAACCGCACTAGATTTTCAAGTTAACAACTACATCACTAACATAATGATGTCTCATTGACAAAGGAACCTCACTAGCAAACACAACTTCCATATCAAGATAAAGAGTAAAATACAAAGGGTCTCTTTTTTTTCTTTGAAGCACATGGTAACTTTCTACCTTAATACATTTTGTGTCCTATAGGCCTAATTATATTTGAAACCTAGCAAACATAAAATATATTAAATTTTCTTTGCACTATCTTTTTTTGTACAACCTTTCTTAAAAGGAAGTGTAGTTTACAATCCAACTACAACCAACATTTTAAAACACTCATTTCCATGATACTATGGTTTCAAAAGAAACCACTACATACAAACACAATGATCATACAATCAAAATAGATGTATTTTCAAACTCAATCTTTCAATAACATTGATATGTCATACATAAGAAAATATAAACCAAGCTATCAATAACCTAATCAAGCACATTAGAGCCATACCACTGCTGATAATTGAATGAGGATCTCAAAAAAATACAACTACTCATAACCACCACAAGTTTGTTGTAGTCAAATCCTTGAAACATTTCATTGCATATCATAAAATAAAACCCTAAGTTCACTGCTACATAACCAAGTTCACAACTTTGCATAATACACGGTATGCATTGTTTTCCACATTATACAATGTTTCCTTATTGAACCAGTATGCCCAAAGGGCTGGTGAAAAAAATGTTATAATCTACCTTCAAATATTTCTTCAAGCACCTATGACTTGATAGGAAAGTTACCAATTGAAACAACCTAAATTTATTCCTTTTATCACTTTGCATATTAAAACCACAAATACCATTGTGTATGACTTTGATGAACATAGTTTCCTTAGTAGAATGATAATGATAACCAAATATTAAATATCAACCAAAACCAAGTCAAACTTCTCATAATATCTTCCATGAAGAACATCAAAGGCATAATGAACATGAACCTTGAAGACCACCTTTAGATATATGTATCTTGTCAAAAAGTAAACCAAGACAAGTAAAAAAAAAAGATTAAGGTATTATTGACATCAATGAAGCAATGATAAAATAACTATGCACCGAATGATAAAAATAAAATAACTATGCACTCAATGATAAAATAACTTTGCACCAACAATAACAGATGCCACCAACCTAATTCATTCAAAAAGTAATCTTTCCACCTTTGACATCAATGAAAAACAATGTTGACAAAATCCCCTTTTGGCATTGATGTCAACTTACCAAATTTTGCATCCTTATATTCTCCATTGGTTCTCCCCCTTTTAAAAAAATGAGAAAAAGATACTTACTCTCCCTGATTGAAAGAAGATTTCATTTACTATGCATACCAATTCTCCCCAAAGAAATTGAATGCAATCTTCCTAGCACCGAAAGTGACTACACATAGCACTCCAAAACATAATATAAAATTTTGTCTCCAAATGTAAACATCACTATCAAAACTATTAAATAAGTAAGGATAGCTTCAGTGCATAAACCAATTGTCAAGATTACAAACTGAAACCAATTACCAAATGCAATCACCAAGGTAAAAAATAGTGGCTCCTTACTATCAAAAGCACTATCAAACAAAAATTTGCATGAAAAAAATATGCATAGTTCAATGTCACCTGTGTGTGCACTATTAGAAATATTCCCCTTTTATCAATATAAACATATCACTATCACAAAAGAAAGTAATTATCAAAGCAAGAGAAAACTAATGTACCAAAGCAAAGAATGAGTAATAGAGATCTTGTTTAAAGTATGAATAGCTACAAAGTGGAGAATTGACATTGATGACCCTAAAAAAGGTTGTAAAAGAGTAATTTTTGGATTCAATTCTAGAGTGGTTACTCCATTCTATTATGTTATAGCTCTTGCAGCTTCAAATATATGAAAATTTGTGCTTTGTGGTGCAAGCACCCTTCCAAATAATCTTAGAATGTTCAACCGCCTATTTTAAATTTAGATTTGATTCTCATATAACCTAGTTGGTGTAATGAATCAAGACATTGAGCTAAATATGAGAAAACTATTATTCTGGTTAGAGAAACGAAAAATATTTCTTACAACCAAGTAGTCATTTTGTTGAATTTGGTGAAGCATGGCTAGTGCATGAAATTGTACAAGAGCAGACTGGGTCTGAAATACTTCTTGGACCTCACTACTCCAACATTTAACAATATCTGGAGTGGTTTGAATCAAGTGAATTCCATTCACAAGAGCAACACTAGCTACAACAAGATTTTTATCAATAATGCCTTGTTTTAGATATCTCTCAATTTGACACAACAATGTGACATATATGATTCTGCATTAAAATCATTTTACATTAGCGATGTACATAGTTGTGTTGCTATTCATGTATTTCATTAATGATCTTGTAACAATAATAATCTTATCGGAAGAAAGAGAAAGCTCCTTGATGATCAAATAAACCATTCTTTTCAAACTAGTATTCTTGGACTAGAAGAGCTTGGTGACAAAAAGAAAAGTTATGTAGCTTCAATCTTTGTAAAGGTCTCTCCTTGGTTGTTCAAATACAAAAGCTTGGTGATGATTTGATTACTATTATTATCAAAAAAATTGAAAACCTAATGATAAATCCAACACTTATGTTCATCAGAATGAATGCATAACATGTCATGCCAAATTTGCATTATCTAGGAAATGCTACAACTGCAAACTTTTGAACAACGTCTAGTGCCCAGTTGAGGATATTTTAACACTAAAAATTCATCATCTCTCATGTCATTTGTCTTAATAGAGAATGGAGAAAGCACCATGTTTCTTTCAGCGCACTACTAATGACAAATAGAATCCTCTGCTTGCTTTACTTTGCCCTTCTCCCAAATAATAGTATAGTTTTCCTCTGCTAGACTGGGGGATTGCTATTCTTCAACTCTTATTAACTCGTAGTTCACATAAACCCTAATTATATCTTTTTAATTGGAATTTTGTACAAAAAACCAAATTTTAGCAAGCATTCGACACCTTGTTCTTATATATTATAGATACTTCTTTCTCTTCTCCTTCAAATTTGTCATACTAGATTGTAGGTTATGTCAATTCAAATATTTTCACAAAAATACTTATCAAACATATGACACTTATTGGAGGATATTGTGATACATATTTTGAGGCTTCTATACTCACTATTAGTACAACACAATACTAATATTATAATATTCCAAGCTCATTGTGATTCATCATGGTCAAATTCCCATGTTCAATCAAGTATCTCAACCAAAATTATGAGCATACCATTCTTGCATCACTGTTACGTTGTTGAACTATACTTGATCATCAAGCAAGTCACTTAGTAAATCCACTATCCATGTAAGTCAATACATCAATTAAGTGAAGATAAAGTTCAGGAAAGCCAATAAGCAGACTACACTATTATTAGTCAAGATGCACCAAGGATGTAATTACTATCTTTAAGGTATTGAAACAATAGTGTTGTACTCGTGGCATCTCATGATAACACTTTTGTGATCAAATGACATCACCAAATCATGCACATTCAAACACTGCCACTATACATTATAACTAGACAACTAAATGCATAGAAGAGAAGGATTGATCCATTTACCAATCATAGTTACTGCACCATACATATTGGCCACTTTCATTACATAACTCCATTTGTATCTCACCATAGAAGACTCATACCAAACCATGCTATTAAGAAAATTTCCACTGATTTATTAGCATGATATTTGTAGTATCATTCATTGCTTGAGCATGCAACTAAAAAATTTAGCTAACCATCATTAAAGCCACAACCAAAACCCTAGTACACCTTCCATATCTCATTAATATTCATTTTCATCAAAGCATAAATGATTTCACCTTCCATATCAATATCATATTCATTTTCATCAAACTCTTGTTCAAAATCACTCACTAAGTGATCTCCTTTATCTACACTCTTCACTACAAAATCATCTTTTGTACTAGGTTTAAGTGGTTATTTTTTTAGAATTTTGTTGGGTATCTCATTTTCCATTTCTTTCTTTTTTCCATAATCTGTACTCCACTACCAAGAATCCCTTAAGTTGGTTAGACTTATGCAAGGGTATGGATCTGATACCACTTATTGGAGTAAAGAGGGGGGGTTGACTCAATGCTTTCATAACCAAATTCAATTCAATTATTTTAAAAATACATAACTTATTTGTAATCATGGAATGTTCAATTTCAAGAATGTATTCAAAGTGATAGTCAATATCAGATCCTTAAACCATATGAAAATCTCAAATGTTGCAAAGTACATAAAGGAAGTTTCAAAACTAAATTTCATGAATCATGATAACCAAAAGGATCACAAAAGAGCCATAAAAAAAAAAAATTATGAGTGGAAAACCCTCATAGGGATAAAAAACCACTTAGGAAAATGCCTCACTGGCTACTTTTTGTGCCTCGTTGGCAAATCCTCATTGGCTACAAAAATATGCCTCACTGGAATGTTTAATGTTTCTACATCCCCACCAGATTTTCAAGTTAACAACTGCCCCACTTGCATAATGATGTCTCACTAACAAATGAACCTCACTAGTTACAAATATGCCTCATTGGCAAACACAACTTCCATATCAAGATAAAGAGTAAAATACAAACGGTCTCTCTATTTCTCTAAAGCACATGACAACTTTTTGCCTTAACACTTTTTGTGCCCTATAGGCTTAATTATATTTGAAACCTAGAAAACACAAAATATATTAACTTTTCTTTGCACTATCCTTTTGTGTACAACCTTTCTTAAAAAAAAAATATCATTTTACAATCCAACTACAACCAACATTTTCAAATGCTCATTTCCATGATACTAGTGTTTTGAAAGAAACCACTACATATAGACATAATGATCATACAATCAAAACAACTATATTTTCAAACTCAAAATTTCAACAACATTGATATGTTGTGCACAAGCAAATATTTAAACCAAGCTATCAATAACCTGATCACGCACATTAGAGCCATACTACTGCTGATAACTGAATGAGGAGCTTGAAAAACTGTAAATCTTAGCTGAAGAATCATCAAAACTACAACTTCTCATAACCACCACAAGTTTTCTACTTTCAAATCCTTGAAACATGTCATTGCATATCATAAAATAAAACCCTAAGTTCGTTGCTAGATAACCAAGTTCACAACTTTGCATAATACCTAATATACATTGTTTTCTACATTATACAATGTTTCCTTGCTGAACTAATATGGCCTAGAAAAGGTTGGTGAAAACAACATTATAATTTGCCTTCAAACCTTTCTGCAAGCACCCGCGACTTGCTAGGTAGGTTACCAATTGAAACAACCTAAATTTATGCCTTTTATCACTTTGCATATTAAAACCACAAATACCATTGTGTATGACTTTGATGAACATAGCTACCTTAGTAGAATGACAATGATAACCAAATGTCATCAAATATCCACCAACATTATAAGCCTTTCAAATCGACTAGAATCAAGGCATATTTCTCACAATATCTTCCATGAAGAACATCAAAGGAAAAATGAACATGATGCCAATACCAAACCAACCAATAATGACATGAACCACAAAGACCACCTTTAGATATATGTATCATGTCAAACACAAACCAAGATATGTAAAAACAAAGATTAAGGTATTATTGACATCAATGAAGCGATGATAAAATAACTATGCACCCAATGATAAAACTAATATAACTTTGCACCAACACCAAAAGATGCCACCAACTTGATCCATTCAACAAATAATATTTCCACCTTTGGCATCAATGACAAACAATTCCAACATGGTTAAACAAGGCAATTGTTTCATGAGGTCATCCTCCATGAAGCTCTTTGTACCCTTAGTTTTGACACTTGATTCAATCATTTTTATAAGGTTTAATTTAAAATAGGGTTTATGGTTTAACCTCTAAAAAACCTAGGGTTTTTATGCTTTATTTTCAAAAATTTAAATAAACAACCCTAAAAAATCCTCTTCTACACAATTACTTCAACAATTTCGACAAATTTTGTAATTGCAAATGGATAGATGACTTAATCCAAGAAATTGTTGGTGTAGACATTGAAAAATGTCCTAGGCCTATGAGCACCATTTTTTATCAACTTCCCTTCTTCCTTGCATAATTGAATAATTTTAATTATTTGATTTTTTTTAAAGTCACACTCTTCTATTAATTAAATAATTATAATTATTTAATTAACTCATCACTCCTTTAGTATTCTTTCACTTAATTAATTAAATAAATATTTATTTAATTGTGTCACTAATATCCTTTTTCTCTCTATAATTAAATAAATTCCCATTTATTTAATTATTTAGACAGTATCACCCTAGTACCAACTACAACTACCCCATAGAATTTTAGGGCAATTGGTGAACTCATGAGCTTTCCACATATATAGTAGGGGTTCCACCTTCTATAGTGAACCTAAAGTATTCCCTCAGTGGGGTTGTATGTATCCCAACTGTTTATTTGTTTCTTCCTTCTATAGTTAAATAATTATTTTAATTATTTAGCTATTCATTTAACCCTTCCCTCCATTATTAAATAATGAATCTAATTTAATTATTTAATATGCCATCCCATTTCCTCCATTTTTAATTAAATGGTCCCTTTAATTATTTTAATTGAATCCCCATTTCCCCTTTTCTTCCATAATTAAATAATCACTTGGATTATTTAATTCCCCATATGCCCACTCAAATTAAATAATATTATTATTTAATTTGCTCCACTTTCCCTCCACTTTCTCTTTTGAATCTCCACCATTGATTGTTTTCAATCTTCTTTTAATCTTGATTGTTTGTCTTTAACAATCCCTAACCCTATACCTCTTTGTGGTGTAATAAACCCCATCCATTGATCTTTGCATCATTTTTGGATTTCAAACTCGATCATCCATTCAAATAGCTTTTCTATAAAATAGAGTTGTCTCCATCATTCCAACCTTACAACCACAAAATCTCCAATATTCTTGCTATCAATGTCACTTGTATACACTTGCATACAACAAAATATGAGGGCAAGATTGTATACACAACAAAATGGAGGAGATGCAAGGAAGATGAATCAAATTTAGCATGAGAAGTTTAGTATTGCTTTGTTGTTGTTTGATTTACATTGCTATTTTTACATTCTTGCTTGGATTTGGGTGTTTTTGGTTTAGATTTTAAGTAGTTGTGGTTGATACTATTGGTCTTTACCTTTTGCATTTGATTTTCATTCTGAGGGGGCATAGGTCTATCCTATCTTTGTCAGGGCACATTGGGGCATATTATGGGGTGAATTTTCTTATTTATTTTTTGATACAACATTCAAACACCTTCACATTATATCAAAGAGGGGAAATGTAGACACTAAAAAATGTCCCAAGCTTACAAGCACCATTTTTCCATCGATTTCCCTCCTTCCTTACATAATTGAATCATTTTAATTATTTAATTATTTTCTAAAGTCATATTCTTCTATTAATTAAATAATTTTAATAATTTAATTAATTAATTTCTTTTTCTTTATTCTTCTTTGATTAATTAAATGAATTAAATATTTATTTAATTACATCACTAATATTCGTTCCTCTTTGTATTATTTATTTAATTACTTGTGCTTTTCTTTTCTTCTATGGTTAAATAATTTTTTTAATTATTTAACCATTCATTAAGTTTTTCATCCTTCTATGAGTGTAATAATTATTTCAATTATTTAACTATTCCTTAGCAGCCTTCCCTACATAATCAAATAATTAATCTAATTTAATTATTTAGTAAGTTGTCCACATTTCCTCCATTTTAATTAAATGGTTGTTTTAATCATTTTAATTAATCCCCATTTCCCTTTTTCTTCCATAATTAAATATTCACTTTGATTATTTAATTGCCCATATTCCTACTTAAATTAAATACTCCACTTTCCCTCCACTTTCTCTTTTGAATCTCCACCATTGATCATTTTTTATCTTCTTTTAATCTTGATCATTCATCTTTAATAAGCCCTATCCCTACCTCTTCGTGGTGCAAGCAACCTTGTTTGTTGATCTTTTCATCATTTTGTCTTTCAATCTTGACCGTCTATTCAAATAGTTTTTCTATAAAAGAGAGTTGTCTCCATCATTCCAACCTTGCAACCACAAAATCTCTAATATTAGATTGCTATCACTATCACTTTCATACAAAAAAATCTAAGGGAAAGCTTGTATACCCAACAAAATGGAGGAGATGCAAATAAGATGAATCAACTTTAGCATGGGAATTTTGGGATTTCTTTTTTGTTGTTTTTTTTCTATTGCTATCTATACTTTCTTGCTTGGATTTGGGTCTTTTTGGTTTAGATTTTAAGTAGTTGTGGTTGCTACTATTGGTCTTTACCTTTTGCATTTGATTTTCATTCTAAGGGGGCATAGGTCTATCTTGTCTTCACCAAGGCACTCTAAAGCATATTTTGGGTTGAATTTTATTGTTTATTCCTTGATACAACATTCAAACACCTTCATATTATATAAAAAAAGGAAAAAATGTAGACACTAAAAAATGTCCTAGGCCTGCGAGCACCATTTTTCCATTGATTTCCCTCCTTCCTTTTGAATAATTTTAATTATTTTATTATCTTCTAAAGTCATATTCTTCTATTAATAAAATAATTTTAATAATTTAATTAATTAATTTCCTTTTATTTATTCTTTTTTGATTAATTAAGTAAATTAAATATTTATTTAATTACATCACTAATATCCATTCCTTTGTAATTAAATAAAGTATTATTTACTTAATTACTTGTGCTTTTCTTTTCTTCTATGGTTAAATAATTATTTTAATTATTTAACCATTCATTAAACTTTTCGTCCTTCTATGAGTTAAATAAATATTTCAATTATTTAATTATTTCTTATCACCCTTCTCTTCATAATTAAATAATTAATCTAATTTAATTATTTAATAAGTCGTTCCATTTCTCCATTTTTAATTAAATGGTTGTTTTAATCATTTTAATCAATCCCCATTTCCCCTTTTCCTCTATAATTAAATAATCACTTTGATTATTTAATTGTCCATATGTCCACTCAAATTAAATAATATTATTATTTAATTTTCTCCACTTTTCCTCCACTTTCTCTTTTGAATCTCCACCATTGATTGCTTTTGGTCTTCTTTTAATCTTGATCGTTCATCTTTAATAAGCCCTAACCCTATCTCTTTGTGGTGAAAGCAACCTCATCTATAGATCTTTGCATCATTTTGGCTTTCAATCTTGACCATTCATTCGAATAACTTTTCTATAAAAGAGGATTTTCTCCATCATTCCAACCTTGCAATGACAAAATCTCTAATATTCTTGCAATCACTATCACTTGCATACATTAAAATTTGAGGGAAAGCTTGTATACACAACAAAATGGAGGACATGCAAGGAACATGAATCAACTTTAGCATGGGAAGTTTGGTATTGCTTTGTTGTTGTTTGATTTCCATTGCTATTTGTACTTTCTTGCTTGGATTTGGGTCTTTTTGGTTTAGATTTGAAGTAGTTGTGATTGCTACTATTGCTCTTTACCTTTTGCATTTGATTTACATTCCAAGGGGGCATAGGTCTATCCCATCTTCATGAGGGCACACTGGGGCATATTCTGGGCTGATTTTTCTTGTTTATTCTTTGATACAACATTTACACACCTTCACATTATATAAAAGAGGGAAAATGTAGAAATTGAAAAATGTCCTAGACTTGCAAGCACCATTTTTCCATCAATTTTCCTCCTTCCCTAAATAATTGAATAATTTTAATTATTTGATTATCTTCTAAAGTCATATACTTCTATTAATTAAATAGATTAAATATTTATTGAATTACGTCACCAATATCCCTTCCTCTCTGTAATTAAATAAATTATTATTTATTTAATTACTCGTGCTTCACTTTTCTTCCATGGTTAAATAACTATATTTTAATTATTTAACCATTCATTAACCTTTTCATCCTTTTATGACTTCTATAATTATTTCAATTATTTAACTTTTCCTTATCACCCTTCCCTTCATAATTAAATAATTAATCTAATTTAATTATTTAGTAAGTCATCCCATTTCCTCCATTTTTAATTAAATAGTTTTAATCATTTTAATTAATCCCCATTTCCCCTTTTCTTCCATAATTAAATAATCACCTTGATTATTTAATTGCCCATATACCCACTCAAATTAAATATATTATTTAATTTTCTCCACTTTCTCTTTCGAATCTCCACCATCAAGATCACTTTTGGTCTTCTTTTAATCTTGATCATCCATCTTTAATAAGCCCTAACCCTACCTCTTTGTCATGCAAGCAACCTCATTTGTTGATCTTTGCATCATTTTGGCTTTCGATCTTGATCGTCTATTCAAATAGCTTCTCTATAAAAGAGATTTGTCTCCATTATTCCAACCTTACAACCACAAAATCTCTAATATTCTTGTTATCACTATCATTTGCATATACTTGCATACAACAAAATTTGAGGGCAAGCTTGTATACACAACAAAATGGAGGAGCTGCAAGGAAGATGAATTAACTTTAGCATGGGAAGTTTGGTATTTCTTTTTTGCTGTTTGATTTCCATTGCTATTTATACTTTCTTGCTTGTATTTGCCTCTTTTGTTTAGATTTTAAGTAGTTATGTTTGCTTCTATTGATCTTTACCTTTTGCATTCAATTTCTACCCAGTCCTACGTTGGTGAACCCGACGTGAAGCTAATAAAATTTGAAGAAATATTTGAGTTTTAAAAATTTGTAAGTCCATGCAACACATTTACAAAGAAGTATTATGCAATTATGAGATAGTGCAATGCATTTGATTGATGGAGTGTTGAAAATATAGTATGACACATTTTCTATACAATGAATCAATATCATGTGATAAAGCGCCATATTTGCTAGTTTCAAGGCCAAATTATATTTTTGTAGTTTTTCATCATTTTCTTGGAGTCACGTTTGCATGAGAGTGAGTTGCATTGCATCTACAAGGTAAAATAACACAATTTCCTTCTTTGGTGTGTGGTGAGCAATTGGAGAAGACATGTCTATCAAACTACTAATCCATGGTCTTATAGTATGATTGATTGAAGATATTATCAAAACTACTGACTCATATTTTTGTAGGATTTTATGTGTTTTTAATTTTGCTTAAATAGGAACATCTTGATTTGGTTTAAAATGAATCGGTGTCTTTTGTGTTTGGTGCATTTGCACATTCTATTTTAGAACCCATAAGGTGTTAGTGAGAGTACCCTCTCCCCTCTCCATTCATGGATCTTGGGTGTAAGATAAATAACTATATCTTATTTTCTTTTCGTAGAGGGGATTTCCTTCGAAGAAGTGATCACTCCAAGGGGTACAACCCAAATTGGTTTTTCCCTTGGGTTGCTATATAAATTATTAAGGCGAAATCCAAGGTCTAACTAGCGAGTACCTTGTTGATAGTACCAATCCAAAAGGGGAGATACCCACATTCATGTGAGGTAGTTAGGGCCCTAAGTAGGGTTGATTAAATCCTTAAGTGGCTTGTTTGACACTAGCAAGGCGTTAATTCCCCGAGTAATGACTAGAAACCTTTTTGTAGAATCCACCCTTTTGATTGAGTTTTTGGCATCATTGTCAATGTAGGAGATGCACACCATGCCCCAAAGTTACTCACCATATGGCTCCCTTGAGATGAGATAGAAATCCCTGGCTTATCATAAGTTACATGTAGCTTTTTGGGATGACGGTGATTGAACTTCATCCTTCTAGTCCTAGAGGCCCCTACTTTTCCTCTCTCACAAACACAAGAGTGTATACACCCATTTAGGTGTCCCTACATTTGATTCAAAGGAGATTCCAAGTTGTGGGCTTGAGAGTGTTTCTATTGGCCTTGGACTTAGGATTAAGTTTTTGAACTGTTTTTGATTTATGTTGAGACTAGTGGAAATTGAGCTGAATTTGGCCTATGAACATACACTATTCACATAAAAATTTGACAAGTCAACAACCAATTTTTTTTTTCAGAGTGTTTACTGTGTCTTCAATCACATTTTAAAAATTTCCCAAAATGAAAAATTATTTGAAATAATTCAATTTGAAACCAAGAGACTATGAAATCCATCTATGAAATAGTAAACTGGATTAGTGAGATAGTGAACCACATCAGACAGTGAACCACATTTGTGAGATAATAAACTGTATCTATGAGACAGTGAGCCACAATTGCTAGATCTTAAAATTTTAGGAAAATTTTCATCAAGTCTCAGTCCTATTCACACCTTGATAGTGACCATAATTTTTAATCATAAGACTTGATCAATTAAATCAATTCATTTTATTGCTTTCATCTAGGTTGCCTTGCATTTTTCTTAGCTAGATTTTATTTCCCTTCTTATATTGATTAGTTAGTCGTAGATCATTCTTAGTTATATGCACCTTTTAGATTTTAGAGTAGGAGGCTCACTATACATTTGATCAGTCCATGATCACTTATCTAGGTTGTCTTTGACCTTGTCCTTTTATTTATCAATCATCATCATCATCCAATTTGGGTCTCAAACGTATGTCTTAGTTTAGGCTCTCTTTTTCAAATAATCATTCCTTTATCATTTTTCCTTTTAAGGTCTTAACATTTTGGTTTCTTACCCTGAGCTTCCATAGTTTTTTTTAGCGTCCTTTTCTTAGATCCTAAAGGTGCATGTCTTTAGTCTCATTTGGCATCCCTTGGTCTTAGTTTTGTATCATAACTTTGTTTATAGTCTCATTTAGTCTCATTGCATATCATATCCTTTGGTCATAGAGTCATTATCATCATTTCATTTCAAACCTCGGTCTCAGGTGCATTAGCATTTGGCATCCTTATATCTCCAAAAATCCTAAAAATATAGCATAGTCTCATACCCACCTTGCATTATCACTTTACATTTTCAATCTTTAGGTTGCAAGTCTTATATGGTTCAAACAAGTTCATGAAGTAAAATAAATCATGGATCCCTCAAATGATCCCTTTTTCAATCCCACTAGTGAAATAAACCTTGGGTCAAACTCAAATCCACCTCAAACAACACAAGGGGAAATGGAAGATCCATTTTCAAATCTTATGTTAACTGAGGTCAATAGATTGGAAATGTTCACTAGTCTACCCCTTGGAGTGACAACACATATTGCAACAACTACACACATCCCCAATCCTCCAACATTTGAATCTAAGAGAATACATGCCACATCCCAAGGACCAACCTTTACATTTGGTAGCTCATTTGCTTCATCTTCTAGTTCCTTGGGTATGACTTTTGTGAATCCATTTGGCACTCAAAATGCTTCACCATCAATCAATGCAAGTCAAAATCTACCTAACGAGACAAGAAGGATTCATATTGTCACATCCAAAGTTTCCACCCAAACAGTCAATGCTACACCTAATACCAACATGGCCTTTGGGATAAACTTGGACACCAACCCCCTTCCATCGTAGCAATATGGAACACCAAATGCCAATTTCATACCACAAAATCAAACCAATGGCACGTTTGCACCACACTATCAACAAGGTAATCAAAATCCTTTGCGACAAAGTGCCAATCCAAATCACACATTGGTGTCCAAATCATCATATAACCATTTCAATACTCCTAAACACCAATATTGATCCCCACATGCAAGGTCAACTCAACATGACACCATCCCCGTAGACACTTTGATGCAACAAATGCAAGAAATACAACAACAAATGGTAAGCATACAACTAGGAACAAACAAGAAGAAATATTCTATGGAGGAATTGTATCCTTATCCTTTTTGATACAAGCATATACATGCCAAATTTCCCCCCACATTTCATTTCTCCAAAATTTAACAAGTACAAAGGGAAAGGGGATCTAGTGGAACACATACGAGAGTTTAACATGACATGTATGTATATTGATTTTGATCCCACATATTAGATGAGACTATTTCCATAGGGCCATTCAAGGCAGGCTCTAGAATGGTTTGCACACCTTCCTCCTAGGCTATGAACATGGGGTGAATTGGATGACAAGTTTATTACACACTTTTTGTAAAACATAGAAATTGACATAACCTTGGAAAAATTATGCATGACCAAACAAAAAGAGGGGGAGTCACTCACATCATCTATGAAAGATGGCATAGTATGGCTAGCAAATTCCCTTGTCCCATACCTAAAAATTAGTTGGTTACCATTTTTATAGAATGTATTAACATAGAATTGATGATTAAACTTAAAATTCAATGTTGCACCACCTTTGAAGATGTCATTGAAAAACTAGTCTTTATTGAGAAAGCTCTTGTGGCAAAAGGACTAGTCAAAATTTTCAAAGAAACCCCTAACGCTCCTAGTGGCAAAGGAAAATTTTGGTCTTGAAATAAGAATGTCACCAATGAGAGGGTAGTGGATTCTAAAGTGGTAAAACAAGGCCCTACCCTTCACCTTAAAGGTCCATCCACATAAAATACACTGACACCCAACCATGATCAGACAATGAATGAAGTCCAAAATAATCAACAACGTAAAGGACATCCACACACTAAAAGAACATGCACACCCTTAGGGGAACCGATTGAGTCAATTTTAAGGAAACATTTACAGTCCAACATCACTCAACTTCCCAATATTAAAACAAATGAGCTGACACTAGTTAAACCAAATTAGTGGAATGAAAATGAATTCTATGAACACCATCATGGAAAAGGACACAAAACACCATCATGTTGGACACTCAAGAATCTTATCCAAGATCTTATTGAACAAGGAGATATATCAATACATAATTCACAAGTTAAGACCAATGTTGATCACACCATTATCAAGACTCCCTTACAAGACGATGGGAAAGGGAATGCCTCCAAATCAAGAAACAATAACAATGCTAATTATACCTGTGTTGCGCATGACTATACCATTATTTAAATTTGAGCCCTTGACAATCATGTTCTTAGCATTTCCATTAATAAAATTTCAAAACGTGTCATTACCACCCACAGAGCTAAGGTGAGCCTATAAGGGGCTACCTCTAATCCATATTTTAAAAGTAAATATAAACTTTTGGATCATTTAGGAAAGACTCCTACACAAATATCCATCCTTGAGTTACTTCTCACCTTCCTAGAGCATAAGGCCATTCTATACAAAGCCTCTTAATATATATCTATGCCCACTAACCTAAATGTCAATAAATTTTTCCATGGTAGGATAACTAGCTACCTCCCACCACATCACATTCTCTGAACATGATATTTTCACACATAAAACAATTCATAATGATCCTTTGTACCTAGAATTCTATATTAATAAACATAAAATCAAATGAGTCTTGGTAGACATTGGAGAAGGACTAAATATATGCACACTAAAATTGGTTACTGCATTGGGATTCTTTGAGGCTTGTATAGATGAATCTAAGAAAAATGTTATCAAGGCTTATGATGATGTTGAGCGCTCCTCTAAAGGATTGATCACACTTCCCATGAGGGTTGGGACCGACACTCAAAACACAATATTCCAAGTCATAGATCTAGAATTACCATATAATCTTCTCCTTGGTCACCCATGGATTCATGCCATGAGAGAAATACCTTCCACCTACCATCAATGCCTAAATTTTCCCCACAATGGCATCAAAATTAGCATACCAGGTTATCCTGAACCCTTCCAATATTGCAATTATTTGAGAGGGACTACTAAATTTCAAGTGCCTATTAATCAAGAAGCTTTCTCCTCCACCTCATTACATTATGTTGATCCATCTTCCTTAGTAAAATTATCCACTCTATTCACTACACCTTCTGAACCTAAGGTCCAGATCCATGACATGAGATGTGGAGAGTGTCATATGGATAGTTCATTTTGTACTAGGAAATCATCCACATCACCTAAACTGACATGTGAAATTTTTAATGTTGCTAAGAATATGCTGACTCTTAAGAACAATGTTAAGTCATCTTTACATCTTTGTGAGAATATGCAAACATATGGTCATGATTGGATCAAAATATTTTGGGATCTTGATGATACCTCTGTCTTTACCATATCCGCTCCATCCCAAATTTTGTAGGCCTATGATAACCCCATTCTTGATCATGATATTTTTGATAATCCACCTTTTGATCATGATCCTATTGAGATGTTCAAGATCATCCCTCTCCATCTCATGACTCTTTTCCTTCCACTCCATCTTTTGAACCATCATCCTTCCATTTCGACCATTCCTGGGTTAGGATATGCATCCCATATGGTTGCCTCTACTAAGCCTTCTATCCAACTCATTAAGGATGTGCAAGACTCCTGTGATGTTAAAAGCACCAAAAATAATAGTCACAAAGAATCCATTGAGTGCATCACCAATATTTTTTATGAACCACACATTATTGTCACCACATTTATCTCATCCATTTCATCCACACTCATCCACCTCATAGACATTGATCTACAAGTATCACCTCAAGAAATAACAAGGATATAGCTCAAGAATTAAAGATGAAAGTGCCTTCTTCAAGTGGACAAAATAAAACACAAGAACACAAAGAAAGAAAGATATAGAAAAGTCCTTTAGTCAAAATCAAACACTATTGGACAAGTCAAAGATGAATCTGAAAGTCAATAATAAAAGCGAGAAAAATTGGATCTCCAATTATGCCTCTTCGTTAAAAATAGCTAGGGGCATTTATCAAAGAAAAATATCAAAAGTTAAGCTTATGGATCCCAAGTTTCACTCTGTCTCCCTTGGTTATGTTTCTTGATGGACCCTTGATGATATCCCCTTCACGTACTATATCTCATTGGTTTCCCAAACTCTTTTTGGTGTGAAGCCTAACAAACCATGTAGTGTGTATGTTAGGAATCATACCCAAGATCCTTTCCTTCATCGCATCAATAATTCTTCATTTCCATTATTCACACCCTTCATTGAAATCATATCTTTTCATCTAGCATGGTCATCTAGATATGAGCCTAATTGATTGGGCCCTTACATCATCACATCAACATATGGGTCCATTGCGTATCAACTTTCTACTCCTAAAGGTGAACCATTATCAAAGCCTATCAATAGCATGCACCTTCGCCAATACTATACATAGCTTTTAGAGAATCTCATCAAAGTAAAAAAATACTCAAAATAAAAATATCAAAAATATTGTCACCCTAATGAAAACTTGGCAAACATGCATCTTGGTGACACAATTTTTTTTTTTTTAAATAGTAAAGAGAAATAGTTCGTCCAATAGTGAAAACCACTTTGGTGGTGCTTTGGATAAGTACCACGGTGAAAACCTAGCAAATAGGTTCAATGTGTAGCTATTATTTTCTCTATTGTCTACCATCATTCTATCTAGTTATTTACCCTTGTGTGTATGAATAATGTGAGTACATATGCAAGTAATACAAAACACCAATGAAAAATTATATTAGAGAATTCAAACAATAATCAAATCGAATTGAAACAAATAAAATCTCCAATGGTGTCTCATTGTCCTCTATCTACAAGGATTTTTTAATTCATTTTTCTCTCAGATTGTTTATGCACGTGAATTTCCAAATGACAACCTAAATAATGAGATGCTAGAAATGCAAGAAATATTCCTACATTACATGATTTCTAAAATGTTGTAGATGATTATGTAAAGATTAAGATGCTGCTATGATATTGATAATGAACATGATACAATTAAACTATTGTGATTAAGATGCAGCTAATGGTTATGCCATGATAAATCTATTGTATACTACAATGCTAAAACTAAAATGATAATGTTAAGATGCTAAGATGATAATGCTCTCTAAAATTCTATAGAGTTTAATTATGCTCAACTCTCTTTATATTTGAAACGTTGTAAATGAGGCTTCATTTATAGATTTTTCCAAGGCATAAGCTTAGGTGGCAGGAACCAATGATATGGATTTGATCTAGAGATTGAGCGGTTGAAAGTGAAGAGGTTAGAGAGAATCAAGGAGTGTGTTCCCTTTAGAAGAACAAACTACCAAGTGTGGAGAAGAATCAAATGAAGGTGAAAGACAAGTGTCCCAAATTGGTTATAATTTGTTGAGGATAAATTTCAATTAAATATTAAGAATATTTAATTTCATAAGACACACCAAGATGGTTCCCAAGATGGTTCCAAAAAAGGGGACTTAAGTGGGTAGGGATAACTAGTTTTGGGAATGTGATGAGGTGGAAGATGAGAAGTTAGTAGAAATGTGCCTAAATTCAAATATTAAAATTTAAATTTAATAAGAGGGAGTTAATTAAATAAAAAAAGCTAATTGAATTTGTTTATTTAATTAAGAGATGAAGAAAATGATTTAAGGTAAGAAGAATTAGATAAAAATGAACTATTTATAAGTAGATGAATTAAGATTTATTAATTAATTAACGTGTATTTAATTAATTTCTTCAAACCAAATTTGATTGTATACAACCCCCATCCACCCATCTTTTGATTATCATAATAAACCTTTGTCATCCTTCTGATGGCCTAAGAATCATTGACATTTAGTGTCCTTCGCCTTCCATGACCATCCTTGGCATCCTTGGCATCCATCAATCCCCATGCCCATAATAAGTTGGTCCTATACTTGACTAGGGGAAATTCCTCAACTTACGTCTTAATGGGATCCTAAACATGGTATTAGCTTTTAAACATCAAAAATACAAAAAAAAATCATAAAACATTAAAAATCCAAAAAAAAAATCATAAAACATAAAAAATCCAAAAAAATCATAAAACATCAAAAATCCAAAAAAGAAAACACCAATAACTCTAAAAATAGAGTCAGAGTATGTGTGAGTCCAGCTCTAGTCAAACTATGATGTATTTTCACATGCTATGTAGGCAAGGCCATCTTTCGATGAGCCCTTGAGGCACTAGGTTAGTCCTTGAGGTTTTTCTTTAGTTGAGTCATTTATGATTCACATCAAAATAATGAGTCATCCATGGTCAAATTCAATTGAAATACGATGTATTTGTGTATAACATAGGAAAGGCCATCATTGATGAGCCCCTTAGGGTTTGTCGAGCCTATCTTGGTCTATCATCATTTTTCCTATAATAATTTGTCCCTTGCTAAGGC
Organism: Sequoiadendron giganteum; assembly: GCA_007115665.2. Lineage (NCBI taxonomy): Eukaryota > Viridiplantae > Streptophyta > Pinopsida > Cupressales > Cupressaceae > Sequoiadendron > Sequoiadendron giganteum. The sequence goes on from CM021101.1 coordinate 35,089,534, forward strand.
CAAAACTTTAGACACAAGCAAATATTCAAGCCTAAACTAGATCATGAATCAACATATTAACTATCCAACTAGTCTTCAATCCAAACTGGTCAATTTCCAAATCATCAATACCTATCAAGTAAATGGTCTTATACAAGATGTGGCATTGTTGAAAATAGACTCGACGTATTATATGAATTGCCTTATTTCTTGAAACCAGACCTGATCTTATCATTTGTCTTATTCATGATGCATCCTTCCTGAAGTCAGATGTCATCAGTGGTCAGTGTTATCATTCACCTTATACAAGATATGTCTTTCTTGGAATCAGGCATTAACCAATCAATTGGTCAATCCTATCAGTTAATCAATCTTGTCACTTAATCGATCTAGTTAGTCATTAAATCATTTGATCCTATCAATCAATCAATCTTATATATCAATCAATCAATCAATTAGTCAATCAATCTCATTAATCATGTCAGCAAATCAACTATGGAAAACAATCTAAATGGTTGTTGACTTTGTTGGTCTTATCTTTTTGATTTGTCTTTTGGTCATGTTACTAGCCCCTTGAGGATGTCCCAAGAAGGATTTAGAGGAGAAATGATGGATTATGACCTCCTTTTCTTTTTGTTGCTATTTATGGTTTGTCTTGACAAAAATACTAGGGCAACTTTTTCCTTAGTATGAGTCATGTCATTCCTTGTCTATTAAGTGTCTTTTTTACAAAGGGATAATATTACACACCCTGGTCTATGTCATACCATGGTTTTTATTGTCAATTTGTTATAATTTTATTTCCCAATGATAATAAACATGCAATTCTAGCATCTATCAAGTAAGAATATCAATCCCTTTTCATTTGACTAACTTCGCACTAACATCCATCTTTTCCACACATTTTCCTCTTCTATCTACAATCATCCTAATGGCATCCTATGACAGAAAAATATCCTGCATACATAATCATATAGATAACATCATAAAGCATCATCATACATCCATATAAGCATTGCATGTCATAATCACATAAGTACCATCCTGCATCCATAAATCATAAGCATACATCTCATTACACGCATCTTTCATAATCATCACATACATATCAAAAGTTATTTTCAAAATAGTTTCTCAATTTTTTCAAAAAATTATCAAAATTTGAAAACAAAATTGAGGGGGCATAGATCTATCCTATCTTCACCAGGGCATGTCGAGGCATATTATAGACTGAATTTTCTTGTTTATTCTTTGATACAACAGTTAGATGCCTTCACATTATATAAAAGAGGGGGAAAATATAGACACTGAAAAAATGTCCAAAGGCCTACAAGCACCATTTTTCCACCGATTTCCCTCCTTCCCTACATAACTGAATAATTTTAATTATTTTATTATCTTCTAAAGTCATGTTCTTCTATTAATTAAATAATTTTAATTATGTAATTAATTCATGTCCTTTTTTTTATTCTTCTTTTGATTAATTAAACAAATTAAATATTTATTTAATTACGTCACTAATATACCTTCCTTTCTATAATTAAATACATTATTATTTATTTAATTACTCATTCTTCACTTTTCTTCTATGATTAAATAATTACTGTAATTATTTAACTATTCCTTATCACCCTTCCCTTCATAATTAAGTAATTAATCTAATTTAATTATTTAGTAAGTCGTCCCATTTCCTCCATTTTTAATTAAATGGTTGTTTTAATCATTTTAATTAATCCCCACTTCCCCTTTTCTTTCATAATTAAATAATCACTTTGATTATTTAATTCCTCATATACCCACTCAAATTAAATAATCTTATTATTTAATTTTATCCGATTTCCCTCCAATTTCTCTTTCGAATCTCCACCATTGATCACTTTTAGTCTTCTTTTAATCTTGATCACCTATCTTTAATAAGTCCTAACCCTACATCTTCGTGGTGCAAGCAACCTTGTCCATTGATCTTTGCATCATTTTGTCTTTTAGTCTTGTTCATCCATTCCAATAGCTTTTCTATAAAAGAGAGTTGTCTCTATCATTCCAACATTACAACCTCAAAATCTCCAATGTTCTTGATATCACTATCACTTGCATACAAAAAAAATTGGGGCAAGCTTGTATACACAACAAAATGGAGGAGATGCAAGGAAGATGAATCAACTTTAGCATGGGAAGTTTTGGTATTTCTTTTTTGTTGTTTGATTTCCATTGCTATTTATACTTTCTTGCTTGGATTTGGGTCTTTTTGGTTTAGTTTTTAAGTACTTGTGGTTTCTACTATTGGTCTTTACCTTTTGCATTCGATTTCTACCTAGTCCTACAACTAGAAACCCTAGTTTTGCACTTAAAAAATCACCTTTAGAGAGCTCAATTCTTCATATTTCTTGAGTATATAGTTGCAATTTTGATGAGAAATGGATCAATTCAATATTTTATTTCCCTTGAAAAGTAGCACTTTTTCCTTAATTGCAACATGATGACTTGTACATATGAAACTAATTTCCATTTAGCTAGTTGTTCTCATTTGAATTTTGATTGTCAATTAGAACACTTTAAAATAGGTTCAGTGACTAGCACATGTCTTCCTTACATCACATATTCCATTTGAATTTTATTTTATGAAGATGGGATGTTAAAGACATATGCTAAAACTTGCAAATGACACATGTCCCACTTTCACCTTGTTAACTCAAGTGCATTTTAGTTTTTCATTTAAGAATAAAAAATGTGTTGCACTGAAACTATGTGATGTAACTAAATAGAGTCATCTATCTATAGGTGACATCACCTTCCTATGATCACATTTTACATATGTGTTGTCAAAGAAGAAATGTGCTACAAAAGAGTTGAGCATTGCAATAAAATGTAAGCATATGTCCTCATGTTGTGAACCATTTCTTAGGGCATGGTCTCGTGGAGGGGGGCTTCCTAAAAATCCAGAGCACAATCTGCTTAAATTTTTAGCAAAATATTTTGAAGCTAGTGGTCACATGAATCTAGTTATGCAGTTTAGCTAGTGGTGGAATGGTGGTGGTTGGTGGTGGAATGGAGGTGGAATGGAGTGTTGTACATAAAAAAATAATAAATAAACATCATTTCCCTCCAAATTTGTGACAAGTGGCAGGAAAGTACTTTTAAGCAGGTGGGGCAATTTCTAGCCCCGCCCCATTTCCACCAGCTAAAATGTTCAGCCCAAAATAGTTTGGGCTGAAAAAGATTCCAATTAATCCTGTAGCAGAATTTTTTTCCCATGAGATCACCTTCTTCCGTGAAAATAGGAGCCCAAGCCCCCCCATGGGACCATACAGTTAGTGCAATTTTAATATGTGTCGAGAGAATGAAAATCTGCTCTAAAGGAGCCCTACAATGAAACTAGGAAATGACACTTGTCCCTCCCTTATACCTTGTTAACCATTTTTTTTTTTTTTTAATGCTCTATCTCCAAGAATACTCTCTAAAGAGCTAAAGGGATGAAATGAAATAATGAAAAGTGTCAATATTTCAGTGGCTTTCTCTTAGCATGTTTTTCCTTTACGTTGAGGAAACAAAACTACGATGCATATAGAATCTGCACTGCAATTGCATAGTGACGCATGTCTCTGTTGTAATGTTAGAAGACTTAGCACATTTTAGCTATGCTAGTTGAAAATGGGAATGCACCACAAAGAGGAAATTGCTACTAGATCTAGACACGTGTTATAATCCGATGACCTTCACTTAGTCCATTTTATTAATGCACTCAACATAATAAAATATGTTACGAAGGAAAATAGTGATGAAATCAAACACCACCACATGTCTTTACTCTATTCATCCCAACCCAATGCATATCAATATGTTCTCTTTTTATGAGAATGTTTTGTGAAGGAGCAATTCACTGCAATAACGTATCAACATGTGCCCACTCTTTACAAAAACTTTCAAGTGTATTTTGGCTATGCACTAAAGAGATATGAATGCAATATGAAGATGGTATTTGTTGCATTGGGGATGTGAAATGTGTCTCAAGTGGGTTGGGATTCTAATACTTAAGTAATTTAATTATACATGTGCACAATTTTTTTTTTAAAGATATGCCTAGGGAATGAGAGGCTTGGGACCATACAAGGTTTTAAACTTAGGATTTTTTGAGAATATTTTGGATGAAGTATTAACAAGCAACAGATCAATGTAGTGATTTAGGCATGAGGGGCCGATTAATACATCAGATATAAACCCATAATTTATCACTTAAATGATGGGTAACCGAAGCAGACATACCACTCAAGTTTATAACAAAAGTGCAAAGGAATGCTCAAACCTATGTTTTTAGGAGGGTTTTAGCATAAATAAAATCCTCCATAAATGTTTAAAACAAATCCTAGCAAGGAAGAACTCATTTTGAAGCTTAGGACAACAGCTAAAATTAAAAGCCAAGAAATTTTGTAAAGTGTGCTATCAATCCTAATTTTCTCTATTATTTTTTATTAGATAAAATAGGAAAAAACAAGTGTTTCAATCTTATTACATACCAATTTCAAAGTCTAAGAAAACAAAAGGTCTACACAACACAATTAACAAGAAAAATAGTAGAGAAATAACCAATTAACAATAACTAAAACAATACCAGATAAACCTACAAAAAAAAAATACTTTTGTTAGAATTGTGAATGTGAATAACACAGAGATGATCCTCAACTATAAAAGTTATAGAATGAAAAGCAACAATGAATCTCTAGAATCTCTAGAGGAGAAGAGATATAATACAATGAGGGTTGAGTACTTATAAGAGAAAAATCTAAATGAGAAATGAATTAGATCATGACAAGTTTCAACAACTCATACAATGAGACAAAATGATCTAATAATAGATCAACTAATAAAATAATAAAAACACTCCTAAGTTTAGCTTAAGTTCATAAAAATAAATTAGCCTAATAATTAATTAAACATTAATTAATTATTAGCTAATGTATGAATACTCTAACACCCCCCTTAAGATGAACTTAGGGAGTATCTAGAAACCCTAAAAAGAGAATGCATGATGGGTCCCATCAAACAAGGCCTAGTGAGGTACCCATATATAAAAATTATAATCTCTGATAACTAGAGAAAAGTAAAAAAAATCTTGTGGGAAAAAATCCTCTCAAAAAGAGAGAAATGCAAATGAAGGACTAAAAATCCTCCAAAACAGTTTGAAGGACTAAGAAGCCTCAAAAATAATGTGAAGGATTGAGAATTCTCCAAAACAATGTGAAGGACTGAGAATCCTTCAAAACAATGTCCCAAAAGAATAGGAATACAAAGAACATCACTTAAGCACAAAAAAATTGTAGAAAACTATTGAATGATGATAACTATAATGTTCAAATGAATAACCTCCTCTAAAAAATGATGATCAAGATTGAAAGAATAAAATAATTTTCATGAGTTTCCCTAACGACACTACTTGAATCATATGAAAAAAAAGGAAAAATATATGGAAATCAAAGATACAAATGGCATGTGAATTTGGAAAAGTGACCCCAACAACACTCTCAACATGCATGCAACTAAAAAATATAGGTACCAATAGTCTGAAGAACATTGATCAAGTAAAAAAGGAGGGTTGCCTCCAAAAATAGGAATGCAAGGGTGTCCATATGGTAAATGCTTCATCTCACTGAAATGCATGGGTAACCAACCATTGCATCCACCTAGTACATAGGAACAAATACTAAATGCATAGCTCACTCCAACGTGAAATCAAGGAAGTATTAGATATGTAAGCAATGTTAAGAAAGGTATTAGAAACCCATGTAGGAGAAGTAAGAACATCCGAACATGCAAAAAAGAGTACCTACAAATAAAAGGGTGTGCAAACTAAGGCACACACACATGAGGCAAAAATCACTAGGATTCGATGATTTTGTGGAAGGGACACTCACTTGAAAATGGTGTGATGTAAAAAAAAATTCCTACACTATCCTCCATGGCACTCTATATCATAGTGTGAGTAAAAAAGTCACAATAGGATGTGTGAAATGTCCAAAAAGCATACACCAAAGGGTATGTGCAGGATCATCATGGAAAAAACAGGCCCTTAAGTGGCAATAAAAAGGCATAAAATCAAAGTTAGACAACTTGACGTAAAACTTTGAATAAGTTATCTATATTATTTCAAAAAAATGTAAAAATAGAATCTGTAGAAAATTGAATTTAGTTTTTAAAATATTAGACCTTTATTAAAAAAACAAAATCTATTTGGTGAAAATTTGAAATTTCAATGCAGTAGTATTTAAATTTCAGGGTAAAAATAAGAAGTAGGTGTCCGTCTGACCACCCTAACCACAATAAAATGATAATAGTTTTTTATAAAATTTTAGATATAAGTAGAGGACTCATGTCCTAATGTGATGCATATTTTTTTATAATTTTTTTCCAAGTAAATAATTAACTATCATTTTTTTATTACAACTTTTAAAAAATTTAAAAGCTCGTCTGTCTAACCACCTTAACTTGGTCAAAAATTCATGAAATTCAATTTTTTTTTTTTAATCCTATATTATGCGAAGCATAGAATGCAACACATTTTTTGGATTCAAAAAGTGTGATACCGTTTGAAAGTTATAGATGTTTTTCAGTCAGCCTATCAATCAGGACTTTATTCGTAATTCTAATAGAAAATAAATAATAATTATTTATTAAATTCAAAGTAAAGCATAATTTATATTGGTGGAAAGCTGAGAATCTCCTCTAAAAACCCTTTTCGTTTCATCAATTTTGGGTAAAAAAAAAGTCATCAGCCACATGGGCCATCATATGGCTTACATATCGCCACTTTTTGGCCCATCATGATCCTGCACATACCCCAAAATGAAACTTTATCTCAATGCTTCTACAAAAGAGAATGTACTTAAAAACATGTCTAAAATTCCCAAATAGGAAAAAAAGCTAAAAATACATGTAGAATAGCCTAAAAAAAGTCATCCCACACAAGCAATTTAAGTTTCCAAGAGCTAAAATATCTAGGTAATTCACTAGAGTGTGAAAACACCAAAAAAAAAATGTTCTTGGAGAAAATCTAGAAAAAGTGCACATATGGCTATGAAGAGCTCTGAGATACCATCCCAATGCCACTAGAATCATGAAAGATAAAGAAACTAATAAAAAATTATGAGCTCAAGAGTGAAAACAATATCTCTGACTTCAATCGGTTGTAGAATGCAACAACAACAAAAAATGGTGATGAGACCCACACCACTAGAAATTATGCAGAACCAATTTTTCGATGATATTATGTTTTCCAAATTTTTATATATCATACACCCAAGTTATTTCCAAAAGAAAAAATAGCTCCTTTAAGGCCAAAGAGGACTTGAAGGGGGCCATATTGGTAGGTCATGTTGCTAACGTTATGTTGACATCAACATGATGTTATCATAATATTCTTCGAATATTCCCTCATGCCATAAAAAATTTAACCACCCCCCAAAAAATTGATCGATGGAATATACCATGACCAATTGGAATATGTTGTTTTGGATTGTCTGTTGGTGGTCTAAAAAGGTCACTAGAAATTTTTTATTGAATGTGCTAGAATTTCAACGGTGTCATTGGGCAGCAAGGGAAACATTGCTTATGGTTGAAAAGTTGTTGGACGATGGGGTATGAGGCCATCGACGCCCTATGTGGGGCTATCAATAAGCCTTCTAGTACATAGGCCTACAAGGCCTACTGGCGTAGATACCCTATGGGTACCCATGTGAAAAAAGTTGCTGCCCCAAAATAAATAACCCGCCTCCTTTTTAAATAAATGTTTTAAAGAAAATCTAAAACAAAAAATAGAATTTAAAAAGGTTCAACCTGCTTTTTTTTAGATGTTCATGCATAGGAGCCTATATAGGCTCTTTTGCAAAAAAAATCTTGAAAAGCTCCCAACTCCAAAATAGAGAAACTTTTATATCAAAATTTATTGAATCTTGAATGCAACAACAAGGTCCTTTTTGCACCTTTGAATAAAAGAAATGGAGATTCCAAATTTGAAGCTTGTAGCCATAGTTGAATAAAAAATAAAAAAGTGAGAAGGGGTTCACTAAATCCATGCACTAATACCATGCTAGAATTGTGAATAACACAAGATGCAAGATCAGACAACGAAAAATAATATAACACAAAAAATAAAGATGTAATAGCAACAAAAAATAGCATGGAAGATAAAATATGTAATATGGATTTTGAAATAAGTATATGTTGTTTATGATTTGAGTTTGGAGAAAACTTTCTCAGCCACCCCGTGAATCAAGAGGAGGACCCACTCTCACTAAAATGGTAGTAATGTTAATTTTTATCTCTATTTTGTGTGTTTTTGTTTAGATTTTAGTTTTTTGAAAATATTGTATATTATGGCTTGTAAATTAAATTTATTAGTCTCTGAAGTGTGATTGGAAATACATATTTCATATGTACTGAAGTATTCATCTTTTTGATATATCAATTTAAATAGTTTCCAATTTGCACAATTCCTATAGCAGCCTACACAATTTTGATAGTTTGCACAGTTTTTGTTGCAGACTATTACAATAGTTTTTAGTAGAGTTTTATAGTAATTTTGATGAATATTTTTAGTTTCATTGTATCCACACTCACTCGCCACTTGCAACCCTTGCACATATAGCCACTGTGTACATTTCTCAAGTTTACACCCTCAGATTGATACTTAGACCAAACTAAATTTAGTTATTGAACATTTAATCTATCTCATTTTTTAACCCAATTTTGGACTATTAGATGCTAAAGGAAAAAAAGTGTTATTATAGAACTTGTTAGTATAAATAGGGCTATTTCATGTTTAGTTAGCATATCACCCTTTTTAGGTTGACCTATTGAGACTAGTTAAGTATCCACTTTGAAACTTTTTTATTTTTATCCCACTTCATAGGGTTGAGACACATGTACTCACCTTTTGAGACACTTATTGCATGCATACTTTACACATGCTTACACCCTTCTCATTTCGCCATACATGTGTTGTACCTTTGGAGAGGTAGTCAATAATTTAATCCTACCTTCCTACCCCCTCTATCTTGCCTATTTATGCAAGGCTCTCATTATATATTTACACACTCTCATTTTTGAATGTAGACATCCTATTGTGCTTATTTTATTTCATTTGTGGAAGGCTCTTTCTTTGCATTCAGATCTTGACTTCTACAACAAAACTATGCATTATCTTTGTGTGGAAATCGAGAACCTAATTCATCCTTCCTTTAATAGTATCCATTATATAGATTATAAGGTTGCCAATATTTTGGCATAGGATTCACAAAGAGAATAGGTGATATAATTATTGATAGAATTCTCCTACTTTAAAGTTTCCATTAACTTCTCTATGGATTTTGTATCAATATAAGGTTCATTATTTTCATCAAAAAAACTAGTTCCAAAGTCCTTCATAGTAGTCTTCCCTAATGTGGCATGCTCATAAATAAATTCATTCAAATCCTTACTCCCACCAACAACAATATTGTCATTTAAATAATTGGTAAACCTCTCCTCATCCTATAAGGTTGATATTTTATCACTAGATGTACACTTATTTATTCAATGTGGAGAATGGTAGGTAGAGTAAGATTTTAAAATCTTCGTGAACCTATTATATCACTTCACTCTTGAACCATATGCCTTGTCCCCTTTAGTAACTACTTCTTTTACTTTTTCCTAATTAAATTTTTTGATATTCTTGCTTAGAATCTTATCGTTAGTAAACAGGTCATAGCTTTGTCTTTTTCTACCTTATTATTAGCCTCATTCTGAGAAGATAGCATCAATGGAGGTTTTCCTCTTTTTCTAGGTTGAGAGGGGGAATATTTTTAAAGAGGTTAGAGGGTAATAGATACACCCATCTCAATGGGTGTAGAGGTATCCAAACCCTTGGCCTAACCTTGGGTATCTCTAAGAGAAGATATGGCCTTAAGGATTTTCATAGGATATTTTTTACAAATAGAAGGATAAGCCTTCTTCTACACAATGTTCCTTCATTCCTTGGACATCCACCAACAACAAGAGACCCATGTTCAAGAGATGAGAGTTAACAAGGTGATTAATGGTAATATTCAAAGGAGTTCCTAACCCTTCCTTATCAAAATATATTAATATTGAATATAGAATATTCTTTTTTTCTCTCAAAAATCAATTAATTTTAAATAATCAATTATATAATCATAATTAACTATCTATTATAATTAATTATTTCATTATAATTGAATTAATTATCTTAATTAAATTAATTTTGAGCAGTATGTGCTTCATCTCATGGATTATAATATTTTCATACTTCATAGACCAAACCCTATTCACCTTCCCTATCACATGTTCATTTAAACACACATACCTTAATAGTACTATTAACTAAAATAATACATTAAATGAAAATTTTTAACGTTAAATATTTTAATTAAATCATTAAATATATAGCCAAAACACTTATATTTAAAAAACAAGTGTAAAGTAATAGTGAGGTAATGAATAACCATTACAAGCTTTTTATTCACAAAAGGTAGAACTTGGGAAAGGATAAAACTTATATGTGAAAGGATGAACAAAGCTTACACATAGGCTAAAAATACAAGAAAAAAAGGAACACAAGATGCATAGGGGTAAATAAAGATCATCAACATTAGGCTAAGTGTGAACAAAAAATTAATAAAGATGTACATGGATGTACAAGGTGTGAACAAAATAAAACGAGGATAAAATCATATACATGAGAACACCTAACATTAGTGCAAAACATCATAAAAATATTGTAGGGTGCACAACTACTTTTATTACAATAATTAGCATTCTTTCTACATTTTTATAATTTTAGATATCTTTGCCAATCCAATACAACTCTCATGTCAAAGTCTTCTACACCTTTGAGTGTACATTTTAATTATAGCTTAGGGTGTCATTTGTATACTTTATGAATTTATGAGTTATCAAATATTTTGTAGGTTTACCATCTAAACCATCAATGAATTAGATTAGTGCTAGATCCCCTAGATGAGCTTAATAGGTTATCATAATTATTTTTGGATTGTTATTGTATATAAAACCTTAATTCACAAAAAATGAATATATAATGTTAATATTTTATTCTTTCTCTTCTCTTGTCATTTTTTAACTTGTCCTTCTCTTACTTTCTCAATCTCCTCACCTATTTAGCCTACCAATTTTGCTAAATAAGAACACATAGGTAACAACTAATTGGGAAGGGATTAGCTAGGGTTCATGATTAAATTTCATTATTTTCTCTTTTTGTTTGCATTATCTTCCTGATGATGGATTATGGAGTGTGATATGAAATGTTGATACAAAAATTTACACACTTGGGGTTAAATCCTTGTCCATAGATGTCAACTGGATATAATTATGTACCTAGAAAATAAACCTAGATAGATGTATGTCTAATTATAGATTGTCTATACACTTGAAAATGTGTGATGTAAAAATTAGTTAATACTTTTATAATTTATAACTTAAATTGCACATAAATATATCACTTGTACACTAATCATTGAATATAAAAGTAAACAAATCAACAATAATTAAAAAAAAGTAAGCTATAAGCTTGTCTCCCTACAATATCAAAAATTAAAATAAGAGTTGATTATTGATTTATGATCTAAAACTTTGTTTAAGTAGAAAAATTGTAAAAATTTAATTCAAATTAATTAATTTACTAGCACTTGTATCTAAAGGAGGTGCAAGAATTACGTCATAGAAAACTATCCGTATACTAATATGTTAGAGAGTATGTGTTAAACAAGTTAATTATAATTTTTAAATAATGTAATGAAATAAACTTAGACAAAGCTAATTTTTTTCTTAAAGAAATTAGATATTATCTGATTTTGAAATAGATTTAAAAAATAAAGCAATGTAAATGAAAAATGAAAGTTGTTATCAAATTGACAAAAAGCATTGCAATTGAAAATAAAATGTTCCCATTCAGTTAGAAAATCAATATTTATCTAACTTTTATATGATAAATGAGATTTTGAAAGCTTTTACCATTAAATGGAAGCTAATTCAACAGTAATCAACTAAAATTTATTTTCTAATGATTCAATAATTGTTTGCAGGTGTGAGACTTATTTCGAACTCAAATCTCCGTTAATTACCATACAAGCAAGAACTAATGGGACCTCTCCAGAGGCACGCCGAATACAGCTTTTAATACAAACGGCCTGTTCACAGAAACACATAAATAAATCACCGGTACAATAGATCCGCTTTATCAGAACCTTCTTATAAGATCGTACTGTAAATGTACTTAGAAAGATTAAACCAGATAAACTTTGCATGTAAATGTGGAAAAAAAACACAGAGAAAATGGTGAAACTCAAATCATGGGTGCAGTTTCACTTACATTTCAGTTGAATAAAGAGGTTTCAGTTAGTTTCAGTTGAATAAAGAGGTTTCGGTCTAAGAAATCATAATTTTTTTATTGAAAGCTCTTGAATGAATTGTACACAATGTCAGTTTCCCGTGTTAACGAATTTGTTTGTACAGAAGTGTCATCAAGAAGACAGAAGTCCAGTGCATTTTAATGGCAGGCGTGTCAAAAACACAAACAGACGGCCAGCAAAGAGAAACGTGGACAGAGATTGTTCATTAGGTTAACCAGTTTTTCTCACATAGTTTTCTTTGTCTAATGAATTGGCAATTGTACACGGCTGAAACGTGGGGGGAGACGATGTGAATGAGAATAATGGGACTGTACGTAGATCACCGTTCTTTCCTATCATTTAGCTTTACGGATTAATGATGAAAGCTGCACTACATGAAAGAGAAAACGATGTATGTGGGGCGACCGTTTGCTTGGGACCCAAAATTTCAATTGCCCAATAGAGATGTTTTTGACTATTAAAGCAGCAATCACATTTAAGCATCCTACGAAATTCTAACTTTGCTTTTATTCACTAGAGAAATTAGTTTTGGACTGATAGTCTCCTCTTTTGTTGCCGAACCAGATGGAGAAAGCCAGGCCAAGGCTTTACACAAAGCTGTCAATGATAGTTAAGTTATTGAAGATCGGGGGATCAATGGACCCACCTCTCTTCAAACGAAGGATTTTGATTAATTAGTTGTAGGGTTTTGAAATGGCCACTCTCATGGCTGTGAAAATGAAATGAAAATGGGCATATTTATGGTTGAGAAAATCAAATTGAAGGGTTTTAAAATGGCCACATTCATGGCTGTGAAAATAAATAAAAATGGGCATATTTATGGTTGAGAAAACCAAATTGAAGGGTTTTAAATGGCCACTTTCATGGCTGTGAAAAAGAAATGAAAATGGGCACACTCATGATTGAGAAAACCAAATTGAAGGATTTTAAAATGGCCACACTCATGGCTGTGAAAATGAAATGAAAATGGGCATATTTATGGTAAACCAAATTGAAGGGTTTTAAAATGGCCACTTTCATGGCTGTGAAAATGAAATAAAAATGGGCACATTTATGGTTGAGAAAACCAAATTGAAGGGTTTTAAATGGCCACTCTCATGACTGTGAAAAAGAAATGAAAATGGGCATACTCATGGTTGAGTAAACCAAATTGAAGGGTTTTAAAATGGCCACACTCATGACTATGGAAAAAAAATGAAAATTGGCACACCCATGGTTGAGAAAACCAAATTGAAGGTTAACCATGTTGTATGGACGGATAATATGATTTGTTGCATTGTAGATAGTGAGTGTGTTTTACCTTTTTTATTTGTTTTATGAATAAGTGTTTAGATTATCATTTATAAAACAATATTACATATGGTTAAAAGAAGAGTTAGTGAAAAAAGTTATATTTCTAAAGTTTGTATGAGCAAAATTTTGAAGTATAAAATCATGGAAATAATTACAAAATTGTTAGGCAACTAAAGGAATAGTAGAGGGGGGAGGAGGAGGATCCCAATAATCCAGCTTGCCCTATACACCAATGAGGTTTGGGATGTCCGCAAGAGGGTCTCACCCATTAGCATCTTTATCTTTCTTTTTTTTTTCTTCTTCTTTCGTAGTATGGTTAAGCGAAATAGCAAGAGCTAATCAAGAGAATTTACTCAAATCAAACCAACTAGAAACACCACTAGTAGGCCACCTAGAAGTTCTTCCTATAGATGAAAATGAAGTAGAGCACCAAAGAGTAGGTTGTGACCAATGTTGTTATCCATGATCCCTTCTAGCAATAGGAGAAGAAGTCTGGGAATGAGTCTCCCAAGTACCTCAAGCAGAAAGGCTCCATCCATAATGATGCCTATGAGAAGGCAAGTGGCCCCTAGAGGAAGAGGGAGACAGAGAAACTATAGCCATCACACAAGGGGCATTGCCCCAATGGTTGAGGGGCATGTATGAATGAGCCACCTCAAATGTAATTTTTTTAGCTTGCACTTAAATTTGCAATAAAATATTGAAACAAATCATAGCTTTAGTATGAATTGAAACATGTCGATCAACAAAATAATTGACAAAAATAACTAAATTTCTATCTCTTCATATGTTGAAAATAATATCCACCCTACAAGTATGTTAGATCTAGTTGAATTTATGAGGGATGTGAGGCTAGTCCCCTATAAGAACCATATGCCATGAAAAAGTTTTTGATTTGAAGGGTTTAAAGAAACCGTGAATCCAAGTCCAAAAATTTCGGGCTCTAGGACAACTAAAATAAGTGCTTGAAAGACTTCATCTACCCACAAAATGGACAACGAGGGTCGAGAAATCCTAAATGGGATAACCTAGATCTAATTGGTAGGCCTTGGAAAATAATGCACTAAGAAAAGTGAGTCAATTTGGGCTCCGGAATAACTAACCAAATATTGTGAAATATGTGTTGCCAAGCAGATGGTGGTGACTATAAATGCCAAAATTGATTCAAAGTGGGAACCAGGGGTAAGGCCTAAAAGAATCGAGACCAATTTTATGAATCATGTCAATTGGAACTACCCCCATGAATGTATGAAAAGTTTCATGATCTTAATTAGAAAGGTGAAAAATAGGTTTAGCTTCATGCCAGTGCTAGAGAAAATTTCCTATAGATTTCTAACTCCTTCCTTGTGAAATCTAAAGGTATAAGCCCAAAGGTGATCATGATCTTTCTAAATGGGGGACCAACAGATATTTTATTGGTTAATAGAAATCTCATTATATAATCTAGAACAATTACAAAGAAGTCAAATCTTCATGGCTTCCGAATATCTCCAAATACATTTTATCACAAAAATTCTTCATGGTGAGAAGAGTTTGAATCTCAATCCCCTTCTAAGTAGGTCATCTAGTAGGATGACCAAATATAAATTCCACACTAGGACTTTATAGGCTTCATTTCCCTAAAGGGCATAGATGATCCACTTAGTTGAAAGACAAATTGGCATTAGGTGAATAAAATCCCCAAACCTACAAAATATCATGAGAGGCAACAAAATTCCTAGGCCATCCTATGAAATACCTTATAATTTTATGAAGAAGACCAAAGAAAATCGCAAATAAAATTTTCCAACTTTATATAAGAGGCCTTAGAAAGAGCCTAATGGGAAAACAATTTGGAGCTGATGTGACATAGGTTGTTGCTTGGTAGCTTGGGCTAGAAATGCTAGCCATGTTCTTGTCTTATGTTAGTGGATTTTGAGTGGTGGTTACATGAGTTGGTGTTAGATTTGAAAATTGAGTGTAACTTATATGGGATGGGGTGAGAAGTGAACAATTCATAGTAATTGAAAACTGGGGGATATGATGCTGATCTTGAGTAGGTGTTGGACTAAAAGAATTATTGATTGAAAGATAATTATTCAAAACCTAAACAACCATGCCTTTGTGATTGAATTCATTATTAAAGATAATTATCAAGAAGAAGCTAATATTGAAGTAAACATTGATTGATTATAAAATAACCATTTAGAACGCATGAGAAAAAAACACATAAATATAACCCAAAAACATTCTTGATATGATATGCATTCAACACATGAAACTTTATGAAAATTCACTTCAATATATTCCTTCAACCTAATCTTTCCTATACATAGCATCCATTTTTCCTATAAAAATCATATTTGTAAATCACCAAATAGTCTTTTCACTTCATACCAAAACAAAATTATTATAATATCTATAAAACTTCACAAAAATTACTAAGGAAAGGTGATATTATAGACCAACATGACCATTGTTTTAGCTATTTTTTTGAGGTTGATTTATGGTTTCTATTACAATCTTCCTGGTGAAGTGAAATTTTGACCAACATTCAAACTATTGATGATGGGGGTGAATTTTATTCCAACAATTTCACTAACTCCTTAAGAACACTCCTATTCTCCAACATACATTGGGCCATCTCCATAATAGTATGCTTCCTGCTCTTGATAGCTTCATTTTATTTTGGAGCATAGGGTGTTGTGAATTGATGTTTGATATTAGATTTAGCATAGAAATTAGTAATTCGTTGGAATAAAATTCACCCCATTAACTCAAAAAAATTAAATGCTAAATATCAATTATTATCATGCTCAAAATATAGTGTTGATATAAAAATTAAATAATTTTCTAAAATTAATAATGTAAAATAGTGGTGTGTATTTAATCTAGATGGAATAGATTCTTTCATAATTTCTTATTAAATTGAATTTCCTAATCATTTGACATTATATAAGATTCTTTTTTATGAATTAAATGATTGAAATACATTGGAATTCAACATTTATCTAATTATTGCATATTTTTTGTTTATTTAATACTTTTCATTATTAATTTTGGTACATGAGTAGCTAAAATAATCTCAAAACAAACCTAAAATTTCCTAGCTAGGGAAAATGGTTTGGTGAGCCATTAGGCCAACTTATTTTCAATTCTAGTGATAATAGTTTTCCATAAGGATGCTTGGGAAGCCTGGAAGGTGAAGGGAATGCCTAGAAATTTGAATACTTCTTCATGACAAATCCATTTTTACATATAGACGTTGAGCCAAAATGGTGCATGGAGGAAGGATTATTTGGAACATTATGTCCATTGAACACACAAAAGTACTTAGAGGGGGTGAATCAGTACTTGATCAAATTCTTTACATCCATCAATAATTAATCAAATAAAAATCAAAACAAGCATAATAACACATAAGCATGTAGCTATAACACTAAATTTACGTGGAAAACCCTACAAGGGAAAAAACATGGTGAGCAAGCTACTTGGATCTACTATCCAAATCTAGCCTCACAAACGAAAATAGGATTCACAATAAGTTTTATGGGCTACAACCCAAAGGAAGCTGTAAATCCCTCAAGCACTACAACATTCATAGTCATGAATGAGGCAACAACCTTTGTACACAAAAGAAGACTATTTCAACTTTTATGTTGATCTTTCAAACTCTGCAATACTACCTTACTTCTACTCCATCAATCTTCATAAAATCAAAACCTTTCCTCTCTCATCATAACTAACACATAAAACCTTTCCTCTCTCATCAGTAGCAACATCATTACTAAGCTACCATGCTTGAACTGATCACCTGTGCATTTCATTATCAAAACAGTTTTTGTGGATCTCTTATTTTCACATTATTCCTTTTTAAATATTTACTATACACTTTCACTTTCTTTCAATACTTTTGATCTTCTTTTTATATCCTTCAAAATCTTCAAAAAATTTCTCCTTTATTGGCCAAGATGAAATATATAATATGAGATGTGCAATAGCCAAGTATGTCGACCTCCAAGAACTCTGTGGTAGGTAGAAATCAAATGTGGTACATGCCAAGAGATAGTCAAGGCCTATTTTTCCAAATAAAACATTTTTAAATTGGTGCAAACTTCCAAACATTTGGCACAATCATCTCAATATGCTAAGTCGGTTCAAGAAACACTTAACCTTCTTCTTATTAGCTCGAGAACCAAAAGCAATATCAGAGAAACAAGAATAACATCTATAGCATTGTAAATTTTTTCCCTTGACAATTTCTCTATTTTCAGTTCCCCCCCTAATTTATTGGAGCTAATTAAGCTCCTAATTTCCTAAATTATGCATTCTGACGCCCATTTTTATCATTTTTCAACAAATTGCAAGCTTTGAACAAATGCATCAATTTAATGTTGTGCCCCTCACACCTCATGTCCTAGAACATTGGGTTAGGACTAGGATGCCCTAGGGTGTCTAAGTCCTTCTATTATCTCGATACCCAATTTTTAATCTGTTAGTGTCATCATTTTAACATTCAAAACCCAACTTGCAAAGGTCAGTCTTATCAGGATCTATTTTTTGGGAAATTGGATAAATGCCTATAAGTACCTAGAGATTTCACCATTTGAAATTAGGAGATTTTATGAGCAATAGTTATTATCAAGAGCAAGAAAAGAGAAACATTTTAGAGCCTTACTTTAGTAATTCAAGATCAAATCATCATGTAAAAGTGTATGTGAGTTCATGTTGTTTTATTATCATTGTTTTGTGAAGGCTAACCCCTTTTGTAGGTCTCCAAAGCATTCAAGAAAATCAAGAAACCAAGATCCAAGACCTTGAAGTGATTGAATGACTTCAATCCTTCAAGGAATTCATTGAAGGGTGGTCAGTTGCAGTACTTTATGATTTCATCATTCATTTCCTATCCACTATTATTTTATCATTGGCATTGTCATTGTGGAAGTGGAAACACTTACATGGCGTTTGACAGAGGCAAGCCCCTAAATGGTACACCTCTTATCTTTGTGAATGTGCAGATCTTAGGGTTGAAGAGGAGTGAAGGGAGATTGAAGACAAAATTTTCATTGTTTCATTTGAAGCCCTACACCTTGTCAACTCACAAAAACTCATCTATAGAATTATCTGACAATATTTTGGTAACTTTGCAAGCATAAACGAGAGTCTCAAATTTTGCCACTAGAGGACAACAAAATTTGAGGACACCCTTACAAGGACTCATATGCCCTTGGGCATATAGTTCCTCCTATGCATACTGAAACCAACTTTTTTGGGTAGGTACATAGTCTTATGCACTTCCTAGATATGTTTGCAAACTGTTATTTTAGTTTGTACATTAGTGTATTCTTGCAATTTTGATATTAGGGAACATAGTTTAATTAAGTTAATCATAGGACCAATCAATTCCAATCCATTTCCAAGGCTCAAAAGGATCAAATCCAGGTCTAATTGACTCACCTTCAAGGTTGAAAGTGAATCTAAACACCTTGTTGATTTGCTTTCTAATGTATCTTTGAAAAAGGAGCAAAAAAAAATCCTAGGTTTAGATATTAAAATTAGGGTTCCCTTTTTCTTATGTTACATTTTGTTGAACCTGATATTTTGCATCATAAACCTTCTAAAATTGGAAACCTTTAAAACCCTAGATCCAGGTTTTACATTGCATTGTCTTGCATTGTTCAATTAGGGTTTCATTTTTGCATCATAAAATATCATAAAATTCAAAAAATTGCATTCCATATTACATCATAGGTTGTAATAGGATTACTTTTAAGAATTTAAAAATCATATCTACATTCAAATTTATTCATTAGGTCATTAAAATATGAGATTGGTGATTATGACCATTTAGGCATCTTTCATTTAGGTCAAAAAAGGTGAAAATTTTGCTTCTTTTTTTTCAAATCACCATTGTCAAAAATTTGCATCTTGGAATGTCGATTATTACATCTTAGATCTAAAAATTGCATTCAACATTGGCATTTATTATTCAAATATTTTCATCATTTTTGTACCCTTGCATTTTCAATTTCACAATCATAAATTGACTAAAGTATAGAAAAACAGGCATTGCTAAACTATTTTGCAGATAGAGACAACATCCTTAAACAATAACCTAAACACTCATTTTTTCATTTTCCCAAACCCCTGTCAGGGACTTAGACACCCTAGGGTGCCTCTATCATGATATATTTGGCTTAGAATACTTTTGCATAGGTTTCTATCTTTGTGTTCTCTATTTGATTCTACTTGCAAATATTTGATTTAAAATTATGGAAAAATATTATTGCATGTTAAAATAAAGTTGCCATTGTACTTTGTTTATTATAAATATATGAAAAATTGTTGCATTTTAGTATTGAAGATTATCAATCATGTAGGAAAATTATTTATATTTTCTGAAATCTTGCATAATTTGGATAGATTAGTTTTATTTTTGTAAAAATTCAAAACCCTAGGTTCTTCCAACACATTACACAATCTAGAAACTTACAAAACAATAACAAAATTAATTCTATGTTGCAAGAATGGGAAGAATGAAGGTGTTTTCATTGATTTCAACTGGTCAATTGGTTATCAACTGGTTTCTATTTTCGTTAATTTCATGGTTACAGGTTATTGGTTATATATGTTGAGGATATTGAGAAAATTGTATTGAAGGAAGATTGAAGGTGTTCAATGGTTCCTTTGGGTTTTGCTCTGGGATTTTCTTCTATTTTTTTGTGATTTGGATATGTTGATCATGGTTGTTGGAAGCTACTGAATCCAAATTTTTGGCTACTAATTCATTATACAGTGTGAGTTATGTTCACCAGTTGTGAACTGTGGTTTTCTGTGTTTCTGGTTGAGGTCCGAGAGAAGTATTGTTGGTTTGGATTTCTCTTTGGTAAAGTATTATGACTTGCCATTCTAGAGTTGAGTTGTTTTGATTTTATTGAAGATAATTTCGGTATCTAGAAGGTTCGTGCATAATCGTTCTATGTGTTTTACACTGGTTTGGCCGACCTTGTGTTAAACACTATCTTCATAGTTGATGAAGCGTGTTAGATCTATTTAGGTCTTTATCAAGCGTGTGTTTGGGTCACCCTCATTCTAGTTCCACCCTAGGATTCTTTGGCACCAACCTAATTTGAATTTAATGTTGGATGGCCGACTTTGGATATGTTTCAAAGTTGAAGATGGTATAAATGCATAATGGGTTAGTGGTGAAAAGTGGAAGGGAAGTGAAAGAGAGATAAGTGCAAAGAAATAGAGCAGATAGATGTGAGACTGATGCTAATTAGTGAGTGTGTGTGGAAAATTAGTGTGAAGCCTAAATGTTGAGTTTCCAGATGCAGTGAGCAAAAGGTGTACTTTATCATTCATGCATGTCTACAAGTGGTTGAGAAAATTATGGTGGATTTCTCTGTTGCATTTATATTATCTTCTCTCTATAACATATCTCTTCTATCTTCTTTATATCTATGTATTAGTAAGCCCTTCGAGTTGTTAGCCATGTTGGATAGTGAGTCCCGATCTAGACAGTAAGTCCTTGTTTTGGCAGTGAGCCTTGTTTCTCAAGCAATGAACCTCTTGTAATCAATTTTAATATTCTATATAGTGTGATTTAATCCTCACCATGGTTTTTCACTTATTGGGCTTTCCATGTAAATCTGGTGTTGTTGTTGTGTTTGTGTGATGGTTTTTTAGTTTCTACACTTTCACTTAATGTTTAATCATTTAAGTAGTGTTAAGGATTATTTTTGATGAATTAATTACGGTTTAAATTTGTGAGAACTGATTCACCCCCTCCCCTCTCAGTTGTCTTGTTAAACATTCTAAATCAATGTTTTCAATCTATCACACAGTTAATTCCTATCACAAGAGTCTATGAAACTGAATTCTTAAAAAATCCCTAACAAGGCTAAGACACCCTAGGGCATCCAAGTCCTTCAAAAATTTACCTGAGATTTCTAGAACATCTCGATTCCTATTGTTATTTGGCCAATCTGAAACTAGTTTCTAGATCTACGCTTGCATAAAGTCTATTAGTTTGTTTTTACTTATAGTTTTCATTAACACACATAAAACTAGATTAGAATTGAAATTTAATGATTAAACTTGGGGAAAGCATAGGAATCTAGTCATGTTAGTTCTCTTTCCATAAGCACATTATATATTTACCAATCCCTTTAGTTGTGCTGACTTTGACATGTTAGATGATTCCCTTGGGGACTTCATCTCACTTAGATCATCCATTGAGGCTTCTAACATTCTAAAAAATGCAATCATTGATACTCATGATAATCATGGTAGTGATTCTCATACTATCTTCATTAACCTACAAACATCTTCCCTACTTGTGAAAACACTTTGGTGCAAGAGGATGCAATCACAGACCATCATGACAATCTTAGTTATTCTTCTCCTTATACCTCACCTACTTGTGAAGAAGTTTTTGTGGTGTTAGAGGATCCAATCGTTGACTATCATGAGAATCTTGTTTATTTCTCTCCCAATGCTTCTCCTACTTGGGAAGATATTGTGGCACATGAGGATGAAATCATTGATACATTTCTTTCAAAATATAGTAAGTTGGATGGCATAGATGAAGATGCTAAGGTTACATTAGATCCCCCCTTAATAGAGGGTCATCAACAAGTAGATAACTCAATTGAGGTTATGAATTCACAATTGAAAATTAGATCTCCATGAATTAGTGGACCTCCTAAGTCACCTTTGATTATAGGACCTCCTAAACCCTCTGGTCATATCTTGAACTTTGCAAGAAAACTCACTAGTAAGCATGTTTTTAGCAACCAAGCTATCACATAGTTTCTCACACATATAACATTCCTTAGCATAGTGGTAAAGAGTATGATCTTGTTGAGAAACTTTATCATACTCCACCAAACATTCCCATTTTGTATTTGATTCAAACATCATCTACATACAATAGGATTCTCCAAGAG
The DNA here is from genome assembly GCA_007115665.2 of Sequoiadendron giganteum. Taxonomy (NCBI): domain Eukaryota; kingdom Viridiplantae; phylum Streptophyta; class Pinopsida; order Cupressales; family Cupressaceae; genus Sequoiadendron; species Sequoiadendron giganteum. Next base: position 35,112,149 of record CM021101.1, read on the forward strand.
GTTTTGAAAAGAGCTAATGTTCTATCTTCTATTAGACCAAATGATGTAGCCACCTTAAGTAATTGTATACAAGAGACAAAGTTGGATATTAAATTCCCTCAACATGAATTTTCCTCGCTTGAGATCCAAAATAAACATGAAGCCTTAATGATAAAGGTGATCATTAATGAAACTAGAGATTGAAAAAATCCCATAGACAATGGTGCGGGTCTTAATGTTTGTAGCATTGGAATCATAGATAAAATTGGTTTGGACAAGAACCTCATAAAACCAAAAGATGTTAATACTTTTGGCTTTGATAATGTTAATAAGAAATAATTAGGAATGATCACACTACCCATTGAGGTTGGACTCATGGTTTTTCCTACCCATGTACATATCATGCTAGGCCCTCTTTTGTACAACCTTCTCCTAGGTAGACCGTGGATTCATACCATGAAGGGAGTCTCATCTACTCTTCACCATGAGATGAAGTATGAATATAATAACAAGATGTGCATGGTTAAAGCAGATGAACAAAGTTATAATTCACAAGTTCAACATGATCATAACACTTCCAACTTTCTTAATACTTTGATTCTGACTTCAAAGGTGGAACCTATACAAGTTGATGGTAATAATAATTGTCTTTCACCTACAATAAAAATCATAGATTATGATTGTGGGCCATTATATTTTACACCTTTTTTCAAAGGGGAGTCTCAAATCTCTTCCTCAAATTCCAAAGAGTCTAATACAAATGATTCATCTTCAAATAGATGTTTTGGGGCTTATTGGGGTGCATTAGATTTTACGCCCTCCTTTATGGGAGAGTCCAAAATCTCACAATCTAATAAAAAATAGTATTGTGTTTAATTTTCTCAACTTGGTTGTACATCAACATCACCCCATGGCAGTGATGAGGGCTCTTCAACTCTCGCCCCCCATGAGAGGAAGATGTGTAACTTTAAAAAACTTTAAAAGGACTTGTGTGCTTAGGAAGAAGCTAATCTTTCTTAGAAGCATGTAGATAAAATCTCTTCATTTGAGTTGGAAGAATGCTATGGTCTTGGATACAAAATTCTTTCTAGGACTATCTAGTTAAAATTTGAGAAAGGTAGGAAGGTGAATGAGCTCTACTAGGGTTTCTTATGTTTGTGGTCATCCTTGGCCCCTCTGCATCATACAGTGCCTTAGGCACATGATATTTCATTTACTCTATGTGTACAACTACATTTACTATGGTTTTTGTGGTTTTATTATGCTTATAACTAACTCTAACCTAGAAATTCTTGCTAGTGTTGGTAGTTTGATGGCTCTTCTCAATGGATCATCCTTCAAACAAGAATCTTCAAAAATTTGTTTTGAAAGTGTTCCACGAGGTAAGTCTTTTGATTCCCTAATTGTCGTGGTATTACCCATGCCAGATTTTGATTCTGCCTGTCAATTGTTAGAGCAACATAATCTTGTTGGTTATTTTGTTGGGAGGACTCCGCCTGAAAGTTTTCTGAAAGAATGGGTTAAAAAGGCCTGGGTCCCTCATGGGTTCCACCTTGATATGGTCCAAAATTTTATTAAAGGATTTTTTCTTTTTTTCGCTTTGCGGAGGTCAGTCATGTTCAAGAAATATTGAAGCATTGTCCTTGGTATGACTGATCCTCTTTGTTCTTTTTCTAACCATGGACCTAGGACTTCATTGTCTCAAATGACACCAAGTTGTGGGTTTTAGTCTAGATTGATTTTTCCTGATTTTAATTATCGGTGTCAATCTGTTGACCACAAGATTAAGGATTTCCCTCTAGTAGTCCCCTGTACTCCATTACCACCATGGGATGCTGAAAAGCCCCATCAAGTGGAAGGTGTTTCCACCAAACCAAAGGAAAAATGGATAATGGTTACCAACCATGAAAATAAGTCCAATGGCTCTGGGATGATTACCGAAACCCTTGAGCCGTTAAAGGAAGTTTAAAACCTTTCTATGAAGGGGAAGGAAGCACAAATGGGATCTAATAGCACTTGAGTGTGGCCAAGGCCTAAGGCTATGCCCTAACCTACCTGAGTTATGATAACAAAATTGACTGAGTCTCCTCTTTGAGTTCATAGGAGGCCTTGAAGTCCTTATCAACCTTTGGAAGAAGGAGAATATGTTTAGGAGAAATGAAGGCATTTGTCTCCTACCATTCAAATTGGGTCATTCCCACCAAATTTTTTACAGAATCACTTTTCCACTCTGTAAGAGCAAGAATCCAATGAAATGATGGAGTTTCTAACATGAATTTCCTTTCTTGGAATGTTCAAGGTCTGACAGAACTCTCTAGGAAGTATTTTGTTAGGGATACTCTTCAGAAATATGTTGGAATTGTTGTTTTGTGTCTTCAAGAAGTGAAAGTTGTTGGTTTTTTTCTTTCTTCAGCTTTTCGTTCTATTTGGCCAACCAGTAAAATGTATTGTAGAGAACATGAGATTGGACATTGTGGAGCGATCACACTTTTTTCCCCATGGTGGCATGCTTGTTTGGTTGATCATGGGTCTGACCCCATGGTGCAAGAGCACCTAGGAAACACCTAGGAAGAAACACCTAGGAAACATTGGGCAGAGGATGCAATTTTGTTTTTGTAGTTATGAGGTCATGTTGACCATTTCATTTGAGTTAGAAGGTTAATGAATTAATAAAATGCCTTGGTCAGGAGCTATCAGTAGTGGAAAAGCTTATAAGTTGAAACACTCACTTTTGTTAGTTTCTAGGAAATTGGCAAAAGTGGCAAAATGGGACATTTTGTACCTTTGCCACTTTATAACCAACATGTCCGACCAAGGGGAAAGCTAACTACCTTGGAAAACCTATTTAAGGTATGCCTCGACCTGTGTGGAAGGTTGGAAGGCATTTGGAAGTTTTTAAATTTTGAAAATTCTTGAAAAGCTAAGTGTAGACAGTGAGAAGAAAGTATGAAATTCTGTGTTTTGTGTTAAGTTGTGTGTTGCAGATGTGATCATGGCATTGTGAATACTGTATAACATAGTATAATTTCTTTCCAAGCATTTTGTGGGTTAGTAGATAGCTAGTGTGCATGTTTCAAGCTTTCTTTTGTAGCTAGTTTGGTTCTTTAAAGTTACTGTTCTAACTGGCAAACTGTCAGAAATGGAGTTCTAGTCCATTTTTCTCTTGTACTTGGTGTATGGGTTCTTGGAAACTATGGCTAGGCTCCATTCTTTTAAATATGGTAGCATTAGGAGTAGGTAGGAATCATGAAAGCACTATGGAAGACTTTTCCTAGGCGAGCTTGACAGTGCCCGACTAGGAAAGTCATGAAATGTAAAACACTTGGCTTATAGGGGTGACCTTTCCTTGATAAACCCCATGGTAGAAAGGTGGAAGGAAGCCTTGCAGAGGCTTTGTAACAAGGAGGAGGTTCCAACAGTCCATTTGAGTGGAGAACAAAATAACAGTCCACTGTGTGGTCAGAAAAACCTAAAGAAGAGACCTATTTTGCAAAATTTGGAAGTCTGACCTATGTACGGACAATCAAGGGTTTAGACCTTTGAAGTATTGAAGTGGTAGGCATTAGGATTGAGAATCCATAGAAAATATTCAGGGTTCTTTGGAGAACTTGGAAGAGTTATCTCATTTCCTCAAAAAAAAGACCTATTTTTGGAGGCCTAGAATTAGGGAACTAAAACCCTAGGTGAGGGTTTGGTGAAAGCGATGGAGAGTTGGAGTTTGGTGGTTGTCCAAGAACCCTAGGAAGATGTTGTGAAGCCATTGAAAACATATCTACACCCCTGTAAGGATCTAATGGAGTGGTGAGGACAGTTAGCCTTTAGGGAAGATTAAGGGCTAAGGGAGAGTTAGTGGCAAGGCACAAAGATTTGGCTTGGTAGATTGAGGGTTTGATGATAGTGGGGTTGGCCAGTAGAACCAGGGGGAGCCTACACATGAGATAGGACCTAAAGTTTAAGGTGGGAGATTCACCTGTGAGTTCTTGAGGACAAGGACCTAGAGCATGGAACAGTGAGTGTTCCATCCAACCCCATTCCTATCAGATTGGTATCAGAGCAAGTTAAAGATTTGGGTTAGAACTTGTATGTCAGACCTTGAATCCAGTGGTTCCACAACCATGGTGACAAACATAGAATTGGCAAAGAAGGTTGAGAGAAAGACTAGCTCAACTTGAGGAAGCATTGAACAATGTGCAAATCAAGGCTGATGAGGTTAGTGATAGATTGGAGGGAAGGGAACCAAAGAGTGAAGAGGTTGTAGAGGAAGACAAGACCCCTGAACCAGACCCTATTCTGCAAGAGGAGCCTTTCTTGAAGGCATTGAAAGCTTTGAGTGGGAAAGCACTTGAAGGTATACCACTGTTTAGTGGGAAATTGGAGGTTGACCTAGTCCTGGATTGGATAGAAGGCATGGAGAACCATTTTGAATGTGATGGAGTCACTGAAGCATAGAAGGTGAAGGTGTCCAAGTCTAGATTGAGAGGATCTACCTTGACATGGTGGAAATTAATTTAGACGGAGAGGGGAAAGGAAGGCAAAAGGCCTATTTCAACTTGGAAAGGTATGGTGGCAAAAGTGAGAGAAGCATACATACCAAATGATTATGAGATTCAGCTACACAAGAAGAGGCAAAGCTTGAGGCAAAGAGACCAAGATGTGAACACTTACACTGAGGAGTTTCAAAAACTTTGTATGATTTCCAATGTCTCAGAGGATGAAAGTCTCAAAGTGGCTAGGTATCTGAATGGTTTGAAGTGGAACATCCAAGAAGAGATGACTCTTCTAAGTCCTAAGACAGTGCATCAATGCTATCAATTAGCTATCAAGATTGAGGAAAGAAGTAAGAGGGAACATGATCAGGCTTCTAAGAGCAGAGGCAAAGGTAGAGATCAAAGAGATCAAAGAGGACATAGAGGTGGCTACCAAGGTAGAGGAAATGAGCAAAGAAACCAAGGTGAATCTAAACTCACAGAGCATGGAAGTGAAGCACCTTCTAGAGGAGGTTATGGAAGAGGTAGAGGATCTCAAGGAGGATCAAATAGAGGAAGAGGAGCAGGTAGGAACAATTCATATTTTGCTACCATGAAATGTTACCATTGTGGTCAAGTAGGCCATCCAGCTTATAGGTGCCCAGAGAAAGCATCATCATCAAATGTTGAGAAGAGAGTGGCATATGCACAAGAGGACATCATGAGCATCAAATCACCTGAGATCGGTCATATTGAATCTGAAATGGGAGAGAATCTGATGTTTAGGAGAGTGTTGATCAGGCAATCAGTTAAGGAAGAACCAAAACAAAGAAGAGCTCTATTTAGAGTGAGATGCAAGATACTTGGTAAAGTATGCAAGGTCATTGTAGATTCAGGTTCAACAAATAATATCATCTTAGAAGAGGCAGTAATGAAACTAAAATTGGAGAAGGTACCCCACACTAACCCCTACAAGGTGACATGGTTGAACAAAGGGCAGAGTGTTCTTGTCAATGAATAAGTAACGGTGGAGTTTTCTATTGGAGGGTACAAAGATAAGCTAGTTTGTGATGTATTACCCATGGATGCATGTCATCTACTATTGGGAAGACCATGGTAGTATGACAGGAGTGCCATCTATGATGGAAAGGAGAATACCATTTCATTTAAGAAGGATGGGAAGACTATTAAGTTGCAGTCACTATCATTAGAGGATGAAGGACAGTCAAAGACATTAAGTGTCTTGTTGAGCAGTGGTAAAGAGTTCCTTAACACCCTACATAAAGGGGGTCAAGGATATGTAGTCTTGTTGCAGTCCAAAGAGGAAGATAAGATTGAAAAACCAGTCATACCCGAAGCAGTCCATAATTTGCTTGAAAATTATAAAGACATAGTAAGTGATGGTACACCTGCAACTTTACCTCCTAAAATAGCCATTAGTCATCAGATTGACTTCATACCTGGAGCATCATTGCCTACCAAAGCAACATATAAGCTTACACTGGATTAGAATCTAGATGTAGCTAGACAAGTACAAGAGTTATTGGATCAAGGCTTGATTAGAAAGAGCATTAGCCCATGTGCAGTACCAGTGGTCTTAGCAACTAAGAAAGGAGGCAAGTGGAGATTATGCACTGACTCTAGAGCAATAAATAGGATCACAATCAGGTATAGGTTTCCTATTCCAAGGATTGAAGACTTAATGGATTGTCTTGGAGGAGCTCAGTACTTCACCAAGTTGGATCTCAAGAGTGGATACCATCAGATCAGAATCAAGGATGGAGATGAGTGGAAAACAACATTCAAGACAACAGATGGGTTGTATGAGTGGGGAGTTATGCCATTTGGCCTCTCTAATGCCCCTAGCACATTCATGAGGCTCATGAATGAAGTACTGAAAGACTTTATAGGGATATTTGTGATTGTATATCTTGATGATATACTCATCTTCGGCAAGATTAAGAACACCTTAAACATGTGGAGATGGTTCTTAGAAGATTGCAAGAGGAGAAGTTAGCCATCAACCTAGAGAAGTGTGAGTTTTTCAAACAAGAACTTGTATATCTGGGTTTTGTAGTGTCTTAAGGATCATTGAAAATGGATCCAAGCAAGGTGGAAGCTATCCTAAACTGGCCTCCACCAACAACAGGGATAGAGGTAAGAAGTTTCCATGGATTGGCTCAATTTTATAGGAAATTCATAAGAAAATTTAGTGGTATATGTGCACCAGTGCTAGAAACAATCAAGGGTGGTTTGAAATCTAAATTTGTGTGGACTCAAGAGGCTAAGAAAGGGTTTGAGAAACTGAAACAAGAAGTGGCAACTCAACCTATTCTCTTATTGTCAAGCTTTGCAAATTGTTTTCTATGGAGTGTGATGCTAGTGGAGTTGCAGTAGGAAGAGTGCTTAGCCAAGAAGGTAGACCTATAGATTTCTTTAGTGAAAAGGTCAATGAAGCTAAGAAGAAGTATTCTACCTATGATCTAGAACTTTATACTTTGGTTTAGTCACTTAGGAAGTGGAGGCATTACCTTCTACCCAAGGAGTTTGTGGTCTTTACAGACAATCAAGCACTTAGTTATATCAACACCAAAGAGAAGTTGAGCAATAGACACTTGAAGTGGATGGAGTACATCCAAGCTTTTAATTTCACCATCAAGCATAAGAAGGGACAAATGAACAAGGTAGCAGATGCATTGAGTAGAAGATTGCTGACAGTCCAAGAAATACAAATCAAGAGCATTGGAATAGAGAGCTTCAAGGATCTCTATGGAGAAGATAAAGATTTCTCAAAGGCCTACAAGGTATGTTCTAACTTTGAGAATCATTTTCATAGCCAATACTCAGAGTATACTTTGCAAAGTGGATTGTTTTTTAAAGGGAATCGGTTATGTGTTCCAAGAGGGTCAATGAGAGAAAACCTCATTCAGGAAAAGCATAATGGTAGTCTTAGTGGACATTTTGGCATCAAAAAAACATTAGAACTAGTGAAAAGGTTCTACTATTGGCCTAAGTTGCCAAGAGATGTCAGGAGATATGTATAGCAATGTGTTGTGTGTATGAAAGCTAAGGGAGGAGCTAGCAATGCTGGCCTATATCAACCCTTACCCATTCCTAACAGACCATGGGAGTGTGTGAGCATGGATTTTGTGGTAGGACTCCCTAAGACCAAGACTGGTTTTGATAGTGTGTATGTAGTGGTGGACAGATTCAGCAAAATGAGTCACTTCATTCCTTGTAAAACCACTCATGATGCTAGCTACATTTCTCACCTTTTATTCAAGGAAATTGTTAGGATTCATGGATTGCCATTGAGTATTGTTTTAGACAGGGATGTGAAGTTCACGAGTCACTTTTGGAAGACTCTATGGAGTAGATTAGGTACCAACCTGTCTTTTGGATCAGCTTACCATCCTCAGACCAATGGGAAAACAAAGGTGGTTAACAGGGTGCTAGGTAACCTACTAAGGTGTCTCACTAAGGAATATGGACAGACTTGGGATATGGTTATCTCACAGACTGAGTATGCTTATAATGACAGTGTGAACCGAACCACAGGGAAGAGTCCTTTTGAGGTTGTGCATGTAATGCACCCAAGAGTGATATGTGAGCTCAGGGATCTAGGAGCTATGGAGAATAGGAGTGCACATGAAGAGGACTTCACTCAGACCATGAAGGAGATTCAGGAGCGGGTGAAGAGGACAGTCACCGAGGCTACTCAAAAGTTGAAAGAGAAGGTGGATTTATCTAGAAAAGAGTTACAATTTGTAGTAGGAGACTTTGTCATGGTTCACCTTAACAAATCAAGGTTGCAGAAGGGAATGTCAACTGAGTTACAAATGAAAAGGGTAGGACCGTGCAAAATATTAGCCAAGTATGGAAAGAATGCATACAAGGTGGAGTTACCTTCTGATTTGGGAATTTCACCAATTTTCAATGTTGTTGATTTGATCAGGTACAAGGGATCAGTCCAAGATATGGATCAGAAAAGTAGGGAGATCTTCAAGGAAGTCAGCAACATAGCCTTACCTACTAAAGACAACCTACAAGCAGAAAGCATCTTGGAGTCAAGAGTACAAAAGTCTATAAGGAAGAGAGTGTACATGGAGCATCTTATCAAGTGGAAGAACAAGCCTGAATCTGAGGCTACATGGGTACAAGAAGATTAGTTCATGAAGCATGGCATTGATATGTCACTTATCTCTCCTTCCATTCCTTAGTGTTTGGCAGAGAGGGGGAGAATGGTGCAGGAGCACCTAAGAAACACCTAGGTAGAAACACCTAGGAAACATTAGGCATAGGATACAATTTTGTTTTTGTAGTTATGAGGTCATGTTGACCATTTCATTTGAGTTAGAAGGTTAGTGACTTAATAAAATGCCTTGGTTAGGAGCTATCAGTAGTGGCAAAGTTTATGAGTTGAAACACTCACTTTTGTTAGTTTCTAGGAAATCGGCAAAAGTGGCAAAGTGGAACATTTTGCACCTTTTCCACTTTATAACCAACATGTCTGACCAAGGGGAAAGCTAAATACCTTGGAAAACCTATTTAAGGTATGCCTCGACCTGTGTGGAAGGTTGGAAGGCATTTGGAAGTTTTTAAATTTTGAAAATTCTTCAAAAGCTAAGTGTAGACAGTGAGAAGAAAGTATGAAATTATGTGTTTTGTGTTAAGTTGTGTGTTGCAGATGTGATCATGGCATTGTGAATACTGTATAATTTAGTACAATTGCATTCCAAGCTTTGTGTGGGTTAGTAGATAGCTAGTGTGTGTGTTTCAAGCTTTCTTTTGTAGCTAGTTTGGTTCTTTAAAGTTACTGTTCTGACTGGTAGACCATCAGAAATGGAGTTCTAGTCCATTTTTCTCCTGTACCTGGTGTATGGGCTCTTGGAAACTGTGGCTAGGCTCCATTCTTGTAAATATGGTAGCATTAGGAGTAGGTAGGAATCATGAAAGCACTATGGAAGACTTTTCCTAGGCGAGCTTGACAGTGCCTGACTAGGAAAGTCATGAAGTGTAAAACACTTGGCTTGCAGGGGTGACCTTTCCTTGATAAACCCCATGGTAGAAAGGTGGAAGGAAGCCTTGCAGAGGCTTTGTAACAAGGAGGAGGTTCCAACAGTCCGTTTGAGTGGAGAACAAAATAACAGTCCACTGTGGGGTCAAAAAAACCTAAAGAAGAGACCTAATTTGCAAAATTTGGAAGTCTGACCTGTGTACGGACAATCAAGGGTTTAGACCTTTGAAGTCTTGAAGTGGTAGGCATAAAGACTAAGAATCCATAGAAAATATTTGGGGTTCTTTGGAGAACTTGGGAGAGTTATCTCATTTCCTCGGAGGAAAGACCTATTTTTGGAGGCCTAGAATTAGGGAACTAAAACCCTAGGTGAGGGTTTGGTGAAAGCGATGGAGAGTTGGAGTTTGGTGGTTGTCCAAGAACCCTAGGAAGATGTTGTGAAGCCATTGAAAACATATCTACACCCTTGCAAGGATCTAATGGAGTGGTGAGGACAGTTAGCCTTTAGGAAAGATTAAGGGCTAAGGGAGAGTTAGTGGCAAGGCACGAAGATTTGGCTTGGTAGATTGAGGGTTTGATGATAGTGGGGTTGGCCAGTAGAACTAGGGGGATCCTACACATGAGATAGGACCTAAAGGTTAAGGTGGGAGATTCACCTAGGATTTCTTGAGGACAAGGACCCATAGCATGGAATAGTGAGTGTTCCATCCAACCCTACCCTATCACCCCACACATCAACTCATCTGGATTGTTTTAAACATTAATAATAATTCATTTGGGATTATTAATTTTTATGCCTCAAATGATGTTGTTGAAAGATCTCCTTTGGTGATGGATTGTTGATTCACTACCAGTTGCTACTTGGATGCTTTGTGGGGATTCCAATATGGTTGAAGTGGCATACAACAAGGATGGTACTCTGTGATTTTGATGGGCAGCTAGGGAAAGAGAGGTATGGTACTATATGCATAAAAAAATTGGGTATTTTTTATCCCAATATTGGTCGCCACCACTCTCATTCTCTCTAGCACACTTGGCGCAATTATCGAGCTAGGTCTAAAAGGATATTTAAATGTGTTGATTGTGCTATGATCTCAGCTCAAAAAAAATTCTCTTTTTCTAGCCCTTCACCACTTCTAGTAAGGTCGTTAGTGGATGTGACATTTTCAAACCATTATCCCATTATATTCTACATTAAATGGGAATCAAGGCAGCCACATGCCAGCAGGACCCAGTTCTTTTTGAACACCTCTTTACTCAGTCATCAACCCACACTGGCTCACATCAGCACTGTTTAGAATTTGGAGTGTGGGCCACCTGACAATATAGGATGGATTGCTTGGTGGAATGATGTCATCACTCACTACAAGATTTCTCCACATTTATGGGCACTAGCTAGCCATCTTTCACAAACGGTCCTATGAAGTTATTTTTTTTTACCTCTGTGCTACCATCAAGGCCTTGGCGGCTAACCCCTTTTCCCCTTCTCTGTAAGTAAGGGTTACAAATTTAAGGTATAAAAAACAAGTTGTTGATAATTATGCTATCAAAGGGGCATAAATCAAGGCCAAACTTCACTAGCTTGAAATTGGAGATAATGCCTCGAAATAATTTTTCCTAGCTCTTCGAGTCATGCACTCATCTCCTGGTATCAAACAGATCAAAGAAGGTAACACTGTGCTTTTCAAATTTCTTGACATTCTCCAGGCATTTTTTAGGCACTATGACCAAGTGTTCACAGCTCAAGAGTACACTTTGGAGTGGAAACAAGCGCTTTAGGATTGTCTTGTTGTTGTTCCAAATAGGCTCTCCTCAGCCCAGAAAGCGTTATGTGAGCAATTTCTCACAATTGAATATCTTCAATAATTTTTCTGCACTATGGAAAATGATAAGGCACTGGGAATTGATGGATTCCTATGTGCGTTTTCATTCTAAGACTTTAGGAAATTTTATCAACAAAGGTAATATAAAATTCATACCTAAGTTTGGTGATCCCAAGGATATTTATATTTGGTGGCCCATCGCACTCCTCAATGTCTCTTATAATATTATTATCAAAGCCCTTGCCTTGAAAATATTTCATCTTCTACCTCCGATTGTACGCCCAAAGAAAACTAGATTTATTAAATATAGCTTCATCTTAGCAACATCATTTTTGTCTGGGAAAGCATGGAATGGGCGACATGCTCAAATGAAAAAGAAATCTTTCTTAAAATTGATTTTGTTAAAGCTTATAATTGCATTGAATGGACTTTCATATTTGTTATGCTATATGCATTGGGATTTGGTCCTTAATTCATATAGGTTGTGCAAATTTTGTTCTCTAACACCTTTGCTAGCATCACCATTATGGCCACTAATATTCTTCCTTCGGTTTGTTATGTTTCATTCGTCAACGTTTCCTGCTTGCCCCCTCGCTTTATGTGCTTTCTACTAAGGGGTTTGGGTATCTACTGGCTCATGTTGTCTCCCAGAGGTAGGTTTGTGGTATCTCTTTGCCTGATTCACTAACCCAGCTGGTCAATGGCCACTTCATCAATGATTATTTTCTTACCTTACTAGAAGAGGAAAATAATGTCAAAGTTTCCCTCGATTGCCTTGAGACCTTCTGTTTTCCATCTAGTTTTTCCATTCAATAGTACAAAAATTTATGTTACAAATAGTCCATCCTTCCCAGTCCCCACTGGATTCAAACTTGTAGTTATGGCTAGAGGTGGATTTCTCCTAGCGAAATATTTTGATTTACCAAAATTCATTTCACCTTCCAAGCTTCCTCCGTTGATCTCTGGCCATCGGTTCTTTCTTGGATTGAGATAAAACTTTCTTTTTGGATTACCAAGGCGCTCTCTCTTGCTAACAAATTCCATATTTTATCTAAGGTTTTAGTAGTGACTTAAGTGTATTATTCTTCATGCTAGGCCCCTTCTAGGGCCTCATATGCTAAGTTGGAAAAGTTGCTTCATGAATTTCTTTGGCCTCTTCTAAGACTCACTTAGGCTTTCACTATGTTTCTTGGCAATTTTGCTACCTACCCAGAGACTCTGGTGGGCTTGGCCTTCTCTCCACTTAGTGGCAAGGGATTTCTCTTTGTGTCAAATGGATTATCAAAGCTCTTACTGGTGATGAGGCCTAGAAAATCATCCTCAAGCAGTGTATTCAGTCCAGCTTTCCAACGCACAAAAATTCTTGGAAGGGATTTGGCTTTCAAACCCTTCTAGTTATGAGGGAGCGAGTCCATATTTTAGGAACATTCATGGCCAAGAGTATTTGGCAAGCCTGGGAGGCTGTCAAGCCCTAGCTCTACTAGTTTGGCTCTGGAATTCAAGATGGGCTCTTGCTCAATCAATAGAATGTTTGGTGGTCACCTCTTTTTCCTAGTGTAGGTCAGTCGTTGACCAAGATTCCTTGGCTTAAGGCCCTCAAATTTCATAAGAAGGGTATCCAAACCCTTCAAGACTTATTTCATAAAACCACAATTGTATCTTTCGTTGGAAAGTCTTTCGTGCTCAATATGGTTTTCAAAACCATGACTGTGAAACCTATGACAGTCTAGTAAATTACATTCTTGTTGATATACTTCATAAGGTGGGTATTCATGCCACAAATCCATAGTGGAAGGATTGTAAGTGGTACCCAGACACCCCTTTCAAAAATTACAAGCCTTGGCTTGGGTATCAGTGGCTTTCACCTCATTTTCCTGTGATTAACAGTTTGACCGGAGATGACACCTCTAGTATTCATTGTTTTTTTGGTGTAAAATAGTTGTTGCTACATAGTCTACAATTTTTGAGCCAAAACTTTCCCACTTTGCTTAGTGTATTCTTTTCCAAGGCTTACTAGTGTAGTCTAGGCTTTCACACTTGAGGATCCAAGACCCTTGTTGCCCTTTTTGTGGGTAGGTTGAGTCGTTTAAGTATGATAAGGATTCCACCGCCTAAACCACACAAAACACAACAATAGATACCAACATAGAAGATACAAGACAAAAAATAACCCACTTTCAATTATTTTCAAAAAATGAAATTATAGATTCAAAACTTACATGCCATAGCCACATGGGCTTGATTTATTACAAAAAAATCAACTTTGAAAACAAAATATATTATTCGAAGCCACAATCTTCACTAATGGAGCCACCTTCTACATCCCCAACCTTAACCCTTTTATTTTACCCCAATAACCACCCTAGAATGTTCTAGAAAGTTCAAATTTCCCTTTTTTTTTGGTGCCAAAAGTCCCACCGTTTGAATTTTGGCCTACGAATAAATTTGAATGAAATTCACTTTTAGAGGACCAACTTCGCGGGCCAATAACTTTTGATCTGGGTGTCTGATTTTCTATTATTGCATATCATTGAAAAGATCTCAAAGAAATCTACAATGCGCAAACCCATTGTAGGTCAGTTCAACCATTTTTCAAGCTATTTCGGGGCCTCTAAAGTTTTATATTTGAATTTGAAGCTGCATTGGAGAAATTTTCTAAGATAGAAACTTTGATTTCTCCCAAATTGTTTAGGGTATTGAGGTGATTCTTTTGCGACCATAAATGTTTTCTAGCTCTTCTCCATTGGGTAAATTTTTAGGTCCATACAAGCCCGTTTAGGCCTACTTACTAAAAATAGTAAGTGAATATTTTTTGCTATTTTTGTCTCCTGACTGTCTTATGCCCCGGGTGCTACCACAATAATGGGTTACACTTTTTGGTACATCCTGATTTTTGTTGAAATCACATATTTTTAGAAAATATAATGATTTAAGCCTTAAAAAGGTTCCATTTTAAGGTAATTTGAAAAGTGACCCTATCATTTCTCAAGAGTTAGAGGGAAACCAAGACAGTTAACCTCAGTCTTAGAAAATCGTGATGAATCTTCAACAGGCCTTCCTTTCCATTTAACCATATATTCTTCATACTGCCTGTTCCTTGTACTTTTTCCTACACGGCTATCCAAGATTTCTTCTATCTCCTTCTTTTTTGAAGTAGGTTGGAGGAATATTCCACTATGCTTCTATTGTTTCTTCATTAATCCCCCCTTCATGATATTCTATTAAATCTAAAATGTTAAACACGGGTGAAATATGAATTTCATTAGGAAACTCTACCTCATATAAATTTCCTGAATCATGCTTCTTCAGGACCTTGCATGGTCAAAACTTCTTCATCTTTAACTTGTATGTAACAGTTCTGGAAACCTCTCCTTTCACAAATGAGCCATGACTTCATCTCCTACCTGTAACTCCTTATGCATCATTTTCTAATATACCTTGGCCTTATATTGTGAGTGCATCTTATTGATATGTTTCTTCACTTCTTCATGCAAATACTTCAAGTGCTCCACAAAATTTTCAGCCTCGGCCTTACTCTTCTCCACCTTATCCATCTTTCTCAGTTTAGAAGTAGTTCTTGGACTACTCCCATACACAATCTAGAATGGTGATTTACCAATGCTCATGTTGATAGAATTGTTGTAAGAAAATTATTCCTGTGGTATAATCAAATCCCATGCCTTGGGATTATCTCCTACTAAGCATATTAGCAGGTTACCCAAACTCTTGTTCACCACCTCCATTTTTCCACCAGTTTGTGGATGGTGTACAAAAATGAACTTCAAATCTATTTTTAACTTATTCCATAATGTCCTCCAAAGATAACCAACAAATTTGGTATCTTTGTTTGAAACTATACTCTTTGGTAGACCATGTAGTCTTATCACCTCTTTGAACAACATCATTGGTCTTATAACAAGGAATGAAATGTGCCATATTTGAAAATCTATCTACCACCACAAATATTGAATCATCTCCTCTTTGTGTCCTTGGAAAGCCAAGAGCAAAATCCATGCTAATATCCTCACATGGCTTCTCAGGTACAGGTGATGGCTGATACAATCAAGTATTCTGACTTGTTCCTTTCGCCATCTGACATACTCTACAACTTTTTACAAACATCTTCACATCTTTCTATAATTATGGCCAATAATAATTCTCACTAACTAGAGCAATGGTCTTATCTCTACCAAAATTTCCAGCCAATCCTCCACTACATGCTTCTCCTTGATTAGTTTGTCTCTCACAGAACTCCTTGGAATGCACAATTAGCTTCCTCTAAAAAACATCCCATCTTGGATTAAGAAATCTAGCCATCTTGTCCTATCCAATGTAACAAGTTCCAGAAAAGCCTACAAAGCTTCTACAAAGTCTAGATCTTCAGGATACAAATTCTTGAGTTCATTGAACCCAACAACCTCTATATTCATCTCTATCAACAAATTTTTCCTTCTACTTAAGGCATCTACAACTCTGTTTGACCTTCCACTCATGTGTTTCAAAACAAAAGTATAACTCTGCAAAAACTCAACCCATTTTAAGTGTCTTTGATTTAACTTTCCTTGACTATTGAGATACTACAAAGCCTGATGATCAGTATATAAAAGAAATTCTTTTGGGAAAAAATAGTGTCTCCATTTCTTCAAAGCCTGAACTATAGAATAAAACTCTTGATCATAGACATAATATTTCGTCTTAGCATCATTCAACTTCTCACTAAAATAGGAAACCAACTTACCTTCTTGACTCAAAACAACTCTGATGGCAGTGCCACTAGCATCACAATCTACTTGAAAGACCTTATTGAAATCTAGAAGTGCAAAAATAGGTTTCCCTATGAATTTCTTCTTCAACATATCAAAACTATTTGTTGCTCCTCTATTCCATTTAAAATCATTTCTATCCCCTCTCATTTCTTGAGTTAGAGATGCACAAATACTATTGAAATTCTTAATAAACATTTTGTAAAAAATTTCTAGACCATGAAATGATCTTACCTCTGTAACACTCCTCGGGGTAGGCCATTCAATGATAGCTCTCACCTTCTCTGGATCCATTTTAAGACCCTTTGTTGAGACAACAATCCTAGATACACCAACTCTCTCTTCACAAAAATACATTTCTTCAAATTAATCGACAACTTCTCCTCCCTTAGCTTCTCAAAAACTCTTCAAATATGAATCAAGTGCTCCTCCTATGGCTTACTAAAAAATCAAAATATCATCCAAATAAACAATAACAAATTTTCCTAAAAATTCTTTCAGTACCTCATTCATAAGCCGCATAAATGTTCTCGGTGCATTGGTTAGCCCAAAAGGCATGACTAACCACTCGTACAAGATTTCCTTGGTTTTGAAGGTTGTCTTCCATTCATCTCCTTCTCTAATCCAGATTTGTTGATATCCACTCTTCAAATCTATCTCCGTGAAGTACTCAACTCCACTCAAATAATCCATAATGTCATCCATTCTCAGTAAGGGAAATCTATACTTGATGGTGATCTTGTTGATGGCTCTAGAATCTGTACACATCCACCACTCCCCATCCTTCTTTGGTGCTAGTACTATAGGTACTACACATGGACTCAAACTCTCTTTGATCAATCCCTTCCACAATAACTCTTACACTTTTATATTCAACTCTTCACTCACTGCTAGAGTCATATGATGGGATGCCTTATTCATAAAATTGGATCTAGGAATCATTTCCATCTGATGACTAATCTTTCTTACTAGAGGAAAACCTTCAGGTACGTTATCAGAAATAATAACTTGAAACTCTATCAACTTAAGGGTGTTGATGGACGATGCTTTATGACTTAGATTAATGACAATTGGTTGTGGCATCGGAGAATGTGTAATATTAATTTTGATAACTTGGTGAGGATTAGTGTAGTTTAGAGCATGAGAGATTTACCAAGGATTACAAATCATGTTAATGCTATTTGCAGGAATTGTCAGTTTGGAAAGCAAGCAAAAATCCATTATAGATCAAAGGAACAATCTACTAGTGGACTACTGGATTTAATTCATATAGATCTCTATGGTCCTACAAGAGTGAGAATTCTACAAGGTGAAAGGTACTTTATGGTTTTGATTGATGACTATTCTAGATATACATGGGCTACATTTCTTAGAGAGAAGTTTGATGCATTCTATAGATTCAATAAATTCAAAGCTATGATTGAAAATAAAGTGTTGATGGTTTTTTTTGCACAACAACAACCTAGACAAAGTATAATATCCTATCTCTCTTGAAAGGTAAATCTCTATCAGAAAGCCTCAAGACATAACCCCAAGGTCTCTAATGTCAGGTCTTGAAAATGCAATATAAAAACTCAATGATAAATGTGAAAATGTTGGTAATCACAAGGGGCCTTACAAATGAACAATGTTGGAAGTATACTTTCATCAGATGTAGAAATATGGTGATACTTTCAATCCTAAAACTAACATAGATTCAAAAGAAATATCAAAAGAGATAAGGGTTCAAAGAGATTTCTAAAAGTAAACTAACCCTAAGACCAACAATGCAAATGATTAAACACTCAAAGTGGACCAATCCTTAAAAAAAAAACTAATTCTTGATAAACCTAGATTAAATCTGCAATCTCACAGAATTAGTGCAATCTTCTAAGGAATAAAATATTTTCATATCATGAAGCATTCACCTAGATCAGCCTTATTTGGGAATTGAAATGAATAAATAAGCACAATTGAGCTCAACACATAAATTCAAGGCCCAAGCTAGCTTTACACAACAACTTATAGTCAGCAAGCTGCAAAAAGTATGGACCAAGGATTTCTCAAACACCTCAAATATTAAACCATAAACAACATTGCATCACATTTAAATCTAAAATCTAACATGCAAATAATAATCTTGAAGCAACCTTAAAGATTTGGAACAATAAGAACCATGCAAAGTAAAACAACACAAGAAAGAACATGAAAGAAAAATGTCTTCACTTGTATTGAATCACCCAAGTATGTAGCAATTCTAGTATTCTCAATGTATCAGAATTTTCTTTCATAAAATGCTAACTCCTATCTTAATTCTAGCTTTGGAAACTATATCTCACTAATTCTAACCCTCACAAATGAGGCAAGAGCCTCAATTTATAGAAAACCTCAATAGGTTGACCCAGAATTAGGGTTTACATGTTGAGGTCAGACCAAAACAAGTCGGCCCAGAGAGTTTGAATAAAATAAAATAAAATTAAATGCAAAACAACATCTAGGTCAGTTAGGAGTCTTCCAGGATATTTCCTCCTTGATTGCATGAAATTTGTGGTCACCCTCCAGTTTTACTGTATGATATTGCTCATGCAGAATGAGTTGGGAGAGCGCAGAGCCAAATGGGTGTCCCTGTTGCAAGAGTATGATATCAAAATTCAGCTAATGAAATTGGTTAGAGGGCAGGCCCTTACCAGAACAATAGTTGAAGCAGCAGCTGAAGTTGGACCCGAACTCATGGTTCAACAATACCAGCTAGAGTATGTCTCTCCAAAAGAGTGGTATGACGACATAGTGTACTATCTATTGAATCACAAATGTCTACCCCACTTGCAGGGAGTCCAAAAATGTGCCCTTAGATTAAAGAGTAGCAGCTACATGTTGGAGGGGGGGCATATTATACAAGAGGAATCATGAAGGCATATATCTAAGGTGCCTTGGCAAGGAAGAAGCAGATCGGGTCTTAAAGGAGTTTCATAATAAATTTGGCATGGGTCATGGTTCCGACCTTTCTATAGCGCCATCAAATCTTGAGAGGAGGGTACTATTTGCCTACAGTTTTCAAGGATTCTCATAATCACATCCGTGTGTGTCATACTTTCCAAACTACGACAATAGAGAAAGAAATGTTGTTGTCCCATTGCAACCAGTCTTGGAGGTAAGACCATTCGCACAATGGGGTCTCGACTTCATCGGTCTAGTAAGCCCACCATCATCCATAGGTCATAGGTACTTTATAACCACCTCTGATTATTGTACTAGATGGACATAAGCTATTGCATGTAGGCAATGTACCACAGAGGTAGTTACTGAATTCCTTGATAGTTTTATTTTAAATCAATTTGGTTGTCGTATGCATTGGTATGTGATAATGGCCTTGCCTTCTCGTCACTTAAATTTTTTAGCTGGGCCTTTGATTATGGCATCACCCTCAAATTTTCATCCAATTACTATCCTCGGGGCAACGGCCTTGCAGAATCCACCAACAAAAACCTGATCACCATGATTAAGAAACTGCTTGATAGGAATCCCAAGGACTAACATACCCAGCTCTGTTTCACCCTTCGGGCAGATCACACCCATCACAAGGCTGCCCTTGGTGATTCCCCATTCCATATGGTCTATGGATTGGAGCCCATCTTTCCAATACACCTGAAGATTCCCACCCTCCAGTTCATCAACGATTTTTATGAAGGGGGGGATTGTAGAGAAGCTCGGTTAGCTGAGCTCTTACACTTAGAAGAAATACGAGATCGTGCAATAGAAAATTTTGCGAGACATCAGGGTGTAGTCAAAAGATGGTTCGATCGCCGAGCCAAAATTAAGGCCTTCTAAATTCATGATTTAGTCCTATATTGGGATAAGGCCCCCGAAAATAAAGGGGAACACAAAAATTTCGACAAGCTTTGGCTTAGCCCCTTTCAAATATCTAAAATTCTGGGAGACAATTCTTTTCATTTGAAAACTTTAACTGGTGAGGATGTCACGTTGCCTATCAATGGGAAGCACCTAAAGCATTACTTCCAAGTTTGAGCTCATGTAGAGCTATTCCTATAAATATTTGTACATAGGTTAAAATAGGTTTCTTTGGCTTGTCTTTCGTTCTATTGTTTAGTGCTACTTTATTTTCCTTGTTTCCCAATTGTTTTGTCCTTTTGATGAGAGGATTTTCGTTCCTGTTGTGGTGGTCGTGTTTGTTCAATGAACGGTTCACTTTGGTGTTTTTTGGATAAACATTCATTCTCAACTATTAGTCTCTAATAGCTGCCTAGAAAGGGATGGTTTCCTCATTTGAACTTTGTTCTAGAACTTGATCCTTGGTTGAATCCTTTTACATTCATCTCAAATCTTGCTCAAAATGGATGTTAATTATTTTTGAAGGACCCTCCAATAGTAGCCATGATAATGTGGTAAGTGAAAAATATTAAGTCCCCTCCAGTGACCACTATGGTTCTCAAACCCATCATAGGCTTTAGTGCTTACACAGTTGAGAAAAATAATAAAGTGCAGAAAGAAAATCCAAAAGAAAGAAATAAATAAAGTTTTCAAATCAAGCAACTATATGGGTGTGTGTGTAACTCTACCGGGGCTATGGATTCCTGACTGATAGTAGAGAAATATTCATGAGGTCACAATGACAACTCCATTGGGGCTATGGATGCTTGACTGGCAGTGGGGCACTATCCAGGTTAAGTTTGGTGGTTGGACGATTTATGTAGCTTCCTTGTTTGATTAGCCACTTCTTGTCACCATTCCCGAGGGAAGGAATGAATTCACTACACACATTTCTGAGATGTTTCTTGGGTTGATTCAACTAAGGATCTCATTCTCCTAGTTCACTTTTGGATATCAGCCCCCTGGTCTGCGAAACCAGAGATGCTCAGATCCTAAATGAATACTTATCCCTTGAATGCTCGGGAGTGT
The DNA here is from genome assembly GCA_007115665.2 of Sequoiadendron giganteum. Taxonomy (NCBI): domain Eukaryota; kingdom Viridiplantae; phylum Streptophyta; class Pinopsida; order Cupressales; family Cupressaceae; genus Sequoiadendron; species Sequoiadendron giganteum. The sequence goes on from CM021101.1 coordinate 35,133,093, forward strand.
CCTCCCCAACAGAGTTGCCATTTGTTGTGCCCTCTGCACACATGCCCCGTTCGGAATGGGGACCCTCTCTTTCTTTCTCCTTGTCACGTCGTTGTGTCGTTGCCTCATTTTTCGTACCCCCGTTTTGGTGTCCTAGATGGTTAGTGTGCCTCTAAAGTTTCATCCTAGGTTGACCATGTTTCACCCCTTCATAATTTTCTAATTCTTGTTTCCTCCCAGAGTTCCTTTGGCACTTTTCCTTTTGCAAGCGGCCATGGGACTTCCCAAACCTGACTCGCCGGGTTTCCCTTGCCAGGTTTCCTTGTTGGATTTTCTCTTTCGGATGGCCTTTTGCCTGCATCCTTCCAGTGTTCGGGTTCGGGTTCCTTAATCTCTATTTGAAACTTGCACTGAAAATGATCGTCAGTTGCACTCTCTAGGCCTAGCTCCTCGGGTTTCCCTACTCGAGATTCCTTTGTGTGTTCGTTGTTCCAAATAGTCGTCTGCTTGCGTCCTTTCAGTCCTCGGGCCCCGAGACCCTCCTCGCCATCAGTTTCCCACCTAGCAACTTTTGGACGACAATGACCCCATATCTTTCTGGCCTTCGGGTCCCGGACCTCCTGTCGACGTCCTAATTTTCAAACCCACCAACCTTTTTGTCTGTCTTACCTACATTAATTAGGTGCATTAATTGCACTTAGGAGTATAATTAATAGCACCAACATGTCATTTTCACATGTCAGGAAGATCAAAATAATACAACAACCCCCCAACCATCGTCGTCTCTGTGCCTAAGACCTCTCTCGTCGCTCCTTACAGATTCACCAGCATTATTCATTGCATTCAAGAGGTATGTTTGCTGCCTAGCTTCTGGTTTCATCTTTTATGATTTCAGGCTTAAGTAACAGATGAAAAGGGTTGAGGTTGCATGAATTTGATAGAAGATGGATTGTGCCATGAAACCCATGTCATGGAACAATTAGAAAATCCCTTAAAATAACTAAAAATCAAACTTGGGACTTCATCTCCTCTGTGTCGTTCTTCATAAAGACAGACCGCGCCCTCTGGGCCCGAGACTCTCCCTATCGATTGGAAAAATAAATGAACTCATAACTCCACAGTGGCAAAGTGCCTTCTGGGTTCTGGATCCCAGAACTTTGCCTTCAGAAAGTCATCTCCCATTTGTCGTCATCAACGGTGTTCTCGCCCCACTTGCCCGAGCCTCAGATCCCATCCTTGTGCTCTCCATTGGATTCTCCCAGAAAAATGAACACATTTGAGCATCCATCGAGTCTCGGTTCACAGACCTCCATCCATGGACCGCCTTTTCCATTTTTCCATTTCAAAATGACCATGAAGGGACTGCCTCCCAACCCTCGGGTCTCGAACTCCTCCCTTTTGCATGATCAAGAATGAGTTCAAATCACAAAAACCCCAAGTCCTCAACCTTCATCAGACCCCAACTACCGAACTACCACCGTCGGGACTCCATCCCATTTCGACCGTCTAAATCAAAAAATCCTGACCATCCCTCCGGCCTCCGGGTCCCGATGCTCCGGTCGCCACCAAGCATTTAACGAAGGAAGTGGAATAGTAGTTAGCCTTGGCTAGCGGTACGAAGAACATTAGCTTGTTTGTTTACTTTATCTTGGTCTTGTTTTCACTTATCTTATTTTTGCGCTCATTCCAAGGACCTCTCAATGATTCCTAAACAAAATAGGTTTAGAGAGAAAGGAATGGGGCAATGATCATTATCTTTTTATTTGTTGTGCTTGTTGGATATTCTTGTAAAATAACTTCATCATGCATACTTTTTTTTGTTTGTAGGAAGGATGTTTTAGGTATCTTGTTGACCACATAAGAAGGCTTGCCTTTTTATGTTTTGGCCTGAGATGTCTAGAATATCTGAACGGCATTATGAATAAGGTTATGTTTGTCAAGTGTGAACAAGAGTACTCCTATCTGATTGTCGAGTCAAATTCCATCACACTAGGTACAATGCCATCCTGGTCCTTTATACCTTGATGCATCATACCTATGTGTGTTATCAAACATAAAGTAATTGGCCCTTTGAAAATCCCAACTCTTGGTAAGCAATGCATCATCATCATCGGTAATAATGTGAACTTTTGTGGATCTTCCTTCCATCATCTTATTCTTCTTATTCTTCTATCTTTACTAACATGTCTATCTAAAATCGATGCACTGTATCAAAATATACACGAGGCTACCCATGGCCGATGACTATCTATACATCATTAGATTTGTCTACATCAAAGAAATTTCATCCTCTGATCAAGAGAACCACTCTCGCATTTTATCGCGATCTCAATCGAAAAATTGAACATTTCCGCTCGATCTCTCGAGGGGGCAATATATCCAGCATTATCCTTCTGCTGGGGCAATAGGGGCATTTGAAAAATTGAGAAATTTTTAACTTTTGATCATAGTAGTTTATTTCTTTGACTCAATGCAACAAGTACATTGCTTCAAAGAGGGGAAAAATGTAGACACGGAAAATGTACAATTCGGTTTGACACATTGAATCCTGATTTATTAACACCATTTCATCTTGAATCATCTCTTTTGCTAGTCATTTAATTGAACAATCTGTATTTGATTAAATTCATCACTCTTCATCTCCTGTTAATTAAATAAATCAATTTTATTTAATTATTTCTGTAATTCCTCTTTTAATTAAATAAATCATTTTATTTTATTAATCCCTAATTCTTTTCATTAAATTGAACCTTGTTTGATTTAATCTAACATTATTCTCTTTGGTTAAATAAATCAAATAATTTATTTAATAAATCATTTCCTCTCAATTTCTGACTTGAATCAATTCATAAATCTAAGTCTAAATTGTCACATCACTTAATTCTTCATTAAGCTAATCAAATCCTTAATTGAGCTAATCCCTCTCACTAAAATCCTCTAGAGAATGCAACTTGCACAATAAATCAATTACTTTGATTTATTAATTCTCCTATTTTCTCTCACAAATCATCAAAAAGAGAATATTCCTCTTTTGAATTCAAAAAGGCCAAGTGGATTTGTACATCCAACAAGGCATTCATTCTTCTTACATGTCCTTGTGCATTGAGCCAAGTGGCATTTATTTCATTCCTTTTTCCCTCTCACATGTCATTTCTCAAATTTGAAATGCCACCTAATTGCATTTATTGGCACTTTGGCCAATATATGCACAACCTTCAGCCATTCACATCTTGACAAATGGCACTTGGCCATTGGATGTTGAATGATCCCACATTGCTCTATTTTACTCTCTTTTCCAGTTTAGAAATCTATAAATTGGAGGCTTCTCTCCTCATTATCTAGACACAACTCATATGCAAAGTTACTCTCTACAATTGAGAACTAATTTTTTCAATTTCATCGACAATTTTGAGTAGACTTACTATACTCAAATTTAGTTCAATATCCCCATCTTCATGCAAGGTTATTCTCTTCATTTGAGAATTAATCTTACTCATACCATCATTTAGCTTGTTCAAGGATTGGGAAAGGGCTGCTTACTACACAACAATGGTGGCACCAATCCACTATGGGATGAAGGTTTACTCGTGTTTTTTTTATATGCTTCTGTTTAACCTACATTTATGCTCATTAGTTGCATATTTAGACATGATTGAATATCTCATAGGGATGTTAAATTTGCTGTTTTAAACTAACTTTCGTGCTAACAACATGAAATTGTTTGAGATGATTTTGTTTGCAGATTTTTCAGCATCCATAGATACCAACATAGGGCATGTCAACATTGATGATTTCATACAGAGGTTCAGAATCAACCCAAACATAGATAATGTGAAATTGATTAGAAGCAGCAAGATAGCTAAGGTTACAAGTTTCCCTCCCACTTTGATTGCCCTTGAACTGGTTGTATACAACTAAAAATGGTCTGGAGCATCTGATTAATTAAATACGAATTATTTGATTAATTATCCTAATTTCCTCTACTATCGAATAAATAGAAATATATATTTATATAGTTCACATTTAAATTGATCTTAATTAAATAAAAAAAATTAAATACTTTGTTTGATTTAATTATCAAATCCCTATTTCAATCTATCACACCCATCTTAAATTAATTAAATAAAGATAAAACACTTTATTGATTAATTTCCATATTCTTTTGTTTAATTTAATAAACAACTATCCTATAGTTCGTTTTATTAAATTATTTATCTTTCTTTTGCTAATTTAAATAAATCAAAATATTTGAATTAAAGCACAAGGAATATTCCATCTATATTCTCTCAAAAATGAATTAGATATCCTATGTCTAATCTATGTCTAAATAATGTCAAAATTAATGCTTTGAAACTTCACGGGAAGTTTTGGAGACAAATTGGAGAAAAATTCCAAAATCTTCTCTCAATCCTCCTCCATCAATCCTTCCTCTTCTCTTGCCTGGTGTTTTCATGGGTAGAGACAATCACCAAAATTCTCTCAATCTCCTCCATATCTCACCATTCAATCCTCCAAATTGAATCCAAGCCTCTCAATGTCTTCCTTGTGCATTTCTACAGCCAAGAATTCTATAAATAAAGCCTCATCGAACCAAGAAAAGGATCCAGATAATCTAACTTTTGCACTCTTACTCTACATAAATTCAAGCACTCAAGCATCAAGCATCGAGTATTCAATATCCAACAATCAAGCTTTCACATCAATGGCTACCTCCTGTAGCTGCAATTATTTGTTTCATGTCAATTCATGCTTGTTTAATTCATTTATCATCTAGTATTGTCATATTTAGCTCTATATCATTGCTTTAGTATCCATCTCGTTCTTTCAATTGTCATTTTAACAATCATAGTGCACTCACGATCTGAGAGCCATTTTGATTTAATAAATCTTGGGAGATAGAGAACAATATGACGCTTTCAATTGATTATTGCTTTGAATTGATTCAATTTGATTTGTATTTCATATAATGTCATATTAAGAAGTGTTTTGTGCTTTACACCTAATCCCACAGTTACAATTTGGTGCCCACCGTGGGGCATTAACCCCAATTTTACAATTTTTTTGGAAAGTGTCATGCAGGTTCATGGCGTGTTTTATTTTAGCGCTTTCATCAAATACTATAGTGCTTCCGTGGCAAACTGAAGCGCTTCCGTGTTACTATAGCGCTTTCGTCAAAAATTTCAGCGCTTTCAACTTTAGTGCTTCCATCAACTGTTTCAACGCATCGGTGATTTAGCGCTTCCATGGCCAAATTCGGCACTTCGGTGTCCTGTTTCGGCAATTTCATGTTTTAGCACATCAGGTAACTATTTTAGCATTTCGGTGCAATATTCCAACGCTTTTGTAAGATCGGTCTGGATCCGACGCGACCATGGCCAAATTTTATTTTTTTCACAGTTGGGTTAAAATTTATCAATCTTAGGATAGTCACTTCAGGTTTTCTAAAATTTATCAATCCTAGGATAGTCACTTCTTGGTTTCTAAAATATATCAATCCTAGGGTAGCCACTTTTTGTTTTCTTAAAGGAAAATCTATCAATCCTAGGATAGTCATCGCATTTTTATAGTACAAGTTAGAAAGAACAACATGATTTTTGTGAAGTAACACCTTCACATAGATTAGAAAATTTCTTTTTGGGCTTAAAACAGAACAAACTTATATGTTGTGCTTGTGGTGATTAGGCTTATGCTCTCCCCTTAACTGGGTGACCAAAGTGCCAGATTCAATTTTATTTCATGTCATTTACACTTTGTTAAATCCTTTAGAAGGCCTGCCGTAGTGGGAAAAAGTACTCACCCTATGGGAACGACCTACCTAATTGGGAACACCTAAAGCCAAGGATTCCAACCCACTATAATAAAAATGCAAGTTGTTGATGAAAGTCCAACTTGACGGTAGTGAGAAAGATAACCATCCTCAAAATCTTTGTTCTAAAGATTGGGAGGTCTCTTGAGGGAGTTTATTTATTGCTGCACCGCACGGAAGCCCTATCTACGAACCATAGAGTAGTATCCCGCTGAGTCAATATCCAAACATTGTCATACTCGCAGTGCAAGGGGAGGGAAGAATCTGCCCCCAAGACACTCACCATATAATTGCCACAGACCGTTTGCTCAGAGGACGAGAAATCCAACTCTGAGTACGCGCCTAGAAATGACAAAAACACGGGCACCCTCTAGGGGATGACAAGGCTATGTGTGTCAACACAATTCAAGATGTGGGTTGTGAGTATAATGATGACCTATTTGTCCTTAAGTGTGAGTCTGTTTGATTTGTGTACAATTGTCAAAACAACCTGTCAAAATCAATAAGAATCATTTGTGATTCTTGAACATCCATGATCTATTCAGTTAAAACAACTATTCACAATTGCTTGTTGTGTTTTCACAAATTCATTAAAATCAGATTTAAAGATCATCGTGAAAATAATAAAGTCAAGTTAGATCAGAAAACCACATGCTTCCAAAGTGGAAGTCCACCACGTTTCTCAAAAGGAAAATCAAAATCACAAATCCCAAGAAACCTTTCGGTTATCGAGATAAATTGAAAAGACAACGTTTTCTATATCAAAATCGGAAACTTCTTTCACAACATAGAACGTTCATCCACAGATATCACGATTTTGCTAGGGGTCACACCTTAGATTACGCAGTAGAACCACTCTATTCCTGAGCCTTCTTCCAAAGAAGAGCTCTCAGTATCACAACCATAGTCAGCACATACATCCTTCTTATCTTCCACAATCCCTGATACATTATGCCACAAGGCCAAATCATATTTTACAATAGACAGTCTTAAAATCCTTTTTTTTTTTTTTAGCGTTCTGAAATTCTGTTTCAACGAATCTGGTTACTGTTTTAGCGCTTTTGTGAAATAACGCTTTTGGGCACTGTTTCAATGCTTATAGTCTATATTTTAGTGCTTTCATTAAAATAGCATTTTCATCATATTTTTCAGTGCTTTCGTCATCTTTTTCGGCACTTTTGTGCGCTGTTTCAGCACTTCTGTCAAAATAGCGCTTCCATCAATTTCTACAACACTTTCGTGCACTGTTTTAGCACTTCTTTCAAGATAGCGCTTCTGTCAACTATTTCAGTGCTTCGAAACTCTGTTCTAGTGCTTCTGTGAAATAGCGCTTATGTCCTGTATTTTAGCGCTTTCAAAACAGAGAGTTCAAAATTTTTACCAGTTAGTCAGTCTGTCATTTTATCCATAGTCTTCATTAGAACCAAGTTTCTTTTTATCAGAATCACTGTCTAAAGATCGAAAACATATAGGTTTATATGAACTTCCAATCTTATCAACTGAAACAAGATCTTGCAAATCACAAGTGTCAAAATAAAATACACAATCGATTACTACACTGAAGTTTCATCGTTAGGATACTATCATCCTTCATCACGAAACCAAGTATAGTAATCAAATTTTTAACATAGTCTCATCAATAAGATCAATCATCTTATTCGACTTTGTTAAAAGTTCCAATTGACATTTTCCTAGCATAGAAGATCAACATTTCAGAAGAAAGGGTAAGAATTTGTATGTCAATCTTCACTAGGTCCCAAAAACAGAGACTCTTAGAGCAAGAAATTTTAAAATCCCAAGCAATTGCAGAGGAAAATCCTTGGAACAATCTGAAGAAACGATAAGAAAGAAATAACTCCAAAGGATATCCAAGCAGCTCAACAAGATCCCAAGTTCCATATATTTATGGAAAATATTTTAGAACAAGATATGGAGAAGTATCTTTTGATATTGGCTGAATCAGGTGCCAAACTTCCCAAGGACTTCGACGTGAATCGTCTAAAGGAAGCACCTGGAAAAAGTGAGACTGAAATTCTGCAACCTACACAAACAATAGGTCCAATTGCCGCTTTAACATCTCAAATGCAACTGTTACAACAACAGATACAAGATATGACGAAAGGAAGTGTGATCCTAATAAAATGCTACTCCTAATGTGAGATGCTAGATAAAAAACTAATAGTGCAATGTGAAGAAGTAACAAGATAAAAGGCCACCTCAATAAGATTAGCCTAAGAAAATGGTGAAACAAAGGAGTAAGATAAAAACAAATGATGATTGAAATGTGTTATACCTTTTCTTTGCTGCTCCTTCCTTGGTTGGCCCTTTGATTCTTCAAGAATTGTGTGCTCCTTGGATGGCAATGAAGTTGAATTGATGCAATATGGATTGATGACATGAGTGCTAAAATGGATGAGAGCTTGAATGAAAATTTTGCAAGAATTTTGTTGTAAAAGACTTGGTCCTTTTGTTGCAAAAGACTTGATCCTTTTAAAATGAGGGAATTGAAGGGGTATTTATAGGCTAAATCGAATTCTCTAGAGAATTCAACGATTGGGATTGATCCAACAAAGATCAAGATGAAAGGCTATGGTGAGTTGAGGACTCACAAGCCCTCACATCTTGACATGTGGAAGGTGAGATGTCTTAGGGTGGAGTGATGTTGAAATGAGGTGGAAGAGAAGGACAAGAGGTGGAAGGGAAGTACATGAGGTGGATGAAGGACAAGTACCTTTGAGGTACCTTGGGGGATGAGAAGATTTCCTCAAAAAGGAACTTCTTGTCCCCAAATGAGGATGAAAGAGACTTTTGAGGAATTTTAGAATTCCTCAAAAATCTCCATGGGAAAAGGGGAAGTGTGTGGGAAAAATAAATGTAAATTAAAAATTTACATTCAATGGAGAGTTTATTGGATAAAAGGAGGTCTCCAAAAAGCTGGAGATTTGTCACATGTGGGTGATGTGACAAGTCCAAGGTTTTAGAAGCCTTGGGCACATGTAAAATGACATGTCACATTTGCATGGGGGATGAGGAAGACCTTGGAAAGACAAAAGTGAATTAAAAATTCACATGGGGAAGAGAGGAACCTTGGTTAAATAAATGTGAATTAAAAATTCACATGGGGAAGGGAGTCCAGGCTAAAAATGGTAAGTGGGAAGGTTGACCAGAAAAGGTAAGCCAAATGTGGTTAATGATTCTGATTAAGGTTGTGCAAACATAGGATTAGGATAATTAATGAGAGATTAGAGGCAAGTGGGAGATTATGGAGGATGTGACACTTAATCTTGATTAAGTGGTGCACATCCTAATCACAGATTAATTAATTTAATCTGGATTAAAAGAGGGTTATGGAGAATGTGACAAGGAGAGAGAAAAAGGGGAATTAAAAATTGATTTTAATCCAAATGGGTTAGAAGACTAAATTAAATAATTTGTCATATTTATTTAGTTTAGAGAAGAAAAAGGTGTAAGGTAAAGTATTTAACTTATTTAATTAGATACTTTAGGAACCTTAGGCAGAAAATGAAATAATGATTAAATAAATTATGTAATCACTATTAATGAAATAGATGAATAAAGTAGATGATTTTGATCATATGGAAGTGATCAAATTTGGATGTCTACAGGAAGTACCAAAATATATGCGATACAAGACATTTGTCCTTATCCTTTCGATGCAACCGTCGGTCTGATACCTTTCCCTAGACACTATGAGATCCTCAAGTACGAAAAGTACAATGGAAGAACAGATCCGATAGATCATATCAGGGAATTCAAAACAATGAGTCTCGAGTTTTCCCAAGAGGAAACTTACTTAATGAGATTATTCCCAAGGAGCTTGGGAGGATCATGTATGGAGTGGTTTTCAAAACTACAACCAGGTATCAGAACTTTTGAGGAACTAGTCAACAGGTTCATTTTCCAGTATTCCTTTAACATCCAACACGATGTTACAATAAAGGATCTTTATAACCTAAAGCAAAACAAAGGGTTAACGTTCTTTTCTTTTCTACAAAGATGGTGACAATTGTTCGCTAGATATCCTCGATCCATTCCTGAGGAAGAAAAGATGGAGTTATTCATTGAAAATTTGATGGGGGAAATGAGTTATAGACTCGAATTACAATGTCCTCCTACATTCAAAAAATTCATAGAAAACGATTTGAAAATTGAGGAAGCATTAGTCAAAAGAGGAGTTATCAAAGATTTCAATGATAAAATGAACAACACAAATAACTCCTCGAATCAATACTCAAGGAGTGATAAGCCAAAATTTTGGCAAAAGAATCGAACCACAACTACCAATAATCAAACAATGATCAAATTTTCAAGTTAAATGTCATACAAAACAACCATATCATAAAGACACAATCATATTAGAAACCATCAAATCGGTGAAGGTTCACACCTTTAGGCCAAACAATAGAATCAGCAATGAAAGAACTAGTCGATAGTGGCCTTATCATTGCACAGGAGGCCCGATTCTGGGATCCAAAGGTCAAATCACCATGGTGGAATGATGCGGATTATTGTAACTTCCATAATAAAAAGGGTCACAAAACCAACGATTGTATGGAGTTGAAGCATGCAATACAAGACTTGATCGACAACAATAAAGCATATGTGGAAACACCTCAAAACAATAATGATCATTCGGCTTTCAAAGACCCTTTGCCAAACTATGACAAAAGAGCATCATCATCCTCAAACTGCAAAGCTAAGAACATCAATCATGTCTATGAAAAAACAATCCTTTGTTTATCTAAAGTAGAGAGTGATCATACAGTTGATCATGACGTTAACGAACCCCAACATCAACAACACTACCACTTTGTATTTTCTCCCAAACGTATCAAACTCTGATAATCAAATCAATGTCTTAAAAATTAGAGACCGTCAAGAACATCAACCAGTAAATGTCATGATTAGGGGGCAAGCTAAGGTCATGTTAAAAGGAGTTGGATCTACACATGCGATTCCACCTCCATCTCACTATAACATCGTCGATCAACTGCAAAACATTCCTACTCAGATATCGATACTAGAACTCCTTAAAATATCACCATCACATAAGGAGGTTCTCGAACAAACTTTAGTTGCCACTACGGTACCAAAGAATCTAGATGTTTGTCAGTTCCAAGCTATGGTGGGACATTTGACTACCCCACATTGTCTATCATTCTCCGAACAGGATGATATCTCACTAAACCATCCCCATAATACTGCACTCCATATTGAAGTCTTAATCCACAATCACCATGTCAAGAGAGTCTTAATAGATGGGGGAGCTGGTCTGAACATTTGCACTCTCAAGTTAATCCGTGCACTAGGATATTCAGATGATGCTATTGATTCTCGCTGAAAAATGACTATCAAAGTATATGATGAGGAAGAAAGATCGTCTAAGGGCTTGATTGTGCTCCCCATTCAAGTGGGGCCAATGATGAAACATATAGCATGTCAAGTGTTGGAGAAGGAATTAACATACATCATTCTCTTAGGGTGACCATGGATCCATGAAATGTAGGTTGTACCTTCAACATATCATCAATGTTTGAAGTTCCCAATAAATGGACGAGAGGTGACTATATCTACTGATTACAATCATCCTCAACATTGTGAAACCCTTAGGATCTCTCAAGATACCTTTATACCACACAATAGGGAAGCATAATCATCCAAAGAAGAAGAACATCCAAGTATCACTACTAAGTGGGTAGAGAAGAAGGGTAAAGAAAAAGAGACAAGTCCTATTGAAACTCAATCAACGGATAATTCAGATCAACAAACTTCTTTATCACATAAATTCCAAGAGCAAGTCCAAGTGAAGGACAAAGGAATGGGAACATATTCTATGGAGCAATCGCTTAACCTATCACAGTTAATGCCATCTCCTAGAACATATGGTCAACCATCTATGATCAAATCTCAAACATCATTAACAGTTACGGCTTTGGATGAAAGGTTTGTAAAAAAGGGTACAATAGAGGATGAAACAAACAACAAAGCAATCCTGGATTGGCTATACAAAGATGAGGAACCCTCTACATCAGATATCAGTATCAAAAATGTCAACATCAACACCGATAAATATGGAAAAGGAAAAGTTATTTTAGAAAAAATGGGGTATGAAGGGCAAGGACCCATTGGATTAAGAAAGGATGGAATCACGGAGCCTATGAAACCCCTCACTCTCCACACAAAAGAGAAGTCGGGACTAGGATACTCTGAAGAAGAAAAGAAGGAGCTAACAAGGATGGTTGTAGAAAATATTCTTCAGTTTAGAGATAGCTCTGAAATAGACTCAAATGAATATGAGTGGGTGTTCTATTCCGATCTATCTTTCATTGATACTCAAGTCGATGTAATTCAACAATATGCACCTACACGTGAGGAGGGCCAAGGTTTTGGGTCTAGACCACTCATGGCAGGGTCACTAGATATCGATGATCCAAGTGGGGATGAGCAGACTTCAAGTGGACTAGACAATCTTGAAGAAAGTACCATCACGGATCTGGATATTCCATTAAATGACTATGAGAAAATGGCTGTCCAAACCCTTACATCCATCACCTTGAATGAATCTAATAACCTCATGCCATTAATCCATCTAGAACTCATTGACTGGGAACCTGTCGAACCTTTGAATATACCAATATTTACAAATGATGATGCCATCATCAACTTCCTATGTCATACTGAACTTGGTACAAATTTTGTCTATAACACTCATAACAACACGACTCGGCAGCAGGGTGTCAAATCTTCCAGCTCCAAAAATAACAACAAGGAAAATAGATCTTATGGTGAAAACCATTCTATGGCAACATTAGATCTAGAAAAAGAAAAAATAAAGAACGCATCTAAGGGTGAAAACCTTTCTAAGGCACTGAAGGATGGAAGATTTGACACTCTTTCGGAACACTATCATGAGCGATCATCGGTCCTAGTGGAACCAACACAGTCTGTGAATATTAGCACTGAAGATAAGGAAAAAATCCTACATCTGGTGGAATCCATGATAGACCAAGAAAGAATGAAATTCATCAAGTTCTTTAATGAAAGAAGCATCAACTTCGCTTGGTCATATTCTGATATGCGAGGCTTAGACTCAAATTTGCTTATGCATCACTTATCTTTGCCTGCAAGAATCAAGCCTGTCAAGAAAAAATTGAGAAAAATGCATCCCCACATCGCATTGATGGTAAAGACAGAGCTAAAGAAATTGTTGGATGCTGGATTCATACGGTGTATAGACTATGCCGAATGGATATCAAACCTTGTACCTGTTTCAAAGTCGGACAATAGTATCAAAATATGTACAAATTTCAAGGACCTAAATAAAGCATGCCCGAAGGATGATTTTCCACTACCAAATATAGACATCATCATGGACTTGACGGCAGAGCATGCCATGTTGTCAATCATGGACAGTTTACATGTCCATGGGGAACTTTCTTCTAGAACGTCATGCCATTTGGTCTAAAGAACACAGGAGCCACTTATCAAAGAGCAATGACGACAATCTTCCATGATATAATGCACACCTTCATGGAGGATTGCGTGGATGACATCTTGGAAAAATCTAGTACAAGGGAAGGACATCTCCATATCCTAGACAAAATCTTCACATGAATGGAGAAATTCAATGTCAGGTTAAACCCCAAGAAGTGTGTCTTTAGGGTCACATCAGCAAAACTATTAGGGTACATTGTCTTGGAAAAAGGCATTGAAGTGGATCCAATGAAATTCAAAGCAATTATGAAGATGCCACCTCCTAAGAATATAAGTCAACTCAGATCACTACAGGGAAGGCTCCAATCGATCAGAAGGTTCATCTCCCAGCTAGCAGATAAAAGTCATCCTTTTAATCATCTATTGGATAAGAATATAGTTTTCAAGTGGGATGAGGGGTGTGAAACAACATTCAATCAAATCAAGCAATATCTAATGTTACCACCCATTCTCATGCCACCAACAGAAGGTAGACCTTTGATAGTGTACATTGCTACGACATATATCTCATTGGGGGCACTTTTAGCACAAGAGGATCATGAAGGAAAAGAACATGCTATCTACTTTATCAGTCGTACTTTGAATGGATATGAAATCAGTTACACTTTCATAGAGAAATCTTGCTTGATGGTGGTATTCGCTACTCAATAGCTAAGACACTACATGTTGACTCATGCAATCAAGTTAATAGCAAAAATCGATCCTTTAAAGTATCTACTCAGTAAAGCTGCCCTAATAGGTAGGCTAGCAAAGTGGGTCATGCTATTAAGTGAATTTGACATTCAGTATGTAGAGAGAAAGGTAATCAATGGTCAGGTAATCACTGAACAATTAGCAGAGGCTCCTTTACTAGATGATCGACCAATGACCATGGAGTTTCCAGATGCAGACCTTCTGATAGTGATGCCCCAACAATGGGTATTATATTTTGATGGATCATATACACAGCGAGGATCAGGAGTGGGAATCTTGTTCATCTCTCCACAAGGACACACCATTCCAAAATCATATAGATTAATGTTCTAGTGTACAAGTAATGTGTTGAAATATGAAGCATTAATTATTGGGGTCAAAATAGAAATTCAGTGGAAGATAACAGACTTACAGGTATATGGGGATTCTCAACTAGTCATTTATCAAGTAAATGACGAGTATCAAACAAAATATGAAAAGTTGATGCCCTACAAGCAACAAATCGATAATTTGAAATAGCCCTTTGTCAGTATCAAGTTTGATCAAATTCCAAGAGCTGAGAACAAAGCTGCAGATGCTATGGCTACAATTGCTTCATTACTACAATTGCCTGAGAAGCGTGTTTGTTATGAGTTTAACATAGAACAAGTGTCATGTTCTTCCCATTATAATATAGAATTCGCTACTATCTGCCATATCAAAACCATAGAAACCTCCATCTATGAAACAATCTATTCTTACCTGAAAAATGATGTCCTTCCTCCTGATCTATCCAAGAAGCAAAAATGAAACTTCATCCACCAATCTACACGACATACTTTAATTGTCGATATACTTTATCGTCGAGGTCTTGATGGTACTTTACTCCAATGTCTAGAACACAACGAGTCTGAAACGGCCCTACAAGAGGTTCACGAGGGTATTTTTGGCACTCACTCGAGTGGGATAACTCTAGCTAAGAAACTCCTCCATTTGGGATATTATTGGCCATGCATGGAGAAAGAATCCTATCAGTATGTTAAGAAATTACAAAAGTGTCAGGTTCATAGCAATCTGATTCATGCACCAGCACAAGAACTGCATCCCTTCACATCAACATGGCCTTTTTGTCAATGGGGCTTGGATCTGGTAGGAAAAATAAATCCATCTTCATCTAATGGACACAAGTTCATTATAACAGCTACAGAATATTTCATAAAATGGATTGAAGCAGTACCTCTTACTACCATCACTGGGAAGCAGATCCCCTCTTTCATTTTGAACTACATAATATGTAGCTATGGGATCCCTCAATCCATTATCACTGATAATGGATGGCCTTTCAAGAATCAAGATGTCCAAGAGCTATGTGATAAATTTCATATCCAACATCGGTTTTCAACACTATACTATCCTCAAGGAAATGGCCAAGCAGAGGCCTCAAATAAAAAAATTCTCAAAATTCTCAAAAGGACGGTTAACAATGTTGGACGTGATTGGCATGTTCAACTCAATCCTACACTATGGGCCTACAGAACAAGTATCAGAACACCAACATTAGCTACACCATATGCCTTGGTATATGGGTCAGAAACTATATTGCCCATTGAAGTTGAAATTCCATCCCTTCATGTATCACTCAGAGGTATCATTTCAGATGAAGACTATAGGGTATCCAAACTACAGGAACTGGAGTTGTTGGATGAGCATCGTCAACAAGCTGTTAATCATCTAATGACTTATCAACAAAGAATGTCAAGAAGTTACAACCACAGGGCAAAACCAAGGGTCTTTCAAGTTGGTGTCTTGGTACTAAAAGAAAACCCTAGGAATCAACAAGACAGAGAGAAGAAAGGGAAATTTGAGCCTAACTGGTTTGGTCCCTTTGTCGTCATATTAGTGTATGGATCAGGAGCATATCAGCTATCAACGTCAGAAGGGGATTTGTTTGATGAACCTATCAACAGTATTCATCTCCGAAAATTCTATGCTTGAATCTCCAAGTGCATGGGTCAAACTTCTGGAAATTGTTTTCTTGATGAAAACCTGGCAAACAGGCATCTTGGCAATGCAAAAATACAAAAAGAAAGAAAATAAATAAATGAAAAATACAAAAACATGAAGAGTGTAATCAAAAGCATATGGTGTAAACCTAGAAACAGGCATAATATGTGATTCTAAGATCAGCTTTCCCATCTATTTTGATAAATATCAGGATCCTTAGTCTAGCAGTCAGTAGTCTGGCCATCTTTTGCATCCATATCAAAATCATTTTCAAATAGTCAAGTATCACTCCAAAGCTTGGGGGCAACATCTAGATATCACAAGGGACAAAAAAACATCAATTTCATCAAAGGGCACACAACAGTATAGCAGAAACAAAAACAAAGATCAAAGCACAACATCAATCAACGTCAGAAAGGCATCAACCATCTGTATCATATCAAAAATCCAAAAACATGTCATAAAGTTAAGTCTGAAAAAGTAACATCCAAAAACATAGGTCTGTGACAGTCGAATTACATGGTCTCTATGTGTGTAACATAGGCAAGGCTAATCTTTTATCAACCCTCGAGACCCCTAAGATAGGTTACTAGGTTAGGTCTTTGGTCAAAATCTCAAAAATCCAAAAACATCACAAAATCGGGATGGATGATCTAAAATCTGAATAATGAATGAAACACTCTAAGTCAACAATGGATAAATTGTATTTTTTATTATCATTTCTTTGGAGTAACTCAATGATGTATTGAACTAGAGGAACAAGGAAGAAGAATGATGTTTTTATTATATGTTGTCTATAAGATAATCACATAAATGTATGAATTGTCAGGGGATGTGCTATGTAAATGTATCACCGATGACATTCAGAATTCACACATTGAAATGATTAACCACTGCCTGTTTACGCAATGAATGCTTAGGTCATCTCAGTTAAATCATACCTATATTTTTGTGTTCGCTTGCAATATCAAAAATTATGAAAGAGGTACTCAGGTTGTCATTGGTCTAACACATACCATTGACGCTTGTATTCACTTTCAACATCCAATAAAGGTCTATGACGACAAAAAGGCACAAAAGTACTGTTAAAATGACAATTGTTTTGCATTTAGTTGCATGTTAAAATTAGATTGCATTCATCATATTCGTTATCTACAGAGTATTTGTTGCATAAAGGATTATAATCAATGATTATCTAATCTACAAATAAGACTGAGTATACTTGACATAAATTCAAAATCATCAAAAACATGTAGGAATCATCATCCATCCATTTTATCATACATCAAATAAATCATGAATTAAATTGTGCCATAGGTACAATATGTTCATTTTTACCATCCATACATTTTATTAGATATATGAAATAAATGCAAGTCACGTCATTATTCTCATTGCATCATTACATTATCATTCATCATAAGATCATCATTTTTATCATCATCATATTAACATAAAAAGCATTTATCCATCCATCCATACATATTATCACATTTTGAGCATCCATATAGATCATCATTAAGAGATTCATACATCACATCATATATCCATATATCATATATTCTACACATGCATTTATCATTACATCATTACATCAAAATAAAATCATTCATCATTACATCATCACATTTGAAATAAAATCATCGCATATTGCATCCATCACATAGAAATCATAAATCATCATCATATCACATCAACTGCATCTCATATATATATCATCAAGTGTCAAGTATACAATGAAGTCTGGAATAAAAATATATCATCCACAATGAGCTACATCATAATATGCATCATCACAATAGCATCTACGATCTGCTACTGCCAGAATGGGTAGGCCCAATAGGACCTGTACCACCACCATCACTGGAAGTACCAGTACCACCACCACCACCTGAGGGACCAGGATCTTTGGGATATCTGCGTGGAGGCTATGTCACACCCTCACTGACTATCTGTGTATGTGTCCGCTCAGATCTCGATGCAACATAAATAAGTCTGCATTCAGCAGGCACTGCATCATGATACCTACCTCTATAAAACTCAGCCTCTTGGCCAGCCCGCATAACCTCTCTCATATAATCCACCACCGAGGTACCATTAGCTACTCTCTGGAGGGTCTCCGTTGTCTCCTGTGCCCTATTGGCAATCTGTTGAGCACTGTCTTGCTCGACTGTCAATGTAGCCACCTGCATCAGTACAACGGCCAATTGTCCCTAAACTTGCACTAAATCCTGAGCGTGAGCCTGCGCTTGGACCTACATTTGAGTCTGGGTCTGAACGAGCGAACCCCGAACCTATACCAACTACCCCTGTAGTGTCTGAACCTGTGTCTGCAGGCCTGCGATCTGTCTCTGATAATCCACAAGTGGCACTATCACTACTCGCCTCTTGCGAGGCCTGCTGGATGATGGAGCACTGCTAATGGCTGGCCCTACCCCTCTGTCTCCTCTATTGCCACCATCACTCTCATCACTACTTTTGTCATCACTTCCACTCTCCATGCTATTGCCTACCGAAGTATCACCCTCACTCTATGAAAAACCCTCTGCTACATCCTCCTCTACTGGTAGCGGTGCTGGCTCATCCGGGATAGTAATGCGAGGATGTGGAACCAAGCCTAGGAATGCAGCATACTCTTGGTGATAGGTGCCTCTGCAATGTCTCTTTGCATGTCCTAGGGTGATGGGTGTAATGCCTTGTATCCCTCTACTATAGAATCATATGATAAATAGAGCCTCCAATCAGGAATATCCATCTGCCGCCTAGCATAGTGGGCTACCCCCTGTGGCATGCACTACACGATGCCATACAGTCTATATACTCTACGGAGTAGAAATCTCTCTAGAACAAATGGTGTTCGACCGATGAGATACATGGAATCATAGAGAAATCCCAACATTGCATCATCCTCATCCCATTGCTCACAGTCGAGGTACGAATGCTAGGTAACTGTCTCTGTATCATTGAAGACCCGCCTCCAGTGCTCTAACTTTCCCATCTGGGCCTGTGTAAACTGACCTCTGTATCTAAACACATAAGGTCTATCTGGTGGTCTATCTGCAACTAGAAATGGCCGAGCAATAGAAAAATGCTCCTATACCCACACGTGTAATAGGGTCATTCCTATTGATAAGCTTTGCGCTCCAAGGTGCACAACCGAGTGAAGATCATGATGGAGATGTGCCAACATGCACATCACCCATGCATATCTGGTACTGTGTACCATCATGCTCTCAAGAGTTCTGCCCCAGCCAATGAGGAATCCCTTTGACCTACGATCAGGGCAAAGGAAACCTCTAATAAATCTAGCTAGCACTGCTTGTAGTGTCATGTACGAATCAGCAATCCTCCTCCATCGGACACTCGGACCCGCAATGTCTTGATCCTGAAATGCTCTGTGAAGAGCATCTCTACCGCCGGTCCCATGGGAATCATATACTACGATCTCTCCCATGAATGAAATGCGCAAAATATGCCACACATCCTCAGGTGTGACCATCATCTCGCCAGTGGGTAGGTGAAAGGTGTTGTGGTCACTATGCCACCTCTCAGCCAAAGCAGTCAATAGACCCCGATTAATCCTAATCTGGGGCATATCAAGTAGGCTAGTCAAACCACATCGATCTATCACCTGAAGCTCATCTGGTGTCAAATGAGGAATCAAGTCTGTGGTCCATGGAAATCTCTTTCGCATTTGGAGAGTACCCAAATCCTCCTATCATCATAAATGAAAGAAATCCACAATTAGTGAACTATGTCAAGAAATCAAATGTCATTCTACTATCAAGTCTATTCCAAAAATTTTGGTATGAATTTTTCATCAAAATTCATGGGCGCACATCAACAAACCTCACCTATCATGAGGATCATCATAAATAGGGTTTCTTCTCGCCTATCATGAGAAGTTAGTCTTATCTAAATCATCAATCCAACACATCAAGAATTTGGATTATCAATCATACCAATCCAAAGAATGGACATGATCAGAATTGACAAAATTGGACTTCACTAAATCAAAATCTTCAATTCTGACATGAAAGCGCTAAATCAAGCTTCCAAAGCGCTAAAACCCAGAAGTGTTGTTTTATCGGTCAAATGCTCTAAAACTCAAAAATGTTATTTCAGCACTCTGATGTGCTAAAACAGGCATTCAAAGCGCTAAAAGTCCCTAAGCGCTACTCTTCCGCATCTAAGTGCTACAACAGTCCGTCAAAGCATCGCTTTACCAGAAGTGCTAGAATAGACCATGAAAGCGCTAATCCACTAGATCAAAGCGCTAGAAGTCTCTAAGCGCTACAATCTGGCATCATAGCACTAAAATTAAAATCCTAAGCACTATATCAACGAAAGCGCTACATTATCCTATGGAAGCGCTAGAGTTTTTAACACAAACGCTAAAACTCAAAGCGCTAATCTACCTACTGGAAGCGCTACACCAGAGTGAAAGCGCTACAGCACGGCTTGAAAGCGCTAAAACAGACAAAAAAATGCCTAAACTATGAAATGCATAAAAAACAAATAAATGCATGAATTACGAGGAGGTTAAGGGGTACATATCAGAGGTCCATACGTGGTTGTTCGTCGGTGATGTCGAACACGCTCGAAAAGGTGAGTGTGGTAGGGGATAGGCATCCTACTCCAGCTGGCTGAAATGTCTTTATCACAAGGTTTTTAAACTCAAATAGTGCAAATGATTTTGAAAATGACCTTTTGGACTATTTATAATTTTTGGAAAGGTATTTTTGTTGGGTTTTTATTATCTTTTGATTAATTTAATCCATAAAATTAATTAAAATTCATTTGTGGGTAGATTTCTTCATCATATCATTATCAAATCATCATAAAATCATAAAAATTCAAACAATTCTATAAAACATCAAATCACTAATTTATCTCCTGAGGGGGCATATTATCAGTAAACATCTGAAAATCAAAGTCTGGGGCATGTCTAGGGCATATGAATTTTTTTTTATCATCATTGATCTTGGCAGTAGCAACAAAATTTTCTTCGAAGCAACGCGTAAACACATCACTTCGAAGAGGGGAGAAATGTATACACCTAAAAATGGTTTGGAGCATCCGATTAATTAAATACGAATTATTTGATTAATTATCCTAATTTCTTCTACTATCGAATAAATAGAAATATTTATTTATATAGTTCACATTTAAATTGATCTTAATTAAATAAAAAAAATTAAATACTTTGTTTGATTTAATTATCAAATCCCTATTTCAATCTATCACATCCATCTTAAATTAATTAAATAAAGATAAAACACTTTATTGATTAATTTCCATATTCTTCTGTTTAATTTAATAAACAATTATCCTATAGTTCGTTTTATTAAATTATTTATCTTTCTTTTGCTAATTTAAATAAATCAAAATATTTGAATTAAAGCACAAGGAATATTCCATCTATATTCTCTCAAAAATGAATTAGATATCCTATGTCTAATCTATGTCTAAAATATGTCAAAATTAATGATTTGAAACTTCACGGGAAGTTTTGGAGACAAATTGGAGACAAATTCCAGAATCTTCTCTCAATCCTCCTCCATCAATCCTTCCTCTTCTCTTGCCTGGTGTTTTCATGGGTAGAGACAATCACCAAAATTCTCTCAATCTCCTCCATATCTCACCATTCAATCCTCCAGATTGAATCCAAGCCTCTCAATTTCTTCCTTGTACATTTCTACAGTTAGGAATTCTATAAAGCCTCATTGAACCAAGAAAAGGATCTAGATAATCTAACTTTTGCACTCTTACTCTATAGGAATTCAAGCACTCAAGCATCAAGCATCAAACATTCAATATCCAGCAATCAAGCTTTCACATCAATGGCTGCCTCCTATAGCTGCAATTATTTATTTCATGTCAATTCATGCTAGTTTAATTCATTTATCATCTAGTATTGTCATATTTAGCTCCATATCATTGCTTTAGTATCCATCTCATTCTTTCAATTGTCATTTTAACAATCATAGTGCACTCATGATCTGAGAGCCATTTTGATTTAATAAATCTTAGGAGATAGAGAACAATATGATGCTTTCAATTGATTATTGCTTTGAATTGATTCAATTTGATTTGTTTTTGATATAATGTCGTATTAAGAAGTGTTTTGTGCTTTACACCTAATCCCACACTTACACTGGTAATGGATTGCAGGGATGCATATCATCCAGAAAAAAGAACTATTATTGACCGAGATGGGAACATTCTAGCTGAAATGTCCACCTCGGGAATAATGGAGAGCTTCCATATCCTTGTCTCTGGGGAGATGGAACTGTGAACTATCAAGGAATGCAAAGAAATGGGGAATGAAGACCCCATGAGATGCAAGAAACTTATAAATCAGTATTGGCTTAAGGAGAAAAGGGGCAGTGCTGCAAAAGTTCCTCAAGAGATTTTTCGAAGCGATTTCTTTGAAGACTAACACAATCTAGTCACCCTGTTGAGTAGAGTAATGAGCCTCCCTACTGCGTCCTATTTTCAAGAGTGGATGGTCTATTTTATTGATTAGATCCTTCATGGGGAGGACACCACATTTTATTGGGGAGGGATAATCAGTGATTGCTTTCATGAACAATTCATGAACATTAAAAAGACCTCCAAGTTCTATATGACCTCCTATATGGTATATTCACTAGTTGATCAGAGGCACTACAATGGTTTATTCAAAGCTACAAATGAAGAACCTGACAGGGAGCTCAAGGTTTATGAAAGATACCCCTAGTTGCAATTCAGAAACTTCAAGAAGGATTACTACCAAGTGAATGATGTATTCATAACTTACATTATCAGACTGCTCGGGGGTGACTTTCGGAGAAGATTTTCCCATAGTGCTCAAGCCTTTCTCAAATAGTATGCCTTTCTATTCATTCAATATCCTAAGTTCTCATACATTCGTGCCCAAGGATTTTCAAAAAGACCAAAAAAGCTACCTCGATATCCTAATGATCAGATAATATTGTTAGAACTTTCTTCCCAGTTGAGGAACATTCATTCCCTTCTAAGAAGCAAGCATCTAGCGAGGATCCCTTATCCTCTTACACTCGGCCAGGGGATGTATGAGCTTTATACTTCCCAATGTGCTCAAAATTCAGAGAGGGAGTTGCTTGAATATCACCTCAAGTCTCACACAGCCAGACTGTAGATGTATCCATATGGCCACATCAAAAAAGTGATTGGACAAGAGTTTTCCCATCTCCACAGTGTTGAATATTTCTAGGCCAATTGTAAAGATGACTTTGAAGTGTGAATAAGGCACTATATGCGGATGACTGCATACTTTTTAAAGAGGGTGAACCTGTTCCTGGTACCCGACCAGGTAGAAGAGGATTAAAATACTATGATACATCCCAAATATAACACCGTTGCCAATCTACCACTATAAATGATTGATTGGGATGAGAAAGAGGTCGATGACCTCGACATTCTCACCAAGCCTATTAAGGCTCGAATAAAAATATGGATTGATGGGCAAGTTGTTCGATTGAAGTAACAAGCGGTCATCCTAACATACAAGGGGCTCCAAAGTGAGCCAAGTGGATCTGATGGTGGGGCTGCTGCTACATCAATGGGAGAAATATCAAAATCCCCTCCATCCATTCATTCAAGGAAGAGGAAAGATACTGGCGAGCAGCAGTCTGATCCAAAGGTGTACACTAGAAAAGCCTTGAAAGGTGAACCTTCCAAGAAACACAAAAAATCAGGCAGCATCACCAAATTGCTTGTGATTCAAGAATATCCACTCCACAAGGGAGAAGAAATGGAGATTGATCAAACAAGGTCTCCACCTATCTCATCTACTACTGCAACCACTAATGTTGTGGCTACCACCCTGCTCACCCCACACACAACAGTCTCTACTTCTCCACCTGTGATGGACATCATTGTCCACCTTGTCTCTACTTCTCCCATTGTGCAGGTCATATCAGTGGATTCATCCTCTGTCACCACTTCTCCAATTTCCTCATCATCCATATCTCCATCCTTTTATCTCTTTATTGCCACTGTGGCAACGGTGATGCCTATCCTCACCCTCCCAGAATCTTTTGTTAAGTATATGCAAAACGTACCATCTGAGCTCTCAGGAATGTTTGCAAACCCAGCGGTGTAGGCTTCAATTGCCCAAGTGATCACCAATCTCCCAGTTCCTCCTCCTCTTGCTGAGCCACCATGTAGATTTCTGGGGAGTTGGACCGACAACAACAGATGGAGGCAGGCGATTATCATGAGCACCCCATGTATGAACATCGGGTAATTGATGAAGTCGCCTATGAATATTTAGGTGATGATGGTGAGGGTCTAGATACAAAGATTATTGAAGAAACATCTAATCCCAAACTTGATGTAGAGCTGGTCAAGCAACTCAAAGAGATTGAGGATAAGGAGACTAAAAGATAGCCTATCATTGAAGAGGAGGTTGCTGCCACAGAAACGGAAGGTAATAAATATCTTGTGGAAAAAAATGACCATGGCCTCAGGAATGATGAAGATTTGCCCCCTCGTGATGAACAAGATGAAAAGGAAGAAGATACGCCTCAGGGATAGGCTGAAGTTCATGAAAACCCATAAATTGAGCAGCCCGAGGAACGTGGGCATGATAAAGAACAAGAAGAAAAATATGTTGAAGGGGAAGACAACCCCAAGGAACACCCGCTCACCAAAGTCCCTATAAAATGCACGGTGTTCATTCAGGACTCCGATGAAGATAAGGAAGAAACAATGATAGGGCAAGAGGATCTTAATGGTAAAGAGATTCAAGTCAGAGGGGATGAAAAGGAAGATAATAAGGAATCTCCTAAAGAAAAGCCCTTGATGCTTGACTGGTTGGAAAATCAACTAGAGAAGAAGGCTCCCACTCCAAAATACCCATAGGCCAAGTTAGAGGCTATATTGGCCCGAGCCCAAATCAGCACCAAGAAGGAGAAGAAGCCCAAAATCAGATCAAACGTAATGATGGATGCTTCAGGATCCATAATGGAGTAGGTAGTTATGTCGGTGGTGGGAGAACGAGGAATAAGTTACAATATCTCCACCATTGATTTAGGAGTCATCACCAGGGAGAAGAAGGTAGTCACCTCCAGGAATCCATCGCCACGGTGGTGCATCTGATTCAAAAAGATAAAGTTTCAAAAGAAGAGCTCAAAGCACAGGTGGTTGATAAGATAAACTAGAAAAAAGAAAGAACTTGGATAAGACCACATAGAGCTAGTTTCGGCAGGTCTTGGATGTTGGAAACATGGGCATCAATCGCGTTGTTCGAATAGCGAACAAGTTCTTGGATATACGAAATTCTCTTAAGGGTATGAAGAAAATTTATACTGACTTCCCAAGGAAGTATGAATCTTCCTACCCAAAGATTGAGGCCACTCTCAAGCTATCAAACAAAATTTGGGAGAAATAATTTACATTCAAAGAGGGTGATCACTAGCTTATGGACATCTAGAAGCGAGAATTTGAGAATAAAAAATAAAGGCTAGTGTAGGTGCTCAAAATGGTAGATCCATATATCGAGTGGGCCAAGGAAGTTTGGTCGGACTACAGTTGGTATTTGAAGTGAATGACAGGGTACGACATGCCCCTTGTCCAGATCAACCCAGAGAAAGTAAAGCCCTACTTTCAGAAGAAGATAGAAGATGAAATGTTGGGTGAGATTACTAAAAATTTCATGAGTTTTTCTACCCGAGCCTTCACCCAGTCCGAGTTGTTCAAGGACCACACTGCTAAGTATGGTGAAGAGTGGGAGAAGCTCATTGATAATTCTAAAGAATGGAGTTACCAAGTGTTTTGATCCAACATCATAGAGGTTGATATACTCCAGCCAGTGATTCTAAAGTTCATGGAATATGCAGCCTTGAAGAAGCAAGAGGGCAACCCTATTAGTGATGAATAATTTATAACATAATAGCTGCAACAAAAGGGCAATTAGCAAGAAGACAAAATGCTACAGTGCTTCCACTAAAGACAAAATAGGGAAAAAGATCGAATTGTATTTTAAAATGTAATATATTGTGGGGTAGGTAGAACCCTAGGTTACAGTAAATTGTGGCCACATAAATGTAAATCAATCTTGGCCACATGTTCTACTTTTGGGACACTATAAATAGGGGACCTCCTCTCATTTTCAAGAGAGATTTGAGTTGTTGTAATGACATGTTGCAAAAATTTTAATAGAAGTAGATTGATTTTGGTGGAGTTTCTTCTCATGTTTCATGATTCATATCCAATAGTTAGATGATTTAGTTAAATTTAATTTGATAATCCATTTCCTTTCAATTAGCTTTGATAGATTTAGTAATGTTATTCCATGGTTGTGAAGATTTTTGTTGTGTAGATTCTTTCTTTGTCCATACTTTTGGTTGTTTGTTGCTGGTAGATGGTTGTGTAAAGTTAGTCTAGACTTAAATTCAAAGCTTCCTTTAATATTTATCTTTGTTCATTCATATATCTAGTGAATGAATGGTAAAACATCTACAATCTTTAAAAGATAGCACAGATTTCATGATTGTGAAATTTATAGTTAAGTGAAATTTTGTTTTAAGGAAGTTCTCCATAGTAGAGACATCCATGATCACTATTCATTAGTAATTCTAGATCCAGGAACCTTCTCTCTTCCCTACCCTTTTTCCTTTTTTTAATAAGTAACCTATGCTAAGGTTCATTGCATATTGTAAAGCCAAATCTTAAGTCAGAAATGGAGTTCAAGACTATTGTGTTGATGGTGTTTTCTACACAGCAACAACTCAGACATAATATAATATCCTATCTCTCTTGAAAGGTAAATCTCTATGGAAAAGAGATAACCCCAAGGGCTCTAATGTCAAGTCTTGACAATGCAGTGAAACAACTCAGAGATAATGTGAAAATGCTGGTAATTACAAGGGAACCTTACTATGAGCAGAGGTGGATTTCCAACTTATCAGATATAAGCAATAGATTGATACTCTCAAACTTGATATAAATCAGATAATAAAGAAATAGCAAAAGATAAAGAGTTCTAGAGATAATCTTAAAACTACTTTTAATACTAAGATTGAAAATTCCAAAGGATAAGATGCTCAAGATGGACCAATCTCTCATAAACTATTTTCTACTTAACGCAGATGAATCTGCAACTCCACAGAAATAGTGCAATCTTCTAAGGTATTGAAATATTTTCAAATCATGAACATTCACTCAGTCAACCTTACAACAATTGAGATGAATAACTTTCACAATTGAACTAAGCACAATTATAAGTCCAGGCTAACTTTACAAAGCAGCTAACAATCAGCTAACTGCAAAACGTATGGACTAGAGATCGCTACAACATTCCAAACATGAAACCCTAAGCATTATCAAATCATCTAACCATAAATAATAAGCAATTTGAAAGATAGAATACAAGAACCATGCCAGATGAGATTCCAAAAGATAGATACCAAACACAATATCTCTCTTATATTATATCATCCAAGATAGCAACAATTCTAGTTCTTCTGCTACAAAATTTGCTTTGAAAAATAAACCCTAACTTGCTCAGATACCACTTAACTATTCTCCTAATCTACCTATCCTTCTATCTCTATTTTCTAATTTTCTATCTACTGTTCAAATGAGGCAACATGCCCACTTCTATAGAGAATCAACAACATAGGTCAGCCCAAATTATAATTTTACAATAAAACATAACCTAAAATAGGTCGGCCCACAAGAATAATTCGACTATATGAAATGTGCCATAGCACCAATTTCATCCAAAACCGCCAAAGTGTCAAAAGGGGGGAGCCCAACACATGTAAATTAATGGGAAGCACAAATATCAATGTAGCCCTATATAATCACTCCCCATCTTTGTCTTTACTTTTATCCTTTTCAACATGTACGGCCAGCAAGACCCTATCCAACTCAGCAACCGGTGGCACATGCAAAACCCTAATCCTTCTCTCAAGAATCTTGATATTTTCCCTTGCCTGTCCAACCGTACCATCCCAATCAACCTTATTGGTCAAATATTTGTCAATGACTTCAATGTATGTTGATGCATCATCCAACTGATGTTAGGTAACTAACCCTTCACTGACTGGAAAATATACATCTCTCCACCATTCCCTAAGCTTCTCCAAACTAAGATGCTTCGGAGCAAACTTCTTTCGTCCAATCATAACTTCGAAGAATGCAATGCATTTTTCATACACATCAGTCAGAGTGTTCTCAATTTGTTTTGCATGTTTATTGACCTTCTTCAAGGCCCTCTGTCTCATGAGCAATATTTCAAACCATTCCCAAAATTTAGAAACCCTGGGAAGATGAAGAATCCCACATCTTACCAATTCATCCTCGTGAATCCCATAATTGTAGTAACCTTCTAGAGTAGGAGATCAGTATCTTCCTTATCTTGAGCTAACACAGTCTTCAGCAATGTCACCGACCTTGTAGCATCCCCTGCAGTGGACAAAATTCCCTTGATGGCTTCATCCCCTTTTGCTTGAACACCTTAAAACCAAGTCATTGTAGCATGTGAGGTGCCCTTCATCTTTTCTAACTCGGAGATTGTCTCCTGGGGAAGGAATCCTGCAGCAGAAGAGGAGGAACCAATAGCCTGCAAAGGTTTCATCAATTCCTACAAGTATCTTTTCAGTTTTTCTTTTTCTCTCTCCAATTCATGTCTGGTCTGCACTGCATTCTTTAATCTCCCCATAATCACTGCACTGGAATCCTCATATTCTTCAATATCTTGCTCTACGGTAGCACGTCCCAAATCAATAGTCTACACATTATAATCTTGGGCAGTCACATTGTCCCTATCTTTTTTTGCAGTAGGGGTAGCAATATGAGCCATTCTATTACCTGATCCATCTCTTTCAATTCGAGAGACAACCCTTGCTTTCTTTTTAGTCTTTTCCTTCTCCACATTGGCCATAAGGACATCCCAATTAGGAGGAGCATCCTCCACTATTACCATTTTACTCTTTAAGCCTTTCTCAAGCCAATCCAGAATAGTGGACCCAGTAGGTACCGTGCTTTGTTTATCCTGTTATTTCTCTTGTTGATCAATAGGTGCATGCCTTTCCACACTCGAACTTCTAGGAACGTCCACAGTTGGATTCCCCTCCTGTTGCAATTGTTCCTCTTCTACAACCCGGGATGGTGATGAAGTTTTAGTCACTACTTCCTCCTGTTGAGGGGATTTGTTCACTTGCTCCTCTGTAGGCGAATCTGCATATTCCACCAAGGGAGACTTCAATAACTTATCAATTTATGTTTCTACCCTAAAGAGATCTCCTTCCTGAAATACCTCTTCCTACAAACCCTTAGGACTTTCACCTTTCTTTGGTTCTTCCTGTTGGCTACCAGCATCCTGAGAAATAGAAACACTCACCGACTCAACAACAGGAATGTTGACTGAGACCTTCTCCATTGTTGTAGTGTCCTTTGGGGAAGGAGTCCTTGACCTCCTCATGTACACTTGTGTCCTTTCCCCTGAACTTTCCACCTCTACTACTGGTGGGTCATTACTTTGTCAACCTTAAGAGTCTCCTCCCCCTTTTGTGACAATCTTATAGATCTTCTTCTCTTTTCCAACAGTGGAGCACTTTCAACCTCCCCTACTTCTCCCTTATTCTTCTCAACTTCTTTCTTAGAGGCATGTTTCCTCTTCTTAGCAACCAACTTCCTTTGTTTTCCTACCTCTGCCTCCTTCTCAGGTTGGACTTCCCTTACCTGAATTTTGAAAGGCGAATCTACCTTTCCTTTGCACTTCTGTTCTGGCTCAAGTGACCCCTGAGAAGCAGAATGGGACTCCAAATCTCCCATCAGCTCATAAGTGCATGGAACACCCTCACTTTCTAGTTCTAATATTTTGTGCTTCAACTACATCTTGGTGTACTTAATTACTAGGGCCATGACCTGATCCAAGTCAGTCTTTTCCTCTTCCAACTAGTCAACTTCTCCAACTGGTTTACCTCTTACTACCTCATAAACGTGACCCTGGATCACATTTCCATCCTCCTCAATCTAATATGGGATGGCCCTTACATTATACAACCTCACCAAGTCCACTGGCACTCTGGAAAACTTCTTCTTGCTCACCTCAAACTCATCAGCGAGGTTAACCCAATAATCCCTTTTGGCCTTCTTTTGAGCTTCACCAGTTATATCAAATCTTGTTCTCTGGGTGTGGAAGGAAAGACCAAGAGTACCCATCTCCTCCTCCGAAGCATGAGCAGACTAAATGGAGGCACAAACCTCACCCATTCCTATTTTCAAAGGGAAATCATTCCCAAAACCTATCTTATGCATTTCTCCCTTTACAATATTGTCAAAATCATTGATTTGCCTAACAACTTCTAACAAAATGATGTGGTCTGTAGGATACCTTGGCAATCTGTAGGGAGCCCTCTAAAAACCATCAATTCTGATATATGAAAAGGTGGGGAACTGAATAAACCAAGCTCCATACCTTCCTACTAATTCTTTTGCCTTGTCCGAGATTCTAACATGCTCTACACCTTGGAGCAATCTGGTGATATACATAGTGAAGGCATCGTTTGATCTCCTATAACTCCCACCAGTTAAGTGCAACTGTGGATATACCTCCTAGATAGAATCTTGCCCAAAGATACCTCTAGTCCTCAACCCCTTATACAGATTAAGTCTTGCCAACGAATACACTAGATAGGAAGTCATAGTAAAAGTCTTGGTTTGCAAGACACTGCATAACTGCTCATGGATCACATTACTGATGGAACCTGCCCAATGATAATCAAATCCCTGCTCCATTCTATCAATTATATGGAACATCCAAGTCTCAAAAATCCCTACACTTTTCAATCCTACCAACCTGCTGAGAAGGGTGATAACATTATAATATTCTCTCTCGAACTTAAGCCTGAATAGTTGCTTAGGCAACTTAGAGAAGTGAGATTTAGGCTTCTCCAACCAAGAGTTAATCACCTGTTGAGACTTAACAATGTCTTCTTCATAATATTTCTTAGCCCCATCCTTGTCAAAGCCTACCACATGGGATCTATCAGGCATGTCAAAGGTTGTAGCAATGGAGACTAGACTGAATCTTGCAAGAATCCTACCTTGAGGGCCAATAATCCTCTGTGTACCCCTATCGTAATTCCTGGCACACTCTAGTACCAGCTCATAACACTGCACTATAGAAGGAAGGCCTGCCACATGGGCCAATCCGGAGTCCACCATTCTCCTTGATAACAAAGGAAGGTTAGATACTGACATCTCAGTCTTGAATTCCTCATAATCCCACATACCAACGTTCATGTCCATAATTCCTGAGCAAATTGAAGTCAGCCTACTCTCAGGAACTCTACTTCTCATATCTATCTTAACCTTTTCTGCATCTGAGATGGCAAATGCCTTTGCACCAAGGTCAGTTGCCTTTCCCTTACCTCGACTAGCAACACTCTGTCCTGATCCCACCTACAAAAACATAAAGATAACATAAAATTAGATCCATCAGAAGCAATAAGTGCAAAAGATCATTATCTCAAAGTTCAAGATTCAGCCTCCCTCATGGATTCTGCACTGGGAAGGATTTTCAGGAAAATCCAGGCCAAGCGGATTCTAGCGAACCAAACAAACTAAATCCCAAAATATCATTTAAATCACCAAATCAACCAAGGAAAAGCATTAAGAATACTTAGCATAAGCTCCTTAAGTTAATCAAATGTATTACCAAGAAACCCACAATCTATATCCATCAAATTTAACATCTCCCAAAAACATTTGGAAGAATCCGCCAGAGACGGATTCTGGAGAAATCAACAACAGTCCTGACTAACTCGGGGAAAATGAAGGGATACGAATTGTTCGGGAAAATCCGAATGGAACGGATTTTGGTGAAGCTAGATATAACAGTATCAAAGCTCATCATTAGTAAAATGACCCGACTGCAGACCTCAGGAAAATCTGGATGGAACAGATTTTGATGAAGCCAAATAAACTCCAATAGGAAGATGACATAAGAAGAAGAGATAGAGCAATCAGGAAAATCTAAGTGAGGCAAAAATCCACGAAGATCTTGGAAACCCGAACCTATCTATATCTCGACTACTTTTATCAAAGCAATTCGAGTCACTCTGGATCCAAGCCAGAAATTCGAAACCAACCCGACCTAGGACCTTAATGAATAAAACGTGAACTAATGACCCACTTCTTAGCAATTTCGAGAACA
Organism: Sequoiadendron giganteum; assembly: GCA_007115665.2. NCBI lineage: Eukaryota > Viridiplantae > Streptophyta > Pinopsida > Cupressales > Cupressaceae > Sequoiadendron > Sequoiadendron giganteum. The sequence continues at coordinate 35,165,264 of CM021101.1, forward strand.
AACGGCTATGCCCTAGGTTGGGATCCCTAAATGTCTGCCATGAAAGCACAGATGACTCTGTGATTCACCAAAATGGAAAGCTTAAGGCCACAGCGAACCAAAGCCCAAATAAGAACCAACACCAAACCAAGCATAAATATTTGATCAATCAAAAACAAACTATGCATGAGATAAAACCCCAAAACGCACAATGATGACGTGCACTCAAAAGGACCAGAAAACCATGAAAGACTCCCAAGAAAAATGATGAAAAGAAATCAAAACCAATAAAGAACAGGGTGTATATACATACCATGGAAGCACAAAGGTTATGATAAAGGAAACCAATAAATAACCACTTGATGCAGACTGGATACAACCCACGCACTTCAAAAGCAAACGTACAGCTCAAATAACCTCGAGGATCCAAATACCCAACAAAACACCAAGAACCTTAATAGACCAGCTCAAATGATAGTAGATGCACAACTCAAAATGATCAATCACTTCTCAAAATATTGATATATCAAAGCCCCTAAACCCTTGTACAAACGCCATTAATGCACCCGGCAAGACAACCGCAGCCACAAAGAATTTCGGGGATTCGACACAGCCACGAATTTTAGGGATTCGACACCGCCACAGATTTCAGGGAAATCCGGGATGTGCGGACTTCCCGAATGTAGTGCAAAAGGTCAGTTTCGGACAATAAGAGGGAGCCAGGAGAATCTGGCCCAGGCGGATTTTCTCGAAAACAGTGAAAAATTCGAAATAAAGCCAAAACTTCAAATTCAATACAACTCAAAATAATGCCACTTCAATTGGAAAAATGATCGTTAAGGCACAAACCCAAGCAAGTAGAAAACCCCCCAAAAGAAAGGGTCAAAACATCAAGAGCGAAAAAAGAGGGTCCCCACATTCAGTGGGGTGTGTGTGCAAGAAGTGCACAACAAATGGCGACTCCGCTAGGGAAATGCTCCAGAGCATTTCAAAGATAAACTAGAATCAAGAACCTAGAATCTCTGGTTTCAATCTTTCCATCAAGACCCCTGAGAACAAAGTTTTAGAAACCACAAGTAAGAAGACTTTTTCCTATACCAGGGTCCAAGTGTGTGTATTATGCATTTATTTCCATCCTATAAGTGCAATGGGAACAAGAGTAAACTTAACCAAGCTACGTAAGAATTCAAACTTCAAAAGCAACCTGGATAGAGCCTCACTGCCAGTTAGGCGTCCATAGCCCCAGTGAGGTTATCACTATGACCCTCTCAAGCATAGCTCTATTGCCAGTCAGGCATCCATAGCCCCGGTAGAGATACTAGGATATTCCTGATAAGGTGAAACTCATTTGAATTTTCAACATGTCTTAGTTTCTTTTCTTCTCTTTTTTAGATCTTTCTTGTCACCTTTGTAAGTAATGAAACTCACCCTTAGGGATGAGGAACACAATGGCACTGAAGCAGAATGTAAGATTTTTCACTAGGCCAAATTACTCAAGAACCCAATGCAACTCCAGAAAATTAATTTAGTGTGAGAATGTGAGACCTAGATATATTCCAAAGCATATCCAGAACAAGTGACTCTAATTCTAAGCACAAGGGACATTAGATAAAAGAAAACCACCACCTAATTCTGAAAAACTGATTAGAGTTTATAAAAGAAATCCTCAGAACAAGACCAAACAAAATAGCCCCAAAGAAATTAGGAACCCAAAAGCAAAACAAAATGAAAAGCAAAACACACCAAAGCAAACCTAATCTACCAGAGCAAAGTAGAAACAAAGCAAATCTACTCTAACTATATACAGGATGAACTGCAGGCAGTTCAAGGTTGGAAATAATGCTTTAGATACTGCCCATTGATAGGCAGTGGGATATCCTCACCAGTGAGGGTTTTCAAATGAAAAGTATTGTCTCCCAAATTTTCTAAAATTTGGTAAGGGCCAAGCCAAAGTTTATCAAATTTACCGTATTCTCCCTTACGATCATGGGCTTTATCCCAATAAAGAACTAAATCAGAAATTCTAAAGGGCTTTACCTTAGCTCTCCTATCAAACCATCTTTTCATTACACCTTGATGTTTAGCAAAGTTCTTTAGGGATTCATCTCTTTTTTCTTCCAAATGCAATAGTTCAGCCAAACGGGCTTCGCGCTTGTCTTCTTCATTATAGTACTCATTAATGAATTGTAGGGTACGGATTTTCAACTGAATAGTAAACACCGGTTCCAAACCATACACCAAGTGATAAGGGGAGGTTCCTATGGATGTCTTCTATCTAGTATGGTCAGCCCAAAGTGCAAATCGGAGCTAGGTATGTCAATCCTTAGGATTTTGTTCTAGCAACTTACATATAACTGTTAGTAGGTTCTTGTTGGAAGACTCAGCCAGACCATTACCTTGGGTATAATAATTAGATGAAAATTTAATAACAATCCCATGATCAAATGCCAAATTAGAAAATTTCAGTGATGCAAATGCAGGACCATTATCAGAAACCAAAGATATTGGGCATCCAAAATGATTAATAATCTCTGATTCAAGAAAATTGATTACCACATCTGAAGTACATTATTTGCAAGCGAGTGCTTCTGTCCATCTAGTGAAATAATTAGTTATAGTAAGAATATACCTGTGGCCGGCAGAGGATGGAGGGTTGATTGGACCTATAAAGTCCATACCCCACTGAGCAAATGGCTTTACCTCAATAACAGGCTGGAGTGGAAGAGCTGCATGTTTTTCCTTACTTGTTGTATTCTGACAGATATGACAAGTTCTCACATGTTGGTGTACATCTTTGAACAAGGTGGGCCAGTAATAGCCTACCCTCAAGATTTGATGTGCAATGGATGATGTAGAACCATGGCCTGTGCCATATTTCTCATGAAATTCAATCATTATTCTAGCAGCTTCATCCTTCCCAAAACACCTTAAGTAAACACCTTCATGATTTGTTTTATATAATATAGCTCCTTTCATCATAAAACTCCCACTCCTCAGGTGCAAGGCTCGTCTCTAGACTGTGTTAAGATGATCAAGACACCGTTGATTCAATAGATAAAAAATAATTTCATCATACCAGTCTCCTGGAGAGACCTCCTGAAGGTAATAATGTTGGGTTGTGAGATCAGGACCTGTCTCATCCATTGTCTTCGTAATTCCTTGTCCCCTTACCAATTTCATGGGCTGAATTTCTATATCATATTCCTGTAACATGGTCACCCATTTAGCCCTTTGCTCTCCCAACTCATTCTGCATCAATAACAGCTTTACTGCAGGATCAGACACTATGGCAAAAATTTTATTCCTCAAGATATAATGCCTAAACTTCTTTACTGCTCTAACCAAAGCATTGGCTTGTTTCTCTACATTGTGGTATTTTAATTCTGCATCTTTCAGAGGAGTACTCATGAAGGCTATGGGGTGTTCATCCCCTTTATTAGACTTCTAATTTAACATTGCAGCACAAGAATGATCAAAAGCAAATGAATATATATAGAAGGGCTTGGCATAATCTCGACTCACCAATACAGGAGCCTCAGCAATATCCTTTTTTATTTCTACAAATGCCTCCTTAGCTTCTGCATTCCATTCTATTTTCGCTTCTTGTTTCAACATAGCATTCAATGGTTTAACTATCTCTACAAACCCAGTAATGAATTTTCTAACGAAATTAATCTTTCCAAAAAATGACTTCATTTCTTTCTTACTTGCAGGAGGCTGAATCTTCAAGATGGCCTAAATTCTTTCAGGGTCAATGGCAATACCTTGTTCTAATATAATATGTCCTAATAACTTGCCCTCTATGACTCCAAAAATACACTTCCTCGGATTAAGTGAAATACCATACTCTCTACATTTTTGAAACACCTTGCATAAGTCTGATATATGATCACCTCATTTCTTAGAAAAAACCATTAAATCATCCATGTAAATAATGATGCACTTACCAATTATATCCTTAAAAGCAATGTCCATGGCTCTCTAGAATGTAGCTCCAGCATTGATCAACTCAAATGGCTTTCTTCTGTAAGCAAATGTTCCCCATTTGGTAGTAAAGGTAGTCTTGTGTCTATCCTCATATTGCACCATGACTTGGTTGTATCCAAAATACCCATCTAAAAAGGACATCATTTGTGATCCATTAATAATCTGAAGCACTTCATCCAGTGAAGGAACTGGATAATTATCCTTTTCTAATGCTCTAATCAGATTCCTGAAATCTACACATAATCGGATTTCTCCATTCTTTTTCCGTACTAGAACCAAATTTTCCACCCAAGTAGAGTGTCTGATTGGAAATATAATACGTGTTGAAAGCAATTTTTGCACCTCCTTCTGAATAATGGGTTCTAACAAAGCATTGATTGGCCTTTGTCTCTATCAGAAAGGCTTCACATATGATCTTAGAGGAATAGTGTGTGTGATGATCGAGGTATCATATGTTTTCAAATCCTCATAACTCCAAGCTATTACATCGTGATATGCATGTAGGGTATCAATAATCGCTTTCCTTTCCTCTAGAGTACACACCTTGCCAATAAGAATGTTCTTTAAGTCATCTGGTGTCCCCATATTGTATGTTTTACACTGGCTGCTAATGGACTCTCTTTTAGTCTGTTGTTCTTAGTCCCTTATTTTATCCAAGTCAAAAATCTATTCAAGTTGCACCATACCTCTTGGAATGGTATTAGTCTTTAGATTGATGATTCCTTCGAAGTCTATATCCGCTTCCTGAGGCTCAACCTCATCAATAACTTGGGAGGCAAACACATCATAGCTTGTAATAAAATCCAAAATATGCTTGTCATTTTCAAACACCTAAAAATTGGTAATCTTATCTGGTACTGAAGGGACTAGAGTGAGCTCAACTAAAAATTTCCTCAACCCTGAAAGTGACAAAGGTTGTAATGTGTTGGTGGCTTGTGCCAAGGAATCAACAATCTGATTTTTGTTTCGAGGGATTAACTGTATATTGAAAGCGTCGAACTCTTCTATGAGATCCCATACTCTATGCCTATAGTTGGTCATCCTTCTATCACGGCATGAATATTGTTTTCTTACTTTCTTAATTACTAATTCGGAGTCTTTGAAAACCTGTAATAGCTTAACTTTCTTCCTTGATGCCATCAGTAAGCCATGGATCAATGCCTCATATTCAACAACATTATTAGTGCATTGAAACTAGAGTCTGTGAGCAGCAAAGTAATTCTTTCCTTTGGGAATAATTAATTCGAATCCGGCTCCAGCACCCTGCTTGGACTTGGATCTATCAAACCTCAGTGTCCAACAACCATCAGGTTCTTTCGGCGTCAATTTACCTTGTTCTTTAAGTCTAGTAGGTGGAACTGGATTGAGGAATTTTTGTATCTGTCTGACTACAGTTTGACACAAGTCACATTCCAGCTCAGAATGAGAAGCATCATGTACTCTACACCAACTTGGAAGTAGCAGTTCTTCGAATGTCATGCTCTCTTTTAATTGCATTTGATCTTCCATACATTTTTGGATGAACTCTTGGAAGTTATCCAACAAACCAAGCTGTTTGTCATCTTCCTCACTTATTTCATTTTCTGGTTCAATCAAAACTTCAGGACCATTGCTCTCCAGAAGGTGTTCACTTAAAGAATCCTGGAACATAAAAACTTTTTCATTCTCTATTATTGATGCAGCCAACACATAATTTCCCATGCCAGCTTCAGACACCAATACCTCATTTGAGATATTTTGGTATTCTGTGATCACATATTTCATCCTAGGTTCTCTTTCAATTCTGATTTGATTTGGAACTCCTTTCCATGGTAACCACATATGGGAATGATCTATAGAGGTGTGTCCATTTAAAGCTTTAGTGAAATCCCTACCTAAGATCAACCCATAAGTATCAAGGATTTCAGCAACTTGGATATTGATCACTTGTTGCACCCTAGGATCTGATGCAAGTTGTGTAGGAATCATATTCAATTGTCCAACCACACTCACCTCTGTTTTATCCAACTTAGTAACCTTCTTTTGGGAAGCTATAGGAGTGATACCCAATGCTTTGTAAGCAGCAAAAGGCATAACATTTGTAGAAGCTCCTAAATCTAGAAGACAATTATGCAAATTCTTTCCAAAGATACGAATAGAAATTAGGAAAGGAGGAGTTTCCATCTTACCTTGAAATAAGTTCAGGTGAGTATTAGCTTGCGCAATCTAACCTTTATCTTTATCTCCCCTCTTTTCCACAGATGGGATTTGATTTTTGAGCATGTGAGAATTACAAGACCTGGTAGTAGCCTCACTCGTGGCTACCCCTTGTGATGTTTTATTTGAACTAAATGATCCCAAAACTGTATTTCTAATAACAGGAACTCTTAATAATTCAAAAGAAGAAAGACTCACCTTTATTAATTCTTCAGTTACATATTCGCCCAATTGTTCCACGTTCAGGTCAGCATGAGCTTCTTTGTAGCTGTTGGCCTATTTATCTCTGGACACTTCAGCCTCATTTCCTTTTGACAAGTACTGGGTTGGTACATGAGGATAGGGTGGATTGTTACTAGCTTGTGAGTTTGGTGGAGTATTGAAATTATTAAGAAGAATGGAAGTAGTGAAAGGATCTCCAACTTGGGGACCCCTGTTGGGTCTATTTCTCAAATCATACTTTCTTGCTAGTTGTTGAAACATCTGAACTTCCTCAATGCGAACTTCCTCCTCATCCAAAGGGCCATTGTCATTCTCATTGTCCTCGTTGAACAATCGAGAAACCTCATCTTCATTTAACACCTGCTCAGCCTCATCCTCGGCATTACTGGATACTTCTTCCGATTTGTTTTCCTCACTTTTTGGGAACAGAGCATGATTAAGTACCAGTACTAGGGAATCATAGGGATTCGAAGGCATAATTTCCTAACCAGTGGCATTATTTTATACTTCATACTGAAAGATAGAAGCTGTAGTCTAGAATTTGGCACAGTCTAACTCAGAGTGTTGGCTTGTTTTATCGAGTCTGCACCATCCAGACAAAGCTGCTTCTGCCAAGTACACACCATTTGGAGGCTTCTCTTGAGTGGAAGGTTGATCCAGGGGAGTAGGAATCCCCCCATTGTTAGGTCCACTATTCCAAGCTCTATTCTGCCTAGGTTGTTGCCCCCTGTCGAATCCTTGTCCACCTTGTTGGTTTCTATCAAAATTCTGACCAGAGCCTTGTCTTCTATCAAAATTCTAACCAGAACCCTGCCCTATGTCATAATTTTGATTCCTATCAAAGTATTGACCTCTTTCGAAATTTATGTTTTCCCTGCCATAACTGGACTATATATTTTTCTTGGCAGCTTGAAGCTGGTTATTCTGATTTCTTAAATAAGTTACCTCTGTATTCAACCTCTTCACTTGTTCAGACAATTCATCTAACCTTTCCTTATCCAAATTGCTAGGTGTTGTTGGATTCCCTCCCAAGGGATGTCCAGGTATATTCCCAGAACCAATACCCTGATTCAAGACTTTTGAATTCTACAAATATGGAGGGAAACATGCTTGTTGTTGTTGTAAGGGTTGATTGGCTCTCTATTGGGGATAAGAAGTTGTAGGTTGAGCTTGATTCATAGGTAGACCTGGATGAGGAACCAGAGGTAGTGACGGCACAGGATTCATTATTGGAGCATGACTAGTCAAGGCCTGATTAAGGGCTTGGATTTGTCTAGGGTGAGCAATAGGTCCCAAAGATGGCAGAGGTCATGATAGATGCTGCCTTAAGTCTATGCTAACTTTCACTGCCTCCACATATGCAGTGAGCAAAGTATTTGGAGGATTAGTCCTTTGTTTCAAGAAGGTAGCTGTGAAGCTATCCAGGGCTTCAAGATATATCTCTAAAGCAGTATTTCCATTTCCAGCATAAGGTGCCTAGAGTCTGGTATATGCTCAATGGAACCTATAATTGAATGATCCTATGGGCTCATTAATCTCCCTTTTTACCCCAGTAAAATGTAAGTATAGCTCATTAGCACTTATGGGAATTTTGAATTTTTGCAGGAATGTAGCTTCCAAGTCAATCCAATTACAGATGGAAGCAGCAGGCAGGTGATTATACCAATAAAAGGCTTCTTCTCTTAGAGAATAAGGGAACAAACTACATGCAACATCCTCATGATTAATCCCTCTATCTTTTAGACAAGTTTGAAAAATCTGAATATGTTCTTTTCTTGTTCTGTTGGGATCATGAGTATGAAACTTAGAGCAGAAATGCTCAGGATTTTTGGGCGTCACATTGTAATTATTGAAGGTCAATGGGGATGGATTAGTAGCGAGAAAAGCCATTGGTAGAGGTAAGGGTAGTAATGGTTGATTTATGACTAGTTGTGGTTATGGAATAAGAATCCCCTCGGAATCAGATGAAGATGAAGATGATGGAGATGATAGGAGTGGATGAACTGATGATGATTCTTCCCTTCTTCTGGTCCTTCTTGACCTAGCAGGGACTTGTAATTCTTGGAATTCTTCCTCTCCTGGAGTGGATCTAGATCTTCTTCTAAGTCTCTCAGGAGAGATGGCGTTTAAGAAACGCTAAAGCTTTCTTATTCAAAGCCCTCCTTCTAGCGCCAATCTATTGATGGTGTTTTCTGCATAGCAACAACTCAGATAGAATATAATATCCTATCTCTCTTGAAAGGTAAATCTCTATGGAAAAGAGATAACCCTAAGGTCTCTAATGTCAGGTCTTGACAATGCAGTTAAACAACTCAGAGATAATGTAAAAATGTTGGTAATCACAAGGGAACCTTACTACGAGCAGAGCTAGATTTCCAACTTATCAAATATAAGCAATGGATTGATACTCTCAAACTTGATATAAATCAAATAATAAAGAAATAGGAAAAGATAAAGAGTTCCAGAGATAATCTTAAAACTACTTTTATAACTAAGATTGAAAATGCCAAAGGATAAGATGCTCAAGATGGACCAATCTCTCATAAACTATTTTATGCTTAACCCAGATGAATCTGCAACTCCATAGAAATAGTGCAATCTTCTAAGGTATTGAAAGATTTTCAAATCATGAACATTCACTCAGTCAACCGTACAGCAATTAAGATGAATAACTTTCACAATTGAACTAAGCACAAATATAAGTCTAGGCTAACTTTACAAAGCAGGTAACAATCAGCTAGCTACAAAAAGTATGGACTAGAGATCGCTACAACATTCCAAACATGAAACCCTAAGCATTATCAAATCATCTAACCATAAACAATAAGCAATTTGAAAGATAGAATAACAAGAACCATGCCAGATGAGATTCCAAAAGATAGATACCAAACACAATATCTCTCTTATATTATATCATCCAAGATAGCAACAATTCTAGTTCTTCTGCTACAACATTTGCTTTGAAAAATAAACCCTAACTTGCTCGGATACCACTTAACTATTCTCTTGATCTACCTATCCTTCTATATCTATTTTCTAATTTTCTATCTACTGTTCAAATGAGGCAACATGCCCGCTTTTATAGAGAATCAACAAGATAGGTCGGCCCAAATTATAATTTTACAATAAAACATAACCTAAAATAGGTCGGCCCACAAGAATAATTCGACTATATGAAATGTGCCATAGCACCAATTTCATCCAAAATCGCCAAAGTGTCAAAAGGGGGGAGCCCAATACATGTAAATTAATGGGAAGCACAAATATCAATGTAGCCCTATATAATCACTCCCCATCTTTATCTTTAGTTTTATCCTTTTCAGCATGTGCGGCCAGCAAGACCCTATCCAACTCAACAACCGGTGGCACAGGCAAAACCCTAATCCTTATCTCAAGAATCTTGATATTTTCCCTTGCCTATCCAACTGTACCATCCCAATCAACCTTATTGGTCAAATATCTGTCAATGAATGCAATGTATGTTGCTGCATCATCTAACTAATGTTCAGTAACTGACCCTTCAGTGACTCGAGAATATACATCTCTCCACCATTCCCTAAGCTGCTCCAAATCAAGATGCTTCAGAGCAAACTTCTTCCTTCCAGTCATAACTTCGAAGAATGCAATGCATTTTTCATACACATCATTCAAAGCATCCTCAATTTGTTTTGCATGTTTATTGACCTTCTTTAAGGCCCTCTGTCTCATGAGCAGGATTTCAAACCATTCCCAAGGTTCAGAAACCCTTGGAAGATGAAGAATCCCACATCTTACCAATTCATCCTCGTGAATCCCATAATTGTAGTAACCTTCTAGAGTAGGAGGTCAATATCTTCCTTATCTGGAGCTAACACAGTCTTCAGCAATGTCACCGACCTTGTAGCATCCCCTGCAGTGGTCAAAATGCCCTTCATGGCTTCATCCCCTTTTGCTTGAACACCTTGCAACCAAGTGACTGTAGTATGTGAGGTGCCCTTCATCTTTTCTAACTCAGAGATTGTTTCCTGGGGAAGGAATCCTGCAGGAGAAGAGGACGAGCCAATAGCCTGCAAAGGTTTCATCAATTCCTGCAAGTATCTTTTCAGTTTTTCTTTTTCTCTCTCTAATTCATGTCTGGTCTGCACTGCATTCTTTAATCTCCCCACAATCACTGCACTGGAATCCTCATATTCTTCAATATCTTGCTCTACGGTAGCATGTCCCAAATCAATAGTCTGCATATTATAATCTTGGGTAGTCACATTGTCCCTATCTTTGTTTGGAGCAGGGGTAGCAATATGAGCCACTCTATTACCTGATCCATCTCTTTCAATTCGAGAGACAACCCTTGCTTTATTTTTAGTTTTTTCCTTCTCCACATTGGCCATAAGGACATCCCAATTAGGAGGAGCATCCTTCACTATTACCATTTTACTCTTTAAGCCTTTCTCAAGCCAATCCGGAATAGTGGACCTAGCAGGTACCGTGCTTTTTTTATCCTGTTCTTTCTCTTTTTGATCAATAGGTGCATGCCTTTCCACACTTGGACTTCTAGGAACGTCCACAATTGGATTCCCCTCTTGTTGCAATTGTTCCTCTTCTACAACCCGGGATGGTGATGAATTTTTAGTCACTACTTCCTCCTGTTGAGGGGATTTGTTCACTTGCTCCTCTGCAAGCGAATTTGCATATGCCACCAAGGGATACTTCAATACCTTATCAATTTATGCTTCTTCCCTAAAGAGATCTCCTTCCTGAAATACCTCTTCCTGCAAACCCTTAGGACTTTCACCTTTCTTTGGTTCTTCCTATTGGCTACCAGCATCCTGAGAAACAGAAACACTCACCAACTCGACAACAGGAATGCTGACTGACACCTTCTCCATTGTTGTAGTGTCCTTTGGGGAAGGATTCCTTGACCTCCTCATGTAAACTTGTGTCCTTTCCCCCGAACTTTCCAGCTCTACCACTGGTGGCTCAATTACTTTGTCAACCTTAAGAGTCTCCTCCCCCTTTTGTGATAATCTTATAGTTCTTCATCTCTTTTCCAATGGTGGAGCACTTTCAGCCTCCCCTACTTCTCCCTTATTCTTCTCAACTTCTTTCTTAGAGGCATGTTTCCTCTTCTTAGCAATCGGCTTCCTCTGTTTGCCTACCTCTGCCTCCTTCTCAGGTTGGAATTCCCTTACCTGAATTTTGAAAGGCGAATCTACCTTTCCTTTGCCCTTCTATTCTGGCTCAAGTGACCCCTAAGAAGTAGAATGGGACTCCAAATCTCCCATCAACTCATAAGTGCATGGAACACCCTCACTTTCCAGTTCTAATATTTTGTGCTTCAACCACATCTTGGTGTACTTAATTACTATGGCCATGACCTGATTTAAATCAGTCTTTTCCTCTTCCAACTAGTCAACTTCTCCAACTAGTTTATCTTTTACTGCCTCATAAATGTGACCCTGGATCACATTTCCATCCTCCTCAATCTGATCCGGGATGGCCCTTACATTATACAGCCTCACCAAGTCCACTGGCAGTCTGGAAAACTTCTTCTTGCTCACCTCAAACTCATCAACGAGGTTAACCCAATAATCCTCAATATGAGGCTTATGGCTATAATCCTTATTGGCCTTCTTTTGAGCTTCACCAGTTATATCAAATCTTGTTCTCTAGGTGTGGAAGGAAAGACCAAGAGTACCCATCTCCTCCTCTGAAGCATGAGCAGACTGAATGGAGGCACAAACCTCACCCATTCCTATCTACAAAGGGAAATCATTCCCAAAACCTGTCTTATGCATTTCTCCCTTTACAATATTGTCAAAATCATAGATTTTCCTAACAACTTCTAACAAAATGATGTGGTCTATAGGATACCTTGGCAATCTGTAGGGAGCCCTCTAAAAACCATAAATTCTGATGTATGAAAAGGTGGGGAACTGAATAAACCAAGCTCCATACCTTCCTACCAATTCTTTTGCCTTGTCCGAGATTCTAACATGCTCTACACCTTGGAGCAATCTGGTGATATACATAGTGAAGGCATCGTTTGATCTCCTATAACTCCCACCAGTTAAGTGCAACTATAGCTATACCTCGTAGATAGCTTCTTGCCCAAAGATACCTCTAGTGCTCAACCCCTTATACGGATGCAGTCTTGGCATCGAATACACTAGATAGGAAGTCATAGTAAAAGTCTTGGTTTGCAAGACACTGCATAACTGCTCATGGATCACATTATTGATAGCACCTGCCCAATGATAATCAAATCCCTGCTCCATTCTAGCAATTATATGGAACATCCAAGTCTCAAAAATCCCTGGACTTTTCAATCCTACCAACCTGTTGAGAAGGGTGATAACATTATAATATTCTCTCTTGAACTTAAGCCTGAACAGTTGCTTAGGAAACTTAGAGAAGTGAGATTTAGGCTTCAACAACCAAGAGTTAATCACTTGTTGATACTTAACAATGTCTTCTTCATAATATTTCTTAGCCCCATCCTTGTCAAAGCCTACCACATGTGATCTGTCAGGCATGTCAAAGGTTGCAGCAATGGAGACTAGACTGAATCCTGCAAGAATCCTACCTTGAGGGCCAATAATCCTCTGTGTACCCCTATCGTAATTCCTGGCACACTCTAGTACCAGCTCATAACACTGCACTATAGAAGGAAGGCCTGCCACATGGGCCAATCCGAAGTCCACCATTCTCCTTGATAACAAAGGAAGGTTAGATACTGACATCTCAGTCTTGAATTCCTCATAATCCCACATACCAACATTCATGTCCATAATTCCTGAGCAAATTGAAGTCAGCCTACTCTCAGGAACTCTACTCCTCATATCTATCTTAACCTTTTCTGCATCTGAGATGGCAAATGCCTTTGCACCAAGGTCAGTTGCCTTTCCCTTACCTCGACTAGCAACACTCTGTCCTGATCCCACTTACAAACACATAAAGATAACATAAAATTAGATCCATCAGAAGCAATAAGTGCAAAAGATCATTATCTCAAAGTTCGGGATTCAGCCTCCCTCGTGGATTCTGCACTGGGAAGGATTTTCAGGAAAATCCAGGCCAAGCGGATTCCAGCGAACCAAACAAAATAAATCCCAAAATATCATTTAAATCACCAAATCAACCAAGGAAAAGCATTAAGAATACTTAGCATAAGCTCCTTAAGTTAATCAAATATATTACCAAGAAACCCACAATCTGTATCCATCAAATTTAACATCTCCCAAAAACATCCGGAAGAATCCGCCAGAGACGGATTCTGGAGAAATCAACAACAGTCCTGACTAACTCGGGGAAAATGAAGGGATACGAATTGTTCGGGAAAATCCGAATGGAATGGATTTTGGCGAAGCTAGATATAACAGTATCAAATCTCATCATCGGTAAAATGACCCGACCGCGGACCTCGGGAAAATCCAAATGGAATGGATTTTGACAAAGCCAAATAAACTCTGATGGGAAGATGACAAAAGAAGAAGAGATATAGCAATCGAGAAAATCCGAGGGAGGCGGAAATCCACGAAGATCTCGGAAACCCGAACGTGTCTATATCTCGACTACTTTGATCAAAGCAATTCGAGTCACTCCGAATCCAAGCTAGAAATTTGAAACCAACCCGACCTAGGACCTTAATGAATAAAACGTGAACTAATGACCCACTTCTCAGCAATTTCGAGAACAAATGGCCATGCCCTAGGTTAGGAACCCTAAATTTCTGCCATGAAAGCATAGATGACTTGGTGATTCCTCAAAATGGAAAGCTTAAAGCCACAATGAACCAAAGCCCAAACAAGAACCAGCACCAGACCAAGCATAAACATTTGATCAATCAAAAATGAACTAGTGCATGAGATAAAACCCCAAAACACACAATGATGACGTGCACTCAGAAGGACCAGAAAACCATGAAAGACTCCCAAGCAAAATAGTGAAAAGCAATCGAAACCAATAGATAATAGGTTGCATATACATACCATGGAAGCGCAAAGTTTATGATGAAGGAAACCGATAAATAACCACTTGATGCAGATTGGATACAACCCACGCACTTCAAAAGCAAACGTATAGCTCAAATAACCTCAAGGATCCAAATACCTAGCAAAACACCAAGAACCTTAACACACCAGCTTAAATGATAGCAAATGCACAACTCAAAATAATCAATCACTTCTCAAAATATCGATTTATCAAAGCCCCCAAACCCTCGTACAAATGCCATTAATGCACCCGACAAGACAGCCAGAGCCACAAAGAATTTCGGGGATTCAACACAGCCACGGATTTCGATGAAATCCGGGATGTGCGGACTTTCTTGAAAGTAGCACAAAAGGTCGATTTTGGACAATAAGAGGGAACCGAGAGAATCCGGCCCAAGCGGATTTTCCTGAAAACAGTGAAAAACTCGAGATAAAGCCAAAACTTCAAATTCAATACAACTCAAAAGAATGCCACTTCAATTGGAAAAATGATCATTAAGGCACAAACCCAAGCAAGCAAAAAACCCCCCAAAAGAAAGGGTCAAAACATCAATAGCGAAAAAAGAGGGTCCCCACATTTAGTGGGGCATGTGTGCAAGAAGTGCACAACATGTTGTTTGAACCTGCAGCAAACATAAAGCAACTTTCCATCTTAAAACTCCACTTGCATATCCAAGTTCCTCCCAGCCTAAATTTTGTAAGTTTTTCCTCTAATTACCAGCAAGATCACATCAAACATCAATTGAGATATTCTATGCAAGTCATGACATGACACCTGAGAGACCTTGGGGTAATTTTCAGAAACTTATTGAATATTTACTTTCAACAGAGGTAATGCACCTACGCATTTTCTGTGTTGAGAAAGTGTGCAAAAACACCCATCAACAAGGACCTACAGAACTTTCTTCAACTCGTCAACAGTTGATTCATCAATATTTTTACAGTCTGCGACAAACTATGAAGTGTCTTCAAGAAATTCAGCAACCTTGGAGTAAATTCCCAAGATCTACTCAATTGATTTATGATCCCATTTGCTGACCGCCTGCAACCATTCATGGGTGTTGTTAGTGGTGGATTTCAATATTTCTATTTCAAAAAATGCTTCCTTGAGTATCAATCCCTCTAGGATTGCAGAACCACCCTCAGTATTAAGTTGCAGAGGCTTCATCAAGTGTTGGACATACCTATAAACATCATTTATCTACTTTTGCAACTTCTCCTTTTCTTCAGTTTCCTTGTCCAATCTCCTCAAAATTGCCTGAGAAGATTCTTAGAATTCTTCTCTTTCTTGCTCCTTGGTGGTTGACCCTAAGTTAATGGTTTGGACCTTATAGTCAGACGGCCTAAACTCATCCATGAACTTATCATTAGCAGGCAAAAGAACATGGATAATCCTACTATTAAACTCATGTCTCAAAAATTTTGAGATGGTCTTGGCCCTTTTCCTCTATTTGGGTTGCCCCCATTGTTCAAGCAATTTTTCCCAACTCAAGGCTTCCTCCTACACAATTATTGGCTTCTTGCTAAGCCTTTTCTCCAGACACTCTGGGGCAATGGACTATTATGTATCTATTTCTTTATTTGGGCTATCAACCACGTTTTCTTCAACCTTTTTCTTAGTCTCTAGTTGATCTTCCAATTCTTCAATTACTACCTTTTCTGGAGACTTAGGTGGCTTTTCTTGTACCACTTCAGACTCCACATTATTTCTCTTAGCTCAGGAGGTGGATTGATTCATTCCATGTATGAACTTCCTCCATTCTCCACTATTAGGAGTAGGTACCTATTCATCTTGCACCTTCTCTTCTTCAGCTTTCACTTCTTTAATAGGAGATGCCCTGTGCTTTAGGGAGATTCTTCTAACATAGACCCAGGGCTTCTCCCCAGAACTCTCCACATCAACAACCTTTGCCAAAGAAGGGGCATTAGTGGTGGCCTCACCCTTTCTTTCCTTAGAAACCTTTTGTCCTTATGAAACTAATTTCCTTTTCCTCACAGGCTATGAAGCTTCTCCCTTTTCATTTGCAATATTGGCCTCAAGGACCTTCTTTGTCTTAGGGGAGGACTTCTCTATTCATTTGACCTATGTCTGACTCCTAGTTTTCCTCTTTATTTACACAGGTCCCTCCTCTTCTTGGATATCCTCCTTGTGAGGCCCAATAAGATCATCTCCTTTATCAACTTCAATCTCCTCTTCAGATTGGGATTCCAAATCACCCATCAAATCATATGTAAGCTTGGTGCCATCTGCCTCTATCTCTAATATCTTATGCTTCACCCATAGCCTAGAGTACTTCTTGATGAGAGTGGTAACCTAGTCTAAATCTGTTATTTCTTCCTCTTACCAGTTGATTGGAGGTAGGGGCTTGTTCCTGTAAGGCTCAAAATCATGATGCTGGAGCAGGTCTGCATCATCTTCTTGCACTTGATCAAGCACCTCTGCAACTTTATACAATCTAATTGATTTCAAAGGAAACCTAGAGAATACTTTTCTTATTGCTTCAAACTCATCTCGACAGTTAGCTTAGTAATCCTCAATATGATCTTTGCTTGCTTCATAGCTCTACAATATGGATCAAACCTGTTTCTATTTGTGTGAGAATATAGCTCTGATTGTGCCATATCCTTCTCTAAATAAAAGGCACTCTGAATAGAAGGACAGGCTTCCAAGGTTCCAATCCTCAAGGGGAATTCAACTCCCAACCCTTTCTTTTTCATCTCCTATTGTAGGATCTCCACGAAGCCAACCATTTGTCTTTTTATTTCCAGCATCAGGAGCTTGTAGGTTGGATACCTCAGCAATCTAAGTGGGACAATAGGGGATCCTTGTATCTGGATGTATGTGAATCTTTGAAATTGAATGAACCATTGACCATATTGCTTGATCAAGTCCATGGCCTCAGAGGAAATCCTAATGTGAGGAACATCCTAGAATAGCTTGGGAATATACATGAAGAATGCATCATTGACTCTTTTGTAGTTACTTGTTTTGTGCTACAATTATGGGTATATATCCCATATCCTATCTTGGCCAATAGTCCCTTTGCAATTGAGACCCCTATACTTGGTTTTGTGTCCCAACATATAAACAAGATATGAATTCATTGTAAATTGATGAGTCTCCTATACACTTCTCAACTGGGCATCCAAGTTTTTGCTGATGATTCTGGCCCAATGATAATTCTTATTAGCCACTATCTATGTGATGGGGTAAAACATCCATGTATGAAAAATATGGGCCTCCTCAACTCCCATGACCCTGCCTAAAAGAGCTATAATATCATGATATTCCTTTCTGAAATCATTGTTGTGCAGCTGTTAGGGAAACTTTAAAAAGTGGGGCTTAGATTTCAATATCCAAGAGTTGCTCATAATCTTGAAAGCCCTATTGGGGTCTTGATCATAGAACTTCATTGCTTTCCCAATGTTAATTTCCTCAATAAGCTTGTGATGTGAGGCAATGTTGAAGACCTCAACAATGGATTCTTCGGTAATATTTTCCATGACTCTTCCTTGTGCGCCAATTATGATTATTGTTATGGAATCATAGTGCTTTGCACATTCTAGGACCAATTCTGGGCAAAGCTATGTTGGTGGGAATCCTACTGCCTTAGCCAATCCAGTATGGGTGATAACCTGTACTAACTGAGTTGGTGTATTTCCAAACATCCTTTTCTGAAAGTCATCATAATAAATATATCCCATGTTTGTATCCGCTATCTTTGACTAGGTAGAACTAATTTTGTACTCCAGCCATATGCCCTTGAAGATATACTTCATCCTTTCCGACCTTTTCTTAACCTCCTCTTGCACTAAAGCATTCTTTGACTTAGATGCCTTGTCGGGACTCAACTTTGTCTGCATCTGTTAGAAAGGACCAAGATCACCATAATGGAAACCAACACATAATCCATCATATCAATTCCATAAAGTGACAATATGAGTAATAATAATCCCATCGAATCAAAATTATAATAAGTTAAACTGCAATGGCAATGTAAAGCAAGAAAGATTTCATCTACACAATGCACATGCATATAAAGTCTACTCAAATTAATCAAGATTTCATGCAATCATTCATAGAATCTTATTGTGCAAGCCTTCTGATGATTATCACTCAAATTAGAGACCCCATGAAAGATCTCGGGTAATCCGAGCAAGCTCGAATTCCCTAGAAGTCACAACACTAGTCCCTTTTACACTTAAAATTGCTTGGAGTCCATAACAAAGGATGCTTGTGGACAAAATCAAACACCTTCAAGTCACCAATCACATCATGATCAATTGAAAATTTCCCCTTTTCAAAGTTTGATTCACTTCATGGACTAGAGTATGAGGTTGAGAAACTTCGGACAATCCAAGGAACCTCGGATTACCCGGGTCAACTAACGTTCGGGTAATCCGAGAGAGCTCAAAATTACCAAATGAGAGGATGAGTTCAATATTGGCTAAGAGTTAAGGTTTGAATTCGGGGCCTTGGATATGAGATTCGGATAATCTGAGGGGGGTCAGATTCTATGAGCCGATTAGAGCTCGAGAAATTCGAGCTACCTTGAAATTACCGAGCGTTGGCCCAACCGTCAAAATTTGCTAAGTCTCTAGGACACTGTTCGCAAAGAAGATAGATGAACCAAATTAACTCTCCTGAGACCAAACCAATGAAAATCCAGGGCAGAACCATTGCAAATCAAAAAAATTAATCGAGCAACTTACGCAGGGATTCAAATCATTATTTCAAATTCAACACACCATTCATCAAATTCGCTAGCACAAAACCTAGGATTTTGAATTAACTTCCCACAAAAAAGAAATGCCACCAAATCAAACACGATGCAACAACAAGGCATCAAGGGTTTCAATGAAATAAATCACTCCACCTATTCGTATCAAAGTCTACTTTGAATCCACCGACAAGCACACTGAAGAACGAGAACCCTAAGTTATCAAGCGAGGAATGAAACTCAAACCCACCTCGAATCCAATGGTCAACACAAACCATAGGAATCCATAAGAAAAATATGAATTAAAACAAGAATCCCCAAGGAAAACCAAAGAGCATACCTTGAATCAACGCACAAGGAGGGAGGGTGTGACAACAGACCAACAATGAGCGCTTGGACCTTAGAACGATCACGCAGAGAAAGAAAACCCAATACTAGAGCTCAAATCGAATAAAAGATAATGGAGACCTTCCTCAGCTTCAGGCTCACGTGAATGCAAAATAAAAAATGACCACTCAAACCTCATTATATTCCCAAATTGGCCTTCTAAAACCAATTAATGCAAGCAATAAATGCAAACACATGTGTCTTCAGAAAGCTCGAGAATCCGATGGGAGCTCAGACTCGGGTAATCCAAGGTAGCTCGGATTACCCTGCTGGATTAAAGTTTGGGTAATCCGAGGTACCTCAGAATTACCGAACTTGGCCAATACTTAGTCAATTTTCCCCCAACTTTTAAACTTTCAAGAGCAAATCAATTTCCTAAGAGAAAATCCATCAACCAAATGTTGTGAAAAGAATCTCAAATGTATATTTAGCATTAAGCACAAGGGTGAATCAAGACCAAAATTGAGATGATCCAAAGCATTTCAATGACAAAGTGGAATCAAGAACCCAAAACTTTGATTTCGACACTCGCATTGTGTCACTCAATAAGAAAATATTTAAAGCCAATAGATAGGTAGACCCTTTCTGTGCCAAAGTCCAAGTGTGTGTGAATGTGTTCATTCCCTTCCCTCAATTGCCTCAAGGTGACTAAGTTCAGTATAGTCAAGTTATGTAAAGATCCTGACTTCAAAAGAAACCTGGATAGAGCCTCACTGCCAGTCAAGCGTACATAGCCCCGATGAGGTTATCATTGTGATTCCCCCTAAACATAACTCTACTACCAGTCAGGTGTCCATAGCCCTGGTAGAGATATTCGAATACCCCTGATAAGGTGAATATTCACTTTGAATTTCAATATTCTTTGTTTTTTTTCTTTTGATATTCTTTTAACAGCATTTAAGCTTTCATTTTCACCTAATAAGCAATGAAGCTTACACTCAAGGCTGAGAACCATAGTGGCACTAAAGCAGAAATAGGATTTTTCACTTGACCAAACTTCACAAGGAACCTTTAACAATCCAAAAATTCTTAAGATGTGTATATAAGTGAAAGACTCAAGCACATTCTAGAGCTGACCTAATCCAAAAACTCATCCATCTCAAGCATGTAACATATGTGACACCAAGGAGAAGATTTTCACCAACTTATTCTAGAGGGATGATTAGAGTTTGTAAAAGAGATACTTAGAACACTCCCTGAGAACAAAATAATTGCCATGCAAGTGCAACATGCCCAGAAGAGAACAGGGGAACCCAAAACCGAAAGCAGAAAGCAAAAGCAAACCCAAACCAAAGCAAAGCAGACCAAAACCAAAAACAAAGAAATCAAAAGAGAAAACCAAAAGAAAACAACCCCTAAACTAACTATGTACAAGGAAGAGCTACAAATAGCTCATGCTAGGAAATAATGCTTCAAATACTACCCATTGATAGGCAATGGGACATCCTCTCCAATAATATTTTTCAAGTGAAAAGCATCATCTCCTAATATCTCTAAAATCTGGAAGGGACCAAGCCAAAGCTTATTGAATTTTCCATGTTCTCCCTTCTTATCATGTGCCTTATCCCAATACAAGACTAGATCAGAGATTCTAAATTCTTTTACTCTATCCTTTTGATCAAACCACCTCTTAATGACACCCTGATGTTTAGCAAAGCTCTCTAATGATTCATCTCTTTTCTCTTCAAGGTGCAAAAGCTTAACCAGATGAGGCTCACGCTTATCCCCTTCATCATAGTAATCGTTAATGAACTACAAGGTGGGGAATACCGGTTCAAGACCATACACAAGGTGATAAGGAGAGGTTCCTAGAGAGGCCTTATGTCTAGTACAATCTGCCCAAAGGGAAAATATGAGTTTTGCATGCCAATCTTTGGGGTTCCTCTCTAACAATTTACGAATGACTGTTAGAAAGTTCTTGATTGTGGATCTAGCCAAACCGTTTCCTCGTGGGTAATAGTTAGAAGCAAACTTGACAATGATACCATGATCAAACACCCACCTTGAAAAATTTAATGAAGCAAATGCAGGACCATTATCACAGACTAAAGTATTTGGACAACCAAAATGATTTATAATACCTTATTCCAAAAAATTGATCACTACCTCAGAAGTGCACTACTTACAAGAAAGATCTTCAGTCCATCTAGTAAAGTAATCAGTTATGGTGAGAATGTACCTATGGCCTATTGAGGAAGGTGGGTTAATCAGACCAATAAAGTCCAATCCCCATTGTGCAAATGGTTTTAACTCAACTATAGGCTGTAGCAGAAGTGTTGCATGCTTCTCCTTGCTTGTTGTAGTTTGGCATACATGATAGGTCCACACATGATTGTGTGTGTCTTTAAAGAGAGTTGGCCAATAATATCATGCCCTCAAGATTTGGTTTGCAGTGGCTGGTCTGGAACCATGGCTCGTGCCATACTTATCATGTAATTGTGTTGTCACTCGAGTAGCCCCCTCCTTTCCAAGATAGTGAAGATAAATGCCCTCATGATTCTTTTTGTATAGGATAGCCCCTTTTAGCATATAGTTGTTGCTCTTCAAGTGCAAATCTCTCATATGCACTGAGTTGAGATGATCAGGGCACCTTTGATTCAACAAATAATATATAATATCATCATACCACTCATCTGGAGAGACATCTTCTAAGTGATACTCGTGGGTTGTAATATCAGGGCCAATCTTGAACATAGTTATAGTCAACCCTTGTCCTCTCACTAGATTCATGGGTTGTATTTCAATGTCATACTCTTGTAGCATCGTGACCCATTTTGTTCTCCATTCTCCAAGGTCATTCTGTATCAGCAGGAGCTTAACTGCGGGATCAGACACTATTGCATAGACCTTATTTCTCAGGATGTAGTGTCTAAACTTATTCACACACCTGACCAAAGCATAAGCTTTTTTTTCTACACTAGGGTATCTCAATTTTTCATCTTTTAATGGAGCACTCATGAATGCTATAGGGTGCTCGCTTCCTTGGTAATTTTTTTGATTTAGCATGCCAACATAGGAATGATCGGATGCAAATGAATATATGTAGAAAGGCTTTAAATAATCAGGACTCACCAATACTGGGGCTTCAGCTATTTCCCTCTTGATTTCTAGAAAATCCTCATTGGCTTCAGTGCTCCACTCGACCTTTGCATCCTGCTTCAGCATAGCATTCAAGGGTTTAACTATTTCTGCAAAGCCAATTATAAATTTCTTGACAAAATTAATCTTTCCAAGGAAGGATTTCATCTCCTTTTTACTAGCATGGGGTTGGATCTTCAGTATAGCCTCTATTCAATCTGGATCAATAGATATTCCTTCTTTTGAGATGACATGACCCAACAGCTTTCCTTCAATGAATCCAAAGATACACTTCTTAGGGTTAAGTGAAATGCCAAATTCTCTGCATCTTTGAAAAACTTTCCACAAGTTTGTAATATGATCCCCTTGATTCTAGGAAAAGACAGTTAAATCATCTATGTAAATTATGATGTACTTACTAATGATATCCTTGAAGGAGATATCCATGGCCCTCTGGAAGGTTTCCCCTACATTAATTAATCCAAAAGGCATTCTCCTATAAGCAAAGGTGCCCAATTTTGTTGTGAAAGCAGTCTTGTGTCTGTCTTCATATTGCACCATGACCTGATTATACCTCAAGTGTCCATCAAGAAAATACATCATTTGCGATTCATTAATGATTTGTAACACTTCATCCAATGATGGGATAGGGTAGTTGTCCTTTTCTGATGCTCAATTAATATTTCTGAAAACAATGCAAAGTCTAATTTCTCCATTATTTTTCCTTACAGGGACCAAGTTGGCAACCCAAGTGGAATTTTTAAATGGAAATATGATGCAAGCAGACAATAAATTTTGTACCTCCTTCTGTATAATTGGTTACACCAAAGCGTTGATCGGTCTCTGTCTTTGTCTGAAAGGCTTGGCACCTGACTTGAGGGGAATAGTGTGTGTAATGATCAAAGTATCAAATGTCTTCAGGTCCTCATAACTCCAGGCTATGACATATTGGTAAGTATGAAGTGCATCTATGATTCCTTTTCTTTCTATTGGAGTACACACCTTTCCAATGAAAACATTCTTAATGTTATTTGGAGTTCCCATATTGTATGAGTCACATTGACCACTGATTGAGTCCCTCTTACTCTATTGTTCCTGATCTTTTATTCTGTCTAAGTCAAAGATCATTTCTAGCTGCACCATCCCTCTTGGAATTGTATTGGTTTTCAGGTTAATGACTCCCTCCAGGTCCATTTATGCTTCCTGAGGCTCTACTTCGTCAATTATCTGGGAAATGAAAACATAAAATCTTGTGATAGAATCGAGAATGTGTTTATCATCCTCAAACACCTGAAAATTGGTTACATTGTCAGGTATAGAGGGGACCGGCATAAGCTCCACAGTGAATTTCTTCAATCCTAAAAGTGACAAGGGCTACAAAGTGATTGCCATCTATGCTAGGGCATCTACAGTTTGGTTCTTATTCCTAGGAATCAACTGAATGTTGAAAGCATCAAATCCTTCAATCAAATCCCACACTCAATGTCTATAATTAATCATTCTTTTGTCATGACAGGAGTACTGCTTTCTGACTTGCCTAACTACCAACTCAGAATCTCCAAAGTCTTGCAGAATTTTGACTCTCTTTTTTAGTTCCAACAACAATCCATGAATTAAGGCTTCATACTCAACATGTTATTAGTGCAATGGAATTGAAGCCTATGAGCAACGAAGAAGGTTTTACCTTTAGGAATGATCAGCTCAAACCCAGCTCCAGCTCCTTGCTTTGACTTTGATCCATCAAATCTGAGTGTCCAACAACTAGCAACAACCAACTTCTTTGGTTCATCCTAGCTACTTCTACTACAACTAGGAGATTTGTCTTGTATTGTTCATTTTCCTTTAGGATCATTCTGAATGCCCTGCAAATCAATCCTAATAGCTGGAGGTGGATTAATGCAAATCCTTAATTTGCTCCACTGTTGTTTGACATAAACAACATTCTATCTCAAGATGGGATGTGTTGTGAACCCTACACCAATTTGGGAGGAGTAACTCTTAAAAATTCATATTCTTACCGAGTTGAATCTGATCTTCTACGCATTTTTTAATGAACTCCTGGAAGTTATCTAACAAGATGAGTTGATTATCTTCCTAGTCTTCATCTTCTTCTATTGATTCTACCAGTGCCTCAGTACTACTGGACCCTTTAGTGAGCTCCCTAGGTGCACTATGCAGCATAAATATTTCATCCCTGTCTAGTTCTGGAGGAGGACTTTCTAGTACATAATTCCCCAAACCAACTTCTGCCACTAATACCTCATTTGAAGTATTTTGGTATTCAGTGATCACATACTTTAGCCTGGGTTCCCTGTCAATCCTGATCTAATTTGGCACCCCTTTCCAGGGAAGCCACATGTGAGAATGGTCAGTTGACACATATCAATTCAATGCCTTAGTAAAAAAATTTCCTAATATTAGACCATATGTATCAAGAATAGCTGCCACTTGAATATTAATAACCTGTTGAATCCTAGGATCTGATGCAACCTACATGGGAATCATACTCAATTCTCCTACCACATTTACCTATGTCTTGTCCAACTGAGTAACCTTGCATTGAGAAGCAACAGGTCTAATTCCTAAATCTTAACAAAAAAAAAGGGCATGACATTTATGGAGGCTCTTGAGTCTAAGAGACAATTGTGCAGATTTTTCCCAAATATATAGACGAAAATTAGAAAAGGAGGAGTCTCAGTCTTTCCTTGAAATAAACTCATAGGAGTATCAGCCTATGCAAATTGGCCTTTATCATTTACTCTCCCTTTTTCCCTGAATTTTCCTTAGCCTTGATCCCTTTATGGTTTTACCCTAGAATTCTTTACAGCTACCTCACTAACTACCCTATCCTGAGGGACCTCTTTGGCTTTAAAAGCTCCTAAGACATAATTCCTAATAGTGGGAACCCTCAATAATTCAAAAGCTAAGAGACTTACCTTCATTTTATTGAGTTCCTCAGCTACATAATCACCCAACTACTTTGTGCTCATGTCAGCAAGGGCTTCCTTAGAATGGTCCATCTTCTTTTCCTTCCCTGTATCAAAATTCTTTCCTTTTGATGAATCGGATGGTCCTCCCCTTGAAAAATATTGTGTTGGTACATGAGGATAGGATGGATTATTACTCACGTGAGGATTAGGTGGTGTAGTGAAATTACTTGGAGAGGTTGAAGTAGTAAATAGACCTCCAGCTTGTGGACTTCTATTTGGCATGTTCCTTAGATCATACCTTTTCACGGGTTGCTAGAACATATGAACTTCTTCAACATCTGCTTCTTCTTCATCCATAGGGCCATTATCATTCTCAGTACCTTCCTGAAATAATTATGAAATTTTATCTCCATTACATACTTGTTCTGATTTACCATCTGATTCAACCACTTCTAGCTCTGGCCCATTTTCTTCACTTTGCGGGAAAGGAGCATGATTCAACACCAAGACTAGAGAATGATAGGGGCCAGATGGTACCAATTCTTGAATGCTAGAATTATTTTTGACTTCATACTGAAATATGAATGCAATAGTTTGGAACTCGAGATAATCCAACTTAGATTGTTGGTTTGTCTTGTGAAGTCTACACCATCCTAACAAAGTTGCCTCTGCTAGGTACACACCACTTGAAGATTTTTCTTGATTAGCTAGTTGATCTAATGGAGTGGGGACACCTCCATTATTAGGTCTTTTATTCCACATTATATTCTACCGAGGGGGTTGTTTCCTATCAAACCCCTATCTAGATTGTTTTCCTCTATCAAAAAATTTCCCAAATTGCTGCCCTATGTCAAACTTTTGTCCATATCCTTGTCCGGAGTCTCTATTCTCCCTATGATAATTAGACTGCATATTCTTCTGAGCAGCTTGGAGTTAGCTATTTTGGTTCCTTAAATAAGTTACCTCCATGTTCAACTTCTTCACTTGTTCAGTCAATTCATCCAACCTCTCTGTGTCAGGATTACTCTATGGTGCATGTCTTGGATTATTTTGATGAAATCATGATGGTACTCCCAAGCTCGAGGATTGGTTTAATACTTTAGAATTTTGTAGATAGGATGGGAAGTTGGCCTCCTGCTATGGATAGGCTGGTTGATTAATATTATGTGAGTAATTAGGCATTGGTGGGGTCTGATTCATCGAAGGACCTGGATGTGGGACTAAAGTAGTTGTGGCACTAGATTCATGATGGTTGTATGATTAGTCAAGGCTTGATTAAGTGATTGCACCTACCCTGGGTGAGTAGTGGGTCCCAAAGATGGCAAAGGCCCTAAAAAGTGTTGCTTCAAATTTGTACTAACCTTAACCACCTCAGTATAAGCAGTAAGTAAAGAATTGGGAGGATTTGGTCTCCATTTAAGGAAGGTTGTTGTAAGGCTATCAAGAGCTTCATAATAAAATTACAGGGCAGTATCATCATCTACAACATAGGGAGACTGCAGCCTAGTGTATGCATGGTGGAATCTATTATTAAATGACACTATGGGTTCATTGACCTCCCTTTTAACCTTGGTAAACTATAGATACAACTCATTGGCACTAATGGGAATTTTAAACTTCTGCAGAAAAGCAATCTCTAGTTCAATCTAGTTGTGGATGGACCCAACAAGTAGATGGTTATACCAATAAAATGCATCTTCTCCTAGGGAGTATGGGAAAAATATACATGCAACATCTTCATGATTGATAACCCTATCCCTAAGGCAAGTCTGGAAAATTCTAATATGCTCCCCAGTTGTCCTGTTAGGGTCATTGGTATGGAACTTAGAGAAAGAAAATTCAGGGTTCTTTGGCATGACATTATAGTTATTAAAGGATAGGGGTGAGGATTTATTTGCCAAGAAATCCATTGGTGGTGGTGGTGGAGGTGGTTGTGGTTGATTAACAGTTGGCTCAAGCTACTAGATGGGAATGTCCTCAGAACCAGATGGAGGTGAAGATGATGGAGAGGATGGAAAAGGTGGGGCATATTATGGCTCTCCCCTTCTTCTACTCCTTCTTGACCTAGTAGGGGCTCATAACTCCTGAAAATATTCCTCCGCTGGTGTAGATCTAGTTCTTCTTCGAAACCTCTAAGGAGAAATTGTAGACAGAAAGCGATCCAACTTGCTTATTCTTCCCTCCTTCTAGCGCCAATTTGTTGATGGTGTTTTTTGCACAGCAACAACTTGGATAGAATATGATATCCTATCTCTCTTGAAAGGTAAATCTCTATTAGCAAGCCTCAAGAGATAACCCCAAGGTCTCTAATGTCAGGTTTTGACAATGAAATAAAACAACTAAGTGATAAATGTGAAAATACTGGTAATCACAAAGGGCCTTACAAATGAACAATGTTGGAAGTATATTTTCATCAGATGTAGCAATATAGTGATGCTTTCAATCCTAAAACTAACCCAAATTCAAAAGAAAGATCAAAAGAGATAAGGGTTCAAAGAGATTTATAAAAGTAAACTAACCTTAAGACCAACTATGCAAATGATTAAACACTCAAAGTGGACCAATCCTTAAAAAAAAAATTAATTCTTGCTAAACCCATATTAAACCTGTAATCTCATAGAAATAGTGCAATCTTTTGAGGAATAAAATATTTCCAGATCATGAAGCATTTACCCAGATCAACCTTATTTGGCAATTGAAATGAATAAATACCCACAATTGAACTCAACATATAAATTCAAGGCCCAGGCTAACTTTACACAACAACTTACAGTTAGCAAGTTGCTAAAATTATGGACCAAGGATTGCTCAAACACCTTGAATATTAAACCATAAACACAATTGCATCACATTTACATCTAAAATCTAACATGCAAATAATAATCTTGAAGCAATCTTAAAGATTTGGAACAACAAGAACCATGCAAAGTAAAACAACACAAAAAATAACACCGAAGAGTGATGTTTTTACTTATATTGAATCACCCAAGTATGCAACAATTCAAACATTCTCAATGTATCAACATTTTCTCTTAGAAAATGCTAACTCGTATCTTAATTCTAGCTCTGGCAACTATATCTCACTAATTCTAACCCTCATAAATGAAGTAGGAGCCTCAATTTATTGAAAACCTCAATAGGTTGGCCCAAAATTAGGGTTTATATTTTGAGGTTGGCCCAAAACAAGTTGGCCTAGAGAGTTTGAATAAAATTAAATTACATTAAATGCAAAACAACATCTAGACCGACCAAGAGTCTTCTAGAAAAATTCCCCCTTGATTGCATGAAATTCGAGGTCCCTCTCTAGATGTACTGTCACATGATTGGAACAAACTTCTAAGCAGTTGCAAGTTGGCTATTTTCTCCATCTTTGTTGCCTTCCAATTTATTGGATAATTCTTTGACCTTTTCTTAAATCTCCTTCACATCAGCCGGATCTGGAACTAGAATAAACTTAACCCTTGTCTTACAATTTTTTATATTCCTCCAAATACTAGGGCATCACCTTATTCCATTCAATCTATAATTCATGATATTTATCTAGTTTTGAAATATAAATTGTTGTATCTTCTAAATTATCCTTAGTGAATGGAGTATTATCAGAAGGAGCATGAATTTTGTGCCACCATGACTGCAATCTATTGACATTCATATTATTTTGTACAAATTTCCTTCTTCTAGTCATGATCTCATGAAAACAAATAGAACTACCATATATCTCCTTCATTTTCCCCTGTAGCTTCATGATTTTCTTTAGAACCTTGTAGAAGAGATCCTTCCTATAATTCTAGACATCTATCCATTCCTTCACTTTACCAATTTCATCTTATGAGAAGATATTCATTTTGGCCAACTCATCTGTGGGGACCTGCAGAACTTTCTTCAACTCATTAGTAGTTGATTCATCAATATTTTTACAGTCTCTAGAAAACTGTGAAGTTTCTTCAAGAAATTAGCAGCCTTGGAGTAAATGCCCAAGATCTGCTCAATTGATTCATCACCCTGTTTGCTGGCCTCCTGCAACCATTCATGGTTGTTGTGAGTGGTGGATTTCAATCTTTCTATTTCAGAAATAGATTCCTTGGGTAGAAATCCCTCTGGGATTGTAGAACCACCCTTAGTGCTGACCTATAGAGGATTCATCATATGTTGGACATACCTATAAACATCATTTAGCTACTTCTACAACTTCTCCTTTTCTTCAGTTTCCTTATCCAATCTCCTCAGAATTGCCTGAGAAGATTATTGGAATTCTTCTCTTTCTTGCTCCTTGGTGGTTGGCCCTAAGTTAATGGTTTGGACCTTATAGTCAGAGGGCCTAACCTCATCCTTGAACTTATCATTATCAGGCACAACAACACGGATAATCCTACTATTAGACTCATCTCTCAAAATTATCGAGATGGTCTTGGCCCTTTTCCTCTACTTGGGTTGCCCCCATTGTTCAAGCAATTTGTCCCAACTCGAGGCTTCCTCCTGCACAATTATTGGCTTCTTGCTAAGCCTTTTCTTTGACCACTTCGGGGAAATAGACTACTCTATAACTATTTCTTTATTTGGGCTATGAACCATGTTTTCTTCAACATTCTTCTCAATCTCTGGTTAATCTTCCAATTCTTCAATTACTACCTTTTTCTGGAGACTTAGGTGGCTTTTCTTGTACCACTTCAGACTCCACATTCTTTCTCTCATCTTCGGAGGTATATTGATTCATTCCTTTTATGAACTTCCTCCATTCTCCACTATCAAGAGTAGATATTTCTTCATCCTCAGCCTCATCATGCCCAGGATTATTTGATATATTTCCCTCTTCATGGGTGGCTTCTTCTAAAATTTCCATATGAGGAGAGAGGGGAGGAGAATTATTTCCTATAGCTGCTCTTTTTTCAACATCATTACTAGGTGCCTCTCCATCTTGCACCTTCTCTTCTACATATTTCACTTCTTTAACAGGAGACACCCTATGCTTTGGGGAGCTTCTTCTAACATAGACCTGGGGATTCTCCCTAGAACTCTCCACATCAAAAACCTTTGTTGAAGAAGGGGCATCAGTGGTGGCCTCACCTTCCTTGCCTTAGAAACCTTATTTCTTTTTGTAACTAACTTCCTTTTCCTCATAGGTTGTGAAGCTTCTCCCTTTTCAGTTGTAATACTGGCCTCAGGGACCTTCTTTGTCTTAGGGGAGGACTTCTCTCCTTGTTTGACCTATGTTTGACTCCTGGTTTTCCTCTTTATTGGCATAGGTCCCTCCTCTTCTTGGATATCCTCCTCATGAGGCCCAACAACATTATATCCTTTATCAACTTCAATCTCCTCTTCATATTGGGATTCTAGATCCCCCATCAAATCATATGTAAGCTTGGTGCCATCCGCCTCCAGCTCCAATACCATATGCTTCAGCCATAGCCTAGAGTGCTTCTTGACGGGAGTAGTAACATGGTCTAAATCTATTATTTCTTCCTCTAACCAGTTGATTGGAGGTAGGGGCTTGTTCCTGTAAGGCTCAAAATCATGATGTCGAAGCAGGTCTACATCATCTTCTAGCATTTGATTAGGCACCTCTACAACTTTGTACAATCTAATTGATTTCAAAGGCAACCTAGAGAATCTTCTTCTTATTGCTTCAAACTCATCTCGACAATTAGCCTATTAATCCTCAATATGATCTTTTTGCCTAAACTCTCTGTTAGCTTGCTTCATAGCTCTGCCATATGGATCAAACCTGTTTCTATTTGTGTGAGAATATAGTTCAAACTGTGTCATCTCCTTCTCTGAATAAGAGGCACATTCAATAGAAGGACAAGCTTCCAAGGTTCCAATCCTCAAGGGGAATTCAACTCCCAACCCTTTCTTTTTCATCTCCTATTGTAGGATCTCCTCAAAGCCAACCATTTTTCTTGTTATTTCCAGCATCAAGAGCTTGTTGATTGGATACCTTAGCAATCTAAGTGGGACAATATGGGATCCTTGTATTTGGATGTATGTGAATATTTGAAATTGAATGAACCACTGACCATATTGCTTGATCAAGTCCATGGCCTCAGAGGAAATCCTGATGTGAAGAGCATCCTGCAACAACCTAAGAATATACATGAAGAATGCATCATTGGATCTTCTGTAGTTGATTTTTTATGCTACAATTGTGGGTATATATCCCATATCCTATCTTTTCCAACAGTCCATTTACAACTGAGATCCCTATACTTGGTTTTTTATGCCAACATATAGACAAGATATGAAATCATTGCAAATCGATGGGTCTCCTGTACACTTCTCAATTGGGCATCCAAGTTGTTGCTGATGATTTTGGCCCAGTGATAATGCTTATTGGCCACTATCTCTGTGATGGTGTAAAACATCCATGTATGAAAAATATGGGCCTCCTCAACTCCCATGACCTTTCCCAAAAGAGTTATAATATCATGATATTCCTATTTGAAATCACTCTTGTGCAATTGTTTGGGAAACTTCGAAAAGTGGGGCTTAGGTTTCAATATCCAAGAGTTGCTCATAATCTCCAAAGCCCTATTGGGGTCTTGAACATAGAACTTTATTCCTTCCCCAATGTTAATTTCCTTAATAAGCTTGTGATGTGAGGCAATGTTGAAGACCTCAGCAATGGATTCTTTGGTAAGATTTTCCATGAATCTTCCTTGTGGTCCAATTATGATTCTTGTTTTGGAGTCATAGTGCTTTGCACATTCTAGGACCAACTCCAAGAAAAGCTATGTTGGTGGGAATCTTGCTGCCTAAGCCAATCCAGTATAAGTGATAATCTGTGCTAATTGAGTTGGTGAATTTCCAAACATCTTTTGCTGAAAGTCATCATAATCAATATGTCCCATGTTTGTATCCATTATCTTTGACCAGATAGAACCAATTTTGGACTTCGACCATATGCCCTTGAAGTCATACTTCATCCTTTTCGACCTTTTCTTAACCTCCTCTTGCACTAAAGTAGCCTTTGACTTAGATTTCTTGTCAGGACTCAGCTCTGCCTATATTTGTTAGAAAGGACCAAGATAACCCAAATGGAAAACACATAATCCATCATATCAATTCCATAAAGTGACAATATGAGAAATAATAATGCCATTGAATCAAAATGATAATAAGTTAAACTACAATGGCAATGTAAAGCAAGAAATATTTCATCTACACAATGTGCATGCATATAAAGTCTTCTCAAATTAGTCAATATTTCATGCAATCATTCATAGAATCTTACTGTGCAAGCCTTTTGATGATTATCACTCGAATTAGAGACCCCGCGAAAGATCTCGAGTAATCTGAGCAAGCTCAGAATCACCGGTTGGATTAGACCTCGGGTAATCCAAGCAAGCTCAGATTCCCCAGAAGTCACAACACTGGTCCCTTTTACGCTTAAAACTGCTTGGAGTCTGTAACAAAGGATTCTCATGGACATAATCAAACACCTTCAAGTCACCAATCACATTGTGATCACTTCGCAAGTTACCCCTCTTCAAAGTTCAATTCACTTCATGGATGAGAGTATGAGGTTGAGGAACTTCGGACAATCCAAGGAACCTCAAATTACCCAGAACTAATATTTGGGTAATCTGAGAGGGCTCGAATTTACAGAAGGAGAGGATGAGTTTGATATCGGCTAAGAGTTAAGGTTCGATTTTGGGGCCTTGGATAAGAGATTCAGATAATCTGAGGGGGGTCAGATTCTCCATGAGGGTTAGAGCTCGGAAACTCTGAGCTACCTTGAAATTACCGAGCATTGGCCTAGGTGTCAAAATTTGCTAAGTGTTGAGGACACTCTTTGCAAAGAAGATAGATGAACCAAATTTACTCTCTTAATACCAAACCAATGCAAATCCAGGGCGAAACCATTGCAAATCGAAAAAAGAAATCAAGCGACTTACGTAGGGATTAAAATCATTATTTCAAATTCAACACACCATTCATCAAATTCGCTAGCCCAAAACCTAGGGTTTCAAATTAACTGCCCACAACAAAGAAATGCCACCAAATCAAACATGAAGCAACAACAAGGCATCAAGGGTTTTGATGAAATAAATCGCTCTACCTATTCGAATCAAAGTCTACTTTGAATCCACTAGCAAGCACACTGAAGAATGAGAACCCTAAGTTATCAAGCGAGGAACGAAACTCAAACCCACCCCGAATTGTACGGTCAAGATAAACCACGGGAATCCACAAGAAAAATACGAAGTAAAACAAGAATCCCCGAGGAAAACTATTGTGCAGTTTTTTCTCACATGCCCCATTGATAGTAGGGACCCTTTTTTCCTGGTCTTTTGGCTCTTTTATCTGGCCATACCTTTTGCGCTTGTCTTTGAAAATCATGATATTTTGGTCTTTGATTCTTTGGTCCTTTGGTTGTGGGATTTGATTACTTTGCACTATTCCTAAATGCTTGTCCTGTTTGTAAAGTGCCCCTATTTTGAGTTCCAAGTGGTCAAGGAGTCTAATGGATGTCCTCTCTAGAAGTGGGTTCCCTTTTCCTTTTATTTGTCCTTGGTGTTTTGTCTGGATCTTAGGAGTTTCTCTTTTCCTCATAAGACCTTGTTTCTTTTTCTTTGTGGATTCGGGCATGGGATGAACTAAACTCTAAACCTGCACAAAGTTCTTGGTTCGATTTCCGTTCTGGATCCACTTCTTGTCTCCTTGTTTTCTTTGTTGCTTCGCTTTTGTTTGGCCTTTGGGTTGGTTTCCTCTCATGGGTCTTCTTTGTTTTTCCTTTTTTATTTCATCACCAGAGGTAGGCACGTGATTAAACTAAAATTTGAACCTTCACAAAGTTCTTGATTTGGTTTCCATTCTAGTTTTGGCTCCGGCTCTGGCTCCGCTTCTTATCTCCTTGTTTTCTTTGTTGTTTTTCTTGTGTTCGGCCTTTGGGTCGGTTTCCTCCCTTGGGTCTTCTTTGGTTTCCCTCTTTTCTTTCATCTCCTTTCCTTTCGCCAGAGATGGAACTAGGGTGGGAACTGAACTCAGAATGTTGCAAACGGCTTCTGTCTAGTTTTGTTTTCGGCTCCGTCTAGTTTTGTTTCTGGCTCCGTCTGGTTTTGGCCCCGGCTCCATCTAGTTTTGTTTCCGCCTCTATCTTGTTTTGGCCCTAACTACGTCTGGTTTTATTTTTCCTTCCATTTGTTTTTGTTTTCGCTTTCGCCTGGTCTTTTGCGTAGTTTCCTTGCCTTGGAAATTTGAGGTATTTGTTGAGTTTTAATGAAGCTTGTGAGTGGGTGAATCTATGACGGTGTGTTCATCATGAAAACCTAGGGTTTGATTTCGAGTTGATTGCCAATGTTGTTAGATCACCTTGGATGAGTTCGTAAGTTAAATTTATCGATGAACAACCTGAATTAAGTTGAATCCGTGCTTGAGGTCCCAAATTTGTGATCGTTCGATCAATTTGGGCGAAATCCTAATGAGATCCAAGATTTTAGGTTTTTGGTCATTTTGGGGATTTCCTTCACCTTGGGATTTCCTTGGATTTCCATTGCTGAGTCGTTTTCTCGAAAAGTACATAAAATAGGAGAATTAGGCTAACCTCATGAAAATCCATTGCTCTTGGATTTCCTTCGATCTATTGTTTCTCCGAAATGTGCGCAAAGCTCAAAATTTGGTTGGCTTCGTGAAAATCCACCATCTTGAAATTTCTCTGAAATTCTGTTGTTCCTTCATTTTCTCAAAGTATGCTAAGTTTCACTGGTTTCGGAGATTTCCACCCCCAATGTAATTCCCTAAGGAATTGCTAGGAATGAAGAAATGAATGAATGCATGAGTTAATGGTTAATGATTTTGCATTTACATGATTGATTTGGCTAATTTAATGATATTTACAAGCATTTCTTGAGTTTTGGATGATGATTGAGCAGTTTTGTGTGCTTGTTGGGCTTCCCTCGCTAAAATATGCCTAGCCCATAATTCCCTGAAATTCCTTTCTGAGCCGAATTCCACGAAGGGGTGAAAATCCCAAAATTTGAGAAAGGGTGTTGTAATGATATTTTAAGGGATTCTGATTGATTATTTGGATTTATTTGATGATTGGCATGTTGTTTATAATGGAATAACTTGGATTTTTATGCTATAATGGATACTTATTGTGGCCTTTTGAGTGTAGGCTGGATCGAGCAAAGTAGTTGTTGGTAGGGCCGAGGGGATCAAGAGGCTGAGTGTACTTTAAAGATGTTGTGAGATCCGTGGGGTATAGCCAAGTACACTTTGCGGTCACGGGTAGGTGAAACCCGCTCATACATAGGGAGGGTTAAGTCAATGAATGCTCAATGGCCATTCATCTGAGCTAGATGTGACATGGAGAATTCAAACTCGATCAAGGTCATTCAAATTCCCAGCTCAACTATTGATTGGCAACCCGTATTCAAACTCACATTGCACGCCCATTGCATTTCTTATGCTTCACGTGGGTGAGACATTAATGGCGAGACTGACCCGTAGGGTGTATTCGGTCTGAACCGAGATTTGTAGAGATCCAAGGCCGATCTAAAGGGGTGCCTCATGCATTCAATGCAGGGTAGTGATTTATTGTGAACTGTCCAAGGCCAACCTGGTTGGTGGCCGACCTTGCTTTGTAACCCTAGCTTGGGCTGACGGGATGTAATCTCTATAAGTATGGTATTTCACCTCTTCTGAAAGGGTTAGAAAGGTTAGAGAGTTAGTCAGTTAGAAAGTTAGACTAGAGTTAGACAGGCTATATAGGATTAGATTTTTAGAGGAGAAAGTTAGAATTAGGAGTTAGTTTTATTTTCAAGCAAGTTTTGTAATACAGAATACCATAATTATTGCTATTATTGGTGATTTAATACAAGTGAAGACATTGTGCTATTATTGGTGGCATCTTTGGATTGATTTGTCTTGCATGGTTCTTATTCTATCTTTGAAATTGCTTGGAAATATCTAAATGCATTTTAGATTTAGACTTAAATGATTTAATGGTGCTTGTCATTTAGTGCTTGGAGTGTTGCAGTGATCTCTGGTTCATACTTTGAGCAACTTCTTGATTTTTGGATTACTGTGCAAGGTCAACCTATACCTGATATTTGTGTGCTTAGTTCAATTGTGGGCATTTATCCAGTTCAATTGAATGAATTTCAATGATCTGAAATTATTGAATTCCTTAGAAGATTGCACTGTCTCTCTGAGATTGTAGGTATAGCCCGAGTTAAGTAGCAATCAGTTTTGAGGAACTGGTCTGTTCCAAGTATTTCATCATTAGAATCATTGATCTTAGGAGTAATCTTAATCTTAGGATTTTTGAAACCCTTATATTTTGCTACTTCTTTGAACTTTGGTTAAAATAGGAATTTGAGTATCATTATAATGCAGAATCTGATAAGTTTAGATTTTCCAGTAATTATTTTGTAAGGTCCCTTTGTGACTACCAACATTTTCACATTTATCACTGAGTTATTTTGCTACATTGTCAAGACTTGACATTAGAGACCTTGGGGTTATCTCTTTGTTCATAGAGATCAACCTTTCAAGAGAGATAGAATACTACATTTTGTCTAAGTTGTTGATGTGCAAAAACCACCATCAACAAAAACCAAAGAGTATACCTTGAATCAGCACACAAGGAGGGAGGGTGTGACAACAGACCAGTAATGAGTGCCCAGACCTTAGAACGATCAGCCAAAGAAAGCAAACCCAATGCTAGAGCTCAAATCGAATACAAGACAATGGAGACCTTCCTCAGCTTCAAAGTCACGTGAATGAAAAATAAACAAATGACCACTCAAACCTCATTATATTCCCAAATTGGCCTTCTAAAACCAATTAATGCAAGCAATAAATGCCCACATGTGTGTCTATGAAAAGCTCAGGAATCTGATGGGAGCTCAAACTCAAGTAATCCAAGGTAGCTCGGATTACCCATTTGGATTAAAGTTTGAGTAATCCAAGGTACCTCGAAATTACCGAACCTAGCCAATACTTAGTCAATTTTCCCCCAACTTTTAAAATTTCAAGAGCAAATCCATCAACCAAATGTTGCAAAAGGCATCTCAAATGCATATTCAACATTAAGCACATGGGTGAATCAAGACCAAAACCAAGAGACTTATCCCCTAAGGGGACAAAGTCAAGACCCTACGACAACGACAAGAAAACAAAGCAAGAAAAGAAGGTCCCTGCCTCAAGTGGGGTGTGTGTGCGAAAAAGGCATAACATGAAGTAAATTTGAGGATAAAATGCTTAAGTTCTGATAGAGGTGGTGAATTCACCTCCCATGAGTTTAATATGTTTTGTGAAGTGCATGGAATAAAAAGATAGGTATTTTCTCTAAGAAATCCTCAATAGAATGGATTTATTGAAAGAAAGAACATAACAGTTCAAGAGGCCGCTAGATCAATGATTATTGAGGTTGTTTTACTGGAAGTTGACTAGAGAGAAGCTATCCACATTGTTATTTATGTATTCAATTGAGTTCAAGAAAGAGAAAATAGTACAAAGACCCCCTATGAGCTATGGTGTGGAATAATTCCTACTGTTAAGTATTTCAAGGTATTTGGAAGCAAATATTATATCACAAGAGATAAATAAACTTTGGGAAAGTTTGATGCAAGAAGTGATGAAGGCATTTTTCTTGGATATTCTACTAAAGAAAATCTTATAGATGTTTCAATAAAATATTGAGAAAGATTGTAGAAAGTACAAATGTCAAGGTTGATGAAGCAATGAAGAATTCAATTGATGTTGATGGATATGTATCAGATGAACCTGATTGTGTAAGGATTGAAGAAATTGTGGAAGAACAAGAAAAAGATGAGAAAGAGAAGTAGAATGAAGAAAAATAAGAAGAAGCTTTGGTGATGTCCCCTAAGACACCTAGATGTGTACAAAAGAATCATTCAAAAATTCAGATAATTGGAGACAAAATGAAAGGAGTATTAACAAGAAGCAGAGCTGCTATTAGTGAGATAAATTTGTATTTACTTTCTGAGATGGAACCAAAAACTGTAAGTGAAGCATGTAAAGATGAGCATTGGATGGAAGCCATGAAAGAAGAACTTATGCAAATTGAGAAGAATCAAACATGGGAATTGGTTCCAAGATCGGAAAAAATAAACATTATTGGATCAAAGTGGGTATTCAGATATAAGTTGAATGAGAATGGAGAAGTGGTCAAAAACAAAGCAAGGCTTGTGTGTAAGGGTTACTCACAAGTAGAAGGCATATATTTTCAGGAGACTTTTGCTCTGGTGGAAAGGATAGAAGCTATAAGGATGTTCTTAGCATTTGTTGCTCATAAAGGTTTTAAGGTCTATCAGATGGATGCCAAGTATCCATTTTTGAATGGTGAGCTAGAAGAAGAGATCTACATGGAACAACTAGAAGGATTCCAGTTGTCAAATCAACCAAATATGCTGTGCAGATTGAAGAAATCTTTATATGGATTGAAGCAAGTTCCTAGAGATTGGTATGCAAGGTTAGACAAGTATTTCATTTATCAAGGTTTCAACAAAGGTACGACCAATAGTAATCTATATTTTAAAATTGAAAATGACAAAATCTTGATTGTGGTTGTATATGTTGATGACATTATTTTTTAAGGAAATGAAACTATGTGTAAGATGCTTGCGGAAGAAATACAAAAATAATTTGAGATGTCTATGTTTGGAGAGATGAATTTATTTCTTGGGCTACAAATTAATCAAACAGATAGGAATTTTTATTTCATAGTCAAAGTATGTGAAAGAGATGTTGAAGAAGTTTGGGATGGATGGTTCCAAACCGGTATGCACTCCTACGGTGACTGGTTGCAAATTGGGTAAAGATGATGATTCACCTAAGGTTGATCAGAGAAAATATAGATCTATGATTGGTGGACTGTTGTGTTTGACTGCTACTAGATTTAATATTATGCATATTGTCTGTATTGTGGGTAGACTTCAAGAAGATCCTAAGGAAACATATGTTGTTGTTGTTAAAAGAATATTTAGATACTTGAATGGCAGTCTTGATTATAGATTATGGTATCCTAAGGATATTGACTTTAAACTAAGTGCTTATACAGATGCAGATTATGTTGGATGTGTAGATAGAAAAAGTACAAGTTGCGGTGCATTCTTTCTTAGTTGCAGATTGGTGGCATGGTTGAGTAAAAATCAAGATTCAGTTTCCTTGTCTACTGTTGAAGCTGAGTATATTGTTGTTGCATCTTGTTGTACACAAGTTCTATGGATGAAATAGACATTGAAAGATATCACAGTTGTGTATGATGATCCTATTTCTATCTTTTGTGATAACACAAGTGTAATTAATGTTTCAAAGAATCTAATGATGAACTCGAGGAAAAGGCATATATCTATCAAATATCATTTCTTGAGAGAGAAGGTTGTGGAGAATGATGTAAAGCTTGAGTATGTCATTACAAAGGATTGAAATGCTGATATATTTATGAAGGCTCTTCCTAAAGATAATTTTGAGTATATATGGGATAAGTTAGGGTTTATTGACCCTACTTTATTGAACTAGATGCATATGGAGATGCATCAGTTTGATGGGTCTATAGATCTATTTTTCTTCTAGACTGATGTTTTGGTGGCTACCTCTTTAGGGGAGCAGGTAGTGTCATGTGTTGTCATTATATGAGTATTATGTGGGAAATCAATGTAAAATATCTTTTTCCTTTGCCATTGATGTCAAAGGGGGAGAGGAAGAATGTGAAAATGAGAAGAGTATCATGTGAAAAAGATTATCTACAAGGGGGAGAAATGAAAAGAAAAAAAATGTGAAGTGTGTTCAAAGCTAATATGTTGTCTTTAATGGTTTTTCACATCATGTGTTTCCATCAATGAAAAAGGGGGATATTTTTGCATGAATGAAGGTGTTGTCATTGAATTCAATTGGTCAATTGGTTATCAACTAGTTGTTGTTGTCATTTATGTCATGGATGTAGGTTATCGGTTGTACATGTCGAGGATATTGAGAAAATTGTAATGAAGAAATGTTGCAGGTGTTCAATGGTTGCTTTGGGTTTTTCTCTAGGATTTTCTCTTATAAAATTTGTGTGGTTCAAATATGTTGATCATGGTTGTTGGAAGCTATTATATCCAAATTCTTAGCTTCTAATTCATTATATAGTGTGAGTTATGTTCACCAGTTGTGAATTGTGGTTTTTTATGTATCTGGTTGAGGTCTGGGAGAAATGTTGTTGGTCTAAATTTATTTTTGGCTAAGTCTTATGACCTCTGGTTCTAGAGTTAAGTTGTTATGATCACATTGAATATAATTTTTGTGTCTGAAAGGATATGATTGTGCTAAGAGTTGTGTGTGTTTAATTGTTTTATGTGTTTTACATTGGTTTGGTCGACCTCATGTTGAACACTACTTTCAAAGTTGATGAAGTGTGTTGGGACCTATTTGGGTCCTCATCAAGCATTTTTTTGGGTCACCTTCATTATAATTCCACCCTAGGATGTTTTGGTGCTGACCTAATTCAAATTTAATGATGTATGGCCAAATTTGGATATGTTTCAAAGTTGAATATTGTATAAATATAAGATGAGTTAGTGGTGAAAGAAGACAAAAGATAAGTGCAAAGAAATGGAGAAAATATATGTGAATTAGTGGGTGTGTGTGATGTGAATGTGGTAGATTAGTTCAAAGTCTAAATGCTAAGTTTTCGGATGTAGTGAGATGAAGGTGTACTCTATCATTCATGCATGTCTACAAATGGTTGAGAATATTATGGTGGAAACCTTTATTGCATTGAGATTTTCTTCTCTTTGTAACATATCTCTTCCATCTTCTTTGTATCTATGTGGAAGTGAGCCCTCTAGGTGGTTAACCCTATTAGACAATGAGTCCTTTTTTTGGCAGCGAGCCTTTTTCTTAGGAAATGAGCCTTTGTAATCATTTTTGTTATTCTCTATAGCGTGAGTTAATCCTCACCATGGTTTTTTCCTCATTGGTTTTTCCACATAAATCTAGTGTCATTGTGTTTGTGTGATGGTTTTCAGTTTCTACACTTGCACTTAATGTTTAATCATTTTAGCAGTGTTGAGGATTTATGATTGATCTAAGTTCTAGTGAATGATTTAAAAGTTTAAATTTATTACAACTGATTCACCCCCCTCTCATTTGTCTTGTTCAACATGTTTTGTATTAAAGTTGTAATTATTTGATTCAAATTTACATTTATAAGAATAAAAAGATCTATCAAATTATAGAGCAGATTGTTTGATTCATCCTAATGTTAATACAAAAAGTTGATTCTCAAGGAAGCTTATTTCCTTTGCTAAATTTAATAAATTACATTTTTGATACCTTTTGCAGAGTTTTTGATATATAAAAAGGGGAGATGTTCTCCTACTTGTCAACCTATGGAAATGTATAGTTCACTAATAAAAAATAATATGCAAGATTCAT
This sequence comes from Sequoiadendron giganteum, assembly GCA_007115665.2. Classification (NCBI taxonomy): domain Eukaryota; kingdom Viridiplantae; phylum Streptophyta; class Pinopsida; order Cupressales; family Cupressaceae; genus Sequoiadendron; species Sequoiadendron giganteum. Next base: position 35,207,117 of record CM021101.1, read on the forward strand.
GCATATAGTTCTAGAGTTTTTAAGCAAAGATATATTCTTTTTTGTCTTGTAAATGAAGTGTCTAAATGTGAATAATTCCTTGATGTAATAAAATAGTTACTTGATAATCATGCAACATTGTAAATTGTCACCCTATATTGAAAGCCTATTTTACCTAGAGCATTAATGATGTTAATAGTGTGCTCATTTTTGGGCCAAGTTGGGAAAATAAATTAAAATCTTTGATATCCAAAGAAATTTGGGAAAACAATACTCAGACAAGGGTGAGGGAACCCTTGACTTAAAGATTCCCTATTTCAATAAATTATTTTAATATTAGATTTGAGCATTGTAAAGTGACCTCAAGTCGGCCTATAACCAAAAATATCAATTAGGATGCATATACAAACAAGTTTTCCTCTCATTTGAATATTAAGCATTATGAACAAGGCACTCTCATGATCAATCATGCATTTTATGTTCTTATTATGAAGACGTATGTGATTTATTCTCTACATGTTAGCAACAATAGTCTATTATGTTATGTAGACTAACCTTTTGCAATTTTTCAAAGAACTTCAATCATCAACTATCAACTATTTGTGGCAACTTATGCGTGAACATCACTTTAACAAATATTTCATATATAAGGTATTATTATTCATTCATTTATTATTACAATCAATTATTATCTATTTGACCTTTTCCCAACCTAGGGTAATCCCTCTTTACTGTCATAATTTATTTTTTGTGTAGGTAGAAATACCAAAATGGGTTTGAAATAAGAAAGTTGGGCTATGCATCATAACTGTTTCCCCTCTTTTCATGTGTATAGGTCGGATCTAGAAGTTTATTCAACAAAAAGTTGCAGAAAAATGTAAACATGCCTATACCCTCAAAACCAAACTTCAACCACTCACAAGACCTCAATTTTGGTCAAGGGTACCCTCACCCTTGTCCCTCAAATTTAGGCTTATATTTCATGTGCAAGATCCTCTCTATCTTTATTTCTAGATTTGTAACTATTTTTTAAATCTATGTTTTCATCTGTGTGAATGATTCATATTTTAAAATTAGATTTTTACAATGAATTAGGTCAATAAATTCACATTAAATTAATCATTTTTTTCTTGGTAATAAAGGAGCTAAACCTAGGGCAGATTGACTCTCCTTCTAGGCTATTAGCCAATCTAAACACTCATGTTGATTTGAGTTCTAATGTTAGGGCAAGGAAAGATTGAAATTTGGGTTAATCTACTAGTTAGATCTAGGATCTTTTTTCCCCTTTACAAATTCAATGTGTTTATCAATTCATTGAATTCTTTTAAATACAAGGAAATAACAACACATCACACAAATTTTTGTTTAGTTATCCTTAGGTAAGAAAATTAAATGTAGAAATTGATCAAAATTTGAATTAAATTTTTTAAATTTGGGTAGAACGAGTCTATGTCTATGAGGATGACCTTGTGATCATAAACTAGTTTAGGTGCATTAATGGGGTTATATCTTAGCAAATGATGTTTGTATAGAAATGTGGACCTAAGAATAGGTTTGATAAACATGTGGATAGGGTGAATGTATAGTGGTGTGGAAACATTCACAAATGGAGTTTAAGTGATAAATGTGTAAAGGATAGGTGGTTAATATAGGACATGAGTTTTCCATAGTCCATGAAGCTAGTATAAGAGTGTTTTGGATTCAATTTTTTATATTTTTGCATCAACATCTCAAATCACACTCAAGATCTATTATCCAGAAGAAGATAATTATGATTTATAATTCAAACATAACATTTTAAAGGAGGTAGGGGTGGAAAGGTGACATGAATATTATAGAACAAAAAATAGAAAAGAACGAAGAAGATGTAGCATCAAAAATTGTCACCCTTGACAATTTCACATTAAGTTTAGCTTCCCCCTGTGTGCTTGGACCTAGTTATGCATTAATTACCCATTTGATAAACATTATTGGAAAACTAAATATGGGAAATCAAATTGTGCATTTAATGTTTTGTTCCTGACACTTTTAGACCCCCCGAAAAGGTGGATCTACTCTAGGGCACACTATGCCTTAGACCACCTAATTTGGCCCCAGATTTGAATATGTCGGTGTCGCTAATTTATTATTTTAATTTCCAATTTCAATTTTTGGCTATTGGTTTTTATTTTTGAGATATTAGAAGAAATACATATAAATAAAAGTCATTTCAATTAGAGAAGGAGAACTAGAGAATCTATTGAGAAAATTGGAGATTATCCTAAAATCAATCAAGGACAAAATTAGTAATACTATTACAACACTTTCATCAATCAAGTTCAAGTTTACAAGACATCAATATGAAGGAAACGATTATGTTCAAGGAGATTATGATCAATCATGCCAAATCATGAGGATGTCTGGAGTTATCTTCTACATGCTAGTTGCAACACTCCATTTTTTTTATGAGATAACCTTTTGCAGGTCTATCAAGCCATTAAGGCATCCATAAACTATTTTTTTTGGAAACATGTGTGATATCACTTCGTCAAGGTTTTTCACATCGAGATAAAATTATCATTTAGCATTCACCATTTCATATGTGTAGGTCAACTATTATTGTTTTGGCCTCTATTTGACAATCTAGGGTGCACTACACCCTAGACTAGCCAATTCAAACTCAAATTTTAATCACAAGTTCCTCTTTGTATCTCAGTTTCAAATCTGAAGTTCTTTTCTAACTTTTTGTTTTCATTTATTCACTAAATTACATTTTTAGATCTAGGTTTGTATGTCAAATAGGCTTGTAAAATCACACATCAAATTTAACACAATACAACTCAAAAACAAGCATAAATCACTAGGGTATTGAATCTCCATTGTGGCAGCAAACTAGTCATAAAACCCTAGTCAACTTATGCTTAAATGTTGAGTCAAGTGAAAAGGAGTTAATCTTAGTTTTCCTAATTGGATCTAGAATCACTTTTCCTACTCAATATTTTGGTGAACCTGACATATCCTACACTTGCAATTATTTGATTTTCATAGTATAATTCTAAAAATTAATTCAAAACCTAAATTTCTTTGAAGATCTTTTTGACATTTTGTATTTATTTTATTTTCAAAACTATGCACTTGCATTATTTGTTCATCAAAATTAAAAAGGGAAAAATGCAAATAATTTGATTTAAATTGCATAATTTCATATCTAATTTTTCCTTGTTAGGGCTTAGGTCTGAAATATTTTTATTGATAAATTCATTTTACAATAGTATTTTATCATTTATGCATGCATATTTTAGTGAAAACATTGAAAAAGTGAAGGAATTGCATAATATTTTCATTTTAAGAGATCATAAGCATTGCTTTTATGTATTTTTTTGGAAAAATCAGTCAATTATAATATTCAATTTTTGCAAATTGTCATTTGCACATACTCAATTTTCCTAAAAATACCAAAAATTGCATGCATGTATGTGATTCATATAGAAAAATTAGGTTTTAGTGCATTTCTAGAATGTATTGCACCCATGTATAGTAAATTTGGGCTGAAATTTTATGTGTGAAACCCTGTTTGTGTTCCCTATTCAAATTTGATTCATGTTTCTAGTAGTTTATCTTGAAAATTTCAAGTTTTGTTGTGCATTGCCAATTTACCTTGATTTACCTAATTCAGTACAATACCCCCTAAAAAGAGAGGGCAATAACAAAATTATTTCTTTTCAAAAGTCTCATTTTGATATAGAAAAATATGGCTTGTCTAAAAAATTGGGGCATTGCCCTGAACCCCATTCCATACTGTCAAAATGGATTTATGTCGACCTTCGACTGACCAATAGTTTTTATAGGTCTATGAAAACATTGTGATGGAACAAAATAAAATCTTTGACACATTTATTAGCATCAATTTACCTAATCTTTATTCTTCTTCCAACATCTCCCTTGTGTGAGGATACTTTGGTGCAAGAGGATGCAATCATTGACAATCATGTTTGTTCTTCTGCTAATATCTCTCCTACTTGTGAGAGTGTATTGGTGAAAGAGGATTAAATAATTGAGAATTATGAGAATCATGTTTTCCCCCCCCAATACCTCTCCTACTTGTGAAGATATTGTGGCACAAGAGGATAAAATCATTAATTTACATTTTCAAATTATAGTAAGGTGGCTTGCATGAATGAAGATTTACAATTGACATTAGGCCCTCCATTGATAGAAGATTGCTAACAAGTTGAAATTATGAACCCACATTTGATTATTGGACCTCCTAAAAATCCCTAATTATTGGACCTCCTAAACCACCTCTTATTATAGGACCTCTTGAACCTCATGTTCATGTCCTAAACTTTGCAAAAAAACTCACTAGTAACCATGTGCAACAAGATGTGTTGTAGAAACCAAGTTATCATGTAGTTGCTTAGACATATAACACTAGAAATAATAAGCAACAAAAAAAATATCAACATCCATTCCATTAACCCAACTATATCTTCCACCCCCACCTAGTCTTCCTTAGTGTAGTGGTAAAGAATATGATCTTGTTGAACAACTTTGTAATACTTCAGCCAAGATCTCCCTTTGGGACTTTATTCAAACATTGCCTACATAACAAGATATATACAATAAAAGTAGATGAACAAAATGATAATTCACAAATCAAAGTTGAACATAACACTTTCAACTCTCTTAATACTTTGATTCCAACTTAAAATGTGGAACCTATACATGTTGAAGATAATTATGATTGTATTTCACCTATAAGAAAACTTTTAGATGATTATTAGGGTTTGTTATATTTTACTTGTTTTAATGGGGAGTCCAAAATCTCACCATCAAAGCCCAAAGAGTCGAATACAAAGGATTATCAAGATACTGCTTTATCTTCAAACACATATTTTCATGATGATTGGGGTTCATTAGATTTTACATCCTCTTTTGTGGGAGAGTACAAAATATCACAATATAAACCTAAGGAGTCTTGTTTTTCATTTTTTCAATCTTGTTCTACATCAATAAATCCAAAAAATTCAATCGCCAATGATGATGGGGGCTCTTTAGCTTTCATCCCACGAGTGTTGGTGATGCCTAACTTTAAAAAAAATTAAAAAGATTTGCATTCTTGTGAAAGAATCAATTCTTCTCATGAGCATTTAGATAATACTTCTCCATCTAAGTTGGAAGAATGATACAGGCTTGGATATAAAATACTTTCTGAAAATGGATATAATGAAAATTATATGGAACAAGGAGTTAAGGATAAAATGAAGTCTATGTTGTATCTATCAAAAATGGGTTTAGATTTCCAACCTTCTTTTCCATCTCATTTGCTATCATCTACTATATTTAAAGCATCATGTGGTAATCAATCAAACTTTTCTTTGCAAGAGAAAAATTATCTCCCACACCTTTATCAAAGCAAGAGCATATTTTGTTGAGGATTCTCAAAGCCTGCTTGATTACTCTTCCCCCTCCAACACGTAAGAAATTTTATAACAATAAATCCTTTTGTGCATATCATCGAGTGCATGGTCATTCCACCAATGAATGTCAAGCCTTAACACTTTGGGGGCAAGGATAACTAGTTTTGGGAGGGGTGTATTATTTTCAAGGATCCCCTCTTCATCTCTTGTTTCCTTAAAATACCAAAATAGCAAGTATGTTTGTATTTTAAGGGGGGGCATATTACCCCTATCCATTTCATAGACGTCTTTTGAGATTTGACTTATTGACATACCCCTTTGATGGTGTTGTTGTTTATAAAAACTCTTGAGGTGTGGTTATCAATTCACCCCCTATGATGTTGAGAATTAATTCCTCCTCCATGATGTTAAGCCTTTGTGTGCTCCTTGAAGCATGACTAGAAAAATGGTCCATGGATTTGGCATAATAGAGCTTGTTGATTCATGAACTTGAGCATCTTTTAACATGGCCACCTAACACAACTTTCTTGCCGATGGAGCCATGTGTTTCATGAGTCATTTAACATTCTTGTGAATGCACCATTTTTGTAACACATTTGATGGATGATGTTTGGTATTTAAGAAAAATTTAAGATTGAAGTCTCTTTACCTTACCAACTCGAATCCTTTTTAGTATTAGCCCTTGTGTTTGTGTTTATTGCATTTGTATTGTTTTCCTTATATAGTTATGTGTCTACTTTGTGTATTTGGCATGTTTTCCTTATGTCCTTCATGTATTTGCTTCATGTATTATGTCTTCTTGGTTTATTTTTCGTATACAGTGTGTTTGTTGTGTGCATGATTTGTGTATTATTTTAAAATGTACTTCATTGATTGTTCTTTGAATGTCTTATGTGTGACTAAATATTTTCTTGTCTTGTGTGTATGTTTGTCTTAACATTGTGGATTGATGAGATCCTAAGTTGGGGGCTTGCACACCCCTCAAATTGACATTATCTTTTATTTTCGGTGTTTCTATTCCCTTTAGTGTGAGTATGAATGTAAGATCATACTCTCACTAAAGTGGGGGCTAAATGTAGCATAAAAATTTCCCACCCCTGACAATTTCACATTAGGTTTGGCTCCACCCTATGTGCTTGGACCTAGTTATGCATTAATTGCCCATTTTATAAATATTCTTGGAAAATCAAATATGGAAAACCAAATTATGCATTTAATATTTTTCCCTGACACTTTAAGACCTCAAAAAAGGTGCATCTAGTCTGAGGTGCATTGCATCCTAGAACACTTAATTTGGACCCAAATTTTAATATGTCGATGTTGGTAATTTATTATTTTAATTTTCAATTTCAATTGTTAGCTATTAGTATTTGATTTTCAAGAAATTTGAAGAATTTCATATAAATACAAGTCATTTCAATTAGAGAAGGAGATCTAGATAATCTATTGAGAAAATTAGAGATCCTAAAATCAATCAAGGGTAGAATTAGTAGCATTATTACAAAACTTTCATTAATCAAGTTCAAGTTTGCAAGACATCAAGATGAAGGAAGAAATTATGTTAAAAGAACTATTATGATCAATCATGCCAAATTATGAAGATGTGTTGAGTTATCCTCTACATGTTAGTTGTAGCGCTCCATTATATTTTATGAGCTAACCTTTAGCAGGTCTATCAAGCAATCAAGGCACCATTAATCAACTTTTTTGACAACTTGTGTGACATCACTTCATCAAGGGTTTTCATATCAAGTTAACATTGTCATTTATCATTCATCATTATAGACAATTATTATTATTTTGGCCTCTGCCAGACCTAGGGTATGCCTTCTTCATCATTATCAATCATTGTATGCAGAGGTAGAAATACCAACACAAGGTTTGACTTGGGCAAGCCTCTATACAACACAACCTTTTCCCCCATTTTCATGTCTGCAGGTCAAATCTAGAGGTTTCAACAGGTGACAATTTCAGGAAACAAAGTGCAAACCTTAATCCAGATCTCAGAACTTTCGGATCCATAAAAGGAGTCTAATCTAGGATGCACCACACCCTAGACCAGCCAATTCAAGCTCAAATTTTAATCACATGTTCATCTTTGTATCTCGGTTTCATATCTGAAGTCGTTTTGTAACTTTTTCATTTTTGTTTGTCTGTTAAATTACATTTTCAGATCTAGGATTGTATGTCAAATAGGCTTGTCAAATCACACATCAAAATTATCACAATACAACTCAAAAATAAACATGAATCACTAGGGGGTTGGCTTTTCATTATGGCAACAAACTAATCATAAAACCCTAGTCAACTTATGTTTAAATGTTGAGTCGAGTGAAAAGGAGATAATCTTAGTTATCCTAATTGGATCTAGAATCACTTTTTCTACTCAACAAAAGACAAAATAATAATAAATTTTGAATACAAAATTATAAATATTAGAATACAATATGTATGTATGAAACAAAGAAATAAGAAATTGAACATAATGTGCAATAATAATCTATATGACAATATAAAAATGTGAATGAAAAAAAAAATTATATAAATCATCAAGTATGTGGAAATACATGGAAGAAAAAGATATTGATATGAAGCAATATTTATCATTAGGATGAATCTCTAATGAAAGTTTGATAAATATTTTTTTGTGTTTTGTTGGAGGGTTTTATATTAACCCGATAGAATTGTTTAACTCTTTGATATGAAACACAAGCCTTAGGTTAAAACTTCTTCAACTGAGAGCCAAGGTTTGAGGGGTATTCATTCCACCAAAGTCACCTAGAGTATGGTCTCAACCTCATCCATTATGATGTCTAGGCCTTGCACTTAGTAAGACTTAATCTTCAGTCATCTTATTCAAAACCATTCTACTTCACCAATAGACCAAAGATCCATTAACTTAATAGACATTTTTTATTGTACTACTCATTTATAAATACTAATATTTGAATTGTGTATCTTACAGTGACATCAAAATAACAACCATTTAACAAATAAATGGTAATATTTTTTAGATTCAATTGGACCGAGTGAAACAATGTGGTTCCAACCCATGAACCCAATTAAGCATAAGGTCCCTACCTACTAGCACTTGTACCTAAAAGAGGTTCCAGGATTACATCTATAGAAAAGTAAATGTATGCTAGTGTTTGTGTATGGGTGCATATGGATTAAACACTTAATAATTAGTGCTAAATAATGGAATGTTCAAATAAACTTAGACAAATCTAAAAAAATTCCACTTAAACAAATCTATATTTTATCTTTAAAGAAATTGGGTATTATTTGATTTTGAAATATTTACATGTAAATGAAAAAGGAAAGTTGTCATCAAATTGAAAAAACACTATGAATGAAAATAGGATGTTCCCATCTAATTGGCAAATCAATATGTATGTGGCTTTTACATAAGAAGTGAGATTTTTAAGACTTTCACATGACATTTTGGAATATTTTACTATTAAATGACAGCTGATTTACCATTAAACGAGGGCTGAAACTTATTTTTCGACCACTCAAAAATGATTTGCAATCATGAAACTTGTTTCAAACTTAAATTTCACACTTTATATAACCTATCAGCAAATAATAGAGAGCTTATCTCATTTGTCCAGCTAAAAAACGTAGCCCATATATGAAAATTGGCTAGATGCCACATTGCACCACCCGAACAGTTTGACATTGACAAGTACGACCACATGGCTTCCTAGCTACAGCCATATCTTCCACCTTAGACAGGTGTCTATGCAAAGGAGACAAGGTAGATTGTCTCTCACCTACTTACAAACTCTTAAAAAGACAAGCTTGAAAATCCCAAATACGTTTTCCCACTATTGCCAGTACCTTGGCCCAACACACATGGCCCCTTCCTTGTGCAGAGGACAAAACTAAACCATGCGAGCTTGCGGTTTTATCTTAAATACATGTCATGTCGAGGAGGTTGTGGTTTCTAATCCAGGGACACAAGCTCTTAATAAACTCAGCATTTTCTCTGGCGAGGGACGCGCGTTAGGGCCACGTCACCGCTTTTGAATACATCCCTCCAGTTTTTATTACAGAATATGAAATGCCCACAAGTCAAAGTGGCTCCGTTGTTGTGTACGTCATTGGCGGCGTGTAATTCCTTCCCTGTGATCACTATTCTCACACGTAGCTGCCGACGATTACATACATTAACTGCTCCCAGGTACTTCAATATCACTCTTCTCTTTATTGATGGCTTATGTCGCTTCTACGTGTCCCAATACACAGTTTATCATCTGAGAATCAAAGACACAAACTCTTGATGAAGCTCACTCACTCTTTCACTTGGCTTGAAGGGCCGTCACCTACAATTAATGTGACGGGTACCCTTGCCGTCTGAATGCGGTTGAAAGGAGAAAGATTGAGTTTTCTGTGCGGCCCAGAAGCGTCACTTCTATTAATGGTTCAACCATGGTTAGTTTTCTGTGCGGCCCAGAAGTGTCACTTCAATTATGTGACTATCTTTTGGATTTCTTTTTTAAGATTATTTTATATCTACCAGTAAGATCGTTTTGTTATCTCATATAGGGGCTACTAGTCTATGTTGATATTTGTGGTTGAGAGTCAAAAGATAGAAAGGTTTTCATTTCGTCATTGTTATCTACAGTATAATCTCAGCTTCATTCTTATACATTATATCTTGAGGGGTTTTGATGTTTGTGGTCGAGAGTCAAAAGACAGAAAGGTTTTCATTTTGTCATTGTTACCTACAGTATAATCTCAGCTTCATTCTTATACATCATATCCTTAGGGGTTTCAACTTAGATGGACGGCGTAATCAAGGAACATAATCTTTTGGTATCTTTTATACTTTGACATGAATATGGGAAAATTTCTTATCTTTTAATATTTTATTCATTGAGTATGGGTTAGTAAAATTTATAATAAGAATAAAAGTTTAATTATAAAAGGAAATAACTTTCAAGTAAGAAATCAATATTAGTAAATAATTTATTCTTAAACCAAAGAGTAGGTATGGAGTTATCGCTATAATCATAAATATTTCTAAATGGCATGATCATATATGTCCATTATAATTGGTTGCATTTAAAGGATGAAAGAAATTGGAGTTGAGAAGAAAAAGACATGACAATTGACAACTTAATAAGCATGTAGTAAGCATCATAAGTAATATTGTGTGACAAGCATATGATAAGATTAAAAACATGCATGAAATCCTATGTAAGGAGAGGAAACAAGATGCTACAATATTAGTCCCAATAAGGGCCATGTTGATGGTGGTGTTAGCACAACCAACTATGAGTAATGATAGATCACTACTCGTTGTAAAGTAGGGATTTCTACTTCAAGGTTTTTTTGTAGTCTGGTCTTGACCGTGATGGGTAGCCTAGTGGTCTATGTGACTAGTTTAACAAGGAGTCTTTTTTGCTGGTAACCTAGACTTCTAGAATGTATATCTCAAATACATACAAAATCCTCTAAAATGTAGATCTATCCTTAATATATTTCTCAAATCTTTTCACATTCAAATCCATTATATTTCATCAAATATTGCACTAAATATAACATATCTAACATATCTAAAACATTCACTTGCTCTCAGAGGTCTAAAAAACTATCTAATTGATTTGATTTAAATAAAAGACAAAAGATTAGGGTAATAGGTTTGGAATAAAAGGACAATGATAAATTTAATTCAATCTATCAAATTTGAAAGGTTAAGTAAAATCAATAAATCAACATGATAATGATCAATATTCACACAATCATACATAACATTGATACAATCACCAAAGGAAAATAGAATATTCATACTTTTCTATCTATATCATATCAAACTATCATATGCATGTGTTGATATGAGACAAGATTCTATGCAACACAATAAAATTTGATTTTACCACTTTATTCAACTTAGACAAATAAGAAAGAACATACCATCACCAATTAGATCATGATTTCATTTTCTAATAGTAGGTGCTATCTTTTGATTATATATCAAAATCTATAAAATTTAGTAGAATAATCACACTAAAAATTGCATTTGTTTCTATATTCAACAATGGTTTTTGATGATCTCAAATGTTTCAAAATGAAAATATAAATAGGAATTATGCATTCAAAAATTTATGAATCTAAAATAGGTTTTTCCAAGATCAAACCTAGGCAACCATCCTTGATTGAAGATAAACAACAACCTCAATTAACACTAAATAAAAACCAACCAAAAAATTACTGATATACTAAGAACTCAATGCCACATCTATATTTTACCAATGTGGATGTTGATTTATTACAAATTACTTAAAACAAGGAACACAAATCTAGTGTATACATTATTTCAAAATAGGAAAGGTTTTTGAAAAAATATTAACAAACTTATTTAAATCGTTCATGTTTTGCCCCTTATGATATTGCAATTTAATTCTATGAGAAAAGGTAGAACCCTCAAGCTTCTCTTGCAAATCATTACAATCCACCAAATCATCTTGAAACTTACAAATATCCACATTACTCTTCATCATCTGATCTATAGATTCCTTAGACATTAGACCATGTAAAGAATCCGCAAATTCTTCAATCATCCTATTTGGGGGGGCTACCATGGACGAGGTTTCCCAAAATGTGCAAGCAATATTTTTAATAAATTGTTCAATCTTCACCATAGCTTGATCGACCAGTCCTTTATTTTTATTAAACTTATTTTTGCATATTTTCAACACTTTAACTCTCAATTGACTAGCCTTCAACCATTCCTTTGGATTGTCTTGGTCATTTCCTCAATCAGTGTTATATTAATAAGGTCTTTATGGATGCAACTTTTATTTTATACAAAATTGGAAGATAATCTTCTCACATGAGTAAGACCTAATTTACTTTTGACTCTATTGCATGATCTAGGCAAGACTCGCCACTAATACAATGGTAAGCTTTTACAACCTGTTAATGGTGTTTTTATGCACTTCTCAACACAGGTAATGCACAGGTGCATTACCTCTCTTGAAAGACAATCTTCCACAATCAAATTGCATAACACTATCCCAAGGTCTCTCAGATGTTAGGAAAGTTGGATAAAAAAATGGATTTTTTAAGATGGGAGAGTTGTTGAGCGTTTGTTGCAGGTTCAAACAGTAGTCTAGAACTCCATTTCAACATTGGATTTAGCTTTATAATGTGCAATGAACCTTGCCTAAGGTTACTTAATAAAAAAAAGGAAAAAGGGCAAGGAAGAGAGAAGGTTCCTGGATTTGAAACGACGAATGAACAGTGATTATGGAGGCTGGTACAGTAGACAAACTCCCTAAATTGGGTTTTGCTTGGCCAAGAGGATCCTACAGTTACACAAAATAAGTGCAATCTTCTAAGGACTGCAGATTTTCAGTTTACATACACACATCATGAACATGCAAGTGAACTAAGTTGCAACAATCAAATAAAGAAGCCCAGGCTAACTTTGCACAACAACTTGTCATCAACAAGTGCCAAAAGTATGGGCTGGAAATTCATCAAATACTGAAACAAAAATCACCATTACCACTTCCATTCAAGAAACTAACAACTAAAACTAACTTGGAAGGTACAACCATGCACACATAATGAGAAAAATCAAAAATTAATACCCATAGATCATGCAATGTTGCTTTCTATTGCTGCAAAATATTTTTACAACTTTCCAACCCTTTACAAATGAGGGGGAAACCCCTATTTATAGTTTTCCAAAGCCCAAATGAATGGCTATGATTGAGTTTCAATTACATTAGGGCTTCACCTACCCCACAATATTCAGCAATTTAAAATACATTTGTTGTCCTTTTCCTATTTTGTCTTGTAGTGGCCAGTCAGTGTAGCAGTTTTGTCTTCTAACTGATTTCCCCTTTACCGTAGCTGAAACTGCCTGAAAGTTGCCTCCTCCTGATGGACTTGCAACATTATTCATTAGATCAAATGGGTCAGTTGACAATTGGCATCAATGGATTGGTTGCCCCTGATTCGGGTAGACAACCCCCAAAGATCATCATCATCTGGTGAAAAGTAGGACAGTCTCCCTTGCATTTTGTCATTGACTTCCTTGGCATAGGCCTTCTTCTGATGCCAGCTCTATTGATGTGCACCACGAGGAGAGGTGGGCATAAAATGAATGGTGATAGGAGCCACATGCTTTTACGTGTTCATCTTTCTCAATGGGTCTCCTGATGGACCCGCGGTAGGCTTCTTGAAACTGGAATCGAGAGGTCAAAATGTTGTTTTTAGGAATGTTGTTTTGAAAAGGGCGAACAAGCCATGGCGACCCAGATGGTATCTTTCGGCTACCAATTTGGAATTTGAAAGGTCCATGGAGGATAACATCCAATTTTAGCATCTGGGTCAAAGTTCGTTTTCAAATTGGAGGAGCGCTTGGACGTTCCGAAAATAAGAGGCCAAAATGTTGTTCTGGAAATGCTATTTTGAAAACGACGAACGGAGCATGGAACTCTGGATGGTATCTCCCGGCTACAAATATGGAATTTGAAAGTTCTAGGGAGGATAAGATCCAATTTTAGCATCTGGGTCGAAGTCCATTTTCAAATTGGAGGAGCGCTTGGACGTTCCGGAAACAAGAGGCTAGAATGTCGTTCTAAAAATGTTGTTTTGAAAATGGCGAACAAAGCATGGAACTCCGGATGGTATCTCCTGACTGCAAATTTGGAATTTGAAAGGTCCATGGAGGATAAGATCCAATTTTAATATCTGGTTCAAAGTCCATTTTCAAATCGGAGGAGCACTTGGACGTTCCGGAAACAAGAGGCTAGAATGTCGTTTTGGAAATGTTGTTTTGAAAACAACGAATAGAGCATGGAACTCCAGATGGTATCTCCCGACTGAAAATTTGGAATTTGAAAGGTCTAAGGAGGATAAGATCCAATTTTAATATCTGGGTTGAAGTCTGTTTTCAAATTGGAGGAGCACTTGGACGTTCTGGAAACAAGAGGTCGGAATGTCATTCTGGAAATGTTGTTTTGAAAATGGCGAGCAAAGCATGGATCTTTAGATGGTATCTCCCAGCTGCAAATTTGGAATTTTAAAGGTCTAGAGAGGATAAGATCTAATTTTAGCATCTGGTTCAAATTCCATTTTCAAATTGGAGTAGCACTTGGACGTTCCAGAAATAAGAGGTCAGAATGTCATTCTAGAAATGTTGTTTCGAAAATGACGAGCAGAGCATGGAACTCTGGATGGTATCTCTTGGTTGCGAATTTTGAATTTGAAAGGTCCAGGGAGGATAAGATCCAATTTTAGCATCTAGGTCGAAGGATGTTTTCAAATCAGAGGAGTGCTTGGACGTTCCGAAAACAAGAGGTCAGAATGTCGTTCTGGAAATGTTGTTTTGAAAACGACGAACAGAGCATGGAACTCCGGATGGTATTTCCCGGCTGAAAATTTGGAATTTGAAAGGTCCAAGGAGGATAAGATCCAATTTTAGCATCTAGGTCGAAGTCCATTTTGAAATCAAAGGAGCCCTTGGACATTCCGAAAACAAGAAGCTAGAATGTCATTCTAGAAATGCTCTTTTGAAAATGGCAAACAGAGCATGGAACTCCGGATGGTATCTCCCGGCTACAAATTTGGAATTTGAAAGGTCCAAAGAGGATAAAATCCAATTTTAGCATTTGGGTCGAATTCCATTTTCAAATCGGAGGAGCGCTTGGATGTTCCGAAAACAAGAGGCCAGAATGTCGTTCTGGAAATGTTGTTGCAAGAATGTTGTTTTGAAATTTTTGCAACTTCTTGAAACTTAATGAAACCTTGGCAGTTCACTTGGGCACCACAAAACATCCCAAATCCATAGGAAACCTATCTCCAAAGTCAAAAATGAAGGAAAAAAAGAAGCAAGCAAGCGAGAAGGCGAAGCTCAAAAAACCCAAGACTTAGCCATTTTTAAAATTTGGGGGCGAAGTATGGTCAGCCAAAAGTGAGACCTTGAAGGGCATGTTGACCAAATAGGACACCAAAATGAGGGGCACAAAAAATGAGGCGGGACCAAAGCAACCCGCTGGGAGCGAAAAAAGAGGGTCCCTACCTATGGCGGGGCGTGTGTGCAAAATATGCACAACAAATGGCGACTCACTGGGGGAAATGCTTTAGAGAATTTCGATGACAAACTGGAATCATGAACCCAAAATATTTGGTTCCGACCTTCATGCTAGGGAAAAAAATCCAGATGCTCAACCAAAGGATCAAAACCACTAGTTAACCCAACCTTCAGTATGCTGAAAATCCAAGTGTGTGCAATTGCATTAATTCTCATCCTTCAGTTGCTACAAGAACCCAAGCTCCATCAAGTTAAGCTATGTATTTTATTCTAACTCCAAAAGTATTTGGGACATTGCCTCACTGTCAGTCAGGCGCCCATAGGCCCGACGAGGTTGTCATTGTGATTCTCTGGAACAATGCTCTACTACCGGCCAGGTGTCTATAGCCCCGATAGAGTTGCTCATATACCCCTGAAAAGCTGAATTTATCTTCTTTTGATTTTCAATATTTTGCTTTCTTTCTTTTGTTTCTTTTCTCTTTTCAGTTCTTTTATTTCAACCTGCAATCAATGAAGCTCGCACTCAGGGCTGAGAATCACAGTGGCACTGGAGCAACATTTTAGATTTTTCACTTAACTAGACTTCACAAAGGACCTACAGTGACCGTCAGATCCTTGAAATATGTGAGAGATATAAGATTCCAAAATTCTTCAGAATCAGACCAACCAATGACCTATCCACTTTGAATCAAACATCTAGATCACTTGATACTAACAGAAGATCCTCACCATCCACTCTGAACACTTGATTAGAGTTTGACAAAAAAATACATAGAACAACCCTAGGAAATAAGAATGGTTGTTGTGCGCACAGATGTGCCAAGCCAAAAGCATAGGGACCCCAAGAAAAGCAACAACAACGCGAGAGCAAACAAAAGAAAACAAAAGCAAACAAAAATAAAACACCAAAACCAACCAAAGCAGGACAATGAAAGAAAACAACGAAGAAATAGCGAAGAAATTACTCTAAAGTAAGAAACCTACAACAAACAAACTAACCTAACAAAGCAGGAAAAAAATTTATTTACAGGAAACCTACACTACTCAAAACGAGTTATGTACAAAGATATTTACAAAGAACCATGTTTGGGTAAGGTGAGCTGACACTCATGCCCATCGGATTTCACAATGCATGTACTAGCAAACGGGCAGTCGTTATTATTCTCAACCATGCAGATTTATCCTTATGTTCAAATAAAATAAATTCAATATGACAGCATTCAAATTCTGCCCCAACATCATGAAGAATCAACAATTGAGGAGGCTCATTAAACTCATGATTAATCCATAAACACGTCCGTTTTTCCTCATTCCCATAATCAAAATGATAAGTGCAGCTATGAAAATTAACAGGAGCAAGGAAGGATAGAACCTGGATTTCATCACATGGAGGTGGCAACATTTGACAATCAAGAGCAAGCATTGCATCATCAGTCTTTGCATCAACAACCTCGGGCAGGCATGGTGGTGGGTGCAACACTTTGGACATTAAGCTTGCATAAGGCTAGGAGAACAGGGAAGCAAACACCTCTCTTGATCTACGTGTGGGATCCACAGGCTCCACTGGCAATTCTTCAAAAATAAGTACTTCTCCACATTGATCATTTGTAAACTTGGAATCCACTTGATTGTTGTCTTGAAAAGGTAGCATGTTGTCCCATCTCCTTTCCCAAGTGTCGACCTTATCTTCATGATACTCAGTGTCATGGGATGATGACATGTACAAATCTATTCTATTGCATCTATCTGAATATGAAGGAGGATCAACAACGATCATGGCGGAAGGACTCCAAGTTGCATCTTGTAGTCGATCGGGTGCTTCATCTCTGTTGGCAGCTATCTCAGCACCCCGCCTTTGTCTTCTTCTCTTTTTTGTTCATGCAGCTCATCATGACATTCACTTGTTTCCCCTTGCTCACTATCACCATAAATGGAGAAGGAACCCCTCTCCTAATCCAAAAACTCTAGTGCATCACCTTTCAGAGACTCAAGGAGTATGTCTTCATCGCTACCGTCTTCTGGGATGTGCTCTTCCTCGGCATGAGCATACCTTTGTAGTACAACTCCCAATGGAAAGAAGTCATCAATTGATGGAACCTCATCAAGGGGACCAAAATCCACTATGCAATCTCCCTCCAAGGACTTGTCATAAAGCCTATCATCCATGGTGCTCAAATACTCTTGAAGAGGGATAAATTCTTGATGACTGGTGGACAACATTCTTATTTGATCTACTACATTGCTTGAAAGCTCAAGATTGTATTGTTGTCCTTCTTCTATTGTTTTCCCAACATCCTCTTGAAGACCGCCTTCAGCTGAGTTATTACTTGGATCAAGCCCTTGATCTTTACATTCCATCCTTGAAGCAACTATAAGAAGTGGTGTGCTCAGTTGCCTTTGTTGTTCCTTGACTTGTTTGATGGCTTCTTGGCACAGTCCGCATGTGAACTCTAAGTGCAATGAATCATGAAGTCTGCACCAATTTGGTAGCAGCAATACCTCCAAATCCACCTGACATTTTAGCTCTGAGCTGGTCATATCTTTCTGCCACTGGGTCCTCATCATTACTTGAAAAAGAAGCTTGATGGTAGATAACCATGGCGAGTGGTTGTTCCCACTCCTCCAATCTTTCATTTTCAGATTCTTGATCACTATCATTTATGAAGGAGAGGTCTTCCAGTCTCATTTTGCTTATGCCTTCATCATCATTTTTTGTTGTCCCAAGGCTGTCAACCTCTTCCTCTTGCTGATTTTCAGCATCTTCATTGGTTGCCCTTGCATACACTACTGCAAAATTCATTGATTCATCCTCAACTACCAATGGCTCCTCTTCCTGAGTGGAGGAATGCCCCTTACTGGCGAAGGAGAGGCTTTTCAAGTCCATTCTTAGTGAACCTTCACGAAAGCTTCTTGTTGTCCCCAGGAAATCAACTTCTCCTTCTTGATTTTTAGCTTCAGTGTTTGTTGTCCCAGCACTAGTTCGTATAGGATTTCTTGGTTTATCTGCAATGTGTTGTCCTCCAGAGGTTGACAGCTTCTTTTCCTCATGGAATGACTCATCCTCCTTGAAATTTTTCTGCACCAACTTGTTCAAATTGCCTTTGAATTGGGTGATGATGTTTGCACATGACAGACAAGTAAATTATGAATGTGGTGCATTGTGAAATCTGCATCAACTTGACATTAGTGCTTCCTCCAATCTTGGTTCGTCTTTGTTGCCCAAACATTCTTGGATCAGCTCTTCAAATGCCTTGGCTGCCATGGTTGTCAATTCTTCCTCTAGGTTTGCAAGGGCTAAAGGCTGATATATTTCCCAAAAGGGAATCTCTCCTTGCAAGACTCTTTCAATTCTTCTCAAGAAGGTTAGACACTCCAATTCATTGTGCCTATGAGTGCCATGAATTCTACATCTATTTGCAAATGTAAAATACTGCAATGGCCTTCTTAATCTCCTATTTAAGTCTGCATGTAGTTGAGTGATGCTGATTTTCACGTGCTACTCCATTTCGACTCAACTTCTTTTTGCCTTGAAATTTTTTTGATTTTATGCTTCAACATTAATAGAGATCTCTCTATCTCAGATTTATTCTTTGAAAGTGATTTTTTTTTTAACATCCAACATTCAACTTTGTAGCCTCAACATGTCATGCCCTCCTTCTAGCGCCAGTTCTGTTGTTGGTGTTTTTATGCAATTCTCAACACAGGTAATGCATAGGTGCATTACCTCTCTTGAAAGACAATCTTCCACAATCAAATTGCAGAACACTATCCCAAGGTCTCTTGGATGTAAGATCTTGACAGTGCTTGGAATATATCAGTTAATTTATGTGATTTGTTGGAATCACAAGGTGAACTTATGGATGAGTTACAAAGTGGGCAAGTTGGATCAACAAATGGAGTTCTTAAGATGGGAGAGTTGTTGAGCGTTTGTTGTATGTTCAAATAGTAGTCTAGAACTCCATTTCAACATTGGATTTAGCTTTATAATGTGCAATGAACTTTTCCTAAGGTTACTTATTAAAAAAAAAGGAAAAGGGTAGGGAAGAGAGAAGGTTTCTGGATCTGAAACTACGAATGAACAGTGATCATGGAGGCTTCTATAGTAGACAAACTCCCTAAATTGGGTTTTCCTTGGCCAAGAGGATCCTACAGTTCCACAAAACTAGTGCAATCTTCTAAAGACTGCAGATTTTTAGTTTACATACACACAACATGAACATACAAGTGAACTAAGTTGCAACAATAAAATAAAGAAGCCCAGGCTAACTTTGCACAACAACTTGTCATCAACAAGTACCAAAAGTATGGGTTGGAAATTCATTAAATAGTGAAACAACAATCACCATTACCACTTCCATTCAAGAAACTAACAACTAAAACTAACTTGGAAGGTACAACCATGCACACATAATGAGAAAACTCAAAAATTAACACCCGTAGATCATACAATGTTGCTTTCTATTGCTGTAGAATGTTTTTACAACAAATCTCCAACCCTTTACAAATGAGGGGGAGACCCCTATTTATAGTTTTCCAAAGCCCAAATGAATAGTTATGATTAAGTTACATTGTGTGGCTCAGATTCAATTACATTAGGGCTTCACCTACCCCATAATATTCAGCAATTTAAAATACATTTGTTGTCCTTTTCCTATTTTGTCTTGTAGTGGCCAGTCACTATAGCAGTTTTGTCTTCTAGTTGATTTCCCCTTTACTATAGTTGAAACTGCCTAAAAGTTGCCTCCTCCCAATGGACTTGTAGCATTCTTCATTGGATCAAATGGGCCAGTCGACAATTGGAATAAATGGATTGGTTGCCCCTGATTCAGGCAGACAACCCCCAAATATCATCATCATCTGGTGAAAAGTAGGACAGTCCCTCTTGCATTTTGTCATTAACTTCCTTGGCATAGGCCTTCTTCTGATGCCAACTCTATTGATGTGCACCACAAGGAGAGGTGGGAATAAAATTAATGGTGATAGGAGCCACATGTTTTTCCTTATTCATCTTTCTCAATGGGTCTCTCGACGGACCCGCGGTAGGCTTCTTGAAACCAGAATCGAGAGGCCGAAATGTTATTTTTAGGAATGTTGTTTTGAAAAGGGCAAACAGGGCATGGCGACCCAGATGGTATCTCCTGAATGCAAATTTGGAATTTGAAAGGTCTAGGGAGGATAGCATCCAATTTTAGCATCTGGGTTGAAGTCCGTTTTCAAATCAGAGGAGCGCTTGGACGTTCCAAAAATAAGACGTCGAAATGTCGTTCTGGAAATACTATTTTGAAAATGACGGACAGAGCATGGAACTCTGGATGGTATCTCCTGGCTGAAAATTTGGAATTTGAAAGTTCCAAGGAGGATAAGATCTAATATTAGCATCTGGGTCGAAGTCCATTTTCAAATCGGAGGAGCGCTTGGACATTCCGGAAACAAGAGGTCGGAATGTCGTTTTGGAAATACTGTTTTGAAAACGGCGAACAGAGCATGGAACTCTAGATGGTATCTCTCGGCTGCAAATTTAGAATTTGAAATGTCTATGGAGGATAAGATCCAATTTTAGCATCTGGGTCGACGTCCATTTTCAAATCAAAGGAGCGCTTGGAGGTTCCAAAAACAAGAGGTCCGAATGTTGTTCTGGAAATGTTGTTTTGAAAATGACGAACAAAGCATGGAACTCCGAATGGTATCTCCCAGCTTCAAATTTGTAATTTTAAAGGTCTAGGGAGGATAAGATCCAATTTTAACATCTGGTCGAATTCTGTTTTCAAATCGGAGGAGCTCTTGGATGTTTTGGAAATAAGAGGCTGAAATGTCATTTTGAAAACGGCGAGCAAAGCATGGAACTCTAGATGGTAGCTCCCGGCTGAAAATTTGGAATTTGAAAGGTCCAAGGAGGATAGGATCCAATTTTAGCATTTGGTTCAAAGTCCATTTTCAAATCAGAGTAGCGCTTGGACGTTCTAGAAACAAGAGGTCGGAATGTCATTCCAGAAACATTTTGAAAACAACGAATAGAGCATGAAACTCCAGATGGTATCTCCCGACTGAAAATTTGGAATTTTCAAAGGTCTAGGGAGGATAAGATCCAATTTTAGCATATGGGTCGAATTCCGTTTTTAAATCAGAGGAGCGTTTGGACGTTCCAGAAACAAGAGGCCAGAATGTCGTTTTGGAAATGTTGTTTTGAAAATGGAAAACAGAGCATGGAACTCTAGATGGTATCTCCCGACTGTAAATTTTGAATTTGAAAGGTCAAGGGAGGATAAGATCCAATTTTAGCATCTGGGTTGAAGTTTGTTTTCAAATTAGAGGAGCGCTTGGACGTTCCGAAAACAAGAGGCTGAAATGTCGTTCTGGAAATGTTGTTTTGAAAATGACGAACATAGCATGGAACTCCGAATGGAATCTTTTGGCTGAAAATTTGGAATTTAAAAGGTCCAAGGAGGATAAGATCCAATTTTAGCATTTGGGTCAAAGTCTGTTTTCAAATCGGAAGAGTGTTTGGACGTTTCGGAAATAAGAGGCCAAAATGTCATTCTGGAAATGTTGTTTTGAAAACGGCGAACAGAGCATGGAACTCCGAATGGTATCTCCTAGCTGCAAATTTGGAATTTGAAAGGTCCAGAGAGGATAAGATCCAATTTTAGCATCTGGATCAAAGTTCATTTTTAAATCGGAGGAGCGTTTGGATGTTCCAGAAACAAGAGGTCGGAATGTCGTTCTGGAAATGTTGTTGCAGGAATGTTGTTTTGAAATTTTTGTAACTTCCTAAAACTTAATGAAACCTTGGCAGTTCACTTGGGCACCACAAAACATCCCAAATCCATAGGAAACCTATCTCCAAAGTCAAAAATGAAGGAAAAAGAAGAACCAAGCGAGCGGAAAGGCGAAGCCCGAAAAACCCAAGACTTAGCCATTTTTTAAAATTTAGGGGCAAAATATGTTCAGCCAAAAAAGAGACTTTGAAGGGCACGTTGACCAACTAGGACACCAAAATGAGGGGCACACAAAATGAGGTGGGAGCAAAGTAGCCCGTCGAGAGCGAAAAAAGAGGGTCCTTGCCTATGGCGGGGCGTGTGTGCAAAATATGCACAACACAACCTTCTTTATCACCCTTTCCCTAAGCACTTACAAATCCTCTTTCCATTCTTTAGTAGTTGAAAGGAGGCCTTCAAGGTTTGGATGCCAAACATCCATATTTAGCATGACTTGCAAGATTTGTGTAAGTGTAACAAAATTAATTGCACCAACTAAATGATTAACATAGGATGTTAATTGTGATACCCAATCCTTAAGTTCTTCCTTGGAATTCTCATCCTTTTACATTCTATTCAAGATTATTGAAACAACCATATGCAAATATTGTTTCTCTTTTTCTCGAGTCTAAGTTCTAAATTTTATTTTTTATATTTAGTAATCCCTAGGTATCATGTCTGATTTTGATTTATCAAACATGGGAATAGTAACTTATTTTATTTTATTACCTTTATTGTTTCCTCCTTCTAGAAGGCATTTGGAATGCCTGAACAAGAATGAAAAAATATTCTTCTTCTTGGAGGTATATATCATTTTCCTCTTTTGATCATATGGTTTAACCATTCTGTGAGGGTAGATGTTCCTTCTCATGCTTAATGAGAATTCATTATCACCTCATCTTCTTACAATTTGTGTTCTTGTCAAGGTGATGGTGATGGAAGAGGAGAAGGAATGAGATTTGTGTTTATTGAGGCATGAGAAGCTTCAAGTTCATCTTCAAATTCCCCCTTTTTAAATTCAATGCCCTTCTTCCCAACATTCTCTCCTTTCTCACCCTAATTCAAATTCCTCGCCTCTATATTTGGTTGTTCTTCTTGCTTGGGAGGTGGAGTAATATGAGTATCAAGTGAAGGTGAAGGAGAAGGAGTAGGAAATTGAGTATCAAGTGGAGGTGAAGGTGGAGGAGTAGGAATATTAGTATCAAGAAGAGGTGAAGGAGGAGGAATTGGAGGTGGGATAGGTAGGTCCATAGTGGGAATAGTTGTTAAATGTGATGAGGGAGATGGTGGTAAAGATGGGATGTGAGAATCATGTGGAGGAGATGAACAAGGATTCGATGATTGAGACTCATGGAGGGGAGACATGGATGAAGATAGAGGTTGAGAAGAGGTTCAGGATGCTTGTGTTCTCCTCTTTCTCTATAGAGGAACCTTTTCTCCACTTTATTTCTTAGTGGTTTCTATGATTATGCTTATTTCTCACTCTTTCCTTTTTGAGTCCATTATTATAGATGTTTCTTTTTCTTTTGTATTTATAACACTCAATGAATTTTCAACCCTGTTGGGATATTTATCCTAAGATTTTGGTCATAGAAACTCCAACATAGGGAAAGATGCATTCGACCATCATTTTAAGCACACTATTACACTAGTTGTCTTGACCTCTATGATTGCATATTTTTCTAGTGAACATTCTACATTGTGAATATGTTGGTTGAAGATCCTTTGGATATTGTACACATGACCCAATACGTTCCCATTATCTCTTAATTCCTTGGGAACTTTGGCCATATTGTAGATTTTCATCAAATCCATGATCAATCTACAATAATATTTCATTTTGACTTCATATTCATCTTCACAATTTGACCAATGGTGCTCCAAGGTAGGCTCAAGTTTATAAAATGAACTAATTACCTTGCTAATAGTCCCAATTGGATCAAACTTATTCTTGGGGTCATTGTAAAAATTCATTATCCATATGGCTATTTTTATCTTAGTAGTTTTGATAATTTACATGTTAAAACATGAATATTCTCCCACTTTGATGGGGAATGAGTACCCTGACTTGTGCTTCCCTACTATCATTTTTTAGATTTCAGCCACTTGTCTACAAAGTTCTAGAAAAATCAACCTATCACTTGGGTATCTTGGTAGTATGTGAGGTAGTTTGTGAAAGCTTTCGACCTTGATGTAAGTGAAGGTATTAAACTATATGTACCATTTTCTCCATCTCTTCCACTCGACTCTTTCCTCCATTGATATTCCTTTCACAAAATCACTCTAACCCCCTAATGATAGCATATACAAAACCATCATTCACCACAAATTAGTTCCTTTGGCTAACTTCTAATTCTAGTTGGGGTAGTGGTCATAAATTTTGGTTTCTCCTAGCTGAAGAGTTCCTACCATCATTAATCTTGGGAAATTTTCCTAATAGGAAAGCAAGTATATAAAATAGGAGGTCATGTTGAACTTGGTTCTCTTCAAGGCATCCATTAATTGTTCATGTAAGGTGTCAATAATGATAGTTTCCCAATCTATCTTTATGTCTCCAATAATTTTTAGAATATAATAGCACATCGAAGAATGAAAGTTTCGAGCATGAGGATACCTATACACCCTACTAAGGAGTATAATTTGATCCCTAACATCTTCTCTAAATTTACTCCTATGTTGTACCTTGGCCATATTTAGTGGAATTTTACTTGGGTTGAGAAGGATTTGGTTGTTGATAAAATTGGCATAGGGTATTGTTGGAGAATATCACTAATGATGTTGTTTTGAAACATGAGCATGGAAGGTACATAAAGACGTGTTTCAATGTTTTCATTGATGTCAACATTGAAACTTATGTGAATATTTTACTTGCAAATCATTTTGATAAATTCTAGCAGGTTTTTGAGTTGTTGAGGAAGATATTTTTGCATAGTGGTTTGGTCTAACTTAAAGTAAGGTGTATGGGAAATTTACTAAGTGTTAATACTTATGATTCACTGTAGCAGTGCACTAAATTTTTGGGTTTGCACCACTTTGCAAATGAGGATTTCACTCTGCACTTCTAACATAATTTTGGTGGATGTTAGATATATCTAATTCCAACATTTCATCATGTTTTGACTAGTGGTTTGAAAGTTATGAGTAACAAAGTTTAGCATGAAAAATTATAATTGTTTTCTATACAGTACAGTAGTGTGGGAGATTCTACATGTCTCCACATATGATATTTTGACTTTGTGCTTTTGAAGATAAGTTTCCAGATGGCAATGGAGTATGGATTCTAATTGGCATCAAGTTTTGAGGTCCACATGTCAAGATATGGATACACAATTGAAAGTTTTTTCTTTTAGGTCTTATGTGGTGTCGACCTAATATACCTGAAGGTATGTGAAGGCTAAATAAGTATTGTGGTCTTATGTGGGATCAATTATAGGTCCATGTTGACCTATTGCAAGTTGTTTTGAATTTTGTATCTTGGTGTGAGATATGTATGAAATTTTTTGAGCTGACAAGTTATATTTTTGGGTGTTACATCTAATTAGGCTAACCTAATTGATGTTAGTGGTGATGCAAATATATTTTAGATATTTTTGATGCTTAGATATGTGGAATGAATATATGACGTGTGTTGAAAATGTTCTTTATTTGAATATCATCATAGTAGAGAGAATTTAGTTTGTGAATGTTGAGTTTAAGATCAAAGTTATGTGAATGAAGATCAAGGTAAAGTGTTGAATAAAAAATAAATACATATTTGTATTGAGCTTCAATGGAATTGTATTCATGCATATGTTAGATGCAATTGTAAAAATTCAAAATAGGTTGTGAGCCACCATCTATCTTCTATTTTTTCTTTATGGATAGTGAGTCCACCTATAGTGAGCACTTCTATAAATATACTATTATCAGTTATAATATGTTGTGAGCTAATTCTCACCGTATTTTTTCTCATTTTGGGTAAATCCACATAAAAATCTTGGTGTTCATGTATTCTGTGATGTTGTGAATGTTCCATGCTTTATTTCTTTATTACAGTTGAATATGCTTTGGTAATTGGATGTTTAATGTTTGAATGGTTTAAGAGAATATTGATTCACCCCCCCCTCTCAGTATTCTGGGTGTTCAACAATAGGTATCAAATCCTAGTTCCTTGGAAGGAGCTTAACCACTTTGGGAAGGTCTTGGAAGTTAAACATGTGGACAATAGAAAGTTTCCTATTTCTCTGGAAGAGATTTCATGTGTGACAGATGAAGAACTCAAAGTTTCCCTTGAAGATCTTGAAAATACTAAAGATGAAAACAAAGATTTGAAAGAAAAAATTAAAGAATCAAATGAATACATCAAAAAATTGAGAGATAAAATCAAGAAGTTTAGAGAAATGCATAAGGAAGTTATTAATCAATTGAAGCAAGCAAATGAATCCATCACTAGTCTAAAAGTGCAAGTTGAAGAAAATAAAATAATTGAAGAATGATTGAATGAACTAGTGAAAATAAAATCATAGGAATGCATGAGTCTTGAGAAAGAAGTGGTAAATCTAAGATCAGACTTGGAGAAATCAAGAAGTCATGAAGACAAATTCAAAACGAGTGCTAAAAAGCTTGATGAAATGATTGCAAATTAGAAAGGCTCCAAAGACAAAGAGGGTTTGGGATTTGAGATAGGAGAAAGCTTAAAGTCAGATCAAACATCAGATACTAAAAGGATGTTTGAAGATAAGAAGAACAATGGAAAGATCCAAAATCAAAGAAATGAAGCCAAAAGACCATCGGTAAGACAACCAAATACACAAAGGTACCCATATTTCAATGGTTTTTTTATTCTTACAATAAATTTGGACACAAATCAATGTAATGTAGAAGAAGAATAAATCAAAATGCTTCATCCTTTTCTGGTCAATTTTTTACATGCAAAAGATTTGGTCATAGAGCAAGTGAGTACAAAAATCAAATGATGAATGGCTATAATAATTGTAGAATGATTCAATATTTCAATGGCTACTACTATACATGCTATGGATTTGGAGATATTGTTAAGTTTTGCAAAAGAAAAAAATACGAGGAAGGATAATTCGATAAAAAAGAATGAACTAGTTAAAAAGGTGGATCTGGTAGAAACAAAGAAGGAAATGGAAAATATTTGGAGAAAGGAAGAGGTAGAAGAAAAGGAAGAATTTGTACCATCCTTTGATGTAGATGTTTCCTCTGAAAACTAAGCTAAGAGCTATGTCTTAGGGGGAGCTTCAATGGATATCTTTTTTCCCCCACCAAAGAAGAGGTGATAATGCCTTAACATGAATATATGTGATTTAGATCAACATAATTGATCTATTGGTGAAGATTGTGGAAGAAAATATGATGATGTAGAAGTTTGTGGAGCTTCGAAAGTTGTCTATGATTGCCAACTTCATGGTTTGAAGCATTTAATGTTGAATTTGGTAGATCGAAGGATTATAAGTAAATTCACTAAGGAAAATTCATTTCACAAAGGCATTCGAGAAGGATAGAAGTAGTGAAAGTTTTTCAAATGCAATTTGAGTTTCAGTGCATCGAAACCCTAGTTTGACAAGTGAAGAAAAAGGTATTTAAAAATGTGTTTACCATAGTTTTTAAAGAACTTTGTTGTAAGAGCGATTTGAATCTATTTTGCAATGGCTACACCGAGGGTTATAGAAGTAATAGAGAAACCTCAACTAAATTTCAAGAATTATCCTATGAAATCCATAGAAGATGACTTGTTAGGCACATTTTCATGTATTCCATATGGGGTTTAACCAATTGAGGATATTAGGATCTATATTCATGGCAGGATAGAAGAATTTGATCATTCTAAGTTAGGGGATTTTTTGGTTAATGAGCTTACTAAAGAATTTTTTTCCCTAAAGCTATAATTTCAAAACCTAGTTTCAAAGAAACTGGATGTATGGCAATGGTTCCCTAATTTTTGTTTTGATGAAAAATGGGTTAGAATGGCACTTAGCATAATCCATGAAAAATTTGTTTGGACTGACATGCCTAACATGATAACTAAGGGAGTGATAAGAGAGGTTACTGGTATTTTCTCCAACAGACTAGTTCTTGTACTAAAATATATTAAGAATGAGGTGGTTATGGAGAGAACGGGTGCTACATACAAAAAAAGAGCTCTAACAATGAATCCAAATAGAAATTCAAATATGAGATACATAGCTATGATGATTGGCTATAAAATTTATTGAAAAAAAATAGGGAAAATTTAGTATCTACCACCAAAATCAATGTGGTACATGAGATGGTTGAGAATGGTGTAGACTATGATCTTTGTGAGTTGCTTAGGCAAAAACAGATGAATTTTTTAAATAAAACTAAGGGAAATACGTATGTATTCAAGTATGGGACATTAGTGGTATGTTTAATTTTCTATTTTCTAAGGAAACTACTCAAAACTCAAAATGTGATATGGCTCAAAGGTAGACTTATTTCTCATAATATCAGAAACCATATGATTGGACTTGGAGATGGGAAGGCACAAGATGATACTCTTTTTTCTTTATTTACAATATTTCAAAGGAGAATGCATGAAAGGGATAGGATACTTAGAAAAATGGTTGAAAAATATCACAAGGACATCACTTTCCTAGTGTCAACAAATGAGTGTATGATGGAAGCAGTGGAACCAAGGACAATATGAATCCCTACACTAGTATATGAGATCATTGAATAAGAAATAAATGGTTATGCTGGCATTTTGTTAAAGACTCTAAAGGATGAGACTAAAGAAAGGTACGAGACATATGAAGAAAAGTCTATGGAAGTAAACATGGAACAAAGAAAACCCATAATCAAGAAGAATTTTGATAATATGGTTGATGTGCATACAAAGGAAATGGGAATTTCAAAAAGAACGAGTACAGTATGCAAGAGAAAGAGATAAGACATATTTAAGTGTTATAGACACATTCAGAAGCACAAGAAGATTTGGTAGGATTTCTACCACTCCTCTTGTTGTCTAGAAGCCCTCTAGGATTGTGCCAACTATTGGCGAAAAGAGAAAGACTACTGTTAGTCCTCTGGTAAGGGAGAATTCTCCTTCGATAGTGCAAACTACAAGGGTTGAGAAGAAGAAATCTACCACTATTGGATCACCTGTTGCCCCAACCAAAAGTAGAGTAAAACAAAAAGCTATGAGAGAGAAGGGTATAGGTATTAATTTTGAAGAAGAATAAGAAGAGTTGGAAGAAGAGGGACCGACGTTGATCAGGAGAAGAAGTGATGCTTCACAAGGTGAAGTAAGCACCAAAAGAAAAATATATGGTGTTGTTGACACTAAGAGTGAAGAGGAGATAGAGGAATAAAAAATAAGCATTTAAGATACATATGATGGAAAAGAAGAAGGAATCCAAGAAGGCTTCTCCAAAGAAGAAGAAGAATGCAAAAATAAAGAAGACTCCAGTTGAAGGCAAATAACAAAAACAAAAAGAACCAATAAGGCCTCATTCCCCCATGAAATTAGAGGCGCTATTTAACAGTATTTTGCAAAATGAA
This sequence comes from Sequoiadendron giganteum, assembly GCA_007115665.2. Taxonomy (NCBI): domain Eukaryota; kingdom Viridiplantae; phylum Streptophyta; class Pinopsida; order Cupressales; family Cupressaceae; genus Sequoiadendron; species Sequoiadendron giganteum. The sequence continues at coordinate 35,236,828 of CM021101.1, forward strand.
TTGTTGGAAGAAACTGTGACCCTACACAAAGATTTTCATGAGATAAAAAAAGCCACCATCATTGAAGCTATAGTCAAATACATTGTTGTTCTTGAGGTGGACATGCAGAACATCAAGAAACATGTACCTAAAGATTTATGAAAAATCTTGCTAGAAAGAAGGCAAGAAGCTATAAAAGAACATGAAAGGCTAAAAGAAGAAGCTTTGGAAAGAGTGATTGATCGTTTATATGAAGATGATAGAGCCACATTAGCCATTGTATTTATCAAGGAGCTGAGGACAAATAAAATGGTGACTACCCTTATGGGAAAAGATCAAAGTGATATTGAAAGGAATAGAAAGGAAAGCAATGCAAAAGCTGAGATATCTTAGAAACTAGGGTTAATTCTAGAGGCTAGAGATGAAGTGAATATAGACACCCTTATTCTAGAACCAAATATAGAAGAATATTTGCAAACAGATGATGCTTAACATGAGCATGGCGCAAATGAATAAGTTGCACTAAATAAAAATCCTTTGAAAGTGGAGGATATGACAAATAAATTTTGAGGACGCAAATATTGGAGAAGAAATTGCAAAGGAAAATACCATCACTCCTCCTTCAATAAAAAAATAAGTTACTTTGATAAATACAAAAAACACTACAGAGAAAGAAAACAAGGAAGATAATGAAGAAAATGATGATGTTGAGAAAGAAGAACATGTAGAGAAAGGTGAAGACGAGAATAAGGATGTATCCATAGATGCGCAAATAGAAAAATAAAAACTAGTTGACTCTGGAATCATTGCAGAAAAGGGAGAGGATGTGGAAATAACTAAGTTTTCAGGTGAATCTTCTAGCTCCTTCGGAGATTCCTTGAAGAATCTATTAATTATGTATGCCAAATTTCAACCTGTTGTATCTTCAAAACTTCTACAATTATTGATGCAACAAAGTAAAATTGATCTAGATAAATCTCTCCCATCCACAAGCTACAATTGGGATATATGTTTCATGCATCTATGCAAAAAGAGATCATTGAAACACACCAGAGAAGTGGAGAACTAATGGAAGAAGCAGTGAAAGCACTACAAGAGACCATAATCAATGCAAGTATAGACACATCTCTCTCTGGTATGGAAAATATTGAACTATTGGTTGATTCCTTTAAGGCTTATAAATCCAAAAGCAAAGAAGGAAGTGGAGAAGAGAATCAATGATAGAAGAATGTTAGAAATTACTGAGAAATGTGTCATTGCACATAAAAAAATTTTAGAGTTGTTGAAAGATGTTGAAGGATGTGTTGATGAGGTGAAGGCTCTATACCAGTATGGCATAAAGTGTCCCAAAGCCACACAAAGCATACGGAAGGAGATGGACTCTATTGAGTCACAAATTAGTACCACCTCAAGTACCTATGATCTAGAATTTGACCTAATCGATGAGACAAGGAATGCAATAGCAGATCTACATAAGAAATTATTTTAACTGCAAGGACAAAAAGAGCATGTTATTCTATAGTTTTGAGAGGTAAGGGATCTAGTCAATCCTAAATTCTTACTTGTTTCAAAATATCTTTTATGTTTGGAAAAATCCAAGAAGATGAATCTAGTACTTGGTACTCCAGAAGAGGGAGAAGAGATACTTATGGAGTTTGAAACACATCATAGATTGCTTGTAGAAGCCAAAATAGAATGGGAAGATGAAAGGAAAGCATGGAAAGCACACTTGCAAAATTTGTAGGTGTCAACCACCTTTGATTGACTTATTTATCACCTTTTATGCATTTCCTATATTTCAAGTTTGATTCTTTGTACATATGCATGCTTTATAGTGTTATTTCCAATACAATTTTGGGTTTTTTCTTTGGTATATACTCAAGGGGAGTTAATTCTTTTTTTCAGTTTGTATACATGCATATATTTCTCAAGGGGAGCTCCAATGAAATTCATAACTATTGTACAAGCACCCTTTTCCCTTGATGTCAAAGGGGGAGAATATTTTGGAAGGATTTTTGGAGATTTTGGCATGTTTCCATCAATGAAAAAGGGGGAGATTGTTGGAGAATGTCATTGATGATGATGTTTGGAAACATGAGCATGGAAGTTACATAACAATTTTTTGTAGTGTTTCCATTGATGTCAACATTGAAACTTATATGAAGATTATAGTTGCAGATCATTTTGATAAGTTCTAACAGGTTTTTAAGTTGTTGAGGAAGAAATTTTTGCATAGTGGTTTGGTCTGGTAAAGTAAGGTGTATCAGAAATTGACTATGTCTATACTTCTAATTCAGTGTAACAGTATGTCGACTTTTAGGTCCACAACACTCCATAAATAAATATTTCACTATGCACTTCTAACATAATTTTGGTGGATGTTAGATGTATTTGATTCCAAGATTTCATCATGTTTTGAAAAGTGGTTTGAAAGTTATGAGTAACAAAGTTCGACCTAGAAAATTATAGTTGTTTTCTATACAGTGCAGTTGTGTGGGAGATTTTGCACATCTTTGCAGATGATTTTTTGACTTTTGACTTTTGATTTCCAAATGGTCATGGAGTATAGATTCCAGTCAAAATTTAGTTTTAAGGTTCACATGTTAAGATTTGGATACACAACTGAAGATTTTTGCTTTTAGGTCTTATGCGGTGCTAACCCAATATGCTTGAAGGTATGCAAAGAATAAATAAGTATTGTGGTCTTATGTGGGATAAATTATAGTTCCATGTTAACCTATTCCAAGTTTTTTTGAGTTTTGTATCTTGGTGCAAGATATGTATGAAATTTCTTGAGCCAACAAGTTATATTTGTGGGTGTTACATATAATTAGGCTGACCTAATTGATGTTAGTGGCGATGTGGATATGTATGCTAGATATTTTTGGTTTTTTGATATGTGGAATGAAAATATGATGTGTGTTGTGAATTTTCTACATGTAAATATCATAAAAAAAGAGAGAAGTTAAGTTGTGAATGTTGAGTTGAAGATCAAAGTTGTGTGAATGAAGAGCAAGCCAAAGTGTTGAATCAGAAATAGATAAAGATTATTATTGAGATTCAATTGAACTGTATTCATACATATGTCAAATGAAATTATAACATTTCAAAATAGGTTGTGAGTCACCATTTATCTTCTATATTTTTCTTTGTTGACAATGATTCCACCTATAGTGAGAACATCTATAAATATACTATAACTGGTTATAATATATTGTGAGATAATCCTCACTGTGGTTTTTCCTATTTAGGGTTTTCCACGTAAAAATCCCGGTTTTCATTTGTTATATGATGTTGTGAATGTTTCATGTTTTCTTTATTTATTATAGTTGAATATTCTTTGATAATTTGATGTTTAATGTTTGAATGGTTTAAAAGAATACTGATTCACCCCCTCTCTCAGTGTTTTGGGTGTTCAACAGGTACATTCTTCTTTTCATAGTGGGTCGATGCCTTTTTAATATCAATGGTTTCATATTTTTGGAAATTATGAATCCAAAAGATCCTATCTATCATATGTGAACTTATGTCCAACACTACTTCCCTAAAGGTTTTGATGATCCTCCTCTATCTTTGGTCATAATTTTGTGCACATGTCAATACCAATTCAGGGGATTGTACTACCACAAGAAATGCAATCACTTCCACTAATCCCAATTTTTCTAAGGACGTGACCATGATTGTTATGTATTCTACCTTGTGTACTCTTCATAAGAACTCATTCATGTCTATTTTCCCCATATTAGTGTCTCTAATATCTATACAAGGAGAGAACATTTTTGAAAGTGGGTAATATCCTTTCTATTGGTATTTCATATTAGCTCCTTCCCCTTGCATATTTCCTACATAGTCAAACCATCATCAATTAGGGAATGAAAGTTCAAAAAATTGAACTTCATGCCTTCAACTATCTAGATTTGAAAAAACATCCCTATTGGGTTTTAAAGTTGTTATTTTCCATGACCATTATAGAGAAGAAGCCTTAAATCCATACTTAGCCTAAATTTTATCCTATTGGAAATCAGGCTTCAAGAATACTTCCAATCACTTTCTAAAAGGTACATAAATCTTAGAGAAATCAACTTGAAAATTAATATTTAGAACATATATCAAAATTAACCCAAAACATCAATTTTCATAGTTTAAAGATATTCCATATCAATTGTTTAAGAAAACCATTAAATAAAAACTTGAAGTCTAACATTTAAAAATTATCAAAATATTATAGTAGTAATTGTTAGGAATTGAAATACAAGAATAACCTTTATTGTCTTTCTTGAAATTTGGTAATGTTTAGTGAGGATGATTGATCATAAAATGCCAAAAATTTAATTAGAACATCAAAATCATCATAAATCAGGACCCCAAAATAAAATTTTAATGGCTTGACCTTTTGATTGACAACTTTTAAGAAATATCCTGATTACTAAATTTTGAACGATCTTGTAAGTTTAGAACAAAGTATCACCACTTAATCTTCAAGATAAAACAATTTAATCAACAATGATCATTCCCAATGACAAAAACCCACAATATTTAGATGTTTCAACTATTCACTTCAGAAATTGGAATTCAACAAGAACTCTTATCTGTAAAGAAGTATTATGTTAATCATTAAAGGGGGGACCTAGCATCTAATGACTAAATAAATTAGTTATTTTGGGAGCTCGACTTCAAGATTCAAGGGTTAGTGATGAGTCTTATTCCTTTGATAAGACTTTCAATAAGAATTAAGGAATAGGCCTGACATCTTATGACCGAAAGATAGTGAGTATAAATGGTAAAGTGCAATGTCATCATGGATTAGGGAATTTTTAGAACCACTATGAAAAATACCAAAGAAAAAAGGGGAATATAGAACCTAACAAGGTGTGATAATGATATTATAAACAACCTCAATTGGTATATCAAGGAAAATAAAGATTCATCAAGGGGACAAAATGAAAAAGAAAATAAAAGAGGGAAAAAAAAAGGAAAAACACCAAAGAGAAATAGAAAGAAGAGAAAATGATGTGGAAAAGTCCCAAGCTGAATCCAAAACATGGGAAAATAAACACAAGAGAAGATTAAAAAATGCAAGAATCCTTAAAAAAATCTATTAAATTATAATAGTGTTTGAAAACTAATTTAGAAATCATAAGGAAGAAAAAAGGATGAGGAAACATACCCATGAAACAAAAAAGAAAGAAACAATCAAACCTCATATAGAGCACAACAAACATGCCAACACAAAATAGAATACCCACAAGTCAGACAAAACTAGTAATCACATAGAGACAAGATTTTTTATGAAATAGTTACAAATAAATTACAGAGAAATACAAGCATTAAGATCAAATTATGCCTAAAACAATATAACCAGCTAGTAAAACCCAAAATTAATTGGCACATTAAAGAATCATTATTTCGTATGAGATAATTAAATGCTTTGTTATTAGAGAAAACTAAAATGACAATACATTGCCACCATTAGACATTGGGTGACAGAGTTCACACATAAACCATGATGAAGTAGAGACCCCTGATGATCAAAATGTCAAGTTAGAAGACTACAAAATGGAAGATGTCAAGGATTAGGATCGAAAAATATGGCATGCCATCACACGAAGCCCCACATCCCCAAAAAATGAAAAGAAGAAAAGCAAAGGGTATAGAAAATTACCAAAACACAAACAAAATAATGCAAGAAAACAAAATCACATAAAAGAAAACAAAAAAGGGCCCCCCCATTTTGCATAGACCAAATGAGGTGTTAGTGCAAGAAAAATAGGCCAAAAATGAGTGAATTGATTATAAGTGCTAAATAACATCATTTTTTTATAAATAAGTTATAAAATGGAAGAATTCTATCATAAGATATAACATCATAAGTATATGAAAATATAATCATAGATGAATCATAAGATATAGCATCATAAGTATATGAAAATATAATCATAGATGAATCATAAGATAAGAATACATATATACATTGTTATCTTATATGAAATCATGCAATAGTCAAAATAGTTAATATAGAAGGAGATCCCCCAAGTAGGGAAAGTATGACATAAAAATAGACAAATATAGCATATGAAAGATAAAAAGGTAAAAAATACATACTATAGAGGTGAAATTAGGATAATAAAAGACTCACAAGTGTTTGATTGGGAAAAGGGACCTAGACCTTAAATTACACTTCTCCCAATTTGTTAGGGGTGGATTAAAAATGATCTCAAAAGCCACTTGACTACAAATCTCAATGGAAGAGTTAGAATGGTGGATTAGGGTTTTAATGCATTGTGGTGGGGGGATAATTGATACTTGGATTAATTGTTAATTGAATAATTTTTAGGATGTAATGATATAATCAGGTAATCTGTGAAAATGCAACAAACTATTATGATTTTTATGAAATTGAACACAAAAAGACAAAAACAAAATCTATAAAATCAGAGAGAACACACAAAGGAATTTTGTGTGTAAATTTAAAGTTTAATTAGATACTCTAGGGTGTGGTACACCCTACATTGTCCTCTTATTTTTTAAAATCTGAAAAACTTGAAGTCTCTAGTTTGTAGCTCTTGTTCTCCTAGGGTTAGTGTCAAAACTTTGTCTATTGATGAGAAAATCCAAATTTTGTGGCTTGAAAACTTGTAGGACTTAGAATCATGAATGAATAATTAGGATTTATCTTCCTCCAACTAGCTTCAGATCTAAAAACATTCACACATGAAAGTGGGGGAAGGGTCATTCCATATAGGGGATTTTCTAAGTCAAACGCTATTTTGGTATTTCTACCTCCACAATATCTATGGTGATGTATAAAAGAGATCTTACCCTCATTAGGGTAGAGGCTAAATGATAAAAAAAGTAATGAATTGACTAGTGCTACAACTCACCACTCAAATCTGCATTCCTAGATGGAATGAAGTCAAGTTGTTGAATACACAAAAGGAATGAGAGGGGGGGGGTGAATCGATACTTAATCAAATTCAAATTATTTCCATTCATTAGAAATTAACCAACTAAACCATGTCAAAAAATCATATGATTTGATCATCCGCTATCAATTATCCATTATTTTCTCTCCTCTCACATGAAAACTAGTCAACATAGTTCCTTCAATAATATGACCTATTTTTAGAGTGATTTCCTTCACACATCTTTCAAGGTTAGTATAATTAGTTACAACATTAAAAACCATGAAAAATAATTCCATCACTTCCATCAACTAGATATTCTAATTCCTCCCCATCATATATACCATTGTCTTCTTTAACATAATAACTCTTCTTGAAAGATTTACCTTTATGATATTTATGTTTGTCATTTGAAACTTTTCCTAGATATTTTGAAGCACAATGACCTATCTTTCCACAATTGAAACATTTGAAGGGTAACTTACCTTTGTATTTTTCGATGCCCTATTTCAATCTCCTTCCAAAATTTTCTTCCACCTCATCAAGATCATTCAAATCAGATTCATCATTCTTCTCTTTCTTGCTGAATTTAAAAGCAATTATCTATCTTTGAAGCATCTTTGTCAAACTATCTCAATTCAAAAGTAGTTAAATAACTAAAAAAATTGATCTCTAGTATGTTGATCCAAATTCTAAGCTTCCTCAATAGCAAAAAAATTAGCACTATAATATTTAGGAAGAGTCCGTAATACTTTTTTCACAACTTCACTTTCCTCTAGTTTTTCACCAAGACCATTAATGGTGTTGACAATTTCATCCACCTTGAGCATGTAGCTTGCAATATCTTCATCTTGTGGCATCCTTAGGGTTTGAAATTTTGCATCTTTCCTTGCTTGACCTTAGCATCTCCTTCATAAATACTTTTCAACTTTACCCATACCTCTTTATTATTTTTGTATCTTATCACCTTCACAAGTTCTGAATCAAAAAGCCCACTCAAGATATCATTCCTTGCTTTGACATTATTATTGTAATCCTTGATATCATCTTCACTTTTCAGAGTAATTGTAGGTATAGTATATCCATCTTCAACTAAATTCCATACACTAAACCCTAATGAGATAAGAAAGGCTTCCATGTTGTTTTTCTAGAAGGCATAATTTATTCCATCAAACATAGGAGCTTTGACGCCATTCCTGTGCACCATCTATATCTACCTCAAGTGGTTAAGCTTCTTCTAAGGAACCTCTGCTCTGATACCAATTGTTAGACACAAAATAAAACTAAGATGGGGGTGAATCAGTTTTATATTAAAACCTTAAAACCCTCGTTAACCTTCAAACCCTTATTATACATCAACATGAATGTAAACAAATGAATCATCAACACAACAACAACCATACATAATAGAACACCAAATTTTACATAGAAAATCCTAATTAGGGAAAAACAATGGTGAGGATTAATTCTCATATATATGAATATCAACATTGATTATAAAAGGATCACTACCAAAAGGGCTCACTGCCCAAAGGACTCACTATCCAAAAGAGAAAGGCTCACTTCTTAGGAAGATCACTTCTTTTAGAATACAAGAGAATAGAAAGAGACTGTTACAAGGAGGTTCACTACCTCAAGGAAACAAGAGAATCCACCATAACTCTTCACCATTCATAAAATTTGACTCATTTCCTCCAACAACTTTAGGCACATTGAAATGTAGATACCTTTTTCTCACCACTTTCGGTAATCTTAGGCATTCATGATCGCACTCAAATCACAACAATTGATCAAATAGCACATCATTGCATCACACAACATACCACACACTTCTCCAATAAATTACCTTGCATATATATCCTCCACAACCTCAAACAATATTCTCCAAGTTAGCCTCAATGAAATGTATGCACCTCAAATGTTCAACCAAAAAATAGTTTGGCACAAAACACCTCCACAGTGGAAATAAAAGGGTTAATCAAGACCAAAATCTACCAAAAAATGAAGCACATCCATAAACATCACTAACACCCCAGGTTGACCAAACCTACATTAACTCTAACAAGCAACCACATTCACACTTCATGAGGTCCAAAAACAATCTATGGAGCACTTAGCAACATTGCACAACATCCTAGAATATTCCAACACATAGAGAATACTCAAAATAATTGGCAAAGACATATGCAATAAAGAACATTATCATCCTGTACAAACAATCAAACTGTCACTGATATACAACTCATGAACCAAGCTTGCAAAATATTTGAATACAAAACCATCCAAGGGAAGATAAATAAAGGACATACTAGAATGTTCCCAAATCCTCAAGGCAATAAACTTTAACGTGGAGAAATGTGGAAAAATTCCATTTCTCCCAAAAAATCTTCTTCATAGGCCAAATATTGTCAAACCCGTCTTCTATTGCCACATAATTTAAAACTTGAAACTCTGGATATATCACCTTTGAACACTTTTAAACATCATATCAAAACCACACAAGCACATCCTCAAGCATGAAGAAATGCAGAGAACAATACACAACACATCCATGTCACCTTGTACACTCTTTATGCAAATTTTCTCAAAATCACTTGGAAACCAAGTGATCATACTACATCTACAACACCTACTCAACACCACTAACACCTTCTCATCACAACCACACTAGAGGTTTAAATAGGTTGACATCAATGACAAAACTAATGACAACATAGTGCAAAACTTGAATATGCAAAAGTCTTGATTTTAAGGAAGCCAACACATCCAAAACAATTTTTTTCAAGTGTGAAGGAGCTAAACTAGGGTGTCTTTGCACCCTATTCCAACTTAATTCCTAGACAAGAAACTTGGTTTCTTATGTTTGTCAGTCTCTAATCCTGGGGATGAAAATTTAAATTCAGGCCTTGGTAGTAATTTGATCCAAAAAAATAAAATTTAACTATATTTGCCTAAGCCATAATTTTTATTAAGTTCCACTATATAAACATGAATTATCATTTCAAAATGAAAGAGGAGAATATTGGAGAAATTTCACTCTACCAAAATTTATTCAAATTTGTAGGTTATCAAGGATTTTTCAGTCATAATCAAGTTTTCCACAATGATTCTAGTTTGATGCCAATAGAAGGACATGATGAGATCAAGGTTTATAAAGTACTCTTGGCCATTTTCTACAACCTAATGACTTGTTTTCAAAGAGTTCTCATCTTCAAGCTTTATATTACTTGCTACCCAAAGTAAGGTATTATTGTGTTTCAGATTTTCCTAAGGGTATTTGACTTTATCTTGGGTTGATCTCGTCAATATCATTTAGGAGTTCTCCTCTAGCATATTTGAGTATTATTTTATGTATTTTAGCTCATTACAGCCTTAGACACGCTTAAGGTAAAGATAACAGACATTTTATCAATCAGTTCATTGGCTATTTGTGGAGGTAGAAATACCAAAATAGGGGTTTGATCGAGACAAAATCCTATATAGTCACCCCCATATCTTTTCTAGATTTGTGCAGGTTCAAATCCAAAGATGGAGATTGCGGAGCAGAGAAGAAGAAGGAATATTATGAGATTTAGGTCATAGGTTTCAAATTCGAGAAAATTCAACCCAAACTAGGGAAACCTTGCACCCTAGTCCAAAAAATCAACCCCAGAATTAAATTCTAGGTACACATATCTCTACCCTCCTCAAATCTTCTCTCATAATTTAAATTTATATTGTTGTTGTTTGAAAATTAGTACATTTTCAAACTAGGTCATATAGTTTCACTAGGTTTTATAATCAAAAGAAATTTAGCAAATTCAAATTAATTCTAATAAATTTCCAAGGCATAAAAGGATCATATCCAAGGTTGATTTGGCTCACCTTTGGGGTTGAAATTTGATCTAATTTCCTTTTTGATTTGCATCCTAATGTTATTTTGAAAAAGGATTTCTATTAGTGATCTATGTATTAGACCTAGGATCCTTTTTTCATCAAAACAACACCTAGAAAAGGTCATTCAATGGGTAATTTTTATCGATCTTCTAGATACATTCCCACACTCATTATTATAGAAAGGTAGCATCAAATTTCCTCTTCAACACCATGGAACTAATAAGGGATAAAAGCTTGGTGTTTCTTTTAGGCACTAATTTTGTTCAACCTTGTTTGCAAAGCCCAAGCTTATGGAGAAACTTGTAGATTATAGTTTAAAAAAAAAACAAGTTCCCATTGCTAATCTCTTCCCTTGTCACCAAATCAAATATTGTGAATCCCATGCCCATGTTACAAGGTAATGAAGATGGGCCTACAACCAAAATTTGACAAAGAGTTTAGAAAGGTGCTAAAGGCACATGGTCAAGAAATTGGTAGATTTACTAGAAGAAAATATTTATGAGTCTTATTTTCCCTTCATCTCCTTCTTCAATACACTAGTGATATGTATTTGTAACCTCCATTTCCTTGTCCTTATGCCTTGACCTCATCCTCTTGAACAATCCCTCCTAAGATGCAAATGGAATAAAATGCATTTGGTGTCTCCTCTACGAGTTTTTAAAAGCTTAAATTACACTATCTTAGCTTTTGGCCCTATAGTTTTTGTTGTGGTTTTATCATTATGAACCTGGCCTTTTTTTATAATTATTATTTTTATTATATACAGATGGTTCTACCACCTTTATCTTTTTTGGGGGTTTATTTACTATTATTGATATTAGTCACCTTGTCACCTACTTTCTTATCACATAGTACACTAGTATATGTGCACACATGAAAATATCTTGATTGCCCACTCAAGTCGAAAGGCTTAAATAGGGGTCTAACCATTTTTAAAAATATTCTATGCAATCCTAAACATTTTTCTTCTCCTCGAAACATATAATTAGTTATTTTATTTCATCATAAAAATATGATCTAGCTTAATATTGCTAACCATCTCCTTGTCCAATTTTGTTATCTATTTTATCTTCTATATAACTTTAGTTTCAATTTTATGTTCATTGTTATTATCTTTTAGGATTTTTATCAATATCCATTAGATTTCTATATTGCACCTTAAATGATACCTCCGATAGTCTCCTCCATAATTATGAAAACATATTTAGATCCCAATTTATTGTTAGACTAATATGCATACTAGATTATGCCCTTATTTCTAATCCAAGTGTGGAATTTGACTTATCAAGTATTGAGATATGCTTCATCCTTACTTTATAAAATATATAATTGGATCCATTAAATAGTGGTGCCTTATTTGAAGATAATCCTGCTTGATCCATTGAGTGTGCCATCCTAAATTTACCTCATTGTTAAGCTTCTTCAAGGAACTTGGATTTGATACCAATTAAAGGGAACACAATCTACTAAGAGAGGGGTGAATCAGTAGATCAAATCTATTTAAAACTCTTCAATTCAACATTTATATCCAACATGAAACATGAATTAAAACAACTAATGTCAATCAAGCAATTAAAAAACACACATTTACATAATGAACACTAGATGTATGTGGAAACTCAGAATGGAAAAACCATGACAATGAGAGTTTCTTGGAGCTACTGTCCAAAATCAGCCTCACAAAAATAATGAATGATTTGCAATCATGAAGTAGGCACCAACCTACTAGAGACATCAATTCTTAGATTTATTTGTATGAACCAACCTACTAGAGACACCAATCTCTTGTACAAAGATCTAAGTACTAGCTCAATAAGTAGAACACCAGTCCTATTAGATTACAAAGAAAAATCTTGCAGAACTTTAATGTTGATAACACAACATACACAAGATCTAAGCTTGCCTTAGATAGTCTCTTACACTCCTTATGATATTCTGATAATGACACACAATGATTAAGATGTAAATCTCATTGAATTACATTTGCTCACATAGGATTACACTTCCATAAAAATTTGAATCCACACACACATCAAGTGAGATCTAAAACTGTGGAGATTATATATAGGAAATTACATTAACATCACTTCCTGTCAACTAGGGATCTGCAAATAACCAAGTTGACATAAGATGGATCTAAATTTAAATTACATGAAATGTGTAGCGAGTAGGTCCTAAAATAAAAATATTTCCACCAAATGAACATGATGTCATATGCTTCCATAAGAACCTTAACCTAGACCTATATCACCATCCCAAGCTATCTTTGAAAGCCACATGCTTGAAGTTGTAACTACAGTGTTCCAAAACACCAACTCGCTAACTGATAAGCACAGTGACCCTTCTATCACTTAAATATATTTTTGCATGCTAAACATAAATCCTAGAAAATATGGAATAAGATAGAATAGGTGTAGCTATACTCTCCTTTCAAAATATAGAGCGAAAATCACATCCAAAAAGGAATATAAAACATGACTATATTGCAAGAAAAATCTATCTACCTTGAATAACTAACCTCAAAAATTTTGGATTAGACTTCCAGGTTACCTTTATCAACATGAATAGATTCAAGCATGCTATAGTCAATCTTCTTCATTGTAGTCAAAATGCATAGATCTATTGATATTCCTCCTTTGATATTCAAGTAAAATTATATTTAATTCTCATTGCACAACAAGCCTTACTCCTTAGGCATCACACCTTAATATCAATGAACTCCTTTGGCATAAATGAAAATATATGTTGAACATCATGTCCCAAATGTGTAATTTTAATAGCTATGTATTTCATATTATCTCTCTATTTATGATATCTTTCCTTTCCTTCGAAATAATTTATTGGTGTCTCTTCATCTATCATCTCTATCATTATGAAAATTATGTAAAAATTAGGAGACTTGATATCCCTCCATTTAAATTAGAGAAAATTGATTAAGGGTTGTTTAATCATGAAAAACTTGGTTTTGCCTTCTTTATGGATTGTTGGCACCTAGAAAAGTTCATTCAATGGGTGATTTGTATTGCTCTTCTAGATAAATTCGCACACTCTCATTATTATAGAAAGGTAGCATCAAATATCCTCTTCAACACCATGGAACTAATAAGGGATAAAATCTTGGTGTTTCTTTTGGGCACTAATTTTGTTCAACCTTACTTGTTTGGAAAGCCCGAGCTTATGAAGGCACTTGTAGATTATAGTTTTTCAAAAGCCCAAGTTCCCATTGATGGTCTCTTCCCTTGTCACCAAATCTAATATTGTAAAACCCATACCCATGTTACAAGGTAATGAATATGGGCCTACAACCAAACTTTAAAAGAGTTTAGAAAGGTGCTAAAGGCGCATGGTCAAAAAATTGGTAGATTTACTAGAAAAAAATATTTATGAGTCTTGTGCTCCCTTCATCTCCTTCTTCAATACACTAGTGCTATGTATTTGTAACCTCCATATCCTTGTCCTTATGCCTTGACCTCATCCTCTCCAACAACCCCTCCTAAGATTTTAAAGGAAGAAAGTTTATCTCTTGTCTCCTCTAGGAGTTTTTAAATTCTTTTGCACTTTGTCTTGGCTTTTTTCCTTGTAGTTTTTGTTGCGGTTCTATCATTATGAACCTTTCCTTCTTTATAATTATTATTTTTATTATATATAGGTGGTTCTATCACCTTTTATCATTTTTAGGGTTTATTTACTATTATTGATATTAGTCATCTTGTCACCTACTTTCTTAGCACATAGTACACTAACATAGGCACACACATGAAAATATCTGGATTGCCCATTCAAGTCGAAATGGTTAGATAGGGGCCTAACCATTTTGACAATATACTATGCAATCCTGAACATTTTTCTTGTCCTAAAAACATATAATCAATTCTTTTATTTCTTCATTAAAAAATATGATCTAGCTTAATATTGCTAATCATCTCCTTGTCCATTTTTATTATCTTCTTTATCTTCTATATAATTTTAGTTTCAATTTTATTTTCATTGTTATTATCTTTTAGGATTTTTATCATTATCCATAAGATTTCTATATTACATACCTTAAACGACACCTCCACAACTAGATAGTCTCCATACTTATGAAAAATATTTAGATTCCAATTTCTTGTCGAACTAATATGCATACTAGATTATGCCCTTATTTCTAATCCAAGTGTGACATTTGACTTATCAAGTATTGAGCCACACTTCTTATTTCATTCTTCTTTTCCATTTATAGATTAGTTAAAATTTGATTAAAAATTATATATTTTCCAAAATTAAGTTTCCAGTTCATTAACAAAGCATTTTTTTCTTTAGGTGTTTTAATTTATTTTTCTTTATAAGTGATGAATATCAATTACAAATATTGGTGAATGGAAAAGTTACAAAAAACAAGTTTAGATTATAAAAATGTGGATAGCTTGATGGCGATGTATTTATAAATAGTAATTTATAATATCAAAAAAATGAATTATAAAATATTAAAAAATTTGAACTTGATCTCTTTAGATTTTATTTATTTTGTTTTGGACTTGATTATATCTAAACCTTATTAATTTAATTTTCTTTATAAGTGATGTATGGCAATTACAAATATTGGTGAAGGGAAAAGTTACAAAAAACAGTTTAGATTATAAAAATGTGGATAGCTTGAGAGTGATGTATTTATAAATATTAATTTATAATATCTAAAAAAGAATTATAAAATGCTAAGTGATTTGGACTTGACTTCTTTTGATTTATTTAATTTTATTTTTGAACTTGGTTATATCTAAATTTTGACGATATACTTTCTACCATCCATTTTATTAAATAATATACTATTATCTTTTTACTTTATAAAAAATAAAAAAATAAAAATAAAATATTAAATATTAAATAACACCCTATTAATATAAAAATAACAAATCTTAAATGTCCAGAACCTTAAAAAACAACCTACCACAAAAATTCATATAATACCTATTTCATGAAATAAATTTTATAAAATTTGATACTAAAAATCAGCCAAAGTACTCCCCATTTTATGTAATTGGAAAAAGACGTTGAAGAGGAAAGGGAGGTGTGCACATGTGAAAAAAGGTGACATAAAGAGAAACGTGCATAGAGAGCACGGCAATGTAATTTCCTCTCTTAATATGGCTAACCAACAATTGGAAAGACCTTCAAATCATATTATTACTTGCGTATCTAGCAAGCAATATCCTATTTCTCAAAAGGATTCCTTAACACAAGGGAGACCTGAATCATAATTGAACTTTAGAGCAAACGGTGATCAATCACACTCCTAAAGATTGGATAGATAGATCATAAATCAGCTATTAATAAGTGTATATGGTAATATTATAATAAATAAAATTTGTTTTATTTAATAATATTGTATTGTTAGAATGAAAATTATAGTATTCAATTTAAGATAAAGTAAATAAAGGAATTGATTTATGATTTAATAGACAGATGATAGATTAAAAATAGTTTAAATGAACTCATAATTTTGATATTGAAGTTATAACACATTGTCATCAGAATTTAATGAATATAATTTGAAATTTTTGGAGGAAATAAAATCAAATATGAGTTAGATATGATAAAAACTTTAAACTTTATAACTGTAATTATATATATTTTTACAAGAAAACATTATAAATAAAAATAAAAATTAAAAAATCATTGTATTTTTTATGGATATATTCTATTTAACTTTGTATTAATTTACAAGAAAATAGTATAATATTGACAAAATTGGAGGGTGGTAAAGATACACACCCACAAGTCAAACACAAGGGTTAGCCATGAAATAAAACTATAAAAACAAAGGAGCTGAGCTTAAATCACAATTAAGCAACGATGGCTATGCCAAGTGGAGGAGGATCTTGGTCATCAAGTTTCTCCCAAACATCACTGGGGTTGGAATCATCAATTGCTCCCACCCAAGACCATTTTCTTCTGCATTCTCCTAAAGATTTAGTCGAGTGTAAATAAAAGAGATGGCAAGTAGCACATAGGGAAATTTGCTAGTGTCTAGTCATCCTTGGGGTCTTGTCAAGGAGAGGGCGGGTGAGAGGGCTAAGACCACCCTCCGCTAGAAATAAAGTGGATTTTGAGGCATTGGACCACGCAAGCGAGACCCATAATCTACATTGACACCCATGAGGAGAAGTGGACTTGGGAGGAACTCAGGAAACAATGTAGGGGTGTTACACTAATGATCTAGCAAATCCTAGAGATGCACAACTTCAAATGCAACTTTACTAGTTCACACTTGAATATGCATAAGAAAATTAGAGAAAATGATAACTGTAGAATACAAATTAGAAAAACATTTATCAACAGTGTTACGATTAAACAATACAACCTTTCCATCTTTCGAAATACTAAATAAGATTCCCACCCTGAAAGTGTACCAAATCTAGGTAAAATTATGGGGGGTTTAGGCCAATACCTAAGAAGCATGTGTCATGAGAAAGGGTAAGCCTAAAGGGTTTGAAGAAGTCATGAATCCAGTTCCAAGCCTCTTGAGCTTAGGGACAAAACTAGAAGAGGTGCTTGGGGGACTCAGTTTGACCACAAAAAGGACAATTAGGAGTGAGAATGCCCATGTGAGCAAGACAAGTCCCCATAAGAAGATCTTGGTACAAAAAACACCAAATGAAGTG
Source organism: Sequoiadendron giganteum (assembly GCA_007115665.2). NCBI lineage: Eukaryota > Viridiplantae > Streptophyta > Pinopsida > Cupressales > Cupressaceae > Sequoiadendron > Sequoiadendron giganteum. The sequence continues at coordinate 35,254,226 of CM021101.1, forward strand.
AGCAAGCTTAGGCTTAATCAAATTATCCCAAACACCTTGGAATCTTTTCTACCATATCCTAGTAGAGGAAAGAAATTTCCATAAAAAATCAAGTTGATCAACCAAATAAATGTGAAGAGATAGCTAAGAATACCCCTTGAAGGGCTTGTAGTTTTGAAAAGGATTATTTGATTTCTATTCCTTGAGCTAGCTTAGGATCAACCACACCAACTGAAACACCTTGGAATATTTTCTACCATCTCTCAATAGAGGAAAACAATCTCTATAAAAAATTAAGTTGATCAACCATATGAAGTGAGGAGATAACCAAAAATACCCCTTGAACGACTTGTAGCTTTGAAAAGGATTATTTGGAAACCATTTCTAGTCCTTCCACCAAGGTTTGAAGCAATGCACACCTAACTTATAAAGGGACTATGGAGGTATGGAATCAAGAACTATCAAGTGAGTCTCCTAATCTTGGTTAGAAAGTTTATGCTTCAGTTTGAAATCCATCTAAGAGAGAAAATTCTTGGTGGCTTAGTGGATAAAATATGATAAATTTCTAGCCCCTCTTTAAAAGAAAATCAAAGCATGGGTCTTAGATAATAGATCCAATGACCTCCCTTAAGAACTTAAAAGATGGTACCGCTAAAGGGATATTGCTTAATTGATAAACCATTATGAAAAAATCTACAACCCAATGAAGCCGAGTTTTGATAGCTTTCAAGGCCTTCCAAATAATTTTGATGGCAAAGGTGCCTTGAATGAGAAGTAGTTCCTTTATGGTGAGAAGAGTTCTAATATCCACACCCTTTCAGGTTGGTTGGCCATGGGGAATGCCTATGCCAATATAATGGCAAACATAAATTTTACAAGCCTCATTGCTAATGAGTTCCCTAATCATCCACTTAGCACACAAAGCAATGAATTGCCAATAAATAGAGATCAATCCAAGACCTTTGGCTTCTTGTGGAAAGGAAAAAAATTCACATGCCACTCGATGAAATCCATGGTGCCCATTTTTGAAAGCCCAAAGAAAATCTCTAAGGAGATTTTAAACCTTTAGGTATGAAGCCTTAGATGGGACTTACCATGAGGAATATTAAACATGAGTGATTGCTAATATCTTGGAACAAATCTAAAACATACCAAACAAGGAGGGAGGCTTGGAAATATAATACTAAAGTTTCTTCTTGATTCTTGCCAACATATTTTGTCAAAGCTTGGAAGGATTGACATGAAAAAAAGAGATGCCCAAAAATCAAAAGATTCTCCAAGATCAATCCATTTCCAGTTGAAAGAGTCTAGGTATTTTAATTTTCAAGTATTATAATAAATATATTAATATTATTATTTATATTTAATTATAGATTATAATAATTGGTATAAATTTAATTACATGAAGATATGGTGGAGAGATGTTGGACTATTATGTGGTGAATTTATTATGAAAATATTAAAAGAAAAGATAAAATAACTTGAGTAAATAGAAATAAAATAATTCTAAAATAAAATAAAATAACTCAACTCTTAAGTAAACTAAATAATGTAAATCATTTTTTTTTAAGTTGATATTTGTGGGTATTTTTCAGTTAGATGTATTTACGATATTTATACTAGATATATTGTATTTATATTATATTGTAATTATACTCTCTTCATTATTTACATTAGTTGTATTTTATTAAAAGTTTTAAAATGATTTTAACAAATTTATTACAGGGTCAAAGGTAAAAGATCTTTACATTCCTATGGCTCATGCTACAGATGAAGTAGAATGTTCCAAAGCTGCTTCTCAAACCCGAATTGCAAGGGACCAAATTGTTTTTGAGGACCATCTAGAGAAGGAATTGGTTCCCTTTCAAGGGATTGACTTCTTTGCTAGAGAAGAAATTCACGTTGGCCGATCTCAAGAAGGGCAATTTGAAGCACAGGATGAAAACTCTCTGTGTGCAAAGCATATGGAGGAGTAATTGGGCCAAAGTGTTAGGTAAATTTTCCTTTTTGGTAATCTATAATGTTGTCTTTTGATGAACATTTTGGGATGTGTTTGGTTCTTATTGCAAAGGCTTATTTGTATTGTTTGCCTCCCTACTAGCTTTTTGTCTCAATGCACCATGTGGCAAAAAGGAAAAGGTGGTGGCCCTATAGCCTTTTTTTGTAAAACTTGTCATGATTTTCTGTCATGGGGTGAAATTGTAAAGCCCATTGGACAATTTTGTAATATGCAGATTTTGGACACTTTTGTAATATGTTGTTGGGCTTTAGGCCAAATTTTGTAATGGTATGAACTATAATAGGAGGTTTTCTTCCTGGTTATTTCCTACTAGTATGCCCCTCGAACCAGGATGTACAAAATTATATTTATATATCTATTAATATATTATAGTGGCTTCACCACTTTTGCTTAAAAAATAAAAAAAAATATTCTCGTGCACTCAAGTTAAACTTAGGAGTTTTTTTTTAACTAGAGTGAACTTTCATTAGATCATTATGTCTCATCACATAGGATGTTAAAAAAATTCATGATCTAATCCCATTATCATTTAAGGCTGCTCCTATAAAGCACTCATCCTCATTTTATTATCTCTCATGATCTCCATGAAGACTCTTGAGGTTTATTCAATAAGGTTTTTCTAGTTGAAGATATAGTAAATCTTTATTTACAACTCTCTTTCATGGAAGGTATTTTTGTTCATTGCATAATCTTATGTCTCATGTTCATTCACAATTCTATCATGGTATTAGAGAATGGATTCACCAAATCCATTCTTGATTTTTATTTTTTTATCAATTGGGGTTATAGAAGAAAATATGAAATCTTCATTGCTTTTTTTTACCTTTTTTTCTTAAAGGAAAAAAAATCATCCACCACAAGGTCATATGGGTGACCAATGCCCAACCCCTAGGGGCTTTTTTTTTTTTAAAAATAATTTTAGCAATATTGGGAAAATTGTGATAACTTTTTGATCAATTATCAAAATTGGGCAAAAGAGATATCATCAAAAATATAGTTCCGAGAACTATCCAATGGTGTTGGTTATTTTTTAATTTTTTTTTGCTAGTACATGTTATCACCTATTAAAGTTGAATGTGTTTTTTTCACTTCCAAGATCATAATTTTTTATATTTTTCTTTATATTTCATGATTATAATGGCATTGTGATGGTCTTTTAGAACTCTTCATAAACATCTATGCACTTACTCAATATTTTTCTCCAAGTATATTTTACTTAGGTTTTTGTGTTTTCACATTCTGGTAAATTACTTAGACATTTTAGCTCCTAGAAACTTCTTATTTGTGTAGGATGACTTGTTTTTAAATGTTCTATATGTATTTCAAAAAAATCGTCCTATTTGGGAATTTTAAGAATAGTTTACATGCAATTTATCCTTTATAGATGTATTAAGATATAATGCCATTTTGGTGTATAACTTTTGGGAATTTCATACATCATGTTGTGCATTTTGTACTTGCACTTGATAAAGTGTCATTGGTGTTTTGTGATTTCCTTTGTTTTTCCATCATAACTTTGTCGAGTAAGTGTTCCTTCCATGACAACATAAAATCTTAGTGATTCATGCCTCATGCGTTTGTTCTCTAGTTTGGATACCCTTTTATTTGTAGGTACTTTCATGTGCACATTTAGATATTCTTTGTTCTCCTACATACACTTCTTGGTGACATAAAGGTTTAGTAGAGCTATATTGGCTCCCCCTTTCTGCATTATGGGGGGTTTCTACCATTGGTGCTAATGCTTCCTTGGTTTTTTGAAGTAATATATGTATCTAGTTCTTGTTCCTATGTACTGGGTGGATACAATAGTTGATTACCCATCCATTTTGGTGAGATGGAGAATTTACCATATGGACATTCTTGGATTCCTATTTCTAGAGGTGACCTTCTACTTTCATTTGATTAGTGTTCTTTAGACTATTGATACCTTTATTTTTGACTTGAATCTTGCATGTTGAGTAGTATCATTAGGGCATCTCATGTAAATTTCATGTGCCATTTGTACCTTCAAGTTCTTGATGTTTTCCTTAGTTTTCTATCTAATTTGAGTAGTGTAGTTGGGGGCACTCATGTAGATTCTTGTATTTTTTATCTTGATCATCATTTGTTTCAGAGGAGGTTCTTTATTTCATCATTATAAAATTCATCATTTGACAATAGTCTATAACTTCTTTTTACTTTAGATATGTTCTTCACGTTCCTAATATTTTTGGGATATTGTTTTGGAGGATTTTCAATATTTCATTCCACTTTCTCTCTTTTGGAGAGGATTTTTTCCCATGTTTTTTCTCTTTTTTTTCTCTAGTTGTGAGAGGTTAGATTATTTGTACATGGGTAGCTCATCAAACCTTGTTTGTCAGGATCCATAATTCATTCTTTTATATTTATGAATTGGTTTTTTAGGGTTTTTAGCTACTCCCTAAGTTCATCTTAAGGAGGGACGTTAGAGTAATCATGCATTAGATAATAATTAATTAATCTTTAATTGATTATTAGGATAATTTATTCTTACAAACTTAAGCTAAACTTAGGAGTGCTTTTTCCTATTAACTAGAGTGAGATTTTATTTGATCATTTTGTCTCATCACATAGGATGTTGACACTTTTCATGATCTAATCTCTTTATCATTTATGGTTTTTCCTATAAAGAACTCACACTCATTGTATTGTTTCTCATGATCTCCATGAAGACTCTTGAGTTTTATTCTATAAGGTTTTCTAGTTGAAAATATAACAAATCATTATTTGCAACTCTTATGTGGAAGGTGTTTTTATTCATTGTTTGATCTCGTGTCTCGTGTTTATTCATAATTATATCACAATACATTGAAATCATGTCAAACTTGGATATTTAGGATCTTATTGCAAATGATTTTACTAAGAGCTATCAAACTTCGCAACTAGACACAAAATAAACATTTTACATGAACTTCTATACTCCCAAATGACTTCAATTATAATATTATATTTTAATTTTATATAAAAAAAATCCTTAAAATCTATATATTCATAAATTAACTAGTATATAGATAAAATTGCAGGTAATGATAGATATTTTTAATGTAGGTTGGCCTTTTCAATACTTCTAAATAAAAAGACAAGAAACATTCTAATATTGTCTGGATCGAAATAACTCATCTCCATATTTTTAGATATGAAAGTTCAAACCAATTGGGAGCTAATATTGAGCCAGCTAATACCATTCACAACCTCCTCATGATGCTTAAAAAATAGAGGAAGTTAAAACAACTTCTAAGAATATCAAGAAGATTATTCCATATTGTAATCCCTCATGAGATTTGTTTTTTGATCTTGTAGCTTATTCTTTTTTCTCCTAGTATTTATTTGATTCTATGTAAGATTCAAGGTCTACTTCTTCTTAGTTGTAGCTACTTTTATGATTGTTTAAAAGAGGATTCAATGTAGCACTAGCGTCCAAATGACTTCAATAATTCCCTCCAAAGCACTGCTTTTATGGAACAACTAAAGGACAATAAATATTTTGATTAAAAAGTCAATCACCTATATTTGTGGCTCTAATACTTGGATGCCAAGTATGAAGATGTGTTCCAAGATTAGATATCACTCTAATAATTGGATGCCAAGTATGAATATGTGTTCCAAGATTAGATATCTTGCTAAGGGATTTAACTATTTCTCTATTATTTCTTGCAAGAAAATTTAACGAGGACAACTTCCACTACCAAACATTGTTTAGGAAACCTTCAATCAAATCATCATCAATACTACCCATGATATAGAATAGCTTATTAATAATGAACTTGAACTCTAAGGTTTTGTATTACAATTTTAGGTTCATAGTTGACCATGCATGAATTGTTGATATTTAATGTATTATTTATGATGTCATTTATCTTGATACTTTAGTTGCAATCTACTTATTTGTGTTGGAAATTATCATCATTGATGTCAACACTAAGGAGATTGTTGACAGTTGTCATTGATCCCACCATTGATTGTTGGTTGTCATTGATGTCAACACTTGAGAAGTAAGTTTTTAGTCCTTGCTATTAGTTATCATTGTTATATTTACTTCGGGCTAACATTGGTGATGAAGTTCATGGTATGATGCCATGCCTTATCAAAGAAGAATTGCTAAATTTCATGGTTGGATGTCATGCCTTATCCAAAGAAGAATTATTGAAGTTCATGGTTGGATGTAATGCCTTATCTAAAGAAGAATTGTTCAAGTTCATGGTTGGATTCCATGGCTTATCAAAGAATATTTTTTTAAGTTCATGATTGGATGTCACACCTTATCAAAGAAGAGTTGTTGAATTTCATATAATGCATTAAATTACTGTCAACAGATTCAATTTCATAATGATATATTCAAATGAGGATTAAAAGAATAAATTATAGCGAGGAGATGTTGCTAAAGGTATACAATATGTATGGTGCTCTATCCTTATGTTCCTAATGAAGTATTTGTTTTTGAAAGGAAATTCTAGCCTCTGCAAGTTGCTTAAGTGTTTTTGGTTTAGGAAGCTACATTGAAGTCTATCTAGGAGAATGATTTGCATTCCTCCATTGTTGATACTTTGGTCTTGAAATTTGGTATTCAATGTTAGTGTTTCAATGTGGATGTTGCACTCCTATATTTTTAAGTCACCCGTGTTGCTGAGGAGATCTCTGTGAATCATAGAAGGTTGGCAGTATTGTTGGTTGTCCAAATTGGTTCGAGAAATGCTCCATATTTCTCCACATTGATGTCTTTGCTCCTACAAATTTTTGAATGTGATATCAACATTTATGTAGTGTCTGAGTTCCAATCTCATGTTTTTAAGTGATCTACAAGTTGTTCTACTAATGATACAACATCTGGCTATGTATTATATACTTCTTGAATAAAGTATATTTATGTACTTATTTGATTTTTGGTGGCTATTGATAGAATGATAGTATGAAAAAATTGTATGGAAGTGTTTTTGTATGTTCAAGGAACATCCCCATGTTATCCACTTGTTGATAGTTAGCTACTTTGGTGTTGCATTGTGTCTTGAGTTGGATTTCTAGGATATTTATGGATATCTAGCCAAAAGGGCTTGTTCATTTTCTTACGTTGTGTGCTTGGGAATTGCACCAAAAATGGAAGATGTGTTATGATAGATTTGGGTCCTAAGCTATCCTACTTAGGGCTACATCAAGTTAATTCAATAATAAGTATGTTTGTGGGTCGACTAGTTATGCGCTTCAACATTTCATCCACAAGTTTCCTTGATGCTGAATTAGATTGATATGTGCCTATGAGTAAATTATTTTGGATCACATTGGAAGAAGTGCTAAGATTTTTTTTGGTATTTCCTATCTTTTGGATAGGATTGCATTATGTTTTGGTGGCCAACTAGTTGAATTCATCGTTTTATCCTCTTCTTGGCCAACGTAATCAAAAATTTGAAGTGTTGTGGTGGATATCAATACAAGATCATTTTAGATAGAACAAGATGGATATGTGTACAAGTGATAAGAAGTGTGTGTGTATCTATGAATTACATTAAATATCTAGCAGTAATAGTGCTAAAGTGTGTGAAAGGAAAGATCAATTATGCTATAATGCCTCAGTCAACAAAGTGTTATGTTGGCAAGCATTGTAATCTTTATCTAAATATCTATATCCTGCTCTAGGATAGTGAATCTCATGAGTCCTCTATATATTTATCTTGAATTTGTGTTGGCTTCAGTCTTATAAGTCCTTTTGTATCTTTCTCTAAGGAAGTGATCCTTCTTGCAATATTTTTTGTTAGTGAGCCTTTATATTGTGAGATAACTCTTACTATGGTTTTTCCCTCATTGGGTTTTTCATGTAAATCTAGTGTTATCCTTGTGCATGTGTGTGTCCTCTGTTTCTCTCATAGTTGATGACATGGTTAGAAGTAAAATTGTTATATCTTGCATTGTTGAAAGGTTGCTAAAGTTGCTAAGGGTTTAAACTACTAGATCGTTCTCTATTACTGTTATGTTTTAAGGTTTTGATCTGGTAAATAAGGTTGGATTGTGCTGAAAGTTTCAAGGTTTGAGAGGGATTAATTTTTGTGTAGATTGATCCACCCCCTACTCTCAATCTCTGGGTGTGTTCAAAAATTGGTATCAGATCCAAGTTCCTCTATAGTAGCTTAACAACTTGAGGCAAAGATCTGAGATAATACATGATGGTTCATACAAGGATCCTAGGTTTGATGGGACTAATTAATCCATCTAGAAAATAAGAATGGAAGGACATCTAAAATCTCTTGGTTTTGGTGTGTGGTAATTAGTCAAAATTGGTTATAATTCTACCACTCCTCTTATAGATCCAACTGAAATCAGACTATATGAATTTAATTCCAAATCTAAGAATGTTATTTTGTGTGGATTGGTTTATTTAGAACTTTTGAAGGTGATGAATTATGGTTTTTCCAAAGATTATTGGGAAAAGCTTAGCAACATCTATGAAGGAGATAATAAAGTGAAGCAAGCCAAGATGCAAATATTTAAGAGAAAATTGGAGACTATAAGGATGATAGAGGATGAAGACATTGTAAGCTATATGCTCTAGGTACAAGAAGTTAGCTTTGGCATCTCTAATCTTGGTTGAGAAGTAAAGGAAATTGAAATAGTGAAGAAGGTTCTGAGATCTCTCCCAAAATATTACAGTCATAAAGTGTTTTCCATTGATGAGTTTAAAGACTTGGATTGGTATTCAATTGATGAAATGTTTGGTACTCTTACTACCTTTGAGATGAGATAATTTGATAAAGATGTTCCAAAAAAGGAAGTTGCATTCAAAGTTGTTACATCTCAATTGTGAAGTTACTATTTACTATTACTACATAAGGTACATATGAATGTAATGTGAATTTTGGAGATGAATAAATTATGCTTGTCCCTTGTTATCAATATGAATGTTATCTCATTTGATGATTCTCTCATTTGATGTTATCTCAGTTGATGCTATTTCATGGGGAAATAAATTGCATATATGTGAATAGATGGTTAATGAATTATTATTCTAAACTTGGAAATGTTTATGTATACTGCATATGTTGTGAAAAATTGACTATTGAGTGCATTTGTTATTGGTTGCAAGTAAATTTTCATTCTTCAAACAGAGGGGAAGTATCACTCAAGAGAAGATCTTGGTTGGGTAACCGGTAAAAGTAAACTATTTGAGCATACACACACCACACTAGAATGGTCGAGTCTAGAAATAGAAGTGGGAACTTGGTAATTCAACCCTAGTTTAAAATATCTGCATTAGTAAGGGTCTTATTTACTATTGAGTGCATTATTGGGTGATGTTTATCGATTTGAGATTTTGAAACCTTCCTTATTTTACTTTTCTTGACTGTGTGGGTGAATGAGTATTGGGATACATGCATTTATGCACCTACAAGCATATGCAAGTATACATGTATGATGGATATAATGGGATGTCCATATGGTTATGATGACATATGTATAAGATATGCATAAATACATATAAATGTTTGTTATGATGTTTGTGAGAGTATAATCACGCGGTCATGATCATTCGGATTTGAAATGGATCGTTCGAATAATATAATTGCTATATAATTCATATATGTAAAAATACATACATAAGTGTGAAAGATTAATAGAGAACTATGTATATACATACATATTTATATATATATATATATAATATATTATTATTATGCATGAATAATTACTCATTTGTATTCATTTGTATATTGAATGTATACCTATTTGTTTGACATAGGATATAAATATATTTATATACACACATATATTGTTCAATAGAAATGGTATTCATGTATAATGATATAAACGTACATGTTAATACGAAAGTAGGAATACTTTTACATACCATGTACGAATACGTCATATCATAAATTTGTCATATATCACATACATATATATTTATGAGTCCGTTTGATAAATTGATATATTTATCAACCCCTGAAAAATTAATATATATATATTATGAATGTTTGTAAATATATATTTATTATATATATAGAATATAGTATAAGGATATATATTATAAATATTGTATGATTATTTTATATATATATGAAGCATAAAATATTAAGAGATTATTGTATTATGTAGCGCTACAAATACTTACCTTCGTGGCTTTAGACTAAGAGAGTAGACCACGCATGAGCATGGCATGAAGGAGAGAATGTTGTGACAACACAGTAGTGACTAAGTCAAGCATTGAATAAGAAATATTAGTATTGAATGAAGAGGATAGGTCACTGAAATTATGCACAAAAGATAGGAGAAACTTTAGGGCCACATATGTGGTACATTCTGACTGTATTTTAGAGGTTGATCCATACGGTTACTTTAGACATTAAATGATCATGTCAATAAAGGTCAATTATAGTCATCAACGACTATGAAATTGGAAAAAAATTTGGAAATGCTTATGATTGTGTACGTGTGAATACAAAATTCCCATGCTCCCTTCAGGTAGTTCTATTTTTCCTAAGTATCGACTGCGCCTTCCTCTAAAGAGAAAGTAGTGTCAGACCCCTTCCACGTAGTCTAAATGCAAATTCTGCCACTTGTCAACCAAGCGATCCTTGCAAGGTTTTCCTCCTCTCGCTTTTCAAAAGCTTGCACCGTGCTTCCACGTGTTAGCAGCTCACAATTTCTTGTACCCCTTTGCATCACTTCCCTTTCAAGCCCCAATCGCCTACCACGTAACATCCATCTACGAATGTTCCATGGTGGACCCCACCTTTAGCTCCACATGTTTTGAGGCCTCCACGTGTCTTCACATCATAGGATTTTCATCACTTAAGGGAATGAATGAGCATCAACCCCTGACTATTCACCACATGATCTTCTAAATATTTCCTCGCAAAGGAAAACTGAGTAGGAGATAGCCTATCAACATATGCCCTATTCTGTAACTGTCACCATGATGGAATTGCACGTGTCGACACTCTGGTCTTTTGGGACCACTTCCATCATTCATAGGGGATGCATCTCGCTCTGGGATGTCCTTGTTCATGGATCAAATCTTTTTGTTTGAAACAACAAAGGGGGAAATCATTGCTAATACATCATTGCTCATGATCAGAGGAACTTTTTGATTATTGGCTCACCAAGCTAGGATTCATTATAAATACTGCTTCTTCCATCGAAAAAAGAAGCAGGGAGTGCAAGAGTCTAGAATTTAGAAAAGAAATATTGATAAAAGAACCAAGCCTTTACCACTTTTTTATTTTATTGAAAGACTTGCAAACTATGCCATTGTTTGGACTTTCTATTTTCTTGAAGATTTTGATAAAGTTTTACTATGCCATTGTGGTGTTGAATGTTTCATTTACAAAACTTCTATAATTTGAATGCAAGTTTGTTGATTTAGATCATGTCTTAGACACCTCTTTTCATTTATGTGTTTAAATATTATTTTATGTCATTAAAGTGAATCATTTAGATTTTACCTTAGTTTCTTCTCATTCTGGACATAGCAGATTGTTGAACGAGCCCTTAGACCGTATCTACAAGATAGGCCTATCATGCTTTACATCTAAGTTTCGGTGCATCGCCCTAGTTAAACACTTGTGTTTTCTATACCTGCTTCCTTTTCCCATTCAAAACCCAAGTTATAGAAGAGCCAACTTATTTAAAATCTGGAGGTCATTCAGTTTAGCGCAATAGATCCTCTCTTTAACTAAGTTTCTGACAAAAGTTTGTTACCTTGCCAATTTTTGGTATCAACGATTTTTCTTTTCTCCTAGCACGTCCGATGGGACCTTGTTTCTTAGATATACCAAATCAAAAGGGTGTACGATTCATCGGCCTATTACTAGGTCACAAACTGCAAAAATCCTAAGTCACTAGTGCCTCCACCAGTAACAGTCATACTCGAACTCGTCTGAGTAGAGTTTTCGGACCTCAACCATGCTACCTATCACCAACCAAAATTATGTGGCTTGGGATGTCGAAATCCCCCTTGTCACCCCAGTTGCACCTGCCGTATGGGAACCTATCTTGATTTCAGCTCTCAAAGCTATTCCAAAGTTTACCGGAGATAGCTCAAGAATTCCATCCGAACATCTGCAAGATGTTGCAAACGTGTGTCTAGTACACGGGGTCACAAATTAGAACATAGCATTGAGAATGCTTGCTGCTTCTTTGTGAGGAAAAGCAATAGATTGGTATAGTATTCTACCAGCTAATACTATCGACACTTGCAATGAGCTCGAGGATCTATTTTATGAAATATTTTCCAATGACGGAGACAGGTCTTTTCTATATCATCAACTATCAACAATCAAGCGAGCCCCATATGAAGCTACGACTGATTTCAATGCCTATTTTCATACAACCTAGTAGAGAATCCAGAACGCTGTCTAACATTTGGTCGAATTAGCATTCATGTTCTGTCTAAAATCCATCAACGTCGACATCTCCATTATGATCCAATCACTCGATGGAACTACATTATCAGATGCATACAAAATAGCAGTAAAGGCAAAGAACAACCTAATTGATGTTGGAAAGTTGCCACCTCAACCCATTATGTCGATATTCCCCAAAATATCGATTTCTACTCAAGAGATGCCATCTACTGGCACAGCCACGCCTCATCCATCTATGTATGCATATCCAAGTGCACCACAAAATGTTGCTTGTACTTCCAGTGCTTCAAAGGACAAAATGAGCGACATAAGGGAGATGTTATAGAACTTGGAAAATGAAGTAACCACTATCAAGCATAGCCAGGCTGCTCCTTTGAGGTCATCCTACCAAAGCTATCATGGTGGTAGGACCTTCTACCAATAGAATCAATACCAAGGAGCCACATGCACAAATAACCAAATGGTGTGTGTATCGACTCCGTTGGGAGCCGCTCAAATCAGTACAAGAAGAGAGATGACCGTAGGAAAAAACAATATTTTCAAAGACTTCAATCCCTGGTGTTACCTCTACGGTGATGCCCACATGCCTCAAAATTGTCCATGTGGAAATTTACAATAGAAAGTTGCAGAGCAACACAGTCAAGGAGCAGCGAGAAATTCAGGATACACATACGACTCTCACCAAATAGAGAATGTGGTTCTCACTGCACAGATGCAGGGAATACCCTCAGAGCAAGAAAATGACAAGGCCCCTGACCATTCTCTCCTCTCATTCATGGAGGGAGAGGAATCAATGTTCACTTATGAAGCATCTACATCGACGACCCTGCAAGTACATTCTGACTACAAGACTCACTCAAAGAGGAGATTCATAGGTGAAACAATCACTTCGTAGCCTATAAATGTCTTCAAACAAACCCCTAGACCTTCTACAATTACTCCACAATCGCAGTTGCATAAATAAATTATCATCACCAAACCCAAGGAGTAGAAACCTCCAAATCCACCACCCTTCAACGTAGTGGAACAATTGAAGAAATATTTCGCTAATGTTTCCATCTGGGATATTTTAGCCATTCTAGAATAGAAGTCATTACTACATAAGGCTTTGCATAAGGATGCAACCAAACTATCAAAAGAAAAACTCTTGAAGTTGTAATAGACACAACGCCTCCAGCCAAAGTTCTTGCTAATACTACATAGGAGTCTCCGATTGAGGCTAAAGGAGAGAAGTAGAAACCCAAGCCTTTCTTTCTGAACCTCATTATAGGGAAGAAACAACTACATAATTGTACGATTGACTTCGGTGCTAGCACCACAATAATTCCCAAGAAAATAGCTGAAGCCTTAGGACTCAACTATGAGCCTTTAAAGAGAGGAGTTATGTAGCTAGATGGGAACAAGGTCGAAACTGTGGGTCTAATCAAAGACCTCCATTTAAACTATTTTTCCTATCCTAGCATCATAGTGCTATAAGACACTGTGATCATTGATGTTCCTCCCATGTTCAGCCTCTGCTTATCATGAAAGTTTACAGTAAAGATAGGTAGATACCTTTCTTTGGATTAGTCTCACCTAATTCTTAGAACCAAGTGCGGTTCTAAGATGAAGATAGTATCAGAATCCTTGAATTCAGAGCACGTAGTCGATGAAGCTATTATCAACTATGAAGAAATGGATGCCTTCGTTACCAAAGAAGAGGCCAGTGGCAGCGAACTATTGGAGCATGAGAAGAAAATTGAAGACAGAGCCGATCAAGGAGAAGTCTTCTTAACCAAGAACACAGGCACTGATATTTTTAATAATTATCATGCTATCGGATTGGGAACCTATGTCATCTATGATGAGGATCAAGAGTTGTCGAAAATATTAAAGGATTTTATCCCCAAGCAAGCTTCAGAGCTCTAGACACTACACTTTGATGATGTGAGATGCAAGGTCGACGCAGGTTTCAGGATATGCCTAACGTCTCCATCCAATGAGCATATCTTCAATTCATTGTACTTCCAAATTTCTTGCTCAAAAATTGAAGGCAAGTATGATGGCCTCGTGCAAGGACTAAGCCTTGCTGAATGCATGGATATCAAACAACTAGTGGTATTTGGAAATTCTGAACTTGTAATCAACCAAGTCAGAAATGTCTCTACTATAAAAAATATTCATATGCGATCTTACAAATATAGGGTATGGCACCTCATCAAAGGTTTCAAAGCTTCTAACATCGATGCTATGCCAAGAGAGAAAAATTTAGATGCACATCACATGTCAATGATAGGATCCCAATTTGATCATGTCTCCAAATTGATCAAAAATGTACACTTGGTGCGAGTGATTTTCCGACCCTCTATTCCTGATAATGATCAGAGCTGGAAAGTGTTTGAAAGTGATGAACACATCGCTTCATTCATCCAACAGTTGGGAGAGTTCGTCGATCAGTGTAAGCCAAAAGTTGAAGAAGCATACGAATGACATATCATCTAGTTGAAATCAAACAAGCTTTTGAAAGGGTTAGTCACCCTCAAAAATTTGTTCGACTACAATGATGTGAGAAATAATAGAAGGAAATTTGTAGTAGGTGAGATGAACTATACTGACCTTGAGGGGAACGAAAGAAAATGTAAAGTCGGGAAAGAAGTCCTAAAAAATGATAAAGATAGGTTGATACACTTATGTGAAAAATATGGAGTAGTGGCCTGGTCTTACGACGACCTCAAGGGATATGATCCCCATGTCATCCAACACACCATTGAACTAACATAAGGTGCTAAGCCTGTCCGATAAAAGAAAAGTCATGTAAATCCAAAGATTGAAGCCTTAATGGCACAAGAGCTAGAAAAGTTGATCCACTCCAAAATTGTCTTCCCAATCAAGCACAATACGTGGGTATCTAATCTCGTTCCAATTTGAAAGAAAAATGGAGAAATTCACCTCTGTGTTGACTTACGTGACCTAAACCAAATGTCATTAAAGGATCATTATCCACTGCCTTCCTTGGAATCAATCTTGCAGACTGTAGCAAGTTCAGAGATGTTTTCTCTGTTGGATGGTTTCTGTGGCTACAACCAAGTTTGGGTGAAAGAAGAAGATAAAAAAAATACCACATTCACCACCAAATGGGGAAAATTTGCATATGCCAAAATTCCTTTCTTCCTATCAAATGCAGGGGTTACCTTCCAACGAGTAATGGATATCACTTTCAACGAATTAATCAACAAAATTATCCTCATCTACTTAGATGATCTAACCATATTTTTAAAATCTAAAGATGACCATTTTGATAATCTAAAAAGGGTTTGCATAAAATTCTAGGAGTTCGGGGTGTCCCTGAACCTGAAGAAATGTGTTTTTGGAGTACCATAAGGAAAATTATTGGGGCATGTAGTATCCTAAGAAGGAATCACTATTGATTCTAAAAGAGTAAAAGAAATTAGAGAGCTTCCTCTTCCAGTAAACAAGAAAAGTGTACAATCATTTTTGGGGAAGGTGAAATTTGTAAGGAAATTTATCCCTGATTTTACAAGAATAATTAGACTGATCACCCTAATGCTGAAAAAGGACCAATTATTCAAATGGAAAAAAGAAGTAGGAGAAGCCTTCGAGAAGGTGAAAGATACTATTTCTTCAGCTCCTGTGTTGGAAAATCCTGACTTATCAAAGGATTTCATAATATATGTTTTTAGTAGTAAGATGAGCATTGCTACCATTCAGATTTAGAAGGATGATGAAGGAAAGGGAGAACACCCTATAGCATTCCATTCTTGAAATTTGAAGGAATATGAGATGAAGTATAACTTCATCGAAAGAAAATATTTCGCAATTGTAAAGGGACTCAAGAAGTTCTGACACCTTATAGCTTGCACTAAATTAATTGTTTACATCGCACATTGCAGTGTACAAGAGTACATCATAGAAGGTGAGGTCACTGACAAAAGGGCCAACTAGATCACTAAGACCCTAGAATATGGAATTGAATTAAGGCCTACAAAGACTATCAAAGGAAGAGGGTTGTGCGAATATTTGGCACACGAAGAAGAGATGGAAATTGAGGAGGAACAAGCATAAATAGTCCTAACCAATGAGTTTGAACCTGAAGGCTGCTGGCTGAAAAATAGGTTGAGATATATGCATACCAACAAGTATCCATCGAGAATTCTATCGATTATAGAATAGTGGATACTCACTAATTGAAGGAATCCTTTTCAAATAAATTTCAACGGTGTCCTCTTATGATGCATCACCATGGGGCAAGCAAAGAAAATTCTCAGCTCCCTCCATAATAGTCTGGAAGGCATGCACTTCTTTGCAAAGACCATTGTTAGCATAATTATGTGCATTGGATACTTCTAGCCTACATTGTTCAATGACTCCTATGAAATGGTGAAAACCTACAAAGAGTGCCAATTCTACGCAGGGAGAAGAAATAATTCTGCAATGCCTCTCAATCTAATAATAGCAGACAAGTTGTTCGCACAATGGGGACTAGATTTCATCAAGATGATCAACCCTACCTCCAGTTCTAGACACAAGTGGATCCTAACAACCACCAACTACTTCAGAAGATAAACCAAAGCCCTACCCCTGAAGAATGCGACAAAAGCAAAAATTGTAGATTTTCTCGAGGGGCTGGTAACAAGATTCAACATGCCTAAGACTATTATCTTAGACAATTCAAAAGCTTTCATAGGCTCAAAGGTAAGTCAGTT
The DNA here is from genome assembly GCA_007115665.2 of Sequoiadendron giganteum. Classification (NCBI taxonomy): domain Eukaryota; kingdom Viridiplantae; phylum Streptophyta; class Pinopsida; order Cupressales; family Cupressaceae; genus Sequoiadendron; species Sequoiadendron giganteum. Next base: position 35,271,292 of record CM021101.1, read on the forward strand.
CGCATTAGAGCATGGCATATATCTGAAAACATCCTCAAACTACTACCCACAAGGAAACAACATGGTTGAATTGACTAACAAAAATTTGGTCTGACTCATCAAAAGGATTGGTTCAGATCATGAGAGAGAATGGCATAAAATATCTGAACAAAATTATGGGTGGACCGCATAACTCCCAAGAAATACCTGAAGACTTCAACCTAAAAACTAGTATATTGGAAGGAAGCGGTGTTACCATTATATATAGAGATACATGCACTATAGTTGCTCAAGTCTCTCTAGAGATTGAAAAAAATGGGGCTATGCAAGTTTGGTTGGTTGAATCATTGGAGGTACAAGAAAAAAGGGGAAAAGCCTTAATAGGCGTGACTAACCGCCAACAGGTGGTTAAGAGATGGTTTGACAAGAAAGCTTTGGTCTAGGGTCTAAAATGTGGAGATCTGGTACTAAAATTCAATGAAAGAGCTGTGAAGCTGAACCAACATGGGAAATTTGATAGAGTATGGGAAGGCCCTTTCAAAATAATTCAATGCAAACAAAATAATGCATTCAAATTGGAAAATATGGAACAAGAAGCATTGGGAATTTTGGTTAATGGAATTCATTTAAAATTATTCAATTAAGCTTCAGGCAATTCATACAAGTGTAAATATGTGATTACTGTAATTATTTTTCCCTTTCTTGTTTATTGGTCAGTGCTTTTTCAACATTTTTCACAATGATGGAAGCAAGAAAATTCATGAGACCCATTGTGGTAGAAGCAAAGAAGGACATTATCACTCATATTGCATAGAACACAAGAAATAAGACAATGGTTTGAAGATAGCAAGTATGTTCATTATATATATTTTGATAAAAACATTATCAAAATGGCTCTAGGGACATGCATTGAAAATATGACATTATATGAGGCTTCCTTATATATATGTATATGTGAGCCCTCTTTTAGGTATATATATACAAATGAGAAAATGATGTTTTAATCTTCAAGCGACCGATGTATAGGCATTGTCGCCATGCACGTGAACATTTCCTTCATCAACTGGAGCATTGCTAGGGGAAATAGGAAGGTTATCACCAACATTAGTGGGATCTGGAATAGCAACACCAACACCCAAAAAAAGCGGCGGAGAGAACACAAGGTTCCTGAAGTCGGTGTACCAGTCCACATTGTAAACTAGATCCACATTGTAACGATGCAGCAGGAAGTGACATGCACGGGTGGCTCCCTCACAATGCTCAATCAATGAATGCAACCAAAACCCGCTTAGAAATAGTACCCACACTACCATCGGATCCTCTTCAATATGTCTTCATAGGTCGCTTGCTACTGGAAGATCCAAACCATACACTGCATTGGTTATTGTAGACACCGAAAATTGGTCTAGGCCTGCGAACACGACTTTCGACATAATTTTCTATTGTCATGGTCATGATTAAATAATGTTTATTATTTAATTACCCTTTCTATCACATATTTCCTCTATTAATTAAATATCCCTTTTTAATTAATTCACTAATTCATAAATAACGTTTATTCAACTTGATTAATTAAATAAGTCATAATTATTTAATTATGTCGCTAACTAATTAATTCTTCCTTCTTAATTAAATAATTTATTATTTAATTACCCTTTTGTCATAATTCAACTATAATTAAATATTTAATATTTAATTATTCATTTAACCCCCTTTATCTGTAATTAAATATTTATTATTTAATTTATTCAATTCTACCTTTACAATAATCAAATTAAATAAATGATCTTTATTTATTTAATTAAGTCTCTTATTTTCAAATGTTGAATTAAATTAACATTTAATTCATATTTAATTATTTATGTCACATCCTTCTATCATTCAATTATCTAATCATTCACTCATCTTCTGACTCAAGATCTATTTTTAGTTCTCCCGTTATCTCTGGGTTTAACATCTAATTGTCTCTAAGAGAGGACTCTCTGTCACAAATAGTCAGTTAACTAATTGCAACTCATATGCATGATATTTCTATTAATTAAATATCTTTATTTAATTAATTGACTCATGTTTGCATTCGAATGCATTAGTCTTCAAGTTCTAACTTTGTCTTTTGCATACAAAGTCTATTTCTTCTATTTTTGGAGATTAAGATCCTAAACTCATGTTCTAACTCGTGTTCTAACTCACGTTCTATCTAAGAAAAAACTCACATCGCATGGCATTCATCAATCTTGTCCGTCGATCTCTCTTTCAATCTAAGCCGATCGTTCAAAAACCCAAAATCTATAAAATGGCATGTCATAATCATTATTCCTCCTCCCAAAATCATTACTCCCGAAATCACATACTTTTGAGAAGAGATCCATCTTCGATATTTTGCTTAGACACTCGATGAAGTTATACTTGCATTCAAACACATAAATTTGAGGGCAAGAATACTAAAAATGAAAAATGGAGAAGAACAATCAAGATAATTCAAAAGGATGAACACATATTCGGTGAGAGCTTTCCATTAATTTGTTTAGTTTGTTTAGTTTATTTTCTCGTTCTTTGTTGTTTGATTTTAGATTATTATTTTAGAATAGGATTAAATTTGTTATTCTAGTTACAGATTATTCATCCCATCATCATTTGAAAGATACATCTATATTTTAATCTACTATTACATTTGGTAAACCCGACATGAACACACTTCAAAATCCACACATACTTTCGTCTTTTCGTTTTTCCATTTTTTGTTCTTTTTTGCAGGTTTTTCGTACGACGCACCGCATCTATTCCACAAAACAACACATATGTATCAAAGAGCCGCATCTGTGAAAAATAGCGATGCATCCGCCATCACAAACCGCATCTGCAAAGTCACGAACCGCATCCGCTTGTCAACAAAATTCGTGAACCACATCCTCCTGTCAACGGTCGAACCGCATCTATGGCTCGAAAAGCCGCATCTGGTTGGTAAAACTTTTTCACTTTTTTTATTGATTTTCGTGTATCAATATTTTTAGTTTTCACTTTTTAAGTTGTTTTGATTTTCACTGATGTTTGTTTTAGTTGTGTTAAGGTGGAATAAGAAGTGTTTGCAGGACGAAGCATAGAAGACAATTAAAACCTAAGACAATTTTCTGCAGGATGAAAGCGGAAGAACAATGAACTACTGATAAATTTGCATGCAGGACCTAATGCCTTTGTGTTAATTTATTTATTTAAGCAAGCTTTTGTTTGGTAGATAGATAATCGTCGTGTGGGTTAAAAAGAATTTTCTGTTTGATAGATAGATAATTATCATTTGGATTAAAAAGAGCCACTATCTTCTGTGTTTGGTGCTTTGCACGTATTTGTCACCCTTACGATTCAGTAATCAAAGCATCCTCTCCCCTTGTGCAGTCATGCGATCTTGGGTGTAAGAGAAATGGTTACTGACTCTAGAACTTGGGCTTGTCTTGGTGGGAAAAATTACTCACCCCAAGACGACTCAGACCGGTAGCACGCTAAAGCCAAGCGACTTCCACGTAGTATATAAAAGTGGATTCTTGGGGAAAGCCCAAGAATCATGCAAACTATTCCGATGAGATGGATAGAAATGGACTCTCACCAACATTGGATACTGTCCCATGAATAGAATACCCTTATTAAACACCTTGTTGTAGAGTTACCAAAATCCTACCTACTTGTTGGCACAACAGGGTCAAACCTGTGAAGCCGTCTTGCATTCTTACAGTTTATGTGTGGAAATGAAATGTATGCCATGGGAGTTTCATGGGTATAGTAACTTGGCTTCCCCGTATAAGTGAGTGTCGTGGAGGGGAGCTAGTGGGGTCAAGCTACTAGTCATTCGCCATAAATATGCGTAGCTGGAGAAATCCAAGTAAGAACTCAACAAGTATTGTCATAAAAGCCTAGGTTGTAAATGTTTTTCGAGTCTTAACAGTCCTTTCATCACAAAAAATGAAAATACATTGATTGTTGTGTTTGTTCTATGCTGTATTCATCAAAAACTTGATCAAACAAACAAAGTCAGTCAATAATTTTTAGGAAAAATTCAACTGTCAGAAAACCAAGTCGCAATTGTCAGTTTAAAGGCCGCATCTATCATAGAGAGTCACATTTGTTAAGGGAAAGATTGCATGTGTCTGTCAAAACTTTAATTATTCATGATTTGCATATCACGAGTCACAATTGTCACATTTTGAGTTGCATGTGTGCATGCAAACCGCATACGTCAGTTTTAGAGCCGCAAGTGTCTGTCAGAAAAATCTAGGTTTACAGATTCCAAAATTAGAACCGCATGTGTATCTGTAAACTGCATTTGTCATAGGAAAAACCACAACTGTTAGAAACATCGCATGCACTGTCAAAAACTGCATCTGTCAACATTTGAACCACAACTGTTAGGTGAACCGCATTTTCCTGTCAACCAAAAACATCAAAAACCACGAGCTAAGTCCGAAACATCATTGTCAATATTTGCTTTAGGTTATTAAGATCAACCTTGGATTAGAAACTGGTAATTTTGGCTCAAAAACCTTGCATCATTAGGTGTCATATACGTCTTAGTCATAGTAAACATCTTAGTCATTGTCATCCTAAGTCGCATGCATATAGATACTTCCTATGAAATTTCATATCATAGAAATAGAGATAACTTTCCTCATCATTGGATATTTTCATGTTCCGGTTTGTCACAATCATTGAACCTAGTCACTTTAGTCCTTTTGTGAATCTTTCCAGCTCAATATTCTAGTTTGGGAAATTCACCTTGTCAACTGTCCTTGTCCTACAATCAGGTTCCTTGGTCAAACACAAATTCTTGCATGCATTTATTCCATAAGTGGTAGGTTATACCCGTCTTAGACTCATTTATCATCTTAGTCTGCTCAAATTTTTGCATATTGTCTGTCCTATCATACGTCATTTTAGTATACATATTTTTAGAAACCATTTTAGCAACGTCATTTATTTTCAAAAAAATCCAAAAACATAGACATAGGTCATATAAGTTTTTAGACATAGTCTGCATTACCCATTTTTGAGAAACTTTTTCATGGTCGAAACAAGGTCCAAAAAGAAACACAAAGCAATGATAGACCCCAATGAATTCATCAATCCGTTTGGAAATCAACCGTCAGGAAGTAAAGACCACACAATCCTTTGCCTGAAAAACACATCACTAGAGACACAAATGGGAAAATTTACATAGAAGAAATAGACGCAGCAGTGCAAGATCCTGAGTTTGCATCCTTCATTGATGAGTGTTTGGCAAACAATCCACAACACTATCTAGCAAAGTTGCTAGTAGAAGGTGTCACACTACCACCAGGATTTGATATTTATACTTTGACAAAACAGTCTACTCAACCAACACAAACTGTGACATCAAGTGTGTCTATTCTCCAAATTACTATAGTGATACCAACTAGCGTATCTACTCAGACATCATCAATTGTAAGCACAATACCTTTTAACGTAACACAAGGTTTACAATTTACTGCGGGGGAAACTTCCTCCAACCCCTTTGGCACCAACACGACTGGTAAGAGATCCAAAGTTGGCGGGAATATACCTATACCAAATCAGACCATTCAGATAGGAAGCATTCCTATACCGAATTAGACCATTCAGACATGAAGCATCCCCATACCAAATCAGATGATTCAGACAAGAAATATCCCTATACCAAATCAAAACATTCTAACGGGATATATTCCCTCACCAAATCACAACCTGTCACAAAACATGGCGTATCAGAACACCTACATTGATCCAAATAACACAAACACCATATCCTTGACACAAGTCGACGTCCTTCAAAACCAAATGCAAAATCTTCAACAAAAGATGGACGACATGTCTATGTCAGGAAAAATAACTATCTAAGTGCAAGATCTATGTCCATTTCCATTCGACAAAGCGCTCTATATGACACCTTTCCCCCATGGATACATTATACCAAATTTTCCTAAGTATAATGGGAGGAAGAATCCTTTAGAACACATTAGAGAATTCCCAATGACATGCATGGACATATCATATGACCCCACGTACTTGATGCGCCTATTTCCATGAACCCTCATAGGGATAGCGTTGGAATGGTTTTCTAAATTGCCATATGGTATACGATCTTGGGGTGAATTGGCTGAGAAGTTTGTCAAACATTTTTCCTTTAACATAGACAACGAAGTAACCATAGCAACCTTGTGCCACATGACACAAGAAGACAGTGAGATGTTCATCACTTTCTTCCAAAGATGGAGAAGTCTAGCTAGCCGTTGTGCAGTCGAAATACCCAAAAAATAAAAGGTCACTATATTTCTTGAAAACATCAACCCAAAACTGAGAGGTGACTTACGGGTACACTGTTGCACTTCATTCCTTGACTTGGTACAAAAGGGGATCATCCTTGAGAAAAGCCTTATAGACAAAGGTGAAATTAAAGTACTAGGCAAGAGCCCAACTGTCCAACATCCAAATGCGCCGAATGATAGAAACAAGTTCTGGTTTAAAAACAAGAATGTCGCGAGTGACGACATTGTTGATGCTAAAAAAATACATACTGGACCAGTTATCACACTTAGAGGATACAACCAAAATGCAGACATCATGAACAGTCCAAATCAAATGGCTAACTATGTCCAGAACTCGCAACAAAGACCCCAAAGGAGATTTCCTACATGTGAATTTACACCTTTAGGACAACCAATCGAGGTAGTTTTCAAAGAATTGGTCAAACATAATCTCATCAAACCTTTGGAACCAAGAGAGTATGATCCTGGACAATTAAAACCTTCATGGTGGGACGATAATGCTTGTTGTGACTATCATCGAACGAAAGAGCACAATCTCCAACAATGTCGCCAATTAAAGAATATCATCCAAGAATTTGTTAAAAATGGATCCATAGAGGTAAACGGGCAGAAAAATACTAAAAACAGTGATCATAAGGTCTTCACAGACCCATTACATGACCACATAAAAGAAAACACCTCTGGTTCGGGAACCAAGAACAATCCCTCTGCCAATTACACAAACTCCAAGTATGACTATGGAAAAGGAAAGACCATATATAGCCTCCGAGCTGCAAATGAACATGTTGATACTATCATCATTAAGAAGCATCCAGAATGTAATGTGAACACACGTAGGACTAAAATAATTATTCCTTCTTCTGAGCCACCTACACAGAGGTCCAAGTTTAGATACAATCTCATCGATCAATTGAGAAAAACCCCCGCACAAATATCTATCTTGGAACTATTGACTTTGTCACCAAAACATCGAGCCATACTTGACAAAGCATTGCAGAACAATACTGTTCCCATGGACTTGGATGTCAATCGCTTCAAAGAAATGGTGGGATATTTGACCAACTCGCATCATGCCACATTTTACCAACAAGACTACTCGGCCAAAAAGTCTAATCATAATGACCCATTACATCTTGAAGTCCTAGTCCATCAAACCAAAGTTAGATGAGTCTTGGTAGATGGAGGAGCAGGTTTGAACCTGTGCACCCTAAAATTGGTTAAGGCATTAGGATTCTCAGAAGACTGTGTAGACACTTCTAAGAGTATAGTCATCAAGGTTTATGATGATGAGGAAATGTCATCCAAAGGAGTTGTCACACTCCCTATCAGAATTGGCCCAACGATCATGAACACCAGCTTCCAAGTCTTGGATCTCACCCTTCCATACAACTTGTTGTTAGGTAGACCTTGGATACACGCAATGAGAGCCATCCCTTCAACATACCACCAATGTTTTAAGCTCCCTTATAATGGCACCGAGATCACGATTGATGGTGATCAAAATCCTTTTCAATATTGTACAAGCCTAAGGGAAATTCCACAATGACAAGTACCTATTAACCAAGAAGCTTCTTCATCCACTTTATCCCTATACGTTGACCCATCACATCTCACTAAGTCCATTTCATTCAAACCACCATCATCCACTCCTAAGCTCAAGATCCAAGACAAGGGCTATGAAAAATATAATATAAATGCATCCTACTGTGTCAGTCAACTGATTCCACCTAAGGTATATGGCCTACCCATGGCAGATAGAAGACAGTCAATGGTTACATTTCATGTTCCCCCTACAATGGCATTAACCAAATGGGGAGAGTTAAGTGAAGAAATTGTGGATCAAGGTGATTCCTAGTTATATCAAGAAGAACATGAATACCCCTCCCCATCTATTCAAATATCTTAGGACCAGTATGGAAAAGGCTTTAAGATAATGCAAAATGAAGGCTATGATGGGCACAGTCGGTTAGGACTATATTAGAATGGAAGGACATAACTGATCACTATCTCACCATGACCAAAATACCTAGGGCTAGGGTGTCAATCGCTTAGAATTGGGTTTCCTGGTACTTCACCACTATTTCAAGAGGAATATTGTGCTTATATAGGTATCGAGACATCTCACAAACCACTTCCCCCAGTCTACGACGAATCTCACAAACTACTTCCCCCAGTCTACAACGATTATGATGAATCACCTCCCCCAGTTTACGATGAATCTCTCGACTCAAGCGATGGTGAATGGGATTCTCTATCCTCTACTAGTACCATGAACATAGCTTATCTCTTTGGAGAATTGGACCTAAAGGTAAAACCTGTACCAAAATCATCTAGTCCCCATCTTAGGAAACACATGTCTAAAGAAGAATGGAATAATCACTATTATTGGAAAAGCCTTGATCGTGCATCTTGGGCACCTGCCGAACCATCTTCTAATAACTCAACCCTTACTATAGTACCACATCAGAGTATACCTACCCCTAGGAGGAAAAACAAGAAGGAGTTGGTCCAAAACTTTTGCGACCATGTCAACCATTCTATACTCACCTTGTCAGCAACTACCTTTAAGAACTCTGATGATGACATGCCCCTTATATATCCCGAACTTATTGACTGGGATAAACAAGGTACACCTATCATAGATACATTCAAGAATGACGAAGCAATTGCTGAGTTCATGGGACTTACAGAAGGCATACCAAGAGGGGATCATAAGGCAGGTTTTACCATAGACTTGGATGACAAAGCATATTTTGGGGAGTCTATTTACACCTCTAGTCGCAAAAATGAGAATAAAAAGAACAAAGACAATGAAAATAAAAATGATGAGTACCTAGGTGAAAACCGAAAGGCACCTTTGGACGAAGAAAAAGTCAAAATAAAGGACGTATCCGAGGGAAAAAACCTCTCTGAGGCACCCAAGGATAGAGGTTTAAATATTCTCCCCGTTGAACAAGAAAAGTCACTGATGCTAGTAGAAGAGGTTGTTGCAGTCAAATCCTCATATAGTATATTTTGTAGCTTCTTTAACAATGACAGAACAACATGAGTTTAAGGACTTCTTCAAAAAAGAGATAGATAAACTTTGCATGGTTGTATGCTGACATGCCTGGGCTGGATCCAGACCTAATATTGCACCATTTACCATTATAGCCAGGTATTAAACTAGTCAAACAGAAGCTAAGGAAAATGCATCAGCAAATCGCTCTTTTGGTCAAGGCAGAACTTAAGAAACTCCTGGATGTAGGATTCATAAGGACAATAGACTATGCAGATTGGATATCAAATTTTGTACTAGTGACTAAACCAACTAGGGGCATTCACATTGGCATAGACTTTAGAGACATCAATAAGGCATGCCCTAAGGATGACTTCCCTTTGCCGAATATCAACATGATAGTAGATTTGATAGCAGGATACGAGATGCTATCCCTCATGGATGGTTTCTCTGGATATAACTAGATTAAGATAGCAACTGAAGACCAACACAATACATCCTTCACATGTCCATGGGGCACATACTATTGGAATGTTATGCCATTTGGCCTTAATAATGCAGGAGCTACCTACCAACGGACGATGACTATGATTTTCCATGAATTTGTACATACTCTCATGGAAGATTATGTAGATGACATTATAGATCAAAAACAAGGGAAGATCATTTGAAGGTTTTAGACAAGATATTCCAGAGGCTAGAGAATTACAATGTCAGGCTAAATCTGAAGAAGTGTGTCTTTGGAGTGAAAATAGGGAAACTATTAGGGTATATCATCTCTCGAAGAGGAATTGAAGTAGATCCAGAGAAGGTAAGAGCTATCATAGAAATGCCTCCTCTAGTCAGCATTGGTCAACTCAGAACCCTACAGAGGAGACTACAGTCCATTAGGCATTTCATAGTACAACTAGTAGATAAAATACACCCATTTCAGCATCTACTCAAGAAAGGAGTACCGTTTGTGTGGACACCTAAAAGTTCAAGAAGCCTTCGAGAAAATCAAGGACTATTTGCTTACTCCACTAGTCTTAATGCTACCTATAGAGGGAAAACCATTGATACTATACATCTCAGCAACTCAGTTGGCATTAGGGGCTCTTCTCGCACAACACGATGATCAAGGTCATGAGAGAGCATTCTATTACATCAGTCTTACCTTAGTGGGCTATGAATTAAATTACAACAGCATAGAACATGCCTATCTTGCGGTAGTTTTTGCTACCCAAAAACTTTAGCACTATATGCTCAATCAACAAATAATGTTAATTGCAAATATTGATCCGCATAAATACCTCCTAAGTAAGGCAGCTTTAACAGGTCGATTGGCTAAATAGGTTATGATACTTAGCGAGTATGACATTCATTATGTCAAGAGGAAGGCTATGAAAGGATAGGTGATTGCAGATCAATTAGTTGATGCACCTATGAAGGAAAAACATCCCTTAGTGGCAGATTTTCTAGATGAATTTATCTTCAACATTGACATTAAAACCGAATGGAAACTATACTTTGATGGGTCACATACAAATCGTGGTTCAGGAGCTGGTATCTTATTTGTTACACCTCAAGGTGATACCATTCCCAAATCATTCAGGATTGCTTTCCCTTGTACCAATAATATAGCAAAATATGAAGCTTTAGTGACAGGGTTAAAGATGGCAGCTCGGTGGAAAATTAAGAGCCTACATGTCTTGGGCGACTCTCAACTAGTAATCTGACAGGTAAATGATGATTACGAGACTAAGGATGAAAAGCTTGCACCTTACAAGTGAATGGTTGATAGTTTCAAGCAATATTTCAATGACATAACTTTTCAACAAATACCACGTATCCAGAATAGAGCTGCAGATGCTATGGCAACCATGGGTTCCTTGTTGGATATTCCGAGTAATGTGCCTAAGTTTGAGTTTTTGGTTGAACAACTGTTGGTCCCCGCTTATGATGTCCCTGATACTGCGATAGTGTGTACCATCGTTGGTCCTACATCTCCTTGGTATAAAGACATATTCAACTACCTCACTGATCAAACCTTACCCCAAGACTTGTCCAATAACCAATGTCGAACCTTCATCTAAAAGTTAGCTAAGTACACCATCATCAGAGAAACCCTGTATAGACGCACCTTAGATAATGCCCTAATGAGATGTTTCGATGCTGAAGAAACACAAACAACTTTGCGAGTGGTACATGAGGGTATATGTGGATCTCATTCGAGTGGTCCTACTCTAACCCATAAGATTATGAGACTAGGTTACTATTGGCCTACAATGGAGAAAGACTCATACATCTTTGTAAAGAAATATCGACAATGTCAAATACATGGAGACTTGATAAGAGCGCCAACACAGGAGCTTCGCCCAATTACTTCACCATGGCCCTTCGCCCAATGGGGACTTGACCTCATAGGTAAGATACACCCTCCATCATCCAACGGCCATAAATTCATCATCACCGACACCAAATACTTCGCCAAATGGATCGAAGTTATTCCCATGACCTACATCATCGGCACACAAATATCTAAGTTTATCCTAAACTATATCATTTGTCGGTATGGTGTACCCCAATCCATAATCACAGACAATGGCCACCCATTCAAGAACCAAGAAGTACGCCATTTATGCACCCCGTATTACCCACAAGGTAATGGCCAAGCTGAGGCATCTAATAAGACTATTGTTAGAATCCTCAAGAAGACTGTCAATGATGCTGGTCGTGACTGGCACCTATAGCTTAATCCTGCCTTATGGGCTTATCGCACAAGCATCCGTACTCCCACTGGAGCCACTCCATATTCCCTCATATTCGGGTCCGAAGCTATCTTACCTATTGAGGTTGAAATACCTTCTCTATGAGTATCCTTGAAGGGTCATATTGACGATGAAGAATACCATGTCTCTAGTTTACAAGAGCTAGAATTGTTGGATGAATGAAGATAGAAAGAATTAGATCATTTGCAAGAATATCATAATCGTCTTCATCGTAGCTACGATAGGAAGGTTCTCAATAGACACTTTGACATTGGTGACCTGGTATTAATGGAGAATCATAAGAACCAAGTTGAACGGGAGAAACCAAGTAAGTTTGAGCCTAACTGGATGGGGCCCTATATTGTCATAGAAGCCTTTGGATTAGGAGTGTACCAACTCTCTACTCTTGAGGGAGAGCCACTTTTTTCACCTATCAATAGTCTGCATCTAAAGAGGTTCTATGCTTAAGTTTATGAGAATCTGTGTCTTAATCTGGAAAAATACAAAAAAATGAAAAAACAAAAAAATGGCTGCCTTGATGAAAACCTGGTAAATAGGCATCTTTGTAACACCAAAAAAAATTGAGAAAATAAAAAAAGTAAAGAGAAATAAATTCATCCAATAGTGAAAACCGCTTCGGTGGCGCTATGGATAAGTACCATGGTGAAAACTGGCAAGCAGGCACCATGTGTAGTCAAGCTCGCTCTTTCGTCTACCATCATTCTAATTAGACTTTTTCACCATCACTCAGAATAAATGGTTGTCTTATCCATTACTTGGAATGATTGACATCTAGTGTCCATTTTGTCATATTATCCACTCCATTTCCAAATCTTATTCCCGACTGGGGGCAAATCCTTGTTCTATGCCCTAACACCTTGTACATAATGTCACACCATCGAAAATATCTTGAAAAATCCCAAAAACATTAGAAAATTCCAAAAATCCAAAAGAACAAATCAAAACAGTCAGAAAATCCCAAAAATAGAGTCAAGTCAATCATGTCAAGTCAGTCATGTCTTATTAATCATGTCAAGTCGGTCATGTTAAGTCAGTAGTAGACATAGTCGAACTACATTACCTCTGCGACTGGGACGTAGGCAAGGCCATCAATCGATGTGCCCCCGAGGCATTAGGTCTATCAGTCTAGGTTTGTCATGTATCACACACCTTAAAATCATGACGCTTTGTATATTCAAAATCATTGGTCATGTCGAACTACGAGGTCTCTGCATGTACAATGTAGGCAAGCCTAATCAATTGATGAGCTCCCGAGACCATACTAGGTTAGTCCAATAGGGTTCATTCATAATCACTATCACACAAGTTGCATATCATAATTTAGGGTATCATCTCATGTCATACACGGTCAACACACACACACACACACACACACAGAGTTTATCAGTCAAGGAATCCAAACAAGTCATGCATCAACAAGGAAAAACATCTCAAATAGTCATCAAGTCAATATCAAACACATTGTCAAAACAATCAACTTATGTCTTACGCAAGATATGTCTTTCTTGTCAACAAACGTCATCAAATTGTCATAGTCTCATGTGGCCTGTCGCATCAATGTCATCAGGCTCCAACATCTTATATGGCACGTATCTTTCTGAAACCAGGCTTTTTCATGCCTTATATAGAAGTCACGAGGTCGAAACCAGACTCAACGTCTTATGCGATATGTGTCATTCTCTCACATTACGCTATGTCAAACATCAAACATCAAACAATCCTACAAGATCAAGTTTTGGAGAATACTTTTATTTGCCTTTATGACTTTATATCTTATTTTGTCTTATCTTTTTATCAATTTGTGCAAGATCCTATTACTAGCTTTCTCAAGGATGTCCCTTGAAGGATTTAGAGAAGCAACGATGTCTCAGGACTCTTTTTCTTTGGCTGTTGTCTGTCAACTGTCTTTTTAACATTGGTTTTTGAGTCATGTTACTAGTTTCCTCAAGGATGGCCCATCAAGGATTTAGAGGAGCAATGACGTCTCATGACCCATCTTTTATTTGTCTATTGTCTGTGGTTTGTCTCGACAAAACGACTGGGGCATCTTGTCCTTAGTCTGAGTTAAGACACTCCTTGTCTACGACTGTTTGTTTTTCATAGGTGGATAACTTTATACAATATGGTCTATTTCATATCATAGTGTGTACTATCCATCTGTGTCATGTCCCGCCCAATGATGATAACAAGCAAGCATAGCGTATTTGGCAATATCTTGAAGATTATATATTTTTCTCAATCGATCAACCTTCATTATATCATTTTCTCAATCAATCAACCTTTATTATTTCTTACTAACATTCTAAATTCATTTTCATCCTAACATTTCTCTTCTTTGACATTAAGATAAAGTCCTGTGACACAATAAAAACATTAGATAATTTGCATTAGCATAAATTCAATAAGAATTCCACATAGTTGCATTACATTCAAAACATATAGATAGTAACATACATATTCATTACATATATTCGAAATCAGAACATAATAGGCATTGCATCATCATAACATACATAATGTAAACATTGCATGTACATATCCCCATCACATATAAATAAGTATCATATAGATCATTGCATCCATTATCATAAGTAAGTTAAGACATCCATAAAATTATTATTCAATGCATAACTCATAAACATGTAGAAACATTCATTCATAACACATGTATATACATCATCTAGGAAACATAATCATCTAGAAATTATGCATCATCCATAATATAGAACTGCATATCATATAGAAGCCGCCAAAATCATATATATATCGCTCAAAAATAATGTGTCATAGTACAATGTTTGAATATAACCATAAATAAAACATGAGCTCGCAGGCTTTCTGATCAAAATATATGTCTACATATGTAACCTTGTCATCGTGTCCTGCTACCACTGCTGTCACGTGGTGATGGTGGTGGGAAAAGACTTGAAGGTGCTCTCTACGAGGTGGAAGGCCTCTCATATTGACCTGCTCTCGAAGGTCCTACCACCCCCTCGGTACTTTGTGTCCTCTAACTCCTAGTATGGCCCCTGCTCTGACTATGCACCTCTGAAAATGTAGGAGCTCGTCTCTCTGCTAGCACTGCGGCCTCATGAAGATTTCTATAATATGTGGCTCTCTCCACCGATCTGACCAACTCTCGTACCATACCATCAGATGAGGACCCACTACAAAGGCATCTAACCTCTGTGAATTGCTGCTCTATCTCATGTCTTCGAGCTATCACCTGGTCTCTCTCCATAAGTGCACTATCCCTCTCTGAATGAGCACTGTCCCTCTCTGCATATGCACTGTCCCTCTCTGTGTAGGCATTGTCTCTCTCTAGCCTCATCACATCAAACTCTGCCATCATAAGTCTGAGTCTCTCCTCCAAAGCCTCCCTATCACCATCCCTAGGAGCATCCTCATCCCGTCTCCCCTCTACAATCTGATCTCGGGGCTCTCTCTCCTACTCCTCCATCGGTGCATCCTCCTCCACATCATCCTCCATATCATCCTCTACATCATCCTCTCCATATCCTGCCAAAACACCTAGAGGGTCTATAGCCATGTCCACATCTAAATCCTCTGCCACATCCTCTACTCCAACATCTACCTCTGCACGCTCCTCTACCACTACCTCCTATGCACCATGCTCACCCTCAGACTGTACATCCATCCCCCCTCCAATGTCCAACATCTGTACATCCTTAGCTACTACCTCACGGATAGGTGATAGTGCACCTGCTCGACCCCCTCTCTATCCTCTTTGACCTCGCCTACCACCTCTATCATCACTGTCTCTCCTACCAACTCTTCCTACTCTAGCACCTCCACCTCTTCACCGTCCTCTAGGCCCTGTGCCTCATCTCTCTATAGGTGTCGGCTGATCTGGATCCATGTAAGGAACAGGTCGATGCTCTACCCACCATACTTCATACGCCGCTGTAGTACCTAGGTCTGCTAATCCATCTCTCCATCCCCACTGTACTAGCTATAGTGCCTGTATCTCTACCTTAGTTGTAGCTATTGGTATCATAGGTCCCCAATATGGAACCTCTCTGGATGAATGAGAAAAATCTGCTCTACTCCGACGCTCATCCTGAACCTCGCCGAACTATCTCAGAACTCTGTCTGGCAAATGTCGCTCAATGATGTGTACACTAGAAATAGTCCTCCCAACAAGGTACTGTGTTTGTCTGCAAAATGGAAAATGTATATCCTCATCCACCCACTCCTCACAATCCATGTAAGGTCTCCATGTGAAATGATCAAGAATATCCAATGCATGTCACCAATATCCTGTGTCTCCAATATGTGTCTGAGTAATGTGTCATGTATATCGAAACACGTACGGGTATCTCTCTGGTCTCTCTATAGTAACTGGAGGACGAAAAACAACTATCCTCTCCCAACCCCATACCATCAGTAGTGTAGTCCCACAACTCAGTGATTGTGCATCTCTGTAAGCAATGTCGTGAAGGTGAAAATATAACATCCCTAGCAGACATGGACCCCATGCATACCTCATCTCACTCTCTAACATACCAACCAACATAGCTCCCCATCCCACTGGAAATCCGTGACCCCGTCTATCTGGCAGAACTATCCCCCCAATCAATGTACATAAAATACAATCAATCTGCTCATATCTGTCTGCTAATACTGGCCATCTAATCTCATAGTGCTCGATCCCGAGCCTACTGATGTCATCTACCTGATAAAACCTCGCCAACTCAGTCAATCCTCATTGGGTATCATACATAACCCGCTCTCCTCTAATAGGCAATCTCAAAATCCTGTACACATCCTCTAATGTGATAGTGGCCTCCCCAGTCGGTAAATAAAATGACGATGTCTCCGAATTCCATCACTCACATAATACCGTCAACATACCCCTGTTCGCCTGGATAGTGGGCATCGAAAAACAGTGGCGTAGACCCAGTCTCCATAATAGCCGAATCTCTGCACTCGTCAATCAATCTTTGAGATCGAATGTGTCTGGTTGTGACTCCCGTGTATATATCAGATCTAAAACCACTTGCATTTTAACCATGATGTCAAAAAATTTCAAGTTTTCCTTATTAAAAGTTTTCAAAAATTTTACCAAACAAATGCGGCTCACTTTAACAAATGCAGTGCATTTTGCAAATGTGTTACACGAAGCCTCACATGTGGTGCATATTACATATGCATTGCATTTTTTCCCACCCCCTATCAACCTACTACACATGCGGTTCACTAAACCACATGTAGTGCATATTCCATCAACCCACCTATCTACAACATATGTGTTTCATAAATGCATATGCGGTTCACAACCACACATGCGTCTACTCCTAATGCATATGCATTGCATAACAACACATGCGGTGCATTATAATTCACATGTGATCATTCCCTAAACTGCGTAACCTAACCTAGACGTGTTTTCACAAATACGTTGTTTCGTAGTTAGATGCGACGAATATGACGACATATGCGTCGTTTTCAACGCACCACATTTGCTTATTAATTTTCAAACACCTAAAACTACGTGCAAAAATAACTTTCAAGAGTTCTTTTTTGAGTACATACTGGTGGTCCTACGTCGGCTGGCCTCCTAAACGTCCAGATCCAATAACCACGATGTGCAGCGTATGGAATGGGTGCCATTTTCGTCAGCTAGTCAGAGCAAATTTCCTCTTTTTCTAACTCCTCTGGGTGCAAATGAATTAGGTTTAGCTCTAATTCCTATTTATAGGTGGGTTTGAAATGGCATTTATTCTGACCTAATCTATTGGCCGCTTAACCTTTCAACTTCAAACGACCTGTATTCCTCCGTATCAACTCCAAATTCATTTTCGTCAACTCCATAGCAGTTCTGACTATCAAATTGACTAATCGGGAATATCTCCTAATTTTTTTTGAAACTTTCAAAAGTTTGTCAATTTTCCCGAGGGAGCATACCTTGACCTATTTCATGTTGCGGCACGATCGGGGCATATTTTCTTTGACACAATGTCGTACCAACATTGTATCAAAGAGGGGCAAACTGTAGACACCGAAAATTGGTCTAGGCCTGCGAACACCACTTTCGACATAATTTTCTATTGTCTGTGGTCATGATTAAATAATGTTTATTATTTAATTACCCTTTTTATCACATATTTCCTCTATTAATTAAATATCACTTTTTAATTAATTCACTAATTCATAAATAACGTTTATTCAACTTGATTAATTAAATAAGTCATAATTATTTAATTATGTTGCTAACTAATTAATTCTTCCTTCTTAATTAAATAATTTATTATTTAATTACCCCTTTGTCATAATTCAACTATAATTAAATATTAAATATTTAATTATTTATGTCACATTCTTCTATCATTCAGTTATCTAATCATTCACTCACCTTCTGACTCAAGATCTTTTTTTAGTTCTCCCTTATCTCTGGGTTTAACATCTGATTGTCTCTAAGAGAGGACTCTCTATCACAAATAGTTAGTTAACTAATTCCAACTCATATGCATGATATGTCTATTAATTAAATATCTTTATTTAATTAATTAACTCATGTTTGCATTCGAATGCATTAGTCTTCGAGTTCTAACTTTGTATTTTGCATACAAAGTCTATTTCTTCTATTTTTGGAGATTAAGATCCTGAACTCGTGTTCTAACTCACGTTCTAACTTAGTCTCTATCTGTAGTCTTTCCTGAACTCGTGTTCTAACTCACATTCTAACTGAGACATAACTCACATCGCATGGCATTCATCAATCTCGTCCGTCGATCTCTCTTTCAATCTGAGCCGATCGTTCGAAAACCCAAAATTTATAAAATGGTCTATCATAATCATTATTCCTCCTCTCGATATCATTACTCCTGAAATCACATACTTTTGAGAAGAGACCCATCTTTGATATTTTTCTTAGACACTCGACGAAGTTATACTTGCATTCAAACACTTAAATCTGAGGGCAAGAATACTAAAAAGGAAAAATGGAGAAGAACAATCAAGATAATTCGAAGGGATGAACGCATATTCGGTGAGAGCTTTCCATTAATTTGTTTAGTATTCTTTGTTGTTTTATTTTAGATTATTATTTTAGAATAGGATTAACTTTGTTACTCTAGTTGCAGATTATTCATCTCATCATCATTCGAAAGATACATCTATATTTTAATCTACTGTTATAGTTACTGTTTCATCGAGGCCTCTGAGGTTTCACTTTGGGAAAATTTGAAGCATTAGATGAAGTATCATGGATTTTGGGGCCTGAATTTCAAGCAATGAAGCAAAAAATTGGGAGCATATATCGGTATTCACTTGATATTATCTTCATACTCAATGAAATCCCTGCCCAAAACCTATTTAATGGCTATAATGGCCAATAAGTGTTTGTTTTTGGCTATACATTTCAAATGTCTATTAGAGATCTCTCCTAGGAAGGCCATTTGAGACTTGTTACACATTAGCATAATCAGAGTATTCATTGTGTTAGTCTCTGCTCAAAACACCTAAGCCTAGCGCTATTGAAATATAAAACCTACTCAGCTGCCTAAGAAATTATGCTATCTAAATTGCCTAATGCTTTGCCAAATCACCAAGTATAGTTCAACTGCTATAACAAGCCCCTTTTTATAAAAACACCCGAGGTAGCTTGCATCCCAAGCATGACGATAATCAAGTTTAGCTTGAATTTCCAACCTGGTTGCATTCACTGGTATGAATTGCTACGTGTAGGATTAAAGAGCAGTAATCAATTAATGTGAATTGGTGGCAAGCTTAGGCGACACTGAATATAGATAGATGCTTAGGTGTTAGCATGCAACCTTCTTAAGATCCAAGGTCAAACATGAATCTTCCTAAAGTACTCATTATGGTATCAACCTAATTATACTTCAAGGGATATTAATGGTGAGGACAAGTGAAAGGGTGCATAACGAAGAGATGACAACTCAATTTCCCATGAAAATCACACAAAATGGATGTTATCCATAACATAATTATGAATCCTTTTCTTGTCAAAAATGGAAAATAGCTCATTTCACATGGACAGAGAAACTGGCAGTACATGCCGAATTAAATGCAGAAAGGCAACTATTGTCTACCAGTTGAAGGTGGGAAATTAAAGTGAAAATATAAGTATCACATGCAAAAATCAGATAGAGTATGAAACTCCTTGAAGCAGTCAA
The DNA here is from genome assembly GCA_007115665.2 of Sequoiadendron giganteum. Lineage (NCBI taxonomy): Eukaryota > Viridiplantae > Streptophyta > Pinopsida > Cupressales > Cupressaceae > Sequoiadendron > Sequoiadendron giganteum. The sequence goes on from CM021101.1 coordinate 35,291,510, forward strand.
AAAATTAGAAGAAAGAGTTATTAAGGAGCCAAAGGTGTTGTGATTTTTGCATTAAGAGGAGCCAAACATAGGAATAATCACAGAGAATTTTCTGCCCCGATGTAAATTAAACCTTAAGCGAAATGATTTTTGTTGTTGAAACCAGAAACCTTGCGTTGTGTTTTAGGTTCCATTTATACCGCTTCAGTGTGCTTTCTGGGTAAAATTGGCAAGTAATGGAAACTGCTCAAGGTTCTCAAGCCAAAGTGCAAAAGGAAGAGGCCCAGAGCTTATTCAATACCATGCGTGTGGCACCAGCCACCGAAGTTTTCAAGGATGTCTCTTATGCCTCACTTGGTATTCCAGAGAAGCCGACCTAGGTAAATATGCGGGTTGCAAAGAAGAAAATCCCTCACAAAGATAAGAAATGAATCAAAGAAGAATAGGAAAATATTCATGACCCCATTCTTGAAAAAAATCCAAAATCACTAAAGGAAGCAGCTTGTGAGAGGATGAGAAAGAATGGCAACCCAAAATCCTTGGCACATAAATGTTGGTATAGTGGGTTCCCACAATATATGTTCCTACTCATGCACAACTGCTCTGAATTGGTCGACAAAGCCATCAAGCACTTCAATCCTAACACTGAGACCATTGAGGGTCGGGAAGTGAGTGTGGTTATATGCAGGGAGGTTGTATGGCATATGCTCTATATCCCAAAGTTTCATTCCAAGGTGCTTAAAATTGATAATTTCAATCCAACAAAAGGGGAGAGCTATTGGAGGACCAGAGACCCAACGTTGGATTTTTATAACATGGAGATTAAAAAACTCAGAGAAGCTCCTAGTAAGCCAATGTAGATCCTAGTAATGCATAATGACTTCAAGGATGATATGAAGGATGCCTTCACTATGATGGTGTTTTTTTGCAGCCTAGACACCGACAATGAGGTCCAAGAGTTTCAGCTTGGTTTAGGTTTTCAATTACACAAATTTTCTGGTATGATTTTTCTGAATTCCTCGTGCAAGAGATGCTTGCCCAAATAGTAGAGTACCGGCTTCAACGGAGGTTCGGGGTCCCGTCCTTTCTCGCACATATGTTTTGCATCAAAATCCTGACTTCTTCCAAAAGCATCTAGGGCTCTCAATTTTTGACGAGAATCAAAAAGGAAATCTAGTTTCCACATTGACTCCCCTTCTCTCTGAGACATTTTATTATTACACATTTTCAAATTATTTCTTATATCCGATTTTGCAAGATTTAAGAGGAGACATTACTGTCTTATCGTTCAACTTGGACCAAACTGAGTTCATGCAGAGTTTCACTCCAAAGTGCGATTAGTTCCTAGGTGAGGAATTCACATTCATCTGATTGTGAGGTTTCATCGGTGAGACTTTTCAGCTTCCAGCATGTCTGACAGATCGGGTATTGGCGCTTGAAGTTTTTCGCCAGGTATCAATTATGGATGTCACCTTCCACAATAGGAAAGTAAAGAAGAAAGGATTCCTCAAATGCTCAGAGCGCTACAAAGTTGTAGTCATGGAAAAGAAAGGGGCTCACAACATATTGGAAGAAAAGTTGGCTCATCTGGGGTTGGTGTGGATTTGTGACAAATGGAATTACAACTCAAATGATGACTTGCCGAATAATTATGTCAAAGTGGCACACTCCCCTCGACCTTACAGGGAGAAGCGTAATAACTTGATGCCAGATGCAAAAAATTTTATTGTTGATCTAGCGTACATACCTATTGAAGGTGGTCGGCCCCCTTGGCTTGGTTTCTACCTTCACGCCACGTAGTATGATAAGACAAAGAAAATGTTGACTACTCTCCACAACAACCTACTAAAAATATACATCTAGAAAGAGGAGAAGGTCCATGATTTTTGGATATATCAGCAGGAGACCCAACACACCAATGCACCATATGACACTGAGGAGATGGATGATAGGTTTGAAAAATTGTGCAACAACAAGCACCCGAATTCCGATAAGAGTGGTGAGAAGGACTATAGTTCGAAGTCAGCTGAATCACAATCAGATAGGGGAGTAGAATCAGAGGTAGACACATAGGACATCTTGAATCAAGCAAAGGGAAGGGCCATGAAGCAACCTAGCAAGGTCTCTTCTAATTTTTGGATGAACATATCATGTGTAAGGTCTTCACTAACTCACACCTGGACAACAAAGAAAACTAGGGCAACCTCTCCGCAATAGCCCAAAACCATAGTAGTAGGCGACTCGCCGCCAAAGAAGCGACCGTGAATTGAGTTATCTTTGGGAGAGAGTTCCCAAGACCCCAAGGAAAACATAGAGTCAACAATAGATGAGGTACAACAATCGCACATACCATAGGTATCTTTCGCTCCCCCTTCTCTAGTTTCAAAAACCATAGTTACCCCTGTTGCATCTACAAGACCTCTTGTTTCATGCGATGACCCATGCATTATGACCACTATTCCAATAGTTTTCACAGTGTCAGAACCATCCTCTCCGATGCCCCCATTTTACTTTAGTCCTTCGCAGAACCTCACACCATTCGCTTCATCCCATTTCACATTCCAAGGCCTCTCATACTTTTCCTCTACTACCTTCAGTGATGCATCACAAACCATCGCAGTGTCAGATTCCATCCATTCTGCCTAGCAGATAGAAGTCGCAATGAATTCACTTCGTGTAAGTCTTCCTCTTGGTCCGCAATTAGATTATTGGATTATCCCTCCTTTCTCACCTCAGATAGTCAACATACCAAAGAAAAATTCTCCCAGTACTACTAGTCTTTCATTCCATTTCGCCCTTCCCCCCGATGCACCTTTCACAAATGGACTCATTAGGTCACCCTCTGAATTCTTATCAGAAGAAGGCATGATTAAGAAATCTTGAGCAAGTAGAGCCCAAAATAAAAAGTCCAAAGTTGCTAAGAGGCCGATAGAACTGAGGGTACATACAACTTTCAATGAAGCTCAACAGTCGCTACACTTTGCGGAGCTATGTACCCTACTGTCATCAAGCCACAAGGCGAAATGCAGCTAGTTGACTACAATATGTACATCGTCAGACTTGATTTAAGTGTAGCCCAACCTCAAGACAAGGTGGAGCTCATGGAGGAAACACAATAGGTAGTGACCACCAACTTTCTTAAGTCCGATCAACAGCTCAAGAAAAGAGAAGAGGAGTTGAAGAACATAAAGAGCAGAGTTGAGGTCTTGATCATGAAGGAGAAATCTAAAGAACCTAAATATAAGCGCTTATCCTAACAAAATTAGGAGGAGCATGTAAGCTCTGTGAAGAAGTAGAAAATTTTTGATCCCTTGATCCAAAATTGATCGCTGAGCTACAATGGAAAAACAAATAATATCATGAGCAGTTAGCAAAGCTAGAGAAATAAATATGAGAAAATGATGAAGATTTTCATCACCAACGTGCTCATCTGGAGCAAAAAATATAGCAGAGGAATGTGGATTTTGATATCCACTGAGCTCAATTAGAAAATGAGATTGTTGAACTGAAGTCTTCATTAGAACAAGCAATGAAAAAAAAAGAGCGACCTAAGTCTAGTTGGGTCATAGAATCACGAATCCTATAGGGGCAACTCACCACAACAAACCAAAGGGTCACAGAGCTAGTGCCTGATATTGAGAAAAGGAGTGCAGAGATTTCCTTATTGAAATATTTTTCCCCAACCCTTGTTAATCAAGAAAACCTCCTTTAGGTGGCTCAATAATTGTATGTCTCATATTGGGAAAGAGTGAAGGCTTTCTGCTTGAATCTACAACCAACACTCTAATTTATGGCAGAAGCAACAAACTTGGGAAGAGATGTTCATGGGATGATTGGGAAATTCCCATAGGTCATCACCGAAAGGGCCTCATACGCTAAAATATTATTGCAGAGGCTATACCAGGTCCCCAACGAAAACTTGGTAGGTGTAGGGATTGAAGACAGAAAGGCCACAATAAAGACATCCAATAGGTTCATCCATTGTCATGAAGTTATCTTGCATACCAATGAGTGTGTCACCAAATTGGATCGGCTCATGGGCAGCATGCGGGCTAGGTTTGATCACCTAGCACAAATGGGCTTACCATCTCCATTTCTTGAAGACAAGTTAGTGGTCACAATGGAGCATATGGTAGAAAAGATCGAGGAGAAGCAACAAGACCTATATGTCTTTTAAGTTTTCAATCAGCCCCTTGTTGTAGGAGATATTGAGGGAATCATTCATCCAATTGCGCAAATTCTTTTTCAACTCAAATCTTGGGCCAGTATACTATTGGCTTTGTCTTACAAAGAGGTTATCAATCTACATGGAGTGCAAGATAATTTGAGTGACATATCGACTCCATCAAAGGATGAATGGCTACCTCTTTAGGCCACCCTCTCTAAGCTCTGATCGTGTCACCTGATGGATAGCTCTCTAGTCTATCAAACCAAAATTTTGGATTCCTCGTTCTATAGGCGAAATGCCCCTATTAAGTTGCTAAGAGCTGTGAATACAAAATTCCCATGCTCCCTTTGGGTAGTTCTATTTTTCCTAAGTATCTACCATGCCTTCCTCTTAAGAGAAAGCAATGTCGGACCCCTTCTGCATGGTCTAAATGCGGATTCCACCACTTCTCAACCAAGCGCTCCTCGCAAGGTTTTCCTCCTCTCACTTTTCAAAAGCTTGCATCGTGAATCAAAGTGTCGACAAATCACAATTTCTTGTGCCCCTTTGCATCACTCCCCTTTTGGGCCCCGAATGGCTGCCACGTAACATCAGTCTGCACACATTCCATGGCAGACCCCACCTTCAATGCAACATGTTCAGAGGCCTCCACGTGTCTTCCAATCGTAGGATTTTCATTGCTTAACGGAATGAATGAGCATCGGCCCCTGATCGTTCCCCACACGATCTTCTAAAGATTTCATCACAAGGGAAAACTAAGCAAGCCACAGGCTATCAACAACTGCCCTATTCTATAACTACCACCATGATGGATTTTCACATGTTGACAGTCTGGTCTTTTGGGACCACTTCCATCATTCACAAGGGATGCATCTGGCTCTAGGATATCCTCTTTCATGGCTCAAATCTTTTCAGTTAAAACAAAAAAAAAGGGAAATCATTGCTAATACATCATTGCTCATGATCGGAGGATATTTTCAATTATTGGCTCACCAAGCTAGGCTTCATTATAAATACTACTTCTTCCATTGAAAAAATAAGTAGAGAGTACAAGAGTCCAGATTTTAGAGAAGAAATATTGATAGAAGAAACAGGCCTTTACCGCTTTTTATATTATTGTAAAGACTTGCAGGTTGTGCCATTGTTCGACCTTTTTGTTTTCTTGAAGATTTTGATAAAGTTTTACTATGCCATTGTGGTGTTGAATGTTTCACTTACATAACTTCTATAATTTGAATGAAAGTTTGCTAGTTTAGATCATGTCTTTGACTCCTATTTTCAGTAAATGCGTATGAATATTATTTTATGTCATTAAAGTGAATCATTTAGATTTTACCATAGTTTCTTCTCATTTTGGACATAGTAGATTGCTGAACGGTCCCTTAGACTGTATCTACAAGATAGGCCTATCATGCTTTACATATAAGTTTTTGGTGTATCACCCTAGTCAAACACTTTTATTTTCTATACCCGCGTCTTTTTTCCCATTCAAAACCACAGTTATAGAAGAGTCAACTTCTTTAAAATTTGGAGGTCACTCAATTCAGCGCAATAGTTCTCCCCTTTAACTGAGTTTCTAACAACAGTTGTTACCTTGCCAATTTTTGGCATCAACAGTAAGTAAAGACACATTTCACTCACCATGTCACGTATGTAAAAATGTATGAATACATTTTATTTGTAGAAATTTGACTTGGTCGATGCAATGATAAGAGTAATGTGGACTTAGTCCAACATCTTTAAACAATTGGTTAATCAACTCATCCGTTTATTTCAGTCGATACATGCTAATTGTTGTTGACTTCTTATTGATTGTTTCACTCCTACAAAAACCATACTAACTTGATATTGGAAGAGAGGTTTTGGCACCACCTCTTGAAGCATTTTCTCATAGATGTCTTTGCTGGAGTATAATTTGAATTCTCCATGTGCATTTTGAATTGGTCTTTGAATTTTTGTCAAAGATGTAAGTCGATTTGTAGGAGGTTTTGTTGAGTCTAAGCTTATTTAATCACCACATTATTGCTGAGTTTGTTTGCTTGAAGTTTTTTGTCATTTTACATGCCTAAAGTTTAGGCTTTGAGGTTGCCTGGTTGCTCTATAAATAGTAGCAAGTAGTTCATTATTTGGGATGCATTATTCTCATTCTTTTGTACGTTATTTTTTGGAGTAGCAATCTATTTTTAGAGTCTTTTCATCTACAATATTTAGAACATTTTGAAAGGGACATATTCTTTCCCAAGAGATTATACATCTTTTGTAGTTCATTATTTCTAAATTAATACCAACTATACTTATCTTATTTTATGAGTGATATATAAAGAATGATATTTTTTGAGTGAGAGGTATTATTGTTGTTTCAGAGAAGTAAGATATCAACAAGAGAGATAAAGTTTGTTGTGAGAAGCTGATTATCAAGCTAATTGTTGTTGGAGAGGAATGCAATGCTATCATTGGTTTGGATAAGCGATAACAAGCATGGGGATCTCTTCTTATTTTTATATTTTAATTTTGAAAGATATGTCTTGTATGCATGGTTGAGAGGTCTTTTCTAGTATATGCATTAGAGAATTTAGATTATTTTGAAAAGGAAGTTAAAGATTTTATGTCATTTTATTAACATATTTTTAAGTACTCCATCATAGGAGAGATTGCTTGACACAAGTATTTAATTATACTAGATATGTCGAAGAGATTGCTTGGCATATGTATTTAATTATTCTAGATATGTTGACAACATAGGTATTTAATTATACTAGATATGTTTGAACATGGGTTGCAATGTGTTTGTATTTACTCCATAGTAGGAGATGGGTGTTTTTCATAAGTATTATATACTAGGTATGATTGAACGTAAAAATAACATATGGTGTATTTAGATAAGTTATTCATTTAACTAGGAAAGCTTATGTTTTACTCCTAGGATAGGTCATCTAGTATGAGAAAAAATTATATATACTTACAAGTAAGTAGGGTTATCCAAGATTTTAGGTTATCTTTGGAATGATGGGCTATCCATAGAAGGAAATACCTAACTTATGTACTTAATAGTTAAGTAGGTATAATTTAGGTAGATTAATATGTTGTAGGTTATCTGGGATGATGGACTATCCATTGAAGGAAATACCTATGCGTATCTTAAGATAGTCTTAAATCAAATTGAACCTGAGTAGTGTATGTGATAGATGACTCTTAGTCATTTAGTGAATAAAATCATTTGATCAAAGTAGTGTGAATGTCAAAGACTCCACCCTAGATTGTGTGAATCCACTCTAGATTATGTGAATATCGAGACTAACATTGCCAGTTCACCATGATCTAGTATTACATGCTAGATAGAGATTGTGGGATTACAAGTTTCTAGTTATGTAGGACACAACACTATGCTCAGTTGGTTGTCGTTATCGATTACTCTACCAATCTAGTTGTCAAAGGGAAGGACCATCTATAAAATGATAGATGTGCAGGGGAATGCATTATGAGTCCATGGTTTGCTGAAAATCACTTGAGTGATGCTTCTCCTCCACAAAAGGAGATAGAAGAACCAAGATTTGAATGGAAGGATCCTGGACCATCTTACAACTATTTGTTCTAAAGCTCATTGGAGCTATGTATTTAAATGTATGTATTCTTGTATTATTGTAACTTGTGAAGTTATTGTAAATAAATGGAAATCTTTAGTGTAATTTGATATGGCACCTTATTCATATATTCTCAATAAAGAAGGAAAAAATTTATTGCAATAACTTGTTACCTAATTTACTCACTTGTATGGTGTAAATTTACATAAGTAGTGCATTGAAGGTTTGGTATGTTACATGTGGTATCAAAGCTACCAAGTTCGTCATTGAAATCTATGAGCTCAGTACGCAACAATACGTAAACCTTATCAGAAGATAATGGTCGAAAAGTTCTTGTGCCACAAATGACAAGAGAGAAGAACATAGGGAAGTGAAAAGGAAGATGAGATCCCTAGTAACTTGTGTAAATTCAAACTAATTAAGAGTCATCCCTGGAGTAGGAACTCCTAAACCAAAACCTTATGATATTACATGGGATTGCATATGATTATGCAATCGGGTTATGTGGGAAGGTTAGGAAGAATAACCAATATATATCTTTATCCTATGGAATAGTTATATGAATCTAAGGTGATGGAAATAAATGACATAAAACTTTAATAGTAGCAACCTATAGTTGTAAAGAGTCAAGAATTCTTGGATTTAGTGAAAACACTATGAGTCTATGTGTATGAAATTTCAACATAAATTAGATCAAAGTAGAGAGTCAATGAAAGAGGTATCCACAAGGTTGGAGGAATCTTGACATAAATATAATTCTTGTGTAAAGGTAGGATCTTGTAAGGAAATATTTAGTACCTAGGAAAAGAGAAAATATTGAAATGGTCAGAATGAAGTAATCAACAATGTGGGCATGGTTCCACTAACCAAAATCAATGAGATTATTTGAGTTTTTGATGAGGAAAATGGAACCAAAAAAACTTGGTATCTCTAATGGTTATGAGAGAATAAGTCGCCAAAGAGTTGGAATGAAGACACTTGGAAAGGTGATTGTGAGAAAGAAACCGAAATTGGTAAATCAGGTTGGTTTGACCAAAGGTTTGGATAGTACATAGATTGGTTGGAGTATACGTTGAACTCACCGAAAAGTTTGCAAAAAACAATATTCATTTTTAAGGTTCCAAAAGGAAATGGAATAAAATAAGGAACTATGTGTCAGATCAATAGAAGTTATAAGGAAAAAAATGATGAATCTAACTTTGGGAAAAGTTATATATGAGGTATGCCATGAGGAAAGGAAAATGCAATAAAAAGGCAACAACAAGGAATGACAAATCCCTTCAAAGAAGTAAGTGTTTCTAGGAGTTCAACTTTGAGGTAATCGAATGTTGTGAAAAAACTAAGGGTGAAAGGAAGAGAGTGGATTGACTTAGGTTAGGTACCCCATCTAACTAAAATTGTAGATATGTTTTCGATTTGGAAGAACAGATGACTTCTCCGCAAGTCATGATGTCAATTAAGTCAAACATTTTATGACCACAAGAAAAAGATATTGGGATTTTTGGAGAAAGATAAATGGAAAGGTCAATAAATATGACCTATTATCATCCCATACCTTATATTTATATAATTGGAAGATAAAATGATATTATCATTGATGCCTTGGAAAAGGATAGGCAGATAATTTGATCATGATAGGGAATATCATTGCCTATGGGATTGGAAAGGGAAGATATAGATTATTCATGATTGGAAGAAAGTGTCTCTACATACCTTATATGGGGAGTTTAGAAAATGATGTCATTTCTATATATAAGTAGTAATACTACATATTATGAAGTATATCCATATCATAAAGTGACTTAAAACTATGGCTTACTATGCTAAGAGACCTGGGAATGATAAGGTTAGATATAAATCTATAGAGATGGAGTGAAGGATAAGGTAGGATGTGATGTTATGTGAACCACATCTAAAATCTATTAATGCAAAATATTACTTGTTCTATATTACTCTTGAATTAAACCCTAGGATTAGAATAACCTAATTGGGATGAGCAGGTCATTCAAACAAAAAGAGAGACCTTAGGTTAAGATTTAACCTATTTAGCTGGGCTATGTACTAGACTACTCATTAACACATTTAAGATGGGAATCACTTTCTTGGATGAGTTATACATTTGGGGTAGAGTAACCTATAATGTAAAACTAGTCAATGATTGATGACTCTATCCTAAGAATTAGAATGGAATATGGAGTTTGAGATTCACCCATGAGAATGAGTAAATCACTTGAGCTTATGAAATTCTATATGAGTGGAAACATAGGTGGGATACCTAGTGAGTTAAAGTAGCTGCTTGGTTAATTACTTAACACTATTGAAAGGAAGTAATATTATTGACAAGAATCTATTTTGAGTGGCTCTTATATTAAAATGGATACACTCTAAAAGGGAATCATCTATTATTATGTCTGGACATCATAGAATTTTCATTTAGTGTGAAATATTAGAAATTTTACTGAGTAGAACACTGGGGTTGATACTTGTGCTCAAATAGGATATGCCAAAGTTGGGACTCACCTATGTGATTAAATGAATCAAAGGAGATAATAAGGAATGCTCATGCTTGGTAATTAGGTATGCAATTAGATTTGATATCTTCTAGGGACCAACATAATTGAATAAGGATTAAAATTCAAAGTTAGTACCAATTCTTATTAGGAAAATTTGTTAGAGTTGACAAATGAATTACATCTTTGGAAATAATTCGAGGATAGAAGAAATCCACAGTATGGATGTCCTAAGATAAATGGGATTTATCTTCGTAAAACTTATAACCATTATTACAAGGGAATTAAAGATGACGTGAGATGGTAAAATGGTTTTCACTTGGTCAAGGAATAAAATATTATGGGATATAAAAGAACCTATGTACCCAAAATGTAATGCCCCACCCTGTAACCCTAAAGGAAGTTGCAATTCACTACTAAAGCGTACTTTTTATTATTATTAAAGTGTAATTAACATACATGTTCATCGCCAGTTAAAAACTGGGACAATGCCAGTTAGTTGCTCCTTGTGCCTATCTGTCGGTTGTTGCTCTGCAGTTGTTGTGCTACCTATGGGTTGTTTCTATGTTTTGTTTAAGTTTTCTTTGGGTTTTCGGTTTTTTTTGGTTTCTTTTTGGCCCTAGTGGCTTGTTTTGAAGGGTACATCACCCTGTAAATGCTGCTTAAATTTTCAAAAATATACATGTTCATCAACAATTGACAACAACCTCTAAGGCTATGTAACCGAGATTACTTAAACCCATACTTACATCAATACACAACTAAAGCATTTAATGACAATATGAATTGAGTACATAAAAAACATAAAGATACAACATAACATAAAGAGATATACAACCAAACTCCATATTCATTAAATTAATCAAAAAGTTACATCACTCATTCCCAGAATGAGACAATAATACAAATGTGTTACAATATACATAAATCCACCTCGTAAACATATGAGGGGTAAAATAACATGATTCAAATTGAAATAAATACATTGCTTGAATTAAAAATAGAAATTGTGAGCTCTCCAACTGGAAATCTCACCACCAAATACTAAATATCAAAGGGGGACCCAACGGTGTATGATGCATGTTCCACCCAACCAAGTGGTACCCGAAGGCCCACCCCCCATGCTAGGAGATAGTAACATCATAACATGGAAAAAATCTACAACCTCTAACTACAGGTTGACTCAAACTGACACAACCAATCACATGTACAACACAAGTCCAACTCTAACATGGTCACATTGCTTCCAGATATAAAATAGAGTGAGTATGTTAAGAAAACCATACACATAAAAATAAATACCTACTGTTTTCCTAGACAAAGTGTTATCACACAGCTTGTCATGGGATATCCTCTGGGAATCTTCATAGGCTCCGGTAATCCTAGTGACCTCAACTGAATCCCGCCCCCCACACTCACTCATGCAGAATAAAATACCTCTCGTAAGGACAAGATAGATGACCTTGCCATTCCAGGCCTTCCCGCTCATCCCAATTCTAAATGAGCACTTGTGTCTATGAGAGGCTAAATTATCTTGATTAGTGTGATATACTACCTAATCTTCTAAGTACATTAATTTAGTTATCACTTGATTAAACCACCTCCGAAGGTTACCCAATTTAAGTCTTTGGGCTCTGGCGCCTAACATAAGCCACTCTTCTACTTAATAACATACCATAAAAAACTAATTATCAAGGGATTCCCAAGTGCATACAAACTAGATAAAACAAACACTCCAACTCTAGGAGGCAACATAAAATGAAACTCACACCAAAAACTTGGAGGCAACAAAGCACATAATCCACTCCTTTCAAAAGAGGCACAAATCATCCTTGTTCGTGGAAATTAGGTAAATTTCTGACAAGACACCATGCACTACCCAAGCAAATACAAATGGTTGACATAACAAATCGACAACCCCCATCCTCTAGAACCCCCTAGAAGACTTACATATTAAAGACACAATTAACCCATTTCCCCAATCACGAACACCAAGGAAATAATCACATAAGGCAATAGCAAGGAAATAATCTACTTTTGGATATACTAAATCCATTTCCCTTTTCTATTCTATTCATAGTAAGAATAGCAGTTTCCCTTTCAGAATAGTTGAAATAGCTAAATAATTGTCTTTTATTTACAGATAAAGGAAAGACTAGTTTTAATAGATAAATCAAATTCATTGAATACTTTTAAAAGCAACATAAATCCTCAACAAATTAATTCTTCAGATTTCCAATTGAATCATATAATTCTTCCAATTTCTAACTAAACATAAATAAATGGTATCTTTTAAAATAAAACTATTTTTAATATAAATATATAATATATATATATACATAGAATACATACATTATTATATTTTAATATATAATTATGTATATACGTTTATAATATATATTTATTAAATATATATACTTAATATTTTACAATCCACATATAAACCATATATATATTATAATATATATACACATTATATATACATATATATATTTATATAATATATATATTTTATATTAATTAAATTAAGCATAATCAAAAATTGCAAATACCAAAAAGCGGACGAACTAAATTTAAGTTCGTTGTTTTTTAGAAAACTTCAAAGCCAACAAAAATTCATGGGGCGCCGGACTGTACCAACATACAACCAGCCACCCACATCTTAGGGGCAGTGCTGCCATGGGACAACGCGTTCCCCCCAAGTGGTGGGCGCACTGCCTCATGGCAGTCGCTCCTCCCACTTGAGAGTGGGCAATGGGGAAGGCTTTGAACTTCCCACCAACCACTATAACATATATAAAAAAACTTTCCCTTTTAAATTTTTTTTTTACACGGAACTCGAAAATTTAGAATAAAAAAAACGTATTTCCAAAATACATTCAATAAAATTCGCCGTACAACAATTTCAAAAATTTAAACAAAATAAAACATTTATATATATATTATATATGTAAACATATATATATATATATATATAAATAATTTCAACATAATAGATAAATTGGAAGAATTTTTCCAAAACATTCACTTACAGGTGAAATTATAAACTTCCCAGAAGATACTCAAATTTACAAAGGATTTTACATTAAACCAACTAAATAGCTTTCTCAAATCTAAACACAAGTAAGGAATCTACTAATTTATTTCAAAGGTTTTCAATCAATTTCTAATATCTTCTGGGTTTCTCCACCGCAAAATTTCCAAACACAGAGGTTTCACAATTTTCTTTTACTATAGAGGTTTAATTTTCTAAAAATCTAAATTTGTTTTCCTCTAGATTTATTTCTCAGTAGAGATCAAATAATTCCTCAAATAACACAATTCATATTCTTTGGTTTTCACTAAATCTAAAATTTTTGAAGTTTTGTCACAACAATCACATAAGCTTTAAACTTTTTTTTTTCTAAAGCAAAATAAATCTCCTTAATAGATCTAGCACAACAATTAACTGCAACAATACAATTTCAATACAAATTTTAAACAAATCTAATTACACAAGAAAAAAACGTGTAATAATAAGCTTATGATGTGTTGAGTTTTTGATGCCGAGCCTCTTCCAAAGCTTTCATAGCTTCTTCCCAGCAACACAATATTTCCAAAACAAAATATGTATCCAATGTCACAAAAAACTATTCCTAAATAATTCTTTTAACTTCGAGCAACAAAAAACCTCCCAAATCCTTTGTGTTTTTTCAATTTTTCATTCCTCTCCAAAAATATCTTCTCCCAAAAAATATCCTCACACTCCCGTGAAGAAGATTTCCTCTTCTTTAACCAAAATCCCAAATTTTCTTCGTGAATCAATTTTCAACAACTTCTTCATTAATTTTAACTATAATAGGTTGGCAATTAACAAATATCTTTTAACAACCAAATTTAATTTCACAAAATAATTTAATAATTTCTAATTCAAATTCAATTCCAAAATAAATTTAATTACTTTTAATTCAAATTTAATTCCAAATTGAATTAAATTACCTTTTTCAACTTTCCAAATAAATAAATTTAATTAATCAATTTTAATTACTTAACAAATAAATTTAACCTAATAGATTAAATTTAATTTACTAAATAAATTAAATTAAATTAATTAATTTAAATAAATAGCTTCTATCAAAATGTCTAAAATTAATTAAATAAAAACCAACATTATTTAATGCATAATTTTAACATTTATTTTCATAATCAAGAACCCTTCAAAATTTAATAATATTAAAACAAGGCAAACGATGACACAACAATACGACTGATGAAACACTGTGGCTAGGGTGTAGACCCGACACATGTTACATAGCTACTATCTCCCGTTCAACTTAACCGTTGGATAGATACGCTTAAACCTGTGAAACTAGGTGGAGTCAATGTCATGTACCTGCAAATCTGTAAACGAGATCACAAAGATCATATATATATAAGCAACATAAAATACACACCATGAAGAGGAAATCACGAAATCGCAAGGCACTCGCAAGCGAGTGATGCGATCTCATCCCCTTCACCAAAACAATCATCATAAACTGACAATTCCATAATACTCAAATATCTCATGTACAATAAACATGTTATAGAAACAAGTATTTTAAGACCAATTAAAGCATCATAAAAGATACATCACATCACACAAATAGTTTGTCGTTCTATAAATAGCAATCAAATAACACACATGATAAAGTATGCAAAGTATTGCAGTAACTGAAACTAAAACAAAGCAAGGAACGATGTCTGAACAGGAAGCTAAAATAGAGGGGTATTACACAAAATTTTGGAAGATTCAAGAATGAAACGAGGAAATTAATGCTAGAGATAGGAAATTGGAATGACAAAATGAATTTTTGGATGAGAAACCACTATAACATGGGAAAAGATAGAGTAATAAGTAGCACAAAATTTGGCAAGATAAGGTCTAGTATGCCAGGAAATGAAGACCGGATGTCATTATCGGTAGGATATGTATACTCTCTTGAGATTCGAGAGGGAAAAAGTTAGAAAACAAGACAGATCAATCTGTTTATGTCAATAAAACTGGCATAATGTTCTAGTAGACAAACTCATCAAAGTAACCAATGCTATTTTGGAAACTTGACTTATAGGATTTTGGTCCTAAATAATATATTGTGGGAAGTAGTTGCTTAGTATTCCTGAGAAGGTTACTTCATTTTTAAATGAGAAAATAATGATAGGGTTGTGTAAACCATGATCATACTATGAGACATTTAATTGAATGAATGCATAATATATTATTATAGTCAAATAGGAAAATATGGTAAATTAAATCTTGAATGATTTATAAACTTCTAACAATGAGGTTTAGAACATTATATGGAAGGAAAGGTTGGAAACTCTATTAAGTTGAAATAAGCTTAATAAATAGGGTAAACCATAGACTTGATAAAATGTCAAAAAGGAGTAATAGATCAAAGAGATCGATGAAATTTTTTTGATACAAAGATTAAGTATGAAGAAGCGTCAGAATTTGACAAGTTTCTAAGACCAAAGTTATGCTCGGGATGGACAAGTAATCAAGAAAAAAAATTTATGGTAAGGAAAATGAATGTGTAAGTGACAAATGGACTCAATTTATGAGTTGTCTAAAAGTGTAAATACCAAAGGGGAAGGACGGGACCCATGGTGTAGTGTACAATGCACCAACATTCCTTATCTATTTGGATTATACTAAGGATAAATTCATGGGCTAATGATTTTTGGTCACTATATTTTAGGTTTCATGTATAGCTACTATTGTATCTAGGATGTGTATATGTAATAAGGCTCTTTGGGAGAGTAAGTATGTGTGAAGCATACAATATTTCCCTATGTGATAGTGAGGGCACTTGAAGCAAGGTCCAAGAAGGACAAGGTTGCTACGTGGGATGAATATTTTATAAATATTATGTGTTTTGAGAATAGTAAGTAACACTTTAACTATATGTTAAAATTCTATAGATCATCAGGAACAATGATTCACAAGGGAAAAGTATGTTACATCCCAATTGTGAAGTTACTATTTATTATTACCATATAGGGTAAATATGAATGTAATGTGAATTTTGGAGATGAATAAATTATGCTTGTACCTTGTTATCAGTATGAATTTTATCTCATTTGATGATTGTCTCATTTGATGTTATCTCAGTTGATGTTATTTCATGGGTAAATACTGCGTATGTATGAATAGATGGTTAATTAATTATTATTCTTTGGAAATTTGTATGTATACTACATATGTTGTGAACAATTGACTACTGAGTGTATGTGTTAGTGGTTTTAGGTGAATTTCTAGGTGGAGGTGAAGTATAACCTAGGAGAAGATCTTGGTCGGGTAATCGGTAAAAGTAAATTACCCGAGCATACACACACCACACAAGAATGGTCAAGTCTAGACATAGAAGTAAGAAGTTGGTAAGTCAACCCTAGTTTGAAATATCGGCATTAGTAAGGGTTTTGTTTACTATCGAGTGCATTATTGGGTAATGTTTATTTTTTTAAGCTTTTGAGACCATCCATATTTTACTGCTCTTGACTGTGTGGGTGAATGAGTATTGGGATATATGCATATATGAATATACAAGCATGTGTCAATATAAATGTATCATGTATATAATGGGATGTCCATACATGTATGATGACATATGTATAAGATATGCATATATATAAAAACAATTGTTATGTTGAATGTGAGAGTATAATCACATGGTCATGATCATTCATATTTGAAATGGATCGTTTCACTGACATAATTCCTATATAATATATATATGTTTGTATATATGCACAAATACACATATAAGTGTAAAAGATTAATAAAAGAGTGTGCATACACACACACACACACACACATATATATATATTTATATATAATATATTATATTATGCGTGAATAGTTACTTGTTTGTATCCATTTGTATATTGAATGTATACCTACTTGTTTGACATATGATATAAATATATTTATATACACCCATATATTGTTCAATGGAAATGATATTAGTGTATAATGATATAAGCATACATGTTAATACAAAACTACGAATACTTTCACATACCTATACAGATATGTCATATCATCAATTTGTCATATATCACACACACACACACACATATATATGTGTGTGTGTGTGTGTGTGTGTGTGTGTGTGTATGATTGCATTCGATATATTGATATATTTATCAACCCCTGGAAACTTAATATATATATTATGAATGTTTTTCAATATATATATTTTATTTATATAATATAGTATAAGGATATATATTATAAATATTGTATGATTATTCTATATATATGAAGCACACAATATTAGGAGATTATTGTATTACATACCATTGCAAATACTTAGCTTCGCGACCTTAGACTAAGAGAGTAGACCATGCATGAGCGTGGAACAAAGGAGAGAATGTTGTGACAACATACTAGCGACTAAGTCAAGTGTTGCATAAGATATAGTGGTAATGAATGAAGAGGATAGGGTGCTAAAAAAATGAGTAGAATATAGGAGAAACTTTAGGGCCACATATGTGGTACATTCTAACTGTATTTTAGAGGCCAATCCATAAGGATACTTTAGATGTTAAATGATCATGACAATAAATGTCAATTATAGTCATCAATGACTATGAAATTGGAAGTCGATTTGGGAATGCTTATGGTTGTGTAAGTAAATCCACGTTTCACTTACCATGTAACATATGTGAAAATATATGAATACATTTTATCTGTTAAAATTTGACTTGGTTGATGCAATGATAAGAGTAATGTGGACTTATTCCAACATCTTTAATTGGTTAATCAAATCATCCCTTTATTTTAGTTGATACATGCTAAGTGTTGCAGACTTCTTATTGACTGTATCATTCCTAAAACTACACCAGCTTGATATTAGAAGAGAGGTTTTGGTGCCACCTCTTGAATAATTTTCCTACAGATGTCTTTTCTAGAGTATAATTCAAATTCTCCATGTACATTTTGAATTTTTCTTTGAATTTCTATGAAAGATGTAAGTCGATCTGTAGGAGGTTTTGTTGACTTTGAGCTTATTTAATCGCCACCCAATTGCTGAGTTGCTTTGCTTGAAACTTGTTGTCATTTTACTTGACTAAACTATAGGCTTTTAGGTTGCTTGGTTTCTCTATAAATAACAAGTAGTTCATTATTTGGGATGCATCATTCTCATTCTTTTGTGCATTATTTTCTAGAGTAGCAACTTGCTTTTAGAGAGCCTTTCCATCTGCAATATTCTAAACATTTTAGAGGGACACATTCTTTCCCAAGAGATTATACATCTTTTGCAGTTCATTATTTTTGAATTAATACCAACCATACTTATCTTATTTTATGAGTGAGATATAGAGAGCGATATTTTGTGAGTGAGAGGTATTATTGTTGTTTGAGAGAAGTAAGCTATCAACAAGAGAGATAGAGTTGTTTGTGAGAAGATTATTATCAAGATAATTGTTGTTGGAGAGGGCTGCATTGTTGTCTTTGGTTTGGATAAGAGATAACAGGCATGTCGATCTTTTCTTCTTTGATTATTTTACTTTTGAAAGATATGTATTGTATGTAGGGCCAAGAGGTCTTTTCTAGTATATGCATTAGAGAATTTAGATTATTTTGAAAATTAAGTTGAAGCTTTTATGTCATTTTCTTAATGTGTTTTTAAGTACTCCATGATAGGAGAGATTGCTTGACACAAGTATTTAATTATACTAGATATGTCAAAGAGATTGCTTGATATAGGTATTTAATTATGCTAGATATGTTGACAACATAGGTATTTAATTATACTGGATATGTTTGAACATGGGTTGCAATGTTTTTGTATTTACTCCATAGTAGGAGATAAGTGTTTATCATAAGTATTATATACTAGGTATGATTGAACATGAAAAGAACATATGGTGCATTTAGCTAAGTTATTCATTTAACTAGGAAAGCTTATGTTTTACTCCTAAGAGAGGTAATCCACTATGGGAGGGAATTATATATACTTACAAGTTAGTAGGGTTATCCACATTTTTAGGCTATCTTTGGAATGATGGACTATCCATAGAAGGAAATACCTAACTTGTGTACTTACTAGTTAAGTAGGTATAATTTAGGTAGATTAATATGTTGTAGGCTATCTGGGATGATGGACTATCTATTGAAGGAAATACCTAGGTATAGCTTAAGATAGCCTTAAGTCAAATCAACCCTAAGTAGTGTATGTGATAGATGATTCTCAGTCGTTTACTGAATAAAGCTCTTTGATGAAAGTAGTATGAATGTTTGAGACTCCACCCTATATTTTGTGACTCCACTCTAGATTGTGTGACTACTAAGAGTAACATTGTCAGTTCACCGTGATCTAGTATTACATACTAGACAAAGATTGTGAGATTACAAGTTTCTAGTTATGTAGGACACAACACTATGCTTAGTTGGTTGTCATTATTGGTTACCAAAGAATAATAGTATTTGTCTATGCATTAGGCTAGTAGTGGATTCCTAGAAAACATGTCTTCCAGAATAGAAAGAAAAATACAAGGAAATATTTTAAAGAAAGAAGGACTGAGGTAAGGAATCATTTTTTATGATATTTTTATAGAATTCCTGTGATAAAAAGGAGAGATGGAGAGATGAAGAATCAAAAAAAAAAATTGTGAAGAACAATTTTGATAGGGGGAGCTATCTACAACATACTTGAAATTTTCTTGTCATTGATGTCCAAGGGGGAGAAAGGAAGCATGTGAAGGAAGCATGGGAAATAAATTAAAGATTTACAAGAGTTATTATTATTGGCTCTTCACATCTTGTGTTGCCATCAATGAAAAAGTGGGAGATTGTTGGAGATTGAAGATTGTATGAAATGGTTGTCATTAATGTCAGCAGGTTGTCACTGATGTCAACATAGTACTATATATGTATGACTCATTTATCATAAGATATTTCACATAGAAGATGACTGTTATATGTGGTCTGGTATGTTGGTTTTTAGGTTCGGTTCCTACCGTGTGACAAACCTAATTCGAAGACCTTGGAAACTTAGCATGTGCAATACTCTATGGATGTTTGGTTGACCTAAATGATGAGTATGATACAGATATATGAATATATGTCTCTTTGGAATATATGAAAGAAGATACATAATATGGAAGATATGGGTTTTTGTGAGGAAGGATATAGAGGCAAAAAAGGTTGTGAATATAGAAGAACAAAATAAGCGAAGTGAGCAAAGACAATAAGTGCATGATTAGAGAAAAACTATTGAGTGATTATTGGTATCCAATCTACATGTATCAAGCTTCATCTAGAACTGAATCCAACACAAAAAGGTGCAATTCATCAGTTCAATTTTGGCGATAAGCCATCATATTTTGTATCTTTTTGGAAATGAGCCATCTGGGTTGTAGCCCTGTGGATAGTGAGTCCTACTTTAGGTACTAATCCTTTTTGTAATCATTTTTTATATTCTTTATAGTGTGAGTTAATCCTCACCGTGGTTTTTCCCTCATTGGGTTTTCCACATAAATTTGGTATTACCTCGTTTATGTGATAAATTTCAGTTTGTGCATTTATAGATAAATCTTTAATGATTTAGTTTTGATAAATAGTGAAAGCAATTATATTGGTGATAACTGATTCACCCCCCCTCTCAGTTGTCTTGTTCAACAAAATGCAAGTAGTATAAAGTTGCAAAGGGGTGTAACTTTCATTATGCAACTTGTGCGACCAAACCAACAATTCCAACACATCCAAATGGCTATGTTTAGGCTAGGCATAGTCTTGTTTCACACCCAAACATGCTGAAGTGGTCCAAGATACATTGCATTGAAAATATGAAGCATAAACGTGAACACGTGATGAAGTATACACAAGAAGCATGATGCATACACATGAATACAGGTAATACATGGAGTATACATAGTAAGCATGAAGCCTACATGTGAATACATGTAATGTATGAAGTATACACAAAAATCATGAAGTATACATGTGAACACATGAAGTATACATATGAAGCATGAAGCATACACATCAACACACGTAATACATGAAGTATACACAAGAAACATGAAGCATATATGTGAATACATGAAGTATACACATGAATCATGAAGAATACATGTAAATACATGAATTATAAATTGGAAGCATGAAGTGTATATGTGAATACACGTGATAGGTGAAGTATACATAAGAAACATGAAGCATACATGTGAATACATGATGTATACACATGAATCATGAAGCATACACATGAACACATGAATTATACATTGAAAGCATGAAGCATACACATGAATAAGTGAAGCACAATTACTCAAATACACGTAAGCCATGAAGTATATACATGAATACAAAGTATATGCATGAATAAAAATTATACACATGAATACAACTTATACGCATGAAAACATGTAAGTCGCAAATTATACATTGGAATACGCGTAAGTCACAAAGTATACATGTAATTTGTAAAGTATACAATTGAATACACGTAACTCATATCTATTGAAGCATGGATTTATAATGCAAATATGGACACCATTAATAAAAAAGATTTGTATTAACCAAATATCCATGTAGGAATACATCAATATATGTCAACATAAGTATAAAATATATACAAATAGCCATATAGGATTACAAGAATGTCATATAGGCATACAATGTCAAGTATATGCAGTACAAAATATGCCCAAAAATTCTATATAGGCATACAACAAAGGACCCCAGTCAAAATTCATTTCCCTCCAAATGAAGGAAACAAACAATTGGCCTTTGCTGGTTGGGTGGATGGTGATGTGTATGACACTTGTCTACTTTGAATTTGAGGGTTGCTCCTCCTATTTAGTTACAAATCAAGCTTCACTTGTTACAGTAACAAGTAAAGACATTAATCTATAGAAATTACATTATAAAAATATATATTTAACAAAATAATCACTTATTTCCACCAAATGATCTCTCTCCTCAACTGAAATATATGCATGCTCAGGCTCTAGCATGCCAAAGTTCTATAGAAACCATCCAAATAGAAATTAAATTACAAATCAATAATCATTTGATTTCTTAATAATAAACAACTATAACAACTAATATAATTTGAAATTTACTAATTTGCCTCATGCCCCCGTGAGACCCATCGAGTTGTCTATTGCGGAAGATACACCATGCTCCATTTCCCTATCAACATCAGGAGGTGTTTTTGCTTGCAACATCTAAAAATAAAACAACAAATTATTCAATCACGAAACTAGAATAGTGATGTAATTCATGGCTTATAATGCATGAGATAATAAATAAAAAATTTAGTACTTATTGAACTATATATTTCTTACTATTTTCCCTATCCATAGCTTGTTCAAAATGACCTATTTTAGGATTTTATCCATAGCAGCAAGGCAGTGAACTATTTGATAAAATGGTTTGGTAGACATGTATGAAAAATGTGGTAGCATAGAGAAGGAAGTGAACTATTTGAAAAAATTCTTGAAATAAATGTGGTCTCATGGCGATGGAATTCCATGACAATTTTTTTTGTCATTGTGATGGAATTCCATGACAAATTTTTATTTTCATGGCATTCCATCAGCACGAGACCACATTTCTTTGAGGTATTTTTTCAAACAGTTCATTGCCTTGTCTATGCTATTATACTAGGATGGGGTGGATGAATTTTCTTGGTAATAGTGGGGTGATGTGTATTTTAAGGATGTGGGATATGGATAAGTGGAATAAGAGGTGGAAGCTTCCATGGAATGGTAAATTAAGAGTGAGGATGAGGACCTTGAAAAGGATTTAGAGGGGAATTTTGGCTAAAGGCTTGGTTTATGTTATCAAAAGAAGGGGAAGGATAAGCAAGAGGAGATGGATTGGGATTGGATGAAGGTGGGAGGATGGAATCTTAGCACCAATTGCAAGGATACATCTAAGCATGGAATCCTTATAATTATGGAAGTAGTAGGTGAGGATAAATAATGGTGGATGGGGATAATATGGGGATGATAATGATTAGGACTGCCTTAAAGCATTGATACACATGTATGAATCCCATTGTGGACCACTTTCTTAGTGCATAATGAAACACATGAATTCTATTGAACATAATTATAATAAAGGTACTGGTGTGGATATCATGGTTGAAGTTTCATTTGAGACATGCTTTCAAATATCATGCTTCATATAGGGCATCCAACTCAATATACATAAACATGAACCCTTACACCCTAATGTTCAAAACAAAGTGGATACAAGGATATTAATCGTGATCATAAGGGGCATAGGCATAAGGGTAACTCATGAGTAAGATGCAAATAAAGGTTGCAGTCACCATGATAACATAAGTATGACAGTGATAAGCTATATTTGCAAACTTCAAGTGAACTCATTATTATTGATCACAAGAATAGTCCAAATCATGCATTATCGTGTGAGATTAATAATAGTGGTTGTTGGTAGAGTACTCGAGATGGATAGTCATATTTTGCTTGTCTAGAAATACGTAATAATAGATGTAATCATCCTCCTAGCTTTTAAGGGAGATGATTTCAACAATTGTGAAGATATAGATGAGTGCATAGGGTGAATATGGGCATATGGTGAATGAGGGATAGTGGGATGAGAATAGGAGGGAAAATGGGACAAGACCAAGAGGGGATAATGGAACATAGGATGAACTAGGATGTGTCTAGGGTTTGACTATAGCATATGAAGCTGGTTGTTGAGGTGTGCAGCAGTAATGGAGAATAGATTTGGTCAATAATGAGTGGAAGGAAGGAAATATTTCTTGTAATAGTATGTGTATAGGATAGAATTTGGATGGATGTGGTATAGCATAGAAGGAATAAAGAGACAAAATCAAGAGGTTATAATGGAGCATATGGTGAAATAATAGAGGGTACAATGGGATGGGAGTCAAAACAGGATAATAGAACATAGAATGGACTAGTAGATATTAGTGGGATGGTCCAAGATAGGATCGTAGAACATAGGGTAAACTATTAGATATTAATGGGTTGGGATTGGAGGGGAATAAAGGAACATAGGGTGAACTAGGGGAAGATAATGGGATAAGACCAAGAGGGGATTTAATGGAACATAGGGTGAAATAAGAGAGGGTAATAGGATGGGAATAGAATGGGATAATGGAACATAGGATGGTTTAGTAGAGATTAATGGGATGGGATAGGATGGGATAAAAAAATAGTGTGAACTATTAGAGCCTAATGTGATGGGATTAGGAGGGAATAATGGAACATAGGGTGAATTATGAGGTGTCTAGGGTTTGACTACAGTACATGAAGTGGGAACTTGAGGTGTGTAGTAATAATGGAGAAGAGTTTTGGTCAATAATGAGTGGAAAGAAAGGTTTCTTGTAAGATTATCTGTATAGGATGAAACATGGAAAAAGATGGTATAACATAAAATGGATAAAGGGACAAGACCAAGAGGGGATTATGGAACATAGGGTGAAATAATAAAGGGTACAATAAGATGGGAGTAGAAGGGGATAATGAAACATATGATGGACTAGTAGATATTAGTGGGATGGGCTAGGAGGGGATCATGGAAAATAGGGTGAACTATTAAATGTTAATGGGATGGGATTAGGAAGGAACAAAGAAACATAATGTGAATTAGGAGAATATAATGGGACACAATCAAGAGGGGATAATGGAACATAGAATGAACTAGTAGAGATTAATTGAATGAGCTAGGATGGGATAATAAAACATAAGGTGAACTATTAGAGGTTAACAATGTGTGAGTAGGAAGGAATATTAGAAAATAAGGTGAATTAGGTGGTGTCTAAGGTTTGAATATAGGACATGAAGTGGGAAATTGAGGTGTTTAGTAATAATATATAAGAGATTTGGTCAATAATGAGCCAAAGGAAATGTTTCTTGTAAGGATATGTGTATAAGATAAAATATGGAGGAAGGCGGCCTATAATATATAAGGTGTTAAAGATTGGGATATGTGATATAAAATGGTTAAAATATGTGTGATGATAGGAATGAAAGAATGAAATGGACATTGAATGGTAAATATATTTAGGATTTCACACAAGACCAAGAAATCTTGACATCCTCTAATAGATATGGAAATAAGACATCATGGTAGATTCCTTACAACATAGTTCATTCACATTGCATGTCATATACTCTTCATGTTTGGTTAAAATGTGTGGTGAGAAGGATAATACAAGTGATAGGTTATGGGATGGTGGAAGGTAAGAGGTAACTTGGTTGAAGGGATGAGGTATCTTAAAAATGAGCATGAAATAAACTATGTGAGAGACAATTTACCACTATGATATACCATCATAAAAATTAACATGTGTCCATAACATCTTGTACAAGGAAAGTGGGTAGAGCTAGTGGTCATAAGGAAACCAAGGGATATGACAAGGGATTATTGGAATCATGCACACATAGTAATAGTGAATACTAGGAAAGGTGATAACAATAACCATTTGAGAATAAAGCATGTTCTTTGACTTATTTACTAACTAGCTATAAGTAGTAAATAATCAATTATAACCTAAAATATTAATATTTTTTGTGAGGCTATAATACGAGAATTGACACAAAAGAGAATATACATTACACATAGAGAAAATAATTTTAAGGTTATATGGGCATTGCTACCAAAAAAAAACCTTCCAACCTTGAACTATACTTATTATGAGAGAAATTTCATAATCATTCAAAAGTTATAAAACTGTATAATATAAAATTGAGATGGAAAATAAGAAATAATTTCAACTCCAATCTTTCAATTTCTTAATTGTACAAATTAGTCTCATTCATTCTCCACTTCACGTTCCTCCAATGTTTGTGTTTCTCATCAATTTTTTAGATTTATACACACAAAATTACCAAAACTAGCTAACATTGTTTTACAACACCATTAATGAATAAAGGTTACCTAAGTGAAAGTTGTTTGATGACATGAATAGTGAGGTGTGGAGCTTGAAGGTCTACCAACAAACTGTTTGACACCCAAAGCATGTAATGAGACAATCATTCAAATAAAATTCAACTATTCACATGCAATAATTATTTCTTTAATACTAGTTGCATACCTATGGACTCGACATCGTGATGCAGGAGCATCCTTGGTTCTTTGCAATCTTGTATCAACCAAAAAATATTTTCATTTCAATTTTGTTCTTCTTCAGTTCAAGTTGGTAGATTCGGTACTTCATCATATTTTCTCACTGGAGCCTGTGGATC
Organism: Sequoiadendron giganteum; assembly: GCA_007115665.2. Taxonomy (NCBI): domain Eukaryota; kingdom Viridiplantae; phylum Streptophyta; class Pinopsida; order Cupressales; family Cupressaceae; genus Sequoiadendron; species Sequoiadendron giganteum. The sequence continues at coordinate 35,317,969 of CM021101.1, forward strand.
TATGTTTTCATCATGGAAATTTTCGTTTTCCTTATTCCAAGATTTAACCATGATTTGATCTTTTTCCAGCAAGTTATCACTTTTGGATTAAGTGATAGTTTCTAGAATAGAGCATCGAAGCAGTTTCGAGCCTAATGGCTAATTTGATCTCTTGTGGATCCTTCTCATAACTTGTGGATCCTCAGGTTGTGTTTCAAATTCTTTCGTGGAGTGTCCCCAACCTTAATTTAGGTCCACACTTCATCCTATGCACCTTCCAAGGAGAAATTCAAATGGAAGGCCGACCTATTTCATGCATGTTGTGTTTCCTTCATTGGAGATTGTAATGATCTTTGGCCGACATAAATGATTCTAGATCTCAGATGTAATATCAATTATTATAATAGATCATTAGGATAGCAAGTAGAATGAATATGGGATTTGATATGTAATATTTTGGCTCGCAATAAGGAGCATATATGGATGTGTGAACCCTTATGTTGCCGACCGATTGTAACTAAATTTTTTGATAATAAGAATGTTTGAATCTTCATTTGCCTCCATATTTTGAGTGGATTTTTTTGTGTAACTCTTGTTGCATAGTTCGAACCGTTCTCCTTGAGGACCCTCCTACCGTGACTGCACCAAACCGGTATCAAAGAGAGATTCATTCTGTGAGATATCGTTAGAGTTTTAGAAGTCCTATTGAATATTTTTTGTGGGGTGGTGGAACGAGGATCCAATCTGGAGCTATAGAGGACTTGTGTAAAGATGGTGGGAATAAGAAATGGTAGAGGAAATGGAGTGCACGAAAATGCAGAACCAACTATAATGGAGATGTTAAGAGGAATTGTTGCTAGATTAGAAGTAGTCAAGATGACCCAGAGGAGAGGTCAACCAGTTGATGATGTGAGTGATGAAGAGGTAGAATAATAGGAAGAAGGGGAAAGAGAAAATCAACCTGGACTCGATTAGGGAGAAGAGAGGTTCATAAGAGCCCTAACCAGGGTAAATACTAAACCACATTTCAATCCACCGGATTATAGTGGTAAGCTGGATTTAGATGAATTTGTTGATTGGATAATGGAGATGGAGAAGTATTTTGATTTTCAAGGTACCACCGAAGATAAGAAGGTGAATTTTTCTTCTGTAAAGTTGAAAGGAAATGCATCCCTTTGGTGGGAATATTTGCACATAAATAGGAAAAGAAGAGGGAAGGAGAAGATAAAATCATGGGATTGGATGGTGAATAAGTTAAAGATGAATTTTATGCCCACAGACTATCAAATCATTTTTTTTCTAAAAGTTGCATAATCTGAAGGAGTCAAGTGTGACAGAGTATATTGAGGATTTCTACAGGTTTAATATTAGATTCGGACATTTGGAGGATGAGACCGAGAAAGTAGCCAGATATGTGAATGAATTGAAGCTATCTATGAAAGATGAGATTAGTTTGATCAAGTTGTTGAGTGTTGAGGAGGCATATCAATGTGCCCTAAAAGTAGAAGAGAAACTGAATACAAGACATGAGAAGAGACAGAGAGGAAGAGGTGGAAGATTTCAGAGAGGAAGAATTCGTATTGGAGGAGGAAGAGGGCCTTTTTCAAATCAGAATAAAGATAAGGAAGTCAGTAAGAATAATAATTTTTAGCATAGAGATGATGGGAACTCTTACCAGAGAGGAGGATAAGGTGGTTACTGGAATGAGGGTTATAGAAAAGTTGATAGAGGGTTATTCAGGGGAACTTGTTTTAAGTGTGGTGGAGAAGGACATAGAGAATTTGAATTTAATTAGGGAGAGACAAGCAGAAAGATTGAGAACAATAGAAGAACAACCTTTACTGAGGAGGATCATGTTGGATCATATAATAAATAGGAAGAGGGAAAATTGTTGGTGAACAAAAGAGTATTATGTCAAACTGACATGGAGCAGGAACCATTGCAGAGAAATAATTTGTTTCGGACCAGATGCAAGGTAGCTAGTAAATGTTCAAGAGTGATTATTGACATTGGAAGCTCCAAGAACCTGGTTTCTGAAGAAATGGTGACCAAATTGAAGCTGGAAAGATTGAAACACCCAAAGCCTTATCAGATAGCATGGATTCAAGATGAGCATAAGATACTGGTAAGTGAATAATTTCTGGTGAAATTGAAGATAGGAAATTATCATGATAATTTTTTGTGTGATATTATGCCTATGGATGTCTGCCATGTTTGTTGGGAAGGCCTTGGCAGTATGATAGACATGTTATTCATAATGGAAAGAAGAACACATATACCATTGTTTCTAATGGGATGAAGTAGACTGTGTTGTCATTGGAGGATGTTCCTAAAGTTGAGGTTTGTATGAATGCTAGAATTTTTTTGGTTGATGGAAGGATATTTTTGGATGGACTAAGACATGAGAACATGTGTTATGCCTTGGTTCTTAAGAGGGCTGAAGACTTGAAGCATGTAGAAGAAAAACTAGAGGAGATAAGGGATTTTTTGGTAGAATATGAAGCTATCATTTAAGATAATATACCTAATGGATTGCCACTCGTGAGGAGTATTATTCATTGCATGGATCTGATTCCTGGAGCTAGTTTGCCTAATAAAGCAACACACCAGATGATACCAACAAAGAATGAAGAGTTGAATAGATAAGTGCAAGAGTTATTGATGAAGGGTTTGATCAGAGAAATCTTAAGTCCTTGTGCAGTACCTGTTGTGCTAGCACCTAAGAAGGGTGGAGAATGGAGGATGTGTACAGACTCTAGAGCCATAAAAAAAATCACAGTGAAGTATAGATTTCCTTTGCCCCAAATGGATGACATTATGGATTGTTTGAGTCGAGTTAAATACTTTACAAAGATAGATTTGAAGAGTGGATATCATCGTATCAGGCTTAGAGAAGGGGATGAGTAAAAGACAACATTCAAGACAAATGAAGGATTATATGAGTGGTTGGTGATGCCTTTTGGACTAACAAATGCACTGAGAACTTTCATGAGGCTGATGAATGAGGTATTGAAGAAATTCTTGGGTAAGTTTGTGATTGTTTATTTGGATGACATCTTGATTTCTAGTAAGAATAGAGAAGAACATCTTTTGCATATAAGACAAGTTTTGCAGAAGTTGAGAGAAGATCAGTTGCTGATAAACATTAAGAAGTGTAGTTTCATGAAGAAATAATTGGTATATCTAGGACTTGTGATATCTGCCGATGGATTGGAGATGGATCTTGAGAAGGTAAGAGCAATTTTTGAATGGCCTACACCAAAAAGCATTGGAGATGTAAGATCATTTCATGGATTGGCTAGCTTCTACCGAAAGTTCATTAGGAATTTTAGTTCTATTTGTAGTCCTATGACAAAAACAATGAGAGGAGATAAGAAAGATTTTAGGTGGACATCTGAAGCAGACTAGATTTTTGAGTTGTTGACACAGAAGGTGACTAAGCAGCCTATGTTGGATTTACTAGACTTTAATAAGGTATTTCAGGTAGACTGTGATGCAAGTGGAAATGCAATTGGAGCGGTATTGAGTCAAGAAGGGAGACCCATAGCTTATTTCTGTGAGAAATTGAATGATGCTAGGAAAAAGTATTTAGTGTATGACCAAGATTTTTATGCCATATTTCAAGCCTTGAAGAAGTGGAGACATTACTTGTTGCCTAAGGAGTTTGTTTTGTATCCTAGATCATCAAGAATTGCAGTATTTGAATAGTTAAGGTAAGTTGAATCAGAGACACATGAGATGGGTTGAATTATTACAGAGTTATTCTTTTGTTTTGAAACATAGGAGTGGAAAGTAGAATAGAGTCATCGATTCTTTGAGTAGGAGAAGGAATTTACTAGCAGAAATGAGAGTGGAGATATTATGTTTTGATGAATTAAAGAACTTGCATGAGGAAGACCCAAATTTTGTAGAACCTTGGAGAGCTTGTAAAGAACTAGTCTTGGAGGATAGGAGTTAGTGGTTGGATTATTTAATTCAAGAGGATATGTTTCTCATAGGGAATCATTTGTGTATACCCCGGAGTTCAATGAGGGATAGTTTGGTGAAAGAAAACATAGTGGAGGATTGGTAGGACACTTTGGAATTGATAAGACAATAGAATTGGTAAGTGAGAATTACTTTTGGCCACATATTCATAAGGATGTTCGGAAATTTGTGCAGAGTTGTAGAGTTTGTCAAGATGCAAAAGGGAGTAGTCAAAATGTTGGATTGTATAAGCCTTTGATAGTTCTAGAGAGACCTTGGGAGGATATCAGTATGGATTTCATACTTGGTTTTCCAAAGACATGGAGAGGCAATGATTCTATATTTGTGGTGGTGGATAGATTTTCTAAAATGACATATTTCATACCTTGTAACAAGACAACAGATGCAATACATGTAGCAGACTTGTTTTTCAAGGAAGTAGTCAAACTACATGGATTACCTAAGAGTATTGTTTCAGACAAAGATACAAAGTTTTTTGGTTACTTTTGGAGGACACTTTGGAAGAAGTTAAAGATGGATTTAAAGTTCAGCTCTAATTTTCATGCATAGACTGATGGACATACCGAGGTAGTAAATAGGAGTTTGGGGAATTTGCTGAGATGTTTGATTGGGGAGAAGACCAGAGATTGGGATTTAGTATTTGCACGGGAAAATTTTGCTTACACTAATTCAGTGAATAGGAGTACCGCAAAGACACCTTTTGAGATTGTTACTAGATTTCATCCTAGAGGTATATCAGAATTGTGAGACATCAACAAGGAAGATAAAAGGAGTGCATAAGTAGATGAATTTGCAGAACATATGAAGAAAGTTCATACTCAAGTAAAGCAACATTTGGAAGATATGAACCAAAAGTATAAGGAGTGAGTAAATGAAAAGAGGAGACATAAGGAGTTCAAAGTTGGAGATGAAGTGACAAAGGTATTTGAGGAAGGAAAGATTTCCAGTAGGCACATACAATAAGATCAAGATGAGGAAGTTTGGACCCTATAATATTTTGAAGAAATTTGATTTAGGAAATGCATATGAAGAAGAGTTACTAGATGGAATGGGTATATCACCTATATTCAACATTGCAAACCTACACTAGTACCATGAATCAAAATTCAGTGAAGATATTAAAGCAAAATTGGAGAAACAATTTCCTAAACAAAAATTAGACGAGATAGAAGAGGTTTTGGATATCAGAGATGGGAGTGTTAGAAACCAAGATTAGACATGCAAACCAAAAGGCCTTCCACAGAAGAGAAAAACAATAAAAAGAAAGAGCTTTGCATGAAGATGTGCAAATTGATATATTCAGAATTAAGATATTACAAGAGATGATTTTATTTATAAAAGCAATGTATACAACCTTGATGTTGACCTAAAATGGAAACCCTAGTGTGCACACTTAATAATTAATCAATTATTAATGTGCCTAAGTTTAGCTTAAGTAACTAAAGGAATAAATGACTTAATTAATTAACCAATATGATATAATTAATTAAGTGTAATAACTTATTACTCTAACACCCCCCCTTAAGATGAACTTAGGAAGTAGCTAAAACACTAGAAAAAAGATGCATGAAAGCAAAGATGGGTCCCAACAACTAGGCCTGATCAGGTTCCCATGTACAAATGCAATAATGAGGTAGAGAAGGAAAACCCAGTGGGAAGAAACCCCCCTACAATGAGATGACTATTAGAAAGAAGCACTGGAAGAACACTGTACAGTAACACTGGAACCGCAATCCACCAAGCAAGGAAAGATACTGTTGTTTACAAGAAACCATATCTGAATCATAATAATGCAATAGCAAACCCGATGCCATGGAACACTCAAAACCTCCAAACGGGAACAGCCTTGGAATCTATGAAGCAACATTAGATAAAATGAAATGATGTGATACTGAAATGAAGTGCAAAGATGCAAGTTGCACCCTCCCAATTGCCAAAATATCCAAGTAATCTCCAAAACACCCATCAAGCCAAATCTGGAATAACGATAAACCTGAGATAGATACAGAAAAAATTCCACAGACAACAACATAAAGTTCCTCAATACCTTTCCAATGCCGCAAAGATAGCAAAAATCGGAGATCGTGGCAAAACGTTATGAGCTCGGAAGCATAAAATGAACATCTGACTTCAAACATCAATAAATGAAGATAAAAATAAAAATACTATAAAATAAACTATACCACAGGAACGTGCTCGGAACTAGCTTTCCGGTGATATCTTGTTTTCCCGATTTTGATACTGTATGCCCAAGCTATGCCAAAAATTAAAAAAACTGCTCCTTTAGGGAAAATCAGGGTTAGGAGGGGGCAAAGATGGTCGTACGGTCATTGACGTCAGCGGTTCAGGAGCATAAATTTGACGGCATAGAGGTCATCGCCACAAAAAAACACCCCCCTGCCAAAAAAAATCCAGTTACCAGAAAGTCGCATGCATGCCTACGGCAGAGGGCTAGGACGAAGCCCCTAGTCCTCAATAGGATTGCATGTTGAGACTGGGAGCTAGAGGAGCTGATTGGGGGGGCTAGGCGTAGGCCCCTGGTCACAATATGACTGCACGCAGAAGCCTGGAAGCCCACTGGGGGCTGATTGAAGACAACAACGATAAAATGGAGGGGTGTCGCCTGGGGGCCACCACTCCTAGTGGCCATTGGGTGGCGCAGCGACAACGCCTTTCATTTGAATTGGAGGTGCAAGAAGGTTTCCCAAAAAACAACGTTTTTTGGAAAGTTTTTTTGATTTTTCGTGAAATATTTGCCTCAAAAACCAAATTCTCATAAATTGATGAAACGAAGGGCGGTCTTAGGGTTTTTGGCCGCTATGAACGTGATGGTGACCTTCGTTCATGCTCAAAATGCTTCAAAAAATTAGCTACCTCTAGAGCTTCCAAAAAATCACTGAACTTGAAACCCCCACAGATTTCTTCAACGATGGCCAAAATCAATAAAATGAAAGCTAATCTTGAATTTTTCTAGCGCTCTGAATCCAATGGTGAAGCCCGATCTGATCCAAGACACCGCTTAGATGAACTCAAGGCATAAAATCCTCGAGGAACCCTGAATGAACTCTACAATGATTTTCTCCAGAATTTGAGAAGGGGTTGCATGTCAAGGCTCTAATACCATGTTAGAAACCAAGATCAGACATGCAAACCAAAAGGCCTTCGACAGAAGAGAAAAACAATAAAAATCAAGAACTTTGCATGAAGATGTGCAAATTGATATATTCAGAATTAAGATATTACAAGAGATGATTTTCTTTATAAAAGCAATGTATGCAACCTTGATGTTGACCTAAAATAGAAACCCTAGTGTGCACACTTAATAATTAATCAATTATTAATGTGCCTAAGTTTAGCTTAAGTAACTAAAGGAATAAGTGACTTAATTAATTAACCAATATGATTTAATTAATTAAGTGTAATAACTTATTACTCTAACAGGGAGGACAACGCATGGAAGACAGTACAAAGAATATCTTGTAAAGTGGAAAGACGAACCAGTGGAGGATTCTTCTTGGATTTATCAGGCTGAGGTAGACAGTATTAGTTTTACTTTAGCCCCAACAAAGTGAGGGACTCACTTTTCAAATAACCTCGGATGTCTGATGCAGGAGCATCCTTGGTTCTTTACAATCCTACATCAACCAAAAAATATTTTCATTTCAGTTTTGTTCTTGTTTAGTTCTTGTTCAACTCAAGTTGGTAGATTCAGTACTTCATCATATTTTCTCACTAGACCCTATGGATCTATATTTTCATTGTGGACATGTTCATTTTCTTTATTCTAAGATTTCAACACGATTTGATCTTTTTTCGGCAAGTTATCACTTTCGGATTAAGTGACAGTTTCTAGAACATAGCATCAAAGCAATTTCAAGCCTAACGACTAATTTGATCTCTTGTTGATCCTTCCTGTAACTTGTGGATCCTTGCTTTATGTTTCGAATTGTTTCATGGAGTGTCCCTGACCTTAATTTAGGTCCACACTTCATCCTATGCACTTGCCAAGGAGAAATTCAAATTGAAGGCTGACCTATTTCATGCATGTTACGTTTCCTTCATTGGAGATCGTAATGATCTTTGGGTGACGTGAATGATTCTAGATCTTGGATGTAATATAAATCATTGTAATAGATCATTAGGATAGCAAGTAGAATGAATATGGGATTCGATATGTAAGATTTCGGATCGCATTAAGGAGCATAAAGGGATATTGTATTTCGAGCATGTTGTATTAGGCCTGTGAGCCCAATCTATGAACCTAGATGTTGCCACCTAATTGTAATTGAAATTTCTGATAATAAGAATTTTTGAATCTGCATTTGCCTCCATATTTTGAGTGGATTTTGTTGTGCAACTCTTGTTGCACAGTCTGGACTGTTCTCTTTGAGGACCCTCAGATCGTGACTACACCACATCGAAAAGAAATAAGGGTCTATAAAAACGATGCATGTAGCATGAACACTCTGACCTTGAATTTTCATCATATTGATCTACTAATTTAGTTATTCTTACATTATAAAATAGAATTTAATAAACAAAATTTAATGAACTTGCTAAATTTTACCTAAGTATCAATGTTGAATTTTTCATTCAATAATATATTTTTCATAACCATCTACTCTGCAGATGATGTATGATATGTAGCTGCATCCCTAGCACTCTCATAATCATATGTGCAAACAACACCCTTTGCAGATGATGTAGGCTATGTAGTTGCATCTTGAGAACTCTGATAATCATACGTGCAAACAACACCACAAGAGCGACAATGATGGGGTGCAACTCCAAGCCTAGAAGTCTCGTCCACATTAGGCTCTACTAGAGGCCTCACACACTGTACAATGCTCTAAGTGAGAGAGCTAATCGACTCCAACATGTCCACCTCAACAGTGTCTTTCACAATGTAAGGAACAATGACATGCTCCACCATGGGCTTAGCCAAGGGTCTTTGTACCAACTATAGATTGCATCGAACACCCAGTCTATCATGTGTGGAGCCCCTACCTCTAACCTAAAAGTCTAAAATGTCAAAATAATTTGGCACCTTATTGAGGACAAACTCGCAATAGAGTTTCCTCATAAAATAATGTGGTACCTTGTGTTTATTGCATGGAGGTTGGTCAAAACCCATCCACCACTACTCCCAAAATTGATTTTTTATTAATTCATGATGGCACCAATTGATGGGGAACCTCATGCATGCATGTGATAAATATGTGTTGGTTCTCGGGTCTATAAATAGGGCACACAATTCAGCTTTTCTATTTTTTTTATTTTTTTCAAATCTACATATGAAATACCACTAGCATAAAATTGTTTTAATTCATCCCTCTTATTTGACCAAAAAATGATTCTCACTTATTTCTCCTACATGTGATACAATTGAATTTAACGATTCGTCAATCCCTCTCCTATAAGGGTGGGTTTAAACATGCTTAGTTAATCTTCCAATCAATTGTTCAATCTCTTCTTTTTTTATTCAATTTGATTTAAGATATTTTATTGGGTTCCTTGTGGATTCCTATGAACTAACAGAGGGTTTTTAGGATGTTCTTATTCAAGAGGCTTTTCATGAGGGGGTGATTGTGAATTTTCAATGTTTTGAGGTGGATATTGATTCCCAAGAAATTAAAACAATTTTTTTAAAAAAACCCTATTTCATCTATATTCTAATTCAAATTTGAAATAAAAATAATACAAATATATACCTCCTCAATCTCTTCAACCTCTTTGACGTCTTGGCGGCATCCTTGCGAAGGATTGCAAGAAAAAATTGATCTCCTTTTGGTGAGCATGACCTGAGAGAGAAGAAAATGGGAGAACAAGTCACAACTTGTAGGAAAAATATATTGAAAAAGGGATTTTTTTTAAAGATATTTTGCATTTGGCGAGCACCAAATTTGGCGCTTGCCAAATGGCTAACTAGTTTGACGTGCGTGAAATTTCCTATTTCGGTTTTTTTTTTGTAAAAGTGGCACCTTTTTTGTGTCACAAATTGGTGCATTGACCCCTATCAAGCATAATATAAGAGAATATATATATGTTAATTCACAATGTATGAATTAAATTGGCATGGAGAATCTTAATCGCATTGTGTGGGATCACCCTCCTAGGTTTTGAAGAGCCCAAAGTGTAGAGGGAAAGTTGTTGCATCTTTCACTTGTTCATTGGCCAATCCCTCCATATAGCTAACCATTGGAAATGGAAAATTCATAGGTCATTTGTGAGATAAGCTTGATATTGAAAATATAAAATTGAAACTAAATTTTTGATTTAGGAGAATTTAACTTTGAATATGTATGTATGTATGTATGTATGTGTATACATATATACATAAATGTAATATTTCTTAACCTTCAAATAAACATAAAATATAATTTAATTTAGAAAAAAGAGACATTCAAATATCATAATTTTGAAAGTTAGTAAAAAAAAATTTAACATATATTTGAAAATTATATTAAACAATCTCTTTTGAGATCTCAAATTTTATTTTAGAAATATAATTCTATAATAATTAAATTTGTGAGAGTAGTGCTCACAACTACCCTAACTCACATGATTGAAATATCTATACCTTAAACCAACCCATTTGTTATGGATGCGTATAAAGTTTTATTAAGTCTTTTCAAATAATAAACATTGAAAAGGGCTATTGTTTCCTTAAAAAATGGCATCTATTAGCCAACTTTAATAATGATATTTTTAAATATTAAAATAATTAATGTTATCAAACTTCTTACATGTGCACAATAGACTTAGAGGAGGTTGTTAGTAAAATGAGTGATAAATTCGAGAATACATATATATGATTGTACATATTTAAATAGATTTAAATCATATCTCATAAAAAATAGAAAATTAAATTATATAATGTGAACTAGATTATTTCATTAAACATGTGTTATAATTATATTGATAAATATTTAATATTTTTTATGGGTATGTGTGGTTTTGAAAAAAGTTCGAAAATGAAAATATAAAAAAGGTTGGATTTCAATTTTTGATAAAAAAATTCAAATTTTATACATTTTTAAAAGTTAATTTTTTAATATTATTTAAGATAATTTGGAGAAATTAATGAATAAGATCTAAGTTGATTCTTAATTTTTTATTTTAAATAATAATAGATATAATATGAAAATGTATTATTATTATTATTTAGTCAAAACAAACAAAAATTTAAGAAAATGTGTTATTTACAACTATTATTCTTAGATAGGAGAACGTAACTTTGAAGGAACACTTAGATAGATGAATGTAATTTCAAGGAATTAATGTTAATATACAACAAAAAGAAAAGGTTGGAAAGATATAAATATTTCTTAGGAATTGACCTTGAAATATTATATAGTTTTGAAAGTTTATCATTTTTCATTAAAATTTATTTAAACATTAAATATTAGGTAAATCCCTTTTCAGAATTTAAAAAATATTGTTTAAAGTATAGATGCTATAATATTTTAATTTGTGAGAGTAGGGTTCTCAATTACCCTCATTAACATCATTAAAATATTTAAACCTTAAACTAACCAATTGTTAAACATGTGTGTATATGTTTTGTTGAGTCTTTTTAAGTAATAAACATTGAAAAGTATTATATTTTCTTAAAAGGGAGCACTGTTTAGCAATCATATAGTTTGAGCTAGAGTACTCTAAACATTTTTTATAGTTATATTGATAAATATTTATTAAATTTCTTATATGTGTGGGTAGATTTAGAAGAATTTTTTTTTCAAAAAAGCTTTAATTTCAACCTCCTTAAAAGATAAAACTTCATACATCTCTAAAATCTATTCTTTTAATACTATTTATAATAAATTGTAGAAATTAATGAATATGAATTAGGTTGATTCTTAGATAGAACAATCTACCTTTGAATAAATTGACTTAATATATACAAAATATTTGGTTAGAAATATATATAGATATTTCTTAGACTTAAAACAAATATAAAAATAATTAAATTTGAAAGGAGTCTACGTTAAACAAGTTTATTTAAAAATATAAACTCTTATTAACATCATTGAAATATTTATACTTAAACTAACTAATTTATTAAATATTTGTGTACACACATATAAACATTCAAACAACTATCTTTTCCTTAAAATGGACATCATTTAGCCATTATTAATATAATTTATAAATTTTATAATAAATAATATTATCAAGCACAATAAATTTAAAGGAGATTATCTTAAAATTAATTAATGAGAGTCAACTTCTTTATAGAATATTTTATGAAGATAAATTATTTGATTTCATATTAAATAATGTTATTTATATTAAATTAATATTTTTTTAATAAAAATATGATATATTTTAAAATTAGTAAAAATTATTTTTCAAACAACACACAATTAAGATGATTAAGAAATTGTCATAAATTAATATATGAAATTAATTAATTAACATATTAATTTTTTTTAAAATTTAAATAAAATAATGTATGTAATCAAAAAAATAAAATTAATGTAAAATTAATCTCTTTGAAATTTAAGGTTGTATAGAAAAATGATTTTGTAAATTTGAAAAATAAATATTTATAATTAATTAAAATATGAGTAAAACATACACTCTTGAAAGTATGGTATTGCTATCAGGATTCAATTATGTAATTTTTTATTCAAAGTCATTGATCCATGTTTCATGAGTAGTGGCTCACTTGAACCCATCTCTCATGAGTATGAATGGTCCACACGAAAAGGAGAGATTTAGATTACTACGACCCCTCTTTGATGATGTTATAAATTGAAAAATAAATTTTGATTAAAACATACGGTCTTGAAAATGTTAGTCTACTTAGACTAGAGGAGAAAACTAGATTCCTATAATTTCCATCTAATGGTGTAGTTCTTGTTGCCTAAAGACTTGTTTCTTGATGTTTAAAATTAGCCTCATTAAGTTTTAAAAGCATACCTTCTACAACCTACATATTTTGATAGAAAGTGTTTTCTTTTAATTTATAAAAAATAATATAGCTCGTATTCTTTGATAAAATTTAAGCAAATCTTAGCTTATCTAAAACTAGTAAAACAAATTTATATCATTAAGTTTGAAATTTTGGAAATGTTCAAATGCAATATACATTTAGAAGAAGCTAATGGTTTGCCAATCCTTGCATCAATGTAACAAATGTCCAAAATAATAGAGCTCAAATGTGAGAAGTTCTTGTTGGATAAATAATTTATTATTTCTTGATGTTTAGGTTCGACCCCATAAAAATTCATACAAAGAGGAGAAACCCATATCTCTTTCTAATGGTATATCTCTTTTTTTATTAAGAGGGGTAAACACTTTTGACCCAAAACTATGAATCGATGAGGTCACACATGGGGGACCTCATCCCCATCTAATGATATATCTCTTATTGTCTAAAGACTAGACTTTTTTTATTGGAAAAAGAATTTATTAATAAAAACAAATAAACAGTATACAAATTACATCAGAATAAAAACACAATTGTTGTTATAACCAGCTAGAAAATAGTCTTTGAAGAACAACAAAAATGATTTTAGAAAATAAAAAATTACAACAAGTTGCAAAAGTCTGCAACATCAGATTGTTGCATAAAAAATAACCATTGCACAGTCCAAAATACACCCAACAAAAATGTTGTTAAAAGTATGCTTTAAGCCCAATTACTCTAGCATAACATTGCCAACAACACACTCTAAAGAAACACATAAGCAAGGTGTATTTGAGTTGTACAACACAATCCTCCTTTCCTTCAATCATGCCTTTCTAATAGAAATTTAGACAACTTCTTTTCCCCCATCATAACCGGAGATTAAATGCTCCAATCATTTCTTCCTAGCATTCCACATCAACTTGTGTTGGTCACATAAAGCCAACTTCGACTGTATACACCCGTTTCACCAAGAAAGGTAGGCTTAGTTTTCTCTTGGATCTAGTTCAAGAGATTCTTTACTTGGGGCAAGAAGACAATAGAAGTACTACCCTTCTTTCTCAAGAAAGTGTCTATGCTCATAACAAGGGTATACAGGTTGGAGCAAATGGCAAGAATTTTGATCTCAAGAGGAAAGAAGACACAAGCCAAGGCAACCTGACATCAAAATCTCCATATATGTTTTATTATGATGAGTCGACTTGAGTTGGTTAACAAATTGTGCTTGGAAGAGAGTTCAAGAAGAGCTAATTTCCATGACCATGGGAAATGAAACAATGTTGGAAAGGAAGTGAAGAGGGCAGTCCAAAGATTCTTAACTTAAGTGTAGAACTAGAAACAATATTTAAATGTTTCAATCATGCCACAAAATGGACACGAGGGAGGTGGATGAAGGAATTTGAGGTGGATTCCAACTGGGAGTTTGGTGTGAAGAATCTTCTAAGTGGTGAATTGGGATTGCACATCAGCTTTGGATTACCAATTTTTAGGTTATGCATGTTCCACTTTGGTCTCTTGAGGTGACAACGCCAAATAGAGATAAGTCTACTTGATAGGGACATGGTAGGGATGAGTTGTTTATAAATGGTCTTAAGAGGGAAAGTTCTAATGCAACTACGATTAGGCCACCTCCAATCTTTGAAAATGATTGAATGGCAGCTACTGGACATGGGGATGGTGAGGTTAGGGGGCACCATATTATGAATTTCTAACACTGTAGCTTTATCTTTAGAATTTAAATTAAAGAATATTCTAAGTTGTTTCCAGGATTTCCATGTGAAACTGGTAGGATCCCATAAGTCACTGAACACTTGGATACCTCTTTTGTATAGAAGTTTAGCTTTCAGTCTAAGAATCATGGAAAGATGCAATCTATTAGCTTGAATCAGGTGATTCCACCACATTGATGAGGAAGCAAAACTAAGCCCATGATTGAAAGATTGATTAGACCATGATAAATTTTGTGAGACTATTTTCCATGCTTTCCAAATGCAATTTAGGGGACTTGGTCCATGAAGCTTGAAGTATTGGGCTAAGAGGATCTTATCATTCCATTGGATAGAGCTCCAATCTTTACCTGAGGTAGTTGTTTGAATACAATATCTAATTAGTGATTTCCAAGGTGTATTGCCATCCAAAGCTTTACCTATCCATTTGGTTGAAAGACAAATTCCTTGAATATACAAGTCAATGATGCCCAACCCACCCTTCTCCTTAGGGAGAATACAATGAGACCAAGAGGTTGCAGGTTTTCCCTTTTTATTTCCCTATTTGGACCAAATAAAATTGTTAATTAGTTGAGTGAGCTAGTTGTAGTAGGCTTTGGAGGGTAGCCAACAAGAGGAGGTATATACATGAATAGCCAACAATATTTTATTAGCCACTTGAATATGCCTAGCCATTGAGAAAAATCGGTTAGTCCAAGCCAATAGTTTGGATTTGAATTTATTGAGGAACCATCTCCATATGTCCTTCAAGGAAACTCCTAGCCTGGAAGGAATGCCAAGATATCGAGATATGGTGTCATGCTTAATTTATTTCCATTCTTTAAGAATCCATGGGGGATGGGGATTGGGATTTATCATCCAAAATTTAGTTTTATGCATGGCTAGATTAGATCTAGAGGAGTTGCAATAGAAGTCAAGGATATCCAATAGATTATTAATGTCTTCAACATAATTTTGAATGAATATCATGTTGTCATTAGCGAAATGGGAATTAAGTGTCATGCCTTTATTAGGGAGAGAGATGCCATGGATGAGAGAGTTAGATTGGGCATGTTGGAAGAGGTAACTGGGAGTGTCAATAGTGCGTACATAAAGGAAAGGAGCTAAAGGGCGGCCTTAACTAATCAATTTTTGAAGGGGGAATTGAGGGGAGAGGACACCATTAATGGCCAGTCTTGCATTAACATCCATGAACAACATTCAAATGTGAGCACAAAAGTTAGGGCCAAATCCCATCCATCGAAACATGTTGAGAATGAAAGGCCATCTTATACGATCATGAGCTTTGTCAAAATCAATTTTGAGGATCAACACATCTTGTGCAGTTTGTAGGTCCATTCTGAAGATTCCCAAGCCAAGATTAAGTTATCTCCTATAAATCTGCCCCCCTAAAAAACTAGTTTGCTCGAGTCTTAACATTTTTTTGTGTGATGGGTTTGATTCTTTTTGCCATGGCTTTAGCTATGATCTTATAAGAGGTGTTTGGTAATGTGATAGGGCACCAACCATTCACCAAATCTTCGTGTTTTCCTTTGGGAATGAGTTTAATAAGACCCTGATTGATAATCTGCCTATTCTTCAATCAAATTCAAGCTATATAGTCCATCTTGATTTAACAACTCTTTAATCACCTCCCTATTTTCACCAACTTATCCTTGATGTTCAGACTTGACCCTATTAAACTTTAAAAATGTACCTTTTTTAACCTATTTTTTAATTTTATAAAAAAAAAATATAGCCTTTATTCATTGATAAAATCTAGGCGAACCTTCTTTTTTTTTGAAGAAATGTACTTCGCAACGAACCCCCATGCACACTCCCCTATAAGTCGAGGAATGGGCACAAAGTAAACTGTCGGCACCACTACGAGTGCCTAACCCAATGCATGCAACAAGTGAGGCCCAACACGACAAAGGTGGTCAATCCAAAGGAATGAACCTCGAGACCTCCCACATAAAACATAATAACAATAACCACTTGAACTAACCCAAAAAATATATAACCTTTATTCATTGATAAAATCTAAAACTAGTAAAAGAAACATATATTGTTAAAAGCATAGGACTTTCCAAGCCCAAATACAATATACATTAAAAAGAAGCGGATGGTTTGCCAGCCCCAAAATGAATGTTAGAAATGTGCAAAAATAAGAGTTCAAATGTGAAAAGCTTCTCTAAAGTGACAGAATTACAGTTTGGAGTGAATCCACACGGCTGGTTAGTGAGTGGGTCACAAGAAACAGTTTTGCACCAAAATTTATTGCGACAAGAGTAAATCAGCAGATGGAAAAAACAGCCGTGTGCTTAAGAGCATAAATTTAGAGGAAATTATGGGAAATCCAATGCGAATAAGTGAAGTAAGCGAGTGCGAGGCTTCGATTTTCACGTCGCTCCCGTGGTAATGATCACTTTAATCCATTTACCCGTGTGCAGTGGGTGTTAAAGAGAAGGGGAGGGGAGCGTTGACACAAGAGACACAATCCGGCGGCGTGCTGAACAACACGCTGACCAAGAAATTGACTGGAATGGGAACAAGTAAAATGAAGCGGTTTGCCCGGCTGTCCTTACTAGCGTCACTGCCAGGCTGCCCCCATGAAGGCCGCCTCTGACGTTGACCTCTCTCTTTCTATTTATCCTTTCCTCCACATCCCTTCCTCTCCGTCTTCTTCCCCCTCCTCCTCTGCCTACTGTGCACATCTTTTATGCCACAGAACATTTCCTGCTTTTGTTTTTTGTTGGGTGAGAAAGAGAAGAGGATCGAGACGTCTTTGTTTTTGCTCTGGGTGTTGGAGACATGGGTCGTGCACCGTGCTGCGACAAAGTGGGGCTGAAGAAAGGACCCTGGACTCCTGAAGAGGACGAGAAACTCATTTCGTATATTCAACAGCACGGCCATGGTAGCTGGAGGGCCCTTCCCCAGAATGCTGGTAATACTCTTTTCTGCTAAAGCTCTGATCTTTATATACAAATGAAAATTGGCGGCTCTGAATCTTGGATTCTCTGCAGGGCTTCTGAGGTGCGGAAAGAGCTGTCGTCTGCGGTGGACGAATTATCTTAGGCCGGATATTAAGAGAGGAAATTTCAGCGTGCAGGAAGAGCAGACAATTATTCAGCTCCATGCCCTCCTTGGCAACAGGTAACCATTTGAGATTTATGAATTGTAGCTGTGTAATCTTTTTTATCAATGTTTCGGATTGTATTTCATTAAATCTCTACGCACTTACAGTTTTGATGGTTTTTGGAGCCGAATCCTTTGACATCTGTTTTGATGCTTGGATTTTTATTTTGTATCTTTATTTGAAGTTCATGTTTTTAATTGAAACCAACAAGTGGGGTATTGTTTTTTTGTGTAGGCTGTTTTGCACAGACAGCTCTACTGGGACGATTTTCTTCTTGTGTCTTTAATTAGCTGCAGGATATTCTCTCAGCTCTATTTATTTATGGACAGTGTGCAAACTATTTCTGTTTTAATTATCCCTGCTCGTGTTTAAGAAGAGCTTAAACATCTGGCATGGTCATAAGTTAGATAGTTCGCATGAGATTTTCATAATCTATCTAGATTAGATAAGATTGTTTTTAGGTGGTATGAGATTTTCATAATTTACTTAGATCATATAAGATTGAAGTAATTTTAGTTATTTATTTTGTTTATTGATTTGATTTTTTTTAAGTTTAACTTATATTCCCATGGTTGATCATAGCTATGTATCCCTGTTTTTTTTCGTTTTGAGTTTCTATCCCTGCTTTCTACTTTAGATGGCTGTTGATGAAGTGAATTGATGTGTTTATATCATGATTTTTGTTCAAGAGTTCACCGTAAGCATTCTATCTCACTTTGACAGTGTATTTAAGTGGCTGAGCATGTTTTAACTGAGAATATTTTTCTATCAATATTATGATTACATCTAATCATTCATTCATGATTTTTTTTTTGGATTCTTACTCATCTTCAAGTGATTTGAGTGTTCTCAAATGACTGTCAACGTTTATTAATGGGTGTTTAGATCCAATCTCATCATCCATTGATTAGTTTTCATTTTTGCGCTATCCATCTTCATTTTGTCAGATTATGATAAAAAATCTTTTTAATCACATCTAATCATCCATCTTTTATTTTTTAATTAATAAATTCCAGTTATTGATAAAAGAAACTATATTTGGAAATCATTCTACCTTAATTGGGAAGCTTATTCAATCATGTACAGTGAAAACTTCCTGTCTACCATTACTAAGTTTGATTTAAGTGTTTAAAAATGAGATTTTTCGACTTCAACTATTTGTTTATGTATCGAATTTCATGGTTTTTGCATTCTGATTTCTGTGCAGATGGTCGACCATAGCAACCCATCTTCCGAAGAGGACAGACAACGAAATAAAGAACTATTGGAACACGCATCTGAAGAAGCGGCTGTCGAAAATGGGCATAGATCCCATCACCCATAAGCCCAAATCCGAGTCTCTGACCTTAGCTGAGGGGCAATCGAAGAACTCTTCAGCCCTGAGTCACATGGCGCAGTGGGAGAGCGCAAGACTAGAGGCCGAAGCTCGTCTAGCGAAGCAGTCGAGGCTGAGAACGAGGGGAGGCTTATTCGCAAGCCATGTGATCCTCCCTTCTCCCTCAGAGGTGCTAAGAAGCAGTCCATGGAACAAGGAGCCGTTGAAGCTCCAGGCGGCCACCAGATGCCTGGACGTGCTGAATGTTAAGCTGTTACAAGATCCCACCAACAACAACAACAACAATTCATGCTCAAACCCAATCATGGAGTCTTCTCCCACTTCCAGCCTGAGTTTTACCGAAGCATCCGCTTTCGATCAGAAATCAGCCCCCACAACAAGGTCGCAGTTTCAATTCCCAATCCCATCGATCGACAGCCTCAGCCGAAGTCTCAGCGAAAAGAAGCCCATGCCAGACGAGCTAGCGCGGTCCCTCATCGACACCGACAACGACGCCAACCCGGGCGGCACCGACGTCAAGAGTTCGAATCCCGCGGACCCAAATATTGTACTCTTCCCCCACTTCCAAGAGTTGATGCCTAAACCCCCGCGCTGCTCCAGCCCGCCCTCCGTCTCTTCGCCCGAGGAACACTCCATGCTGGCCAACGAAATCAGCACCAGCCATGATGATGACATGACAACTGAGGCCACAACTCCCTCCTTAGAAGATTGCTTCAACACAGATTACCTTCTCGATCTGTCCGAAACACCCAACTGCCATGAGCTGCTCGAAGAGCAAACCTCCATGAATAAGGATTACTGGAGCAATATTCTAAACCTGGTTAACTCTCCCGAACGCCATTCCCCCATTCACCCCATGTTCTAATTACTCAACCCATTAGCAGTTAATTACTGTTTAAAAAACCCATTTTGTACATGTTTACCGTCCACATCATATCAACTTACAGTGTCCCTACTTGAATCCTCAAGTCATACATGTCAACGTTTATCTCTGTCCAAGATTACAAACTGTAATCCTCCTTATCAAGGTTATCAAAATGATAATTTTGTTTCTCAATCTACATCATAATTGCGTTTGTCCAGGGTAAATTAAGCAATTATTAGTTTGTAAAAACTGCAAATCTCTTGTGCTCATTCATGGAGCCATGTGCGAATGTAATGGTTATTTACAAATAGATTGAAATCTCTTTGTCTTGGTGGGCACGTGAAGGTTTACATCACGCGTTTACTAGTTATTTGTAGTACGTCTTTCATTCATCTTCATAGCGAAACCTATGATGAGACAGGGTGGGCTAAGCCTCTTTTTGACTTCCATCTGCCACTGTCACCATCCCTTTAATGAGGGACACCTTCTTTATTGCTCAACTCAGACATTGTCATGCATGATGCTCACCCCCTCCCTCTTTGGAACTACCCTACTTTTGGGCTCGTTGTTCCTTTGTGAGTTTGTTTGGGAATGTAATAAAGTGGTCACAAGGGAATAACATGACTGTTTTACTGCAAGAATTTTCAATTATTGTGCTGCAAATTAAGTACCTACGAAGATGTTTTTAAGTGTAAATGCTTTTAAATATATATGGGATGTCATCCTGCAATATAGTCCTTAAATAAGAACTCTTGGTTATATACCGCTAGATAAATATAATCGAGTATTTTGTTTATTTTGGGTAATAAAGTTGGGATATATATCTAATTGTAATAAATGTATACAAATTAAATAGGATGATTACAAGTATTTAACATTAAAATCGATGAATGAAGAATGGTGCTAATGATATTTTGAAGTGGTTCATCATCTCTAAGAAATTAATGGTCTCAATGTAACAAGTATCTTATGTTCTATGTCATCTTAAAACATTATGTCATTCATTCTATCACATAGATTCAATTTGTGTTAGATGGGATCAATTTGATAGAATGTGCACCTAAGAACTTGTTCAACTTTATCTTTGAAATAAAGTTGAACTTGTCAAGGTGTTATCTATATATATTGTTTAGCAAATCACCATCTCAATAAGGGATCATGTTCCCTTCGGTTAAACCCCTTTTGATAGGTCAAAGTAATGGAGTTTCAACATCTATCAAAGCAACAAATTCTTCAAACTATTTATATCCTCGGCCAATTGCAACCATTGCCTATTCCTATTAGATTCTGACTAGATATTTCTTTGGATTTCATTGATAGACTTCGATGACTACTAGTGAATCAATCATTCTAGTGGTGGTAGATCACCTCTTTAAATATGCGTATTGGTTTTGTATCCCATCCCTATTTTTCCTCCACTTTCCTCGATCTTTGTTAACCAAATATTTACCCCCATGACATACCTACTTTCATTGTTAGTGATTGTGACCTAATTTTCACTAGTAAGTTCTAGTAAGAACTTTTCCAATGTCATGGCAACCAACAAAAAACGACCTTTCTATATCAGCCACAAAATGATAACTAAACCAAAATAGTCAATAAATTCTTAGAAAACTATTTTTATTGCCTTTCTTCTAATCAATAATATCATTTGACCAAACGAAAACCATTGGATTAATGGTGGATTAATACCAATTATCGCATAGCAACCAAGATGACTCCTCACAATTTCTCTAGATAGACATACTAAGTAGCTCAAAGGTACATGTAGTGGATCCCACCATTCACACATGTGACACCATTCTTTGTACTAGGTAAATGCATAAAGACAGGGGACCAAAAAGTGGTCACCCAACTTTTTAACCCCCTAGAGAGTTGTTATCATAGTTTTGTCTCGTCCCAAAAAGTTTACTAGTCTATTCTGAATTTGGTTAAGGCTTAAACCTGTCAGTATTCTAGTTAGCTCATAAAACTTTGTCAATCTTTGCTTCGGTTATTATAACCTTTTTTTTACTGAGGCATCACTTAAAAGTCCAAACTTACAAAAGTGTCGATGTCTAGTATTGTAGTCATAAATTTATAAGTCATGTTTTGGGCCTAAGTTCAAGTGTTTTCGAAATTTTATCAAGTTATAAAACTTATGTTAGCCTTCGAAAAAGTTATATGAACTTACTCTTTTTTCGCCTGAAGATGATGAAGACTTTGAAAGCAATACAAGAAATGCATTAAAAGGCTTTCGATATTTCACTATGGTTGTAGAAATCATGTCGGTCTTCGACAAGGTTATACAAACCTCTCTTCTTGCCAATCAAATAGTTATTCTCTTTTACATTTTAAAAAGTGGTTACAATGAAGTATTGACGTGAAAGGCTATACGCGCCAACTATAATGAGAGGACAATTAATTGTATATCTACTCGCACATTAATTGTGAAGAGTTTAAAATGGAGGGTGAGCTAGTGAGAGGAGTATTTTCAGCTGCAAATGATAGAAAACGAGGAAGAGAAGGAGTAAGTTGGTGTAGTCATTAATTCTTGGAGACCAGAATCACTGAGGTATTTCTTTATCTGCTTATTTCAGTAGCTATCGTTAATTGCATTTCAAATTGAAGGGTTGTTCATTAGTGCAAACCTCCCATGTAAATCACATATAAATCCTAAGGTTTATGTCACCATGAGATACAAATACCAAGGATTAGAATACGTTTCTAGCTTAACCAACACAATGCCAGAAATTGGGGATAGTAAGCTAGGGAAAGAAAACTTAGATGAATTCTAGGAGATGGTTAATAAGCCAAATCCTTTGCTCATCACACAAAAGGTAATTGTGAGTGGATTAATAGAAGTAGTTTCCTTTCTTGTTGCAATTCAGTGCCCTGACCTAGTTATGGGATGCATCAGGCATTATGATTCTAACACCCGTGAATTTAGAACCCATGACAATAGGCTAGTGGTTAAAAATTTAGAGAACTACCTTTGCCACATATCTGAAACTTCCAGAAAGAGAGCAATTTTTAGGTTTAGACTTCACTAATTCATAAATTGAGTTCTTAGCTAAAAAGGGGTTTTACCAGAATATAATCACCAAGAATTGGTTGGTTGCACCCAGGAGAGGTAAATCACAATTACCTAGAGGTTTGCATAGGAATCATTTTGTTGATGAAATATCAGACATAGTCGTGTTGTTGCACAAGTTGAGAGGGAATGAAATAGCGCACGAATTTGAAGATTGAATGTATTATTTATCCAAATTGTGCTTGCAAGACACCAGTTTTTAGATTAAGCATAACTTATTAGCGATCAAATGCATCAACTATTTGTCTTCTTTTTAATCAATCGATCTTTTCATATGTTATCATACTTGATCCATACCATTGCTAACTTACCAAGCCTTGGCTAGGTTTGAGACCGAGTCTTCTCCCATGAGATGAAGTCCCAATTTTCAAATATTATGATAAGTTGCAGTTGAGTAAGAGCTACCTTCATCACAGGAGAATTACTGATACTTTTACCATGAGGGTGACCCGAGAAATATAGGAGAGAATTTACTTGAGGCTCGCTCTTGATTCCATGCAGTTGATTGACATGTATGGAAGTCACTTCATCCAATTCCAAATATTTGCATACATTTGAGTTGGTGGTTTCAGTTGTTATCCATTAAAACTCCCCAAATATGCAAAAGAAAAAATTATACTTATAGAAGTTTGCAAGCAACTGACTGATGTAAATAAGAGATTTCAAGAGCAAAAGAAACTAGGTGTATAGTTTCCTATAGGCTTTATTTATTTCACTTGCAATTCAACGCCAGACGCCCTTAACATCGAAAGGGACCTGACCAAATATACTCTTCAATTTCATAATGAACGTTTCCCTTTTGATAGTAAAGATTATGTGAAGAATAACCTACAACTTGTCTTAGGTTTCTATCACATACCTTAGTTAGAAGATTACTGGGAAGATTTCCTCTATGAGATTGAGGTGAGGAGGAGAAGTTGGATGAGGCTATCCTTGAGACAAATAAGAATATTTGATTTGGGATGGGATGTTCAAGGCATAAAAGATGATGAATCAGATGTGATTAATCTTATTTTTACCAATCATATATCTACTCAACCCATCACAATCATAGATTGGAGCATCAAGGAATTTAAAACTATTGAAGTGAAAATTGAACCTGTTTTGAAGAGAATAGAGGAGTGGGTTGCTAAGAAGACAAAACAACATTTTCAAACCAAGTCACAAAGTACTCAACCTACATGTGGGAATAATCAGCCTCCTATAATCTCAAGGATCTCAGGTTCAACTTCACATCAAATATCATTAGGAGCTTTATGGAACCTTCAAATTTACAAATTTGAAGTGCCTATGCCCTTTCAGTTTGACGAGAGGCTAGGTTTGCATCTTGCTAAATCTGCCCCGGAGGCCCTCTTGGCTAATTAATATTTTTCATCTCAGAGGTCATCTTACAAATCCATATAGTAGAATATTTCTTAGTACATATGGTAGTGTGCATGTTCAATTTCACACATCCTCGATGAGTTCTAATGGGTTAATTAATACATCATTGATTGCGACCGAGCCATATTTGGTGTTCTAGAAAGTTAAAAATTTCAAAATTCTAAAGGAAACCCATTTCTCATTTTGTTCTAAAACCTCGATTTCCAATTTCATAAAAAAAAGGCCATTTGATACATTATTTTAAGGTATTTCGATTGCAGTGAACACGTCCAGCGGGCCAATTTACAAACGAGGTACCTAAATTTTGATGGCTATGAGAGACTTGATTTAAAACCCATGTTTTAAATACTTGATTATGGTCGCACACACAAAATCTTAGCCCTAGAGGTTCCAATTTGCTCGTGGTGAAATTTCACTGTTTGGCCTACAAGCAAAAATAAATTTTGACCTAATTCTAATATTTTTAAATGTTGATTTTTAAAACATTTTGAAATGTTTTGAAATGATTTTAGGGAAAATAAAACATTTTCAAATGTCTATGAATAAAGAAAGTTTAATTCTTGCTTCTGATTGGTTGAAGTCATGGACACATGACAACACACAATTCCATCGCCCATCACCAGTTTTGGATTGAGAAGCAATTGCAAATCAACAATGCTTTGTGATGGATTGATGGTACTTCATTGGGCAGTTTATTTAATGTTAATTGGAAAAGGGAATGTTTAATACTTTTTCCAAAGTTTCAAACGCATTTTACACTCTCCATCGCACGACACTATTTGGGAGAGGGGCAAATAGAAGTAAATCAATGATGGTAGTGTGGGTAGTGATGGCTCAAATTCCATCGCCCATTGTTGATTTGGAATCCCTTCATATTCATAAAGCAACAATGGTCAAGTTTGAGCGATGGATTTCTTTTGAAGCACGACAACATTTGAAGCAAATAGAAAAACATTTTCAAAAGTTTATTGTTAAGCAAGTTATAATTCTTGTTTCTTATTGGCTGGGTAAACCTTTGAAACTTCACGGCAACAAGCAAGGATCACTCATCATTGTTTTGAATGGGGAATGAGAGTTCAAAACAATGATGCATTGAGGAGTTGCGATGACTTTTCATTGGTTAGATTTGATTAAAGTTTTATTGGGAAAACTTAATAAATTTTATTAAGCAACAAATGGTTCGCTCAAACCATTTTCATGGCAAGGCTCATCATAGGTTGAAGTGAAAGAATAAATTCAAATCAGCAATGGTAATGGAACAATGATGGAATTTCGTTGGGGAAGAAATGAGGCAAAAATGTGGGGTAAGTGCACCAAGATGGTTCCCAAAAAGGGGACTTAAGTGGACAACGTTTTTTTGAAATTAGGAAATACTGACCTTGGACGTGAAATTGAGGATACTTAGACTCAAAATTTTGAAATGGAACAAAAAGAAGGATTCAAGTGCTCTGAGTCTACTTTCTAAACTACTAATTTATTTTGAAAATGGTTGAGATTAAGGAGTTCAAACGAGGGACGTACACAAATTGGTGTTGTTTTTGTCAGAAAAACATAACATAGCAAACTCTTGTACGACCCTCGTACGGTGAACTTTTTTTTAGTATTTTTAAAATCGCAATGGTCAGAAGTTAGCTAACAGTATGTAGTTGATGCATGATTTTTCTAATAATTTTTTAATGAATATTTTATTTTTTACTAATTTGCGAAGTGGACATATCCTGAAAATAGAATTTTGGCCGTGCCACCCCTACAAATTTTGGAAACTAATTGATTTGTTTTTTTTTTTTAATTTTAAATTTTGTAGAATGGAGTCTAGTTTCTAAAAATGTAATTTATTTGAAAATTTGATGAACGGTTAATTTATAACGAAAAAAATACCAAACACTGCTTTTTGGCAAAAAAAAGACATACAGATAAAATAAATTATGGATGAAAGACTTAACATTTTCAGAAAGTGAAAAAAGTTACATCGTTGGATAGCTAAGAGATAACCCAACATTACCCATGTGCTCAATTTTTTCGATATTGAACCACGTGCAATCTTGACGGTGAGCACGAACTTGATTATGAGAAATATGGTGGATTTTTTAAAAACATGTCTCTGGTGGTTGGGAATGCCCTCCAAGCCTTTGGGTTGGTATTCCAAGGAAAATACCAAGCCTAAGGCTCAGGGATTCCCAAAGCAAGATATAACGCGAGCGCGTTATATGTCACTTTTGACATGGTTTTTGCTTCTGCGGGGAACATGTCTACTAGCACATAACGTGAGCGCGTTATAACGCGCTCGCATTATGTCTTACTTTATGTTAAATGCCAATATATTAATGTATGCTGATATATTTTTATGTACATGTATGTCATGTATGTATGTATGCTTGTATGGATGTAAGATTATATGTACATATGTATTATGCTTGTATGTATGCATTTATGTATGTCTTTAGATGAAGGGAGAATTTAGAGAGAGTCTAGAGAGATGGAGAGGGGGTTGAAGTGAGAGTTTAAGAGAGAGGGAGTGGGAGAGAAGGGGTTGGATTGAGGGGGACTTAGCTAGGTAGGGTGGGAGGATGAGGGAGGGAGAGAGAGGGGGTGGGAGAGAGAGAATTAGGGGGGTGGGAGAGAAAGAATTGAGGGAGAGGGAGAGAGAGAGGGGGTGGGAGAGAGAGAATTGAGGGAGAGGGAGAGAGAGAGGGGGGAGAGAGAGAGACAAAGAAAGAGAGATTTATGTAGGTAGGGTGCGAAAGGGAGAGACTTGAGAGATAGGTAGTGAGAGGGAGTGTGAGAGAGAGGGAGTGTGAGTGAGAGACCTAAGAGAGGGAGAGGGTGTGAGAGGGAGTGACCTGATAGAGGTAGAGAAAGAGGGGGGTGGAGTGAGAGGGACTTATCTAGGTAGGGTTGGAGGGATAGATAGAGAGAGGGGAGAGAGACAAAGAGAGAGTTACCTAGGTAGGTTTCAGAGGGAGAGACCTTAGAGAGAGAGGGGGTGGGAGGAAGAGACATGAGAGAGAGGGAGAGAGAGGTAGTGGGAGAGAGTGGGATGGAGTGGGAGGGACATAAAGAGAGATGGATAGAGGGAGTGAGAGAGGGTGGTAGGGATTGATTGAATGAGAGGTACGTAGAAAGAGGGAGACGATAGATAGAGACAATTAGAGAGGGTGGGAGGGAGGGAAGGAGGGAGAGGTGAGATGTATAGATAGAGAGAAAGTTATAGGGGTTGAGGGTATAGGGTTGAGGGATTAGGGTGGAGGACCTATAGGGTTGATGGTTTCTAGGGTATTAGGGTTTAAGGTTTGAGGGTTGATGGAATAGGTTTGATGGTAGAGGGTATTTGGTTGAGGGTATAAGGTAGAAGGTTTAAGGTTTAAGCGTTTAGGGTTGAAAGGTTTGGGGTTAAGGGTTTAGGGTTAAGGGTTTACTTGGTTGAGGGTAGAGGGTTTAGGGTATAGTTTTGAGGGTATATGGTTGAAGGATTAGGTTTAGGGTCCAATGTAATGGGTAGAGGGTTTAGGGTTTAAGGATTGAGGTTGAGGGATTAAGGGTTGAGGGTTGAGAATTGAGGGTTGAGTGTTTAATGTATAGGGTAAAGGGTAGAGGGTTTAAGGGTTGAGGGTTGAAGATTGAGGGTTTAAGGTATAGGGTTGAGGGATTAGGGTTGAGGGTCCAATATATAGGGTGGAGGTTATATGGGTTGAGAGATTAAGGGTTGAGGAATTAGGGTTTAGGGTAGAGAGTATTGGGTTGAGGGTAGAGGTTAGAGGGTAGAGGGTAGAGGGTAGAGGGTTTAATAGTTTAGGGTTTAAGGGGTTAGGGTTGAGGGTTGAGGGTTTAGG